>LS990920.1:28180462-28780462 GCA_900464855.2 Musa schizocarpa | reverse complement strand
TTCTTAGCAACTTTTGCTTTACTTGGTCTGCCCTTGCTCTTTCTCTTCTTTAAGGGACTTTTCTGCTTTCCTTTTCTTTCTGGTCTCACTAGTGTAGAGAACTGGCTTCTCTTTCTTAATAGTACTCTCTGCCTCCCTCAACATATTGAGGAGCTTTGGGAGAGTCACCTCAAGCTTGTTCATATTAAAATTCATTATGAACTATGAAAAGGAATCTAGTAGGGACTAAAGCATAATGTCCACACATAAGTTATCCTCTAGGACCATTCCTAGACCTATTAGTTTCTCCATCCACTCAATCATCTTTAGGACATGGTTCTGAACTGGTGTCCCCTCAGTCATCTTAGCACGGAAGAGGCTCTTAGATATCTCATATCGTTGAGTTCTTCCCTATTCCTCAAACAATTTACAGACTTGTAGGAGAATGGATTTGGCATCCATCTTTACATGTTGTCTCTGAGCCCAACATATAGCACAGAGCAAGAGTGGAGTCATCAATGTACTTCACGTAGCGAGCGATCTCATCCTAGCTTGCCCCTTCCTTGGGCGTAGGCATCACTGTATTAAGGACGTACACGATTTTTTCCATCGTGAGAACAATTCTCAAGTTGCGGAGCCAATCCGTATAATTTGGACCAGTAAGGCGATTGACATCAAGTATGCCACGTAAGGGATTTAAAAGCGATATTTTCTGAAAATAAAGATGTAGTAGAAATGAATAACATGCAGATTTTACAAGAAATAAACTATCAAGATATGGACTTCTATCTTAATATGCTCCCATTATTTTACTAGCGAGTCACGCGACACCCTCAGCATGTGAAACGGAAGTCTCTGGCAGACTTCTAGTGGGGATCAGGATCTAATCAGCATCTTAGTGTAACCTCGAGGGACTTGACCAATCACACTAAGCCCAAAAGGTAAGCAACTCTTGCCGATCACAACTCCTTGTGATTCCCGTCCTATTCGGCCTCCGAATCACCATGGTCTCAAGGGACTCGACCAACCATGATGTTCAGTTAAGCTAATACCTTCATTACAAGATGAGTCTGATTTGATGATATACCCACGAGGGACTCGACCAAGCATACAATGTCCTCAAGTCACCGATGACATCTCTATGTCGTAAGTAAGATAGCGAGTCGTGATATAGGTGAGCCTCAAGGGACTCGACCAACTCAACCTACACCAGGAATCGGTTCCTACCTATAACGATGGAAGGCCACGTGGGTCAATCTAATTGCCTAACATTTACCGACTTAATATTATAAAGAGAGAGGTTTGTATGATTTGGTCACCTAATATTATATGTCACATATATAGATATTTAATATATATCTACATCGCATGCAAATATATATACATATCTAGTATGTGTATAAGCAATCACACTAGATGATCATGGACCATAACCTAATGTGATCAGACCCGATCCAGTATGCCTGATCACTCACATCAAGATCTATGTGCACAACGGTGCATCTTCATGCCCTATGATCGTCCATCTCATCATCGTCGGTTTTGTCAACATCTCGATGCATTTCCATACATCGCAATCGTCCGTCTTGTGGGTCCCGCTATCACATCCACACTCCCACTGCGCCTCCTCATTTGATTACAACTTAATCATTAGGCACGTAGGCCCGACAATAAATGAGAAATTTAATGGAGGCTCGTAGGCCCCAAAAATAATAATAACAAGTACACACATCACACGGTCCATGATTATCCGTCCACACATCATACATCACATGTATCAATTATTATCATGTAGGACTACTAGATAATAATAAAAATAATAATTAACTAAATCTTTTAATTAATTAATATTTTCTGAAATCAGGGACATGTAGGGAATTTATGAATTTCTAGGGGTATTTTTATAATTTGGACAAAAAGATAAAAACTGAAATTTCTCAAATTCATAGGGGCAAAACTATCTTTTTCCCCAAGTATGCCCTAATGCCATACTCCCCTTTGCTGCTGCCACCGTCACCACCCTGCTGGCAGTGGCTTGTGCGACGGGGGCGGGGGCGCTGCCCTTGTAGGTGGGTGCCCCTTCGGGTTGGTGCCCCTGCGGGTGGCGCTGCCCCCCATGGGCTGCCTCAGCTCGCGGACGCAGCGACTGCTAGCGCCTCTGCCCATGGGTTCAGCACCCGCAGGCGTCACCCTTGCGCGTGGGCACAATGCCCGCATGTAGATGGCCGCCTTGCCTGTAGCCCTGCTTGCCGGCGTCGCTGCAAGCAACGACCGCGGGTGGGGCACCCACGAGCTGCCAGCCCCGACGGTTGCAAGCCTGCTGCACGTAGGCCGTCGGTTGGCTGTTGTAGACGCAGCTCCTGTGCTGCCTGCCTGCGGCTACGCTACACACATGCAGATCGAGGGCAGCAACTGTTGTTGCCCTTTCTCGCTTTTTCGTAAGCTATTTTGACCTTAAAAGTTTCTGAAAAATAGAACACACGCAGTTCAAAACCAATCTATCGTATGAACAACCTAGCTCGGATACCACTGTTGGGAAATCTTGGGGGCGATATCACATGCGTAGCAGTAGAACAAGGAAAATAAAATCCCCTATTCCCATGAGATGTTCGTCATCGTGCAAAGATTGGTGCACAAAATCCATGAAACTTAAAATTGTGTATAGAGTAGATTATGTTACCTAGGGAGATCGTATATCCCTATTTCCTTGCAGATCTTTAGGAGAGGGTGAAGGAGGTCAAGCGTCCTCCTCTCTAGCGATGATCCACATAGCAGGGCTGTGACGACGCTCCTCAAAACTCCAGGCTTGCTCTAAGGTGGAGAGGGGGAGGAGAATAGGAGAGGCAAGCAAAGGCTCTAGCCTATGAGGCTTTGAATCCCTCTTATTTATAGAGGCCCCTTGTCAAAACCTAATGGATCCTCCCCTAGTAGGTATTCGATTTGTATCCAATTACCCTAGCCTTTTAGATTAGTGGATCTCTATCCAATAATCTCTCATGGGCTCTTATTGGATCTCGTCCATTGTGTCCAATAATTCAGGGGTTTATTGGATATCCAATAAGATAGGGGCTTCGACGGATATCTCATATCCGAACCTCTACTCATCGTAATGCCTACCATATGTGTGTGACCCTCTAGGCCCAATATCGAGCTAGCCGTGAGTCATACCTGTCAACCACTGGATGACTTCCTAGTGATTCTTGGAATGGATTTCATGCACACGATGAAGTTGGTGCCAATGCCGTTCCTAAACTCCCTATGTATGATGGGAGGTGACGACTCCTGTGTGGTTCCAAACTCTCGGAGAGGAACTAGGGAACCCCAACAAATATCGATATTACAACTAAAGAAAGGGGCACGAAAAGATGAATTAACATTTGTGGCTGCTATGAAGTTAGAGCCACTTGATAAGGAGGCTATTTATGAACCTACTATGGTAGCTAACAATTTGAAGGAGTTCACAAACGTTATGCCACTTGAGTTACCAAAGATTCTGCTGCCACGTAGAGGTGTTGATCATCATATCGAGTTGGAGGTAGGAGTGAAGCCTCCAACGAGACCACCATACTGCATGCCCCCTCCAGAGTTGGCAGAGCTCAGAAAACTGTTAGGTGAACTGCTAGGTGGGGGTCTCATCCATAGTTCCAAAGCACCTTTCGGAGCTCCAATTCTCTTTCAAAAGAAATAAGATGGGAGCCTCTGACTATGCATCGATTATCGAGCCCTCAATAAAGTAATAGTGAAGAATAAGTATCCCATCCTGCTTATCGCGGACTGTTCGACCAATTGGGCAAAGCAAAGTATTTCTCCAAACTCGACCTCCAATCGGGGTACTCACAGGTACACATTACCGAAGACGACAAAGAGAAGACCACTTGTGTGACCAGGTATGGATCGTTTGAGTTCTTAGTGATGCCTTTCGACTTAACCAACGCTCCGGCCACGTTCTGCACTCTTATGAACCAACTATTCAAAGAGTATTTGGATAAGTTTGTGGTTGTCTACTTGGACGATATCATCGTCTACAGTTAAACGCTCGAGGAGCATATCGAGCACCTTTGGACAATTTTTAAGATTCTTAGGGAGAACACTTTGTTCGTGAAAAGAGAGAAGTACTACTTTGCTCAAACAGAGATTTTATTCTTGGGGCATCGAATCGGTGATGACTTAATTCGGATGGATAGATCAAAGGTGCAATTTGTTGCGAAATGGTGAACTCCAAAGAAGATGCCAGAGCTTAGATCCTTCCTTGGTTTCATCAACTACTATCGACACTTCATAGCAGGGTATTTGAAGCATGCAACTCCATTGACAGAGTTACTAAAGAAGGAGCAGCCTTGGAGGTGGTCTGATAAATGTGAAGCTGCATTCCAAGATCTAAAGGCTACTATGTTGGAAGAACCGGTGCTTAAATTGCTTGACTATGGGGAGCCTTTCGAAGTCCATACATATCCTTTAGACTTCACTATTGGGGGAGTACTCATGCAGGAGGGTCATCCGGTGGCCTAAGAGAGTCGCAAGCTCAACAAGATCGAGTGGCGGTATCCAGTGCTTGAGAAGGAGATAACAGTAGTGGTCCACTATCTACGAGTTTGGCGGCACTACTTCTTGGATCGCAATTTGTGATGTGAACAGACAATATCGCTTTGAGCTGCTAGGAAAAGAGTCAACGCTAAGAGGGGGATTAGTGCAGCGGTAAAAATTATGTCGGTTCAAAACTTCGTTGCGATTAAATCTGTTTCCGATGAAAAAATTGTTTTGTAATGGTATTAACTTTAAAAGCATATGGAAGATTATAGTGGATGTAAAGCAAGTAAAATGGTTTGCAGTAAAGTAAATTGTACAAGAGAAATGAAAACCTGATTTTTATAGTGGTTTGGTCGTTATGACTTACACCCACTTTGTCGATTCCTCTTCCGTCGAGGCCACCGACATCCACTATCGGTCTTCTTTCAATGGACAAAGACCAACTACCCTTTTACACCCCTCTTCTCATTTTCACAGGTTTAGGAGACAAACTTTTACAACCCTCTTTTACAAGGTATCCCTCTCACACCTCCCTTAGAACTCTCTCTAAGCTTTGGGAGGAGAGAACTCAACTTTCTAAGGTTTATAACTTTAGAATCATAGGGTTTTGCTCAATATTTATTTTTGATCCATGTAGAAATAGCTGGGGTATTTTTAGGCCTCAAATGGATTCAAATTTGGAGCCCAAAATTCAAACCCCCGAAATTTTAGGGTACGGGCGGTACCACCACCTGTAGCCTGACACTGGGCGGTACCACTGCCCAGACAGTTTCAGAGACTGAGTCTGGGTAGTACCACCACCCAGACTAGCAGTACCACTGCCTGACACACACTCGGAGACTGTGCCACGACGATTTCACCTACTTGGTCATTGTTTGGGCCTTTCTCTTGGCCCAACATAGCCTAAACTTGGCCCAACTGTCCCCTAATATGGTTGGCCCAATTCTAATCCCAATTATATACTAACTATGAATTTTAAGATATTTATTAAGCAAAAAAAAATTATAAGTCTAGGTTTCTTCAAGAGAGCTTTCGACGATCTTTCGGTGAACTTCCGACGATCTCTCGGTAATGTTCCAACGGACTCCCAGCAAGCTCCTGGACTTCATGACAATCTTCTTAGTAAGTTCCGATGAGCTTCTTTGGTAAGCTCCTGGACTTCTTGGTCAATTCCTGTAGAACATTCGATGAACCCTCGAACTCCCAACGAAATCACGTTCTTGACTCCGAGACTTCATTTTGCTTTATGCCTTGCTATCGTAGTTAATCCTGTACACATAAAACACACTTCGATCTTGACAATTATTACTAACCATTAATCATGTTATCCGGCATGTCATTGGTTCATTGACTGTTCATTTGATTCTTCGGCGCATTATCCTTTCTTGCGGCCTATTGCCCAATCGACCAGTTGATCTTTGCAACTCCGATTTCCTTGGTGCAATATCTGTTAGGAAAAGAGTCAGCACTAAGCATAAAAATTATGTCGGTTCAAAACTTCGTTGCTATTAAATCTGTTTTCGATAAAAAATGTTTTGTAAAGGTATTAACTTTGAAAGCATACGGAAGAGCATAGTGGATGTAAAGCAAGTAAAGTAGTTTGCAGTAAAGTAAATTGCACAAGAGAAATGTAAACCAGATTTTTATAGTGGTTCGGTCATCGTGACCTACATCCACTTCGCGATTCCTCTTTCGTCGAGGCCATCGGCATCCACTATCGGTCTTCTTTCAATGGGTGAAGACAAACTACCCTTTTACACCCCTCTTCTCCTTTTCACAGGTTTAGGAGATAACCTTTTACAACCCTCGTTTATAAGGTATCCCTCTTACACCTCCCTTAGAACTCTCTCTAAGCTTTTGGAGGAGGAAACTCAAATTTCTAAGGTTTACAACTTTAGAATCATAGAGTTTTGCTCAATATTTATTTCTTATCCATGTAGGAATAGCTAGTGTATTTATAGGCCCTAAATGGATTCAAATTTAGAGCCCAAAATTGAAACCCTCGAAATTTTAGGGTACGGGCGGTACCACCGCCTTTAGCCTGACACTGGGCGGTACCACTGCCCAGACAATCTCAGAGACTGAGTCTAGGCAGTACCACCACCCAGACTAGCAGTACCGTCACCAGACACACTCTCAGAGACTGTGTCACGACGGTTTCACTTGTTTGGTCACTATTTGAGCCTTTCTCTTGGCCCAACACAACCCAAACTTGGCCCAACTGTCCCCTAATTGGGTTGGCCCAATTCTAATCCCAATTATGTACTAACTATGAATTTTAAGATATTTATTAAGTAAAAAAAAGTTCGTATGTCTTGGTTTCTTCAAGCGAGCTTCCGGCGATCTTCCGATGAACTTTCGACGATCTCTCGGTAATGTTCCAGCGGACTCCCGGCAAGCTCCTGGACTTCACGACGATCTTCTTAGTAAGTTCGGATAAGCTTCTTTGGTAAGCTCCTAGACTTCTCGGTGAATTCTTGTAGAACTTCCGGTGAACTCTCAAACTCCCAATGAAATCATGTTTTTGACTCCGAGACTTCATTTTGCTTTATGCCTTGCTATCGTAGTTAATCGTGCACATATAAAACACACTTCGATCTTGACAATTATTACTAACCATGAATCATATTGTCTGGCATGTCATTGGTCCATCGACGCTTCTTCTGATTCTTCAACGCATTGTCCTTTCTTGTGGCCTATTGCCCAATTGGTCAGTTGACCTCCTCAACTCTGATTTCCTTGGTGCAATATCTGTTTGGAAAAGAGTCGGCACTAAGCATAAAAATTATGTCAGTTTAAAACTTCATTGCGATTAAATTTGTTTCCGATGAAAAACTGTTTCATAAAGGTATTAACTTTGAAAGCATATGGAAGAGCATAGTGGATGTAAAGCAAGTAAAGTAGTTTGTAGTAAAGTAAATTGTACAAGAGAAATGCAAACCAGATTTTTATAGTGGTTCGGTCATCGTGACCTCATCCACTTCGCGATTCCTCTTCCGTCGAGGCCATCGGCATCAACTGTCGGTCTTCTTTCAATGGGCTAAGACCAACTACCCTTTTATACACCTCTTCTCCTTTTTACAGGTTTAGGAGACAATCTTTTACAACCCTCTTTTACAAGGTATCCCTCTCACACCTCCCTTAGAACTCTCTCTAAGCTTTGGGTGGAAGAAACTCAACTTTCTAAGGTTTATAACTTTAGAATCATAGGGTTTTGCTCAATATTTTTTGCTAATCCATGCAGGAATAGCTAGGGTATTTATAGGCCCTAATTGGATTCAAATTTGGAGCCCAAAATTCATACCCTCAAAATTTCAAGGTACAAGCGGTACCACCGCCTACACTGGGCGATACCATCGCTTGCAGCCTGATACTGGGTGGTACCACCACCTAGACTAGTGGTACCACCACCCAGACAGTCTCGGAGACTGAGTCTGGGTGGTACTATTGCCCAGACTGGTGATACCACTACCTGACACGGTCTAAGAGACTGTGCTATGACGGTTTCACTTATTTGGTCACTGTTTCGGCCTTTCTCTTGGCCCAACACAGACCAAACTTGGCCCAACTATCCCCTAATTGGATTGTCCCAATTCTAACCCCTATTATGTGCTAACTACAAATTTTAAGATATTTACTAAGCTAAACAAAGTCCGTAAGTCTAGGTTTCTTTCGGTGAGCTTCCGACGAACTTCCTACGATCTCTCGGTAATATTCCAGCGGACTCCCAATGAGCTCCTGGACTTCATGATGATCTTCTTGGCGAGTTCCAATGAACTTCTTTGGCAAGCTCTGGGACTTCTTAGTTAATTTCGATAGAACTTCCAACGAACATTCGGACTTCCGACGAACTCTCGAACTCCCAACGAAATCGCGTTCTTGACTTCGGGACTTCATTTTGCTTTATGCCTTTCTATCATAGTTAATCCTGCATATGTAAAAACATATTTCGATCTAGACAATTATTACTAAGCATGAATCATGTTGTCCGACATACCATTGGTCCATCAACGCTTCGTCCGATTCTTCAACACATCGTCCTCTCTTGCGGCCTATTACCCAATCGGCCAGCTGACCTCCACAACTCCGACATCCTTGACGCAATTTTCTCTCTTCTTAGCCCGATGCCTAAATCTATGGCCCAAAGCCTTCTATCGATATGTTATCTAATCCTTCGGCTAGACGTCCAATCTTCTGACATGTTCCACCGGCCCAACATGATTCTTCCTGCTTTAATTTTCTCATCTTGATCGAAGCATCCTGCATCACTCAAAACATAGATCAATTCATAAACACTTATCAATTGGTTTCATCATCAAAATTTGAGATTCAACAATATCCGCTCTTCTTGGCCCAATGCCCGAATCCATGGCCCGAAGCCTTCTGTCGATACGTCGACCGATCCTCCGGCTCGATGTCTAATCTTCTAACATGTTTTCCTCCGGCCCAACATGATTCTTCCTACCTTAATTGTCTCATCCTGATCAAAGTATCCTGCATCACTCAAAATATAGATCAAATCATAAACACTTATCAATTGGTTTCATTATCAAAATCCGAGATTCAACATGAGCTAGTTCCATACTCAAAAGAAACTCTCCCAAAAACAAGCACGATGGTAGGACTTCTTGGCTATGTTTGATATTATAATGGAGTATAAGCTCAGAAAAGCAAATATCATGGTCGATGCATTGAGCTGGAAAGTGGAGCGAGTGAATGCCATATAGTTGGAGGGTAGAGGCCAAGCAAGTCAGTTGCACTCCAACTTTCTTTCTAGGATTAGGGATAGACTATACAGTGATCCCCAACCAGTAACCCTGATGTAGCTCATTAAAGAAACCAAGACTTGATGATTTTGGGTCCAAGAAGGACTCGTTTACACAAAAGGGAATAGGGTTTATGTTCATCAAGTGGACAATTCAAGCCGTGAACTCTTAAAAGATTATCACGATTCTCTTTGCGTTGGACATCCAAATATTCATAGAACCTTGGCTCTCGTGGAGAGAGCCTTCTATTGGCCGAAGATGGGGATTGATGTGGAGAAATATGTTTGAATGTACCTCACTTGCCAATAAGACAATGTAGAGCAGCGGAAGCCAGTAGGACTTTTAGAACCATTGCCCATACCAAAAAGTTCATGGGAGAGCATTTCCTTGGACTTCATATCAAGCTTGCCGGTAGTAAAGGACTCACATCAATACTCGTCGTGGTCGATCAATTTTAAATTATGCAACTTTCATTACTACACCCCTGTTAGGATCAAGAGCGGCACTAAGAGAGGGGGTGAATTAGTGCAGCGGAAAACTTTTCCGATTTCAGAAAAATGTTCATTTCGATTAAAACTGATTCCACCGAAAATGGTTTCAATTCAATTTGTTTAAGAGAGAATATGAACTTAAAAGCTTTCGTAAAAGTGCAAAAGAGGATTAAGGAGATTTACAGTAATGTAAATTGCACAAATGAAAAGCAAACCAGAATTTAGAGTGGTTCGGTCAATGTGACCTACATCCACTTTCGGATTCCTCCTCCGACGAGGTCTCCGGCGTCTACTATAAGCCTTCCTTCAATAGGCGAAGGGTAACCACCTTTTATAACTCTTTCTCCATTTGCTGGGTTTAGGAGACAACCCTTACAAGTCTCACTCCTCTTTCTTGGATGGTTACAAGGCTAAGAGATGGAGGAGAATTCTTCAATTTTACAACACTTTAAGACTCAAGAACTCAAGATTATACTAATAGCTTTTGTGCCCTTTCATGCAAAAAAGGGTGGGGATTTTATAGGCCCCAATGATTTTTAAAAATGGAGCTAAAAAGTATCTCATCCTAGATTTCCAGGGTACCGGCGGTACCACCTCCATTACTGGGTGGTACCACCGCCTAACGCCTAACACTGGGCGGTACCATCGCTTGATAAAGCTCAGAGACCGAGCTCTAGCGGTACCACCGCCTGACAAGGGCAGTACCACCACTGGTAGCATTAACTGCCAGCGGTACCACCACCCAGAAATCCTGGGGCACTGCTTTCTAAGCGATGCCACCGCCGGCCATATTTTTAGGGGCTGAATTGGCTGCTCAATTTGGCCCAATTAAGCTCTGTTAAGGGCCCAATTGGCCCCTAATTAAGTTAGTGGGATTACCTCCCAATCCTAACTTAATTTATGATCTAATTATGATAATTAAGACATAATTACAGCACTTTTTATTCCGGTGCATCAATTGCTCTTCCGGCGAGCTTCCGACGTACTTCCAGCGAACATCTGACAAACTCTCGACAATGTTCCGGCGGACTCCCGCAAGCTCCTAGACTTTACAACGATTTTCTTGACGAGTTTTGACGAGCTTCTTGGCAAGCTCTTGGACTTCTCGGTTAGTTCCGGCAGAACTTCCGACGAACGTCCTGACTTCCGACGAACTCTTGAACTCCGAATGAGATCTCAATCTTGACTCCAGCACAACACCTGCTTTATGCCTTACTACTATCGTAGTTAATCCTGTACACTTTTCTCAACATATAGATTAGATCAAACAAATTATAATTGACTTTATCATCAAAATCTGAGATTCAACAATCTCCCCCTTTGTGATTATGACAATCAATTGATGATGGAGTTAACCTTAACTCCCTCTATTTATATGCCATACTTGAGAAAAGACATACTTGAATTCAAGGGCTTTGAATTCAAAAAACAAACTGATAAGATAAGTTCATTAGACTTATCAACATGCACATCATGATTCCTATCATAATCTAACATTCTCAAGATACAATGCCAAGTATGATGTCAAGTCATGACATCCATTTTCAAGTATGATATTTCAAATATGAAAGATGACAAAGATAATAATTCATCATTCTATGGCAAGATATCCATTGTAAAACAGCATAGGAGTATCACATGAAGGCGAAATTCACAAATAAAACTTCATAGTGTGAAGAGCATTACATTAAATCCATTTCTCATTAAAAATTCATAAGAGTGAAATCCGTGAGAGATGCATTTGTCAATGACTTCCATGTATCAAGCATGTATAAACACTTCATGCATTTATAAAATGTTTCGTCATAGCCTTTCATCACTACTTGCATGAGGTAATATCATTAGTGCTTGTAGCACTCAAAATTTAAGAATCCGATATTGCATCATGTATGATTAAAACTTCTCAATATTCAATAGAGATCATAATCATCATAGAAATTTTCAACATCAAATTAAACATGATATTGCATCATTGTATGATAACATGCTCATCATTTAAAGAGATCACAATATCATAGAAACTTTCAGCATCAAAGCATAGAATTCCAACAGCAAAGTAAACAACATTTTAAGTTTACAACATCAAGGTAAACAATTTTTCAACATCAAAGCATAGAATTCCAATATTAAAGTAAACATTTTATTGTCATGAAGCACACAACCTTATTTACATCATCATGTAAAATTCGCATCATAAGAGGATAAGATTTAAGTGAGTGATCCAAAGAATCAAGAAAGTCCGAAAATGAAATTTAACAAATTCATGCATTCAAACAAATTAACATTCCTAATTCTCTTCTAATAAAATCAAATTATTCTTCACTTAAAGGATTTATAAAAATATCGGCTAATTAATTTTCGTATCAATAAACTCTAAGATTACATTATGATTATTAACATGATCTCGTATAAAGTGATGCCTAATATCAATATGTTTAGTTCTAGAGTGTTGAGTGAGATTTTTTGTTAAACATATTACACTTGTGTTGTCACATTTTATGAGAATATTTTTAAGATGAATCTTATAATCCTCTAAAGTGTTTTTCATCCACAACTTGTGCACAGCATGCACTAGCTGCAATATACTCAGCTTCGGTTGTAGATAGTGCAACTGAGTTTTGTTTCTTGGAAGACCAAGAAACAAGTGCGTGTCCTAAAAATTAATATGTTTTGGATCTGCTTTTTCTATCTAATCTAAATCCAGCAAAATCCACATCAGCATAAGCAATTAGTTCATGTTAGGATCAAGAGCACTAAGAGGGGGTGAATTAGTGCAGCGGATAACTTTCGACGATTTAAAATGACGTTCGTACGATAAAAACACTTTCGATGAAAAACCATTTCGGAAAGTTCTTCAACTTAAGATTAAGCAAAGTATAGTTGAAGAAAAGCAATGGAGGCAGTTTGTAGTTAAGATAGAGAGCAGAATGTAAATGCAAACCGAGATTTAGAGTGGTTCGATCAATCTCGACCAACATCCACTTTTGGCTTCCTCCTCCAATGAGGTGACCGACGTCCACTAGAGGCCTTCCTTCAAAACGTGAAGGCCAACCACCCTTTTACAACTTTACTCCTTTTGACGGGCTTAGGAGACAACCCTTACAGATTTTCACTCCTCTCTTGAATGATCAAAACTTAGATGAAAAGAGGGAGAACTTTTGGCCTTTTACAACACTTTTGAACTCTCAAATTCTCAGAATAAGATCAATATTTTGGTGCCCTTTCATGCAGGAAAGGGTGGGGTTTATATAGGCTCTAACTGGTTCGAATTTGGAGCTAAAAAATATTATCTCGCGAATTTTTTGGGTCCTGACGGTACTACCGCCATAATTGGGTGGTACTACCGCCTAACACAGCTCGGAGACCGAGCTCAGGCAGTACCACTGCCTGACTTCGCTAAGAGACCAAGCTCAGGCGGTACCACCACCTGATAGGGGCGGTACTACCGCCCAGCATTCCTGGGAGACTGAGCTCCTAGGCGGTACCACCGCCGGCCAAGAATTCTAGGTTCGAATGAGCTGATCTATTAGGCATAATTTGGGTTTGTCAATGGCCCAATTGTCCCCAGATTAAGTTAATGGGATCATCTCCCATTCCTAACTTAATCTACATGCTAACTACGATCTTTAAGACATTAATATTGCAACTTGCTCCGGTGCGTCAATTACTTCTTTCGGCAAGCTTCCGATGAACTTCTAGCGAACATCCGATGAACCCCCGGCGATGCTCTGGCAGACTTCCGGCAAACTCTTGGACTTGCGATGATCCACTTGGCAAGTTCCGGCGAGCTTCTTTGGCAAGCTCCTAGACTTCTTGGATTTGTTTCCGCAGAACCTCCGACGATTGTCCGGACTTCCGTCAAACTCTCAAACCTCCAATGTGATCATGGTCTTGACTCCGGCGCAACTCCTATTGCATGTCTTACTTCCATCGTAGTTAATCCTGCACACTTATCTCAACATATGGATTAGATAACAAATGATAATTGACTTCATCATCAAAATATGAGATTCAATAATTTCCCCCTTTTTGATGATGACAAACAATTGATAATGGAGTTAACCTTACCTCCCCCTATCTATATACCATACTTGAGATAAGTCATTCTTGAATTCAAAGCCTTTGGATTCAAGAGTCATATTGATAAGTTAAGATCATTTAACCTTATCAATACTCCCATCATAATTCCTATCATGATGTATCTCTCTGAAAATGATGTCAAGGCTTGACATCCATTTTCAGGTTTTATATTTCAAATATGAAAGATAGCAATCATAGCAATTCATCATATGGTAAGATATCAACATGTAGAATTATGATGTAAGCTCTTGATATCTTAATTAATTCAAATATGGCACTCATAGCAATTCTATCATCAATTTATCATGTATTTCTCCCCCTTTGTCATCAACAAAAAGGAGAACTATTTAAGCAATCTTTAAGCATAAGTGCGGTAATGATTTATGTCATTTTTCAACAATAAGTGATAGGATACCAATTATACAAACATCTCAAGGAAAACATGACATGGAGATAGCTTTTATTACTTCTTCCTTTTTATTTGTCACTATCTTTTTGCATGAAGGAGGAAAGCCATTTGTGAGCTTACTTGAATGAAGTTAAAATCGATAAAAGATTAAATCACGCTTCATTTTGCAAGGATCAAGATATGTATGTGAATCAAATCCTTGCAAGTGTTAAAAAACGATCTTCCTTTTTCAAGAAGGAATTCATAAGAAGGAATCATTTCATCAAATCCATTTCTCGAAAAAATATTTTTCACACGATAAGTCTATGAGAGATGCATTTGTTAATTGATTCCATATGTCAATGATATGAAACAAACTCGATATGACATATGCTTATGAAAGCTACATTAAGTCTAGAAGAGAAATATTAAATCATGTTAGGATAAAAAAACTTTAAAAATAAAATTTAACACTTTCATGCATTCGGACATGGTTTTGTTATAGATTTGCAAACACAATCATAAAGATAAAACATGCTTATCATCATGGAAATTTTTGTATCCAAAACACATAATTTCCAACATGTTATTAAGGCATGTAATAGTATAAAATTCTCATTATAGCAATTAAGTGAATGAATTAAGAATGTCCGAAAAATGATTTTAATAAGTTCATACATTCAGACAAATCAACATTCCTAATTCTCTTATAAAGAAATCAAATTATTCTTCACTTAAAGGCTTTGTAAAAATATTAGCTAGTTGATGTTTAAAATCAATGAACTCTATAATTACGTCGACATGATCTCATATAAAGTGATGTCTAATATCAATATGCTTTGTTCTTGAGTGTTTAATGGGATTCCTTGTTAAACATATTGCACTTGTGTTATTACATTTAATGAGAATATTTTTAAGATGAACTTTATAATCTTCTAAGGTATTTTTCATCCACACAACTTGTGCACAGCATACACTAGCTGCAATATACTCAACTTCGGTTGTTGATAGTGCAACTAAGTTTTGTTTCTTAGATGACCAGGAAATAAGGGCATATCCTAAAAATTGACATGTTCACGATATGCTTTTTCTATCTAGTCTACACCCAGCAAAATTCGCATCAGTATAAGCATTTTGCTCAAAATTCTCAGATTTTGGATACTATAATCCTAGATTTGTGGTACCTTTAAGATATCTAAGTATTCTTTTAACAACTTTAAGATGAGATATCTTAGGATTCGATTGAAACCTAGCACAAAGTCCTACATTGAACATGATATCCAGTCTAGTTGCAATGAGGTAAAGTAAACACTCTATCATACCCCTATAAGTTTTTTATCAAAGCTTTTTCCACTCTCGTCTATTTCTAACTTAGTGGAGGTGCTCATAGGAGTATTAATAGCTTTTGAGCTATCCATATTAAATCTTTTTAGCAAATCTAAAGTGTATTGAGTTTGACTAATAAAGATGTCATTGCTTAGTTGCTTAATTTATAAGCCTAGAAAGAAGGTTAATTCTCCCATCAAACTCATTTCAAATTCAAGGCTCATAGTTTTAGCAAAATATTCATAAAGAGATTCGTTCGTAGAACCGAAGATAATATCATCAACATAAATATGAATAATGAGAAAATTATTTTCAAAATTTTTGATAAACAATGTAGTATCGACCATGCCTTTAGAGAAATTATTTTCAATAAGAAAAGAACTAAGTCTCTCATACCAAGCCCTTGGGGCTTGTTTTAAATAATAGAGAGCTTTAATTAATTTAAACACATGATTAGAGAGACTATTATTCTCAAATCCGGGAGGTTGTTCAACATAAACTTCTTCGAAAATAAAGCCATTAAGAAAAGCGCTTTTAACATCCATTTGAAACAACTTAAAATTATTACTACTAGCATAGGCAAGGAACATTCTTATGGCTTCTAATCGAGCCAAAGGAGTGAAGGTTTCTTCGTAATCGATACCTTCTTCTTGGTTGAAATCTTTGACCACTAATCTAGCCTTGTTTCTAACCACGATACCAGATTCATCTTGCTTATCTCTAAAGACCCATTTAGTACTAATAACTAAATAGTCATTTGGCCTAGGAATAAGCTTCTACACCTCATTTCTCTCAAATTGATTTAACTCATCTTGCATTGCGATAATCCATAAATCATCTTTCATGGCTTCATCAATACATTTAGGTTCAATTTGGGAGAGAAAAGCGGTGTTGGCATAAAAAATTTTAAGAAAAGAATGTGTTTGAACCCCTTTAGATGTGTCTCATATGATTAGCTCCTTAGGATGAGCATCTATATACTTCCAATCCTTGGGTAAGGATGTTTCGGAAGTGGATACATCCAAGTTGCTAATTGGAGAAGGGGTTTCATTTAAATTCAAAGTATCAAAATTAACATCATCATCAAAATCGTTTTTCTTAATTTCAAAAATCTCATTGAAAACAACATGAATGGATTCTTCTATAATTAAAGTTCTCTTATTGAAGACCTGAAATGCTTTAGAAATTGAGGAATAACCAAGAAAAATTCCTTCATTCGATTTAGTATCAAATTTTCCAAAGGCATTTTTTTCATTCAAGATAAAACACTTACACCCAAAAACTTTAAAATATGAAACATTAGGTTTTTTGTTGTTCCACAACTCATAAGAAGTTTTGGTGAGTAAGGGTCTTACTAGAACTCTATTCATAGCATAGCATGCCGTGTTTATGGCTTCGGCTTAAAAATATTTGGGTAGGCTATATTCATTCAACATGATTCTTGCCATTTCTTATAAATTTCTATTCTTTCTTTCTACTACTCCATTTTGTTGAAGATTTCTTAGAGTAGAGAAGTTGTGGTTCTATCCATTAGATTCACAAAATTCTTGAGAATCACGGTTTTGAAATTCACCATCGTGATCACTTCATATTGATCAAATCATAAAACCCTTTTCATTTTGAACAAGTTTAGAAAATTTGGTGAAATATCTAAAGCATTCACTTTTGTGTTTCAAGAAATAAGTCCATGTGTATCTACTATAATCATCTACTATAACAAAAGCATATTTGCTACCTCATAGGCTTGATGTAGAGATTGGTCCGAATAAGTCCATATTGATCAATTGCAAAGGTCTAGAGGTGCTTATTTGATTCTTAGTTTTGAAGCTACCCTTTATTTATTTTCCTAATTGACAAGCATCACACACATTATCTTTGATAAACTTGATATAAGGAATTCCTCTTACAAGTTCTTTGGATGAAATTTGGGTGATTAGTTTCATGCTAGCATGACCTAATCTCCTATGCCAAAGCCAAGCATTGTCATTCAAAACCGAAAAACATATTTCATTGCAAAGATCATTAATGTCAATAGTGTATACGTTATTTTGTTTTAATGCAATCATAGATGTGTTCTTGTATGGTTTTTCAATAATGCAAGCATTAGATTCGAATTTAATAATATATCCTTTATCACACAATTGACTAATGCTTAAGAGGTTATGGTTTAAATTATCAACTAACAAAATATCTTCAAACTTGTGATGGCATATGTTTCTACAAGAAAGGATGATTTTTAGGTACCCATTTAATCTTGTGTACCTCAAAAACTGATCTAAATTGTTTATCATATTGCATAGAATTTATCATGGTTCCTTTAGGAACCCAAATCAGTTTGTTCGAACTAACTTTTTTGAATGGACAATGATAAGTTCTATGTCCATGTTTATAACAAAAGTTGCATTTGCTTTGATGCCGAACATGTAAGATAGGACTTTTAATGAAGGTGGTTGGACTTTTATTCAAAGACTTGCTACCAACCTCGAATTTCTTCAAAGTATCCTTAAGTAGCAAGTTCTCCTTTTGGAGAGTTTCTAGATCATGGCATTTTATACATAGAGCTAAACTATCATGATATTCAGTTTTTAATTTATCGAAATTACTAATAAGACTATCATGCTCCTTTTTTAATAATTTATATTTTCTACTAATTATTTTATATTCATCAAATAAGTCATGGAAAGCATTTAATAATTCATCAAATGATAAATCTGCATCAATTAAATTCGTTACCTCCTCTCTGATGGCCATTAGGGTGTAGTGAGCAACTTGCTCGGTGTTGGACTCCTCTTCTTCGGATGCGCTTGAGTCATCCCATTTTGCTTTGAGCGCCTTCTTCTTTGGTGTTCTCTTCTTGGCTTGGGGATAATCACTTTTGTAGTATCCCAACTTCTTGCATATGTAGCAAATAACTTGGTCCTTCTTGGGTTCAAATTTATATTTTATGTCATTTTTAAACTTGTTTCTTTTAATAAATTTTTAAAATTTTCTTATTAAAAGTGCCAAGTCATCGTCATAGTCCTCATCACTTGAGTTTTCTCTTAAGTGGTCTTCTAAAGTTCTAAGTATCATATCCTCTCTATTCTTTAGAAGGATGTCTTCTTGCTCTTCATGAGCTTTGCAAGTCATTTCGTAGGTCATTAATGACCCGATTAATTCTTCAAGAGGGAAATTCTTTAAATATTTAGCCTCTTGAATAACAGTGACTTTAGGGTTCTAACAATTTGGAAGAGATCTTAGAATCTTATTCACGAGCTTAAAATCCAAAAAACTTTTATCGAGTCCTTTTAGACCATTGACGACATCCGTGAAACGGGTATACATGTCGTCTATGGTCTCGCTCGGTTTCATTCAAAACCATTCAAAAGAATGTATTAAAAGGTTGATTTTTGACTCTTTCACTCTACTCGTGCCTTTGTGAGTCACTTCGAGTGTGTGCCAAATATCAAATGCAATTTCATAAATCGAAACATGATTGAACTCGTTTTTATCAAGTGCACAAAATAAGGCATTTATAGCCTTTGCATTAAGAGCGAAAGTCTTCTTCTCCGATTCATTCCAATCGATCATTGGAAGAGAAGACTTTGAAAATCCATTTTCAACAAGATTCTAAAGTTCAAAATCCATGGAAATAAGGAAGATCCTCATTCGGGTCTTCCACTAGGTGTAGTCCGTCCCATTGAACATGGGTGCACGTATAATAGAGTGGCCCTCTTGGTTTCCGGCGTATGCCATCTCTCTTGGGTTTTAATTTAATTGAGAGCTAACCTCGCTTTGATACCAACTATTAGGATCAAGAGCACTAAGAGAGGGGGGGTGAATTAGTACAGCGGATAACTTTCGACGATTTAAAACGATGTTGGTACGATAAAATCACTTTCGATGAAGAACCATTTTGGTAAGTTCTTCAACTTAAGATTAAGCGAAGTACAGTTGAATAAAAGCAATGGAGGCAGTTTGCAGTTAAGATAGACAGCATAATATAAATGCAAACCGAGATTTAGAGTGGTTCGGTCAATCTTGACCTACATCCACTTTTTGCTTCCTCCTCCGATGAGGTCACCGACATCCACTAGAGGCCTTCTTTCAATAGGTGAAGTCCAACCATCCTTTTATAGTTTTACCCCTTTTGACGGGCTTAGGAGATAACCCTTACAGATTTTCACTCCTCTCTTGAATGATCAAAACTTAGATGAAAAGAGGGAGAAGAACTTTTGGCCTTTTACAACACTTTTGAGCTCTCAAATTCTCAGAATAAGATCAAGATTTCAGTGACCTTTCATGTAGGAAAGGGTGGGGTTTATATAGGCCCCAACTGGTTCGAATTTGGAGCTAAAATGTCATCTCCCAGATTTTTGGGGTCCTAGCGGTACTACCGCCTGACATAGCTTGGAGACTGAGCTCAGGCGGTACCATTGCCTGACTTCGCTCGGAGACAGAGCTCAGGCGGTACCATCACCTGACAGGGGCAGTACCATCGCCTAGTATTCCTAGGAGATTGAGCTCCTAGGCGGTGCCACCGTCGGCTAGGAATTCTGGGTCCGAATGGGCTGATCCATTTGGCCAATTTGGGTCTATCAAGGGCCCAATTGTCCCCAGATTAAGTTAATAGGATCACCTCCCATTCCTAACTTAATCTACATGTTAACTACGATATTTAAGACATTAATACTACAACTTACTCTGGTGTGTCAATCACTTCTTCTGGCGAGCTTCCGGTGAACTTCTGGCGAACATCCGACGAACCCTCGACGATGCTCCGGCGGATTTCCGGTAAACTCCTAGACTTGCGACGATCCCCTTGGTGAGTTCTGACCAGCTTCTTTGGCAAGCTCCTGGGCTTCTCGGATTTGTTCCTACAGAACCTCCGACGACCATCCGGACTTCCGCCAAACTCTCGAACCGCAAATGTGATCATGGTCTTGACTTCGGTGTAACTCCTGCTGCAAGTCTTACTTCCATCGTAGTTAATCCTACACACTTATCTTAACATATGGATTAGATAACAAATGACAATTGACTTTATCATCAAAATCCAAGATTCAACAGTTCAAAGTTCTCAGATTTTGGATACCATAATCCTAGATTTATGGTTCCTTTAAGATATCTAAGTATTCTCTTAACTGCTTTAAGATGATATATCTTAGGATTAGATTGAAACCTAGCATAAAGTCCTACACTAAACATGATATTCGATCTAGTTGCGGTGAGATATAGTAAACTTCCTATCATACCCCTTTAAGCTATTTCATCAAAGCTTTCTCCACTTTAATCAATGTCTAACTTAATAGAGGTGCTCATAGGAGTGTTGATAGCCTTTGAGCTATCCATATTAATCCTTTTTAGCAAATCTAAAGTATATTTTTTTGAGTAAGAAAAAATATAATTACTTAGTTGTTTGATTTGTAAGCCGAAAAAGAAACTTAATTCCCCCATCAAACTCATTTCAAATCCAAGACTCATACTTTTAACAAATGACTCACACAGAGACTCATTCGTGGAACCGAAAATAATATGATCAACATAAATTTGAACAATAAGAAAATTATTTTTAAAATTTTTGATAAACATTGTAGTATCGACGTTGCCTTTAGAGAAATTATTTCCGATAAGAAATGAGCTAAGTCTCTCGTACCAAGCCCTTGTTACTTATTTTAAACTATAGAGAGCTTTAGTCAATTTAAACACATGATTAGGAAGATTATCATTCTAAAATCTAGGAGGTTGTTCAACATAAACTTCTTCAGAAATAAAGCCATTAAGAAAAGCACTTTTAGCATCCATTTGAAACAACATAAAATTATTACTACTAGCATAGGCAAAGAGCATCCTTATGGCTTCTAATCGTGCCACAGGAGCGAATGTCTCATCATAATCGATACCTTTTTCTTGGTTGAAACTTTTGGTCACTAATCTAGCTTTGTTTCTAACCACGATACCAAGTTCATCTTGTTTGTTTCTAAAGATCCATTTAGTACCAATAACTAAATGGCCATTGTTAGGATCAAGAGCACTAAGAGGGGTGAATTAGTGTAGCGGAAAACTTTCGACGATTAAAATTGTGTTTGTACGTTGAAATCCGTTTTCGACGTAAAAGTCGTTTCGTGCAGATAATAACTTTGAAAGCTTACGGAAACATATTTGAAGTAAAGTAAGAAAGGCAGTTTGCAGTTAAGATAAATAACACAAAGGAAATGCAAACCAGATTTTAGAGTGGTTCAGTCAAACGTGACCTATATATGCTTTCGGCTTCCTCCTCTAATGAGGTCACCAACGTCCACTAGAGGCCTTCCTTCAATAGGCGAAAGCCAACCATCCTTTTACAGTTTCACTCCTTTTGACGGGTTTAGGAGACAACCCTTACAAAATTTCTCTCTTCTCTTGAAAGATCAAAACTTGGAAGAAAAGAGGGAGGAGAACTTCTAGACTTTACAACACTTTTGAGCTCTAAAATCACAAAGAAAGATCAAGGTTTCAGTGGTTTGAGTTGCCCTTTCATTGCTGAAAGGGTTGGGTATTTATAGGCCCCAAACCAGTATGAAATCCGAGCTCAAAACTGTCATCTCCCGAAATTCCGAGGTATGGCGGTTGCACCGCCTGACTGGGGCAGTTGCACCACTTGGCAGAGCTCAGAGGTTGAGCCTCTGGGCGGTGCCACCTCCTATCAGGGGTGGTTGCACCGCTTGGCAGAGCTCGGAGACTGAGCCTTTGAGCGGTGCCACTGCTTGACAGGGGCGGTTGCACCGCCCAATCTCGCTCGGAGACTGAGCCCAGGCGGTGCCACCGCCTGACTAGGGCGGTTACACCACCTGTCAGGGACGGTTGCACTGCCCAATCTTGCTCGGAGATAGAGCTCTGGGTGGTGCCACCGCTGGCTAAGAAATCTAGGTCCGAATGGGCTGATCCATTCGGCCCAATTGCCCCAAGATTAAGTTAATGGGATCTCCTTCCATTTCTAACTTAATCATAGTGTTAACTACGATATTTCTTAAGACATTTACTGCAACTTGCTCCAGTGCGTCAATCGCTTCCTCCGGCGAGCTTCCGGCGAACTTTCGTCAATCATCCGATGAACCCTCGGTGATGCTCCTGTAGACTTCTGGCAAACTCCTGGACTTGTGATGATCCACTTGGCGAGTTCCGATGAGCTTCTTTTGGCAACCTCTTGGACTTCTCGGATTTGTTCCTGCAGAACCTCCGACGACCATCCGGACTTCCGTCGAACTCTCGAACTCCCAACGTGATCATAGTCTTGACTCTGGTGCAACTCCTGCTGCATGTCTTACATCCATCGTAGTTAATCCTACACATGCAAAACAAAACTTCGATCGAGACAATTAATGCTAAGTGTTGGGAAATCATGGGGGCGACATCATATGCGCAGCGGAAGAACAAGAAAACAAAAATCCCCGATTCCCAAAAAGACGTTCGTCGTCGTGCGAAGATTGGTGCGCAAAAATCCGCAAAACACAAAACTGCGTATAGAGATTATGTTACCTAGGGAGATCGTATATCCCTGTTTCCTTGCAGATCCTTAGGAGAGGGTGAAGGAGGTCAAGCGTCCTCCTCTCTAGCGGTGATCCACACAGCAAGGTTGCGACGACCCTCCTCAAAACTCCAGGCCTCTGAGGTGGAGAGGGAGAGGAGAATAGGAAAGGCAAGCAAAGACTCTAGCCTATGAGGCTGTGAATCCCTCCTATTTATAGAGATCCCGTGTCAAACCCTAATGGGTCCTTCCCTAGTGGGTATTGGATTTGCATCCAATAAGACAAGGGCTCCGTCGGATATCTCATATCCGAACCTCTACTCATCGCAATGCCTACCATATGTGTGTGACCCTCTAGGCCCAATATCGAGCTGGCCGTGAGTCATACCTGTTAGAACTCTTTCTAACTCAGTGAATTATTATCTCTGTAATAATTCACTCGACTCATCGACTATGGACGTACTAGGCCACTACGCCCCTAGTCCCCGGGCGATATAGGGAATCCAATCCATTGGACCTGCCTCGTCTCGCCACCATGTACCTATAGTCCCTCATCCATCTAATATCCCGGAGACCGTATATCGAGCATGGTGTTGTCGGACCCATACGGTTTCTACTCGAGTCTCGCTCTAATCGGATTCTCCCCGAGAACTCTTTCTCTCTCAACCGAATGACCCTGGTGAGATTTTTGTCTGAGCAAAGAACACATGGGATATTCCTCTCATGACGTCCGAGTGGATGATCCTCTATTGACACTCAATAGCCCTCGTAAAAGTCGACTACCATTCCCAATGACCAAATTGTACTAGATCCAGGACAGCCAAACCTATAAGTCACGGTATCAAAGAGTGGAGCACTCATACAGACATCCTTGGTGTCTCAAGTCTAAGGACCGGATACACCACTTAGGACTACTGGAATCGTTGTTCCGACAATAAGGCATCATCAACCATCCAACATTCCGTGCGGATCAATCAATGAACTCATTCTCCAATGAGCACATGTCTTTGTATCCCTAGTGTCCCTACACAAAGCAACTATGAGACCAAAAAGCATCCATCATATGGATCGGGTATACTGAGACACCAGCCTATCCGGTTATCACGATGTCCCTCTCGAGTAACCTATGACCGGGATTATTTAGGATATGTGTTTAAAGGTGAATCGATCTCATTATCGTGATCTCATCACGATCCGATTCCTATTGCACAAATCCAAGGACATTACAATATATATATGCATTTATGCAATAGTTATAAAGTGATATACGCCAAAATATAATAAGCAAAAATATTCTGTATCAAGTCACACGTGCCATCACTCACGTGATTGGCTTGCTGGGCACCTATGACTGGCACTAAACAATTAACCAAGTTGTCCGGCATGTCATTGGTCCCTCGACGCTTCATCCGATTCTTCGGCGCATCATCCTCTCCTACAGCCTATTGCCCAATCGGCTAGTTGACTCCGCAACTCCGATATCCTTGGCGCAATACCCGCTCTTCTTGGCCCGATGCCCGAGTCCACGATCTGAAGCCTTTTGTCGATACGTCGACCGATCCACCGGCCCGACGTCCAATCTTCTAACATATTCCTCCGGCACAACATGATTTTTCCTGCTTTAATTGTGTCATCCTGATCGAAGCATCCTGCGTCACTGAAAATGTAAATTAAAATATAAACACATATCAAGTGGTTTCGTCATCAAAATACGAGATTCAATAATCTCCCCCTTTTTGATGATGACAACCACTTGATGATGGAGTTAACCTTAACTCCCAGAGTTTAAACAAACTCCCCCTATTAATATGCCATATTGATAGAACCTTGAATTCAAACTGAATTCAAGTCATTGCAATATTCATCATGAATACTATTCTTGTGTCATACTTCTCCCCCTTTGTCATCAACAAAAAGGAGAAGTCCAACTATTCTTGTGTTTGGAATATAGGTTCAACTTATTGCATGAAAAACATAATATCAGGTTTTATCATCATGCAATCTAGCAATTAAAGATGTGCAAGTTTAGCATGTTTGCTTTTCATAAGATAGCAACTGTTTGCTTCTCTTTAGACTACAAGCTAGCAATTTTTACGATATGCAAGTTTTACTAAATATAAGCTAGCAAAGATTTCGAAAGCTAATGCAAGATAGCTTTCTTGTGTAAGCTCATGATTCTTGCTTCCTTTGCAATGTTTGAGCTTGCAATTTTGCTTTCGTTGCAAAGTGCAAGTTTAGCATATTTAGCATCTTGAGATAGGCAAGATAGAACATTTTTGCATTTTCTTGAGATTTCAAGCTAGCAATTATCGGTGTTGTTCAAGATAGCAATTTCTTCTCTTTTGAGAAGTGGAATTTTTGCTTTCATCTTGAATTATGCAAGCTAGCTAGTTTGCCTTTTTTCATGATGTCCACGCTAGAAATTCTTGCTCCCCCTTTGTCATTGAAAAAGAAGGGAAGACCCTTATATCAATTTTCATATTATGACAAAGGTGAGTAATCATTCTTATTTCAAAATTCAATAATTGAGATAAATCTTGAATTCAAATTAAGGCAATTTTAATCATGATTCATATCATATGCAATACATCACATACATCATAATAAAAGACATAAGTATTACATGCATCATTTTAGCAACAAATCATAGCATTTCATCACATGGCAAGATATCAGCAAGTAAAATTACGATGCAAGTTCTTGATATCTTAACATAATTCAAATTCAAATATGGCACTGATAGTATCAATTCATATATTTCTCCCCCTTTGTTATCAACAAAAAGGAGAACGATATAAACAAATTTTAAACATAAGTGCGGTAATGATTCATGCCATAACTAGGTTTATGTCATTTTTCAACAATGAGTGATAGGATATAAATTATACAAACATCTCAAGAAAAACATGACATGGAGATAGCTTTCATTACTTTTTCCTCTTTATTTGTTATTATCTTTTGCATGGAGGAAAGTCACTTGTGAGCTTACTCGAATGAAGTTAAAATTGATAAGATATTAAAGCACACTTCATTTTTACAAGGATCAAGATATGTGTGTGAATCAAATCCTTGCACGTAAAATTATTTCACTAAAGATATAAGAAGGAATCATCAAATCCATTTCTCAAAAGATATCTTTCACATGATAAGTCTATGAGAGATGCATTTGCTAGTTAATTCCATATTTCAAAAATCAATGATATGAAACAAACTCGATATGACATTTTTTTATTAAGTCCGGAAGAGAATAATGTATCGAGAAAATCTAATTGTTAGGATCAAGAAGATCCGGAAATAAAATTTAACACTTTCATGAATTCGGACAAGGTTTTGCTATAGATTTTCAAGTTCAATCATGAAGATAAAACATGCTCATGATCATGAAATTTTTTTTATCCAAAACGCATAATTTCCAACATGTTATTAAGGCATGTAATAGTATAAAATCATCATGGAAATTATGTGATTTGATCATTGAATCAAGAAAGTCCGAAAAATAATCTTAACAAGTTCATGCATTCGGGCACATTTTTGCCATATATTTTTCAAATACACTCATGAAAATAACACATGCTTTTCATCATGTATAACTTAAAATCTCATGCATAAAATTGTCAATCATGGTATCAAAATATTTAATATTATATCATTATGCATTTCTTCAAATCAAACATGATTTAATTTAATCAAAATAAAAAAATAACAATGATACACATTACTACTTCTTAACCACATATAGCATGATTTTAAACTTTTTAATATTTTCATTAAGACATCAAGCATGGTTTTAATCAAAATTGGAAATAATCAAGATATACATTTTTCTTCTTAAGAAAAACATACATATGGATATTAGATTTAAATCTAACATTTTATTCCATTAACATGTAATTTTTAAAATTACGAGCATGATCATATTCTTGCATTTTCAAAAAAAAATTTTAATATATAATTTTTTAAAAAATAATTATTCTAAAAAAGAAAATGCATCATGGAAAACATCAAGTAATTTCAAAATAAATTAAAGGGATTTAAATTACCTCATCGTTGAATGTCGTTAAGGCATAGTTTGCCACCTTGCCTTTCTTGAGTTTCTCATCGTGGAGCATGATTCATCCCACTTTGTGTTCTTCTTCTTGCGTTCAAAGTAAGTAGTTCCGTTCTTTTTGTTCTTAAATTTTTTGTCCTTAAATTTTTTAAATCTCATTTGTAGTTCTTGTTCACCATCACTTGAGCTTATGCTCGAGTGGTCTTCAAATGTTTTATGTCCCAAATCCTTCCTGTTCTTTGGAAGGTTGTTTTGTTCATTATGTTCATCATGTGCATTGCGCACCATTTCATATGTCATCAATGAGCCGATAAGTTCTTCAAGTGGAAAAATATTTAAATCTTTTTTTTCTTGTATTGCCGTTACTTTTGATTCCCAAGCTTTAGAAAGTGATCGTAAAACTTTACTAACAAGTTCAAAATTTAAGAAACATTTTCCAAGAGCTTTTAAACCATTGACGACATCCGTGAAACGGGTGTACATGTCAACAATGGTTTCGCTCAACTTCATTCGAAAAAGCTTGAAATCTTACATCAAAAAATTTACTTTAGAATCTTTTACACTACTTGTACCTTCTTGTGTGATTTCAAGAGTGCACCAAATATCAAAAGCCGTTTCGCACGTAGAAATTCGATTGAACTCATTTTTGTCTAAAGCGCAAAATAAGGCATTCATAGCCTTTGCGTTTAAAGAAAAATACTTCTCCAAATCCAACCATTCATTCATCGGTTTAGAGGGAAGTTGAAAACTGTTTTCAACAATATTCCATAAATCCAAATTCATAGAAATCAAGAAAACTCTCATTCGAGTTTTCCAATAAGTGTAGTCCAATCCGTTAAACAACGGTGGATAAACAATCGATAAGCCCTCTTGAAAGCCATGAAGAGCCATTTCTCTCGAGTGTAAATCCGAAATGAGAAATACCAGGCTCTGATACCAATTGTTAGGATCAAGAGCACTAAGAGGGGGGGGGGGGGGGGGATGATTTAGTGTAGTGGAAAACTTTCGACGATTAAAACTGTGTTCATACGTTGAAATCTGATTTTGACGTAAAAGTCATTTCGTGCAGATAATAACTTTGAAAGCTTACGGAAATGCATTTGAAGTAAAGTAAGGAAGGCAGTTTACAGTTATGATAAATAGCACAAAGGAAATGCAAACCAGATTTTAGAGTGGTTCGGTGAAACGTGACCTATATCCACTTTCGGCTTCCTCCTCCGATGAGGTCACTGATGTCCACTAGAGGCCTTCCTTCAATAGGCGAAGGCCAACCACCCTTTTATAATTTCACTCCTTTTGACAGGCTTAGGAGACAACCCTTACAAAATTTCTCTCCTCTCTTGAAAGATTAAAACTTGGAAGAAAAGAGGGAGGAGAACTTCTAAACTTTACAATACTTTTGAGCTTTAAAATCATAGGGAAAAATCAAGCTTTTGGTGGTTTGGGTTGCCCTTTCATTGCTGAAAGGGTGGGGTATTTATAGGCCCCAAACCAGTTTGAATTTCGAGCTCAAAACTCTTATCTCTCAGAATTCCGGGGTCTAGCAGTTGCACCGCCTAACTAGGGCGGTTGCACTGCTTGGCAAAGCTCGAAGACTGAGCCTTTGGGTGGTGCCACCTCCTGTCATGGGCAGTTGCACGGCTTGGCAGAGCTTGGAGACTAAGCATCTGGACGATGCCATCGCCTGACAAGGGCGGTTGCATCGCCCAATCTCGCTTGGAGATTGAGCCCAAGCGGTGCCACCGCCTAATTGGGGTAGTTGCACCGCTTGGCAGAGCTCGGAGACCGAGCTTAGGTGGTTCCACCACTTGTCAAGGGCGGTTGCACCGCCCAGTCTTGCTCGGAGACTGAGCTCTGGGCGATGCCACCGCTGGCCAAGAAATCTGGGTCCGAATGGGCTGATCCATTCGGCCCAATTTGGGTCTGTCAAGGGCCCAATTTCCCCAAGATTAAGTTAATGGGATCACCTCCCATTTCTAACTTAATCATAGTGCTAACTATGATATTTCTTAAGACATTTACTACAACTTGCTCTGGTGTGTCAATCGCTTCTTTCGGCGAGCTTTCGGCGAACTTTCGTCGATCATTCGATGAACCCTCGGTGATGCTCCTGCAGACTTCCAACAAACTCCTGGACTTGCGACGATCCACTTGGCGAGTTCTTACGAGCTTCTTTTGGCAAGCTCCTGTTCTTCTCAGATTTGTTCCCGCAGAACCTTCGACGACCGTCCGAATTTCCGTCGAACTCTCGAACTCCCAACGTGATCATAGTCTTGACTCTGGTGTAACTCCTGCTACATGTCTTACATCCATCGTAGTTAATCCTACATATGTAAAATAAAACTTCGATCGAGACAATTAATCCTAAGTAATTAACCAAGTTGTCCGGCATGTTATTGGTCCCTCGACGCTTTGTCTGATTCTTCGGTGCATCATCCTCTCCTGCGGCCTATTGCCCAATCAGTCAGTTGACTCTGCAACTCCGATATCCTTAGTGCAATACCTGCTCTTCTTGGCCCAATGCCCGAGTCCATGACCTGAAGCCTTCTATCGATACGTCGACTGATCCACCGGCCCAACGTCCAATCTTCTGACATGTTCCTCCAGCACAACATGATTTTTCGTGCTTTAATTATCTCATCCTGATCGAAGCATCTTGCGTCATTCAAAACGTAGATTAAAACATAAATACATATCAAGTTGTTTCATCATCAAAATACGAGATTCAACAGTCATTTGGCCTCGGAACAAGCTTCCACACCTTATTTCTCTTAAATTGATTTAACTCATCATACATTGCGAGCACCCATGAATCATCTTTCAAGACCTCATCAATACATTTAGGTTTAATTTGGGAGAGAAGAGCGACGTTTGCACAAAAATTCTTAAGAGATGAATGAGTTTGAACCCCTTTTGATGTGTCTCCTATGATTAGCTCTTTAGGATGAGCATCTATATACTTCAATTCCTTGGGTAAGGATGTTTCGGAAGAAGATGCATCCAAGTTGCTAGATGGAGAAGAGGTTTCATTTAAATTCAAAGCATCAAAATTAACATCATTATCGAAATCATTTTTCTTAACTTCGGAAACTTTATTAAAAACCACATGAATTGATTCTTCTATAACCAAAGTTCTTTTGTTAAAGATACAAAAAAGCTTTAGAAATGAAAGAATAATCAAGAAAAATTCCTTCATCAGATTTTGCATCAAACTTTCCTAAGGTATCATTTTCATTTAATATAAAGTATTTACATCCGAAAACTTTAAAATATGAAACATTGGGTTTTTTTTTGTTCCACAACTCATAAGGAGTTTTGGAAAGTAATGGTCTTATTAGAACCCTATTCATGACATAGCATGTCGTATTTATGACTTCGGCCCGAAAATACTTGGGTAAGCTATGTTCATTTAACATGGTTCTAGCCATTTCTTGTAAGTTTCTATTCTTTCTTTCTATTATATTTTGTTGAGGATTTCTTGGAGTAGAAAAGTTATGGTTGTATCAATTAGATTCATAAAATTCTTGGAAATCACGGTTTTGAAATTTACCACCGTGATCACTTCGTATTGATGAAATCATAAAACCCTTTTCATTTTGAACTAGTTTACGAAACATAGAGAAATACCTAAAGCAATCACTTTTGTATGCCAAAAAGTAAGTCCATGTGTATCTACTAAAATCATCCACAATGACGAATATGGGGCTTGATGTAGCAATTAGTTCAAACAAGTCCATATGGATCAATTACAAAGGTCTAGAGGTGCTAATTTGGTTCTTAGGTTTGAAGCTACCTTTTATTTGTTTTCCTTGTTGACATGCCACACATATTATCTTTGACAAACTTGATATGAGAAATTCCTCTTACAAGTTCTTTAGATGAAATTTGAGAGATTAGTTTCATGCTAGAATGACCTAATCTCCTATGCCAAAGTCAAGCATCGTTATTCAAAACCGAAAAGCACATTTCATTACATAGATCATTAATTTCGATAGTGTATACATTATTTTGTTTTAAGGCAATCATAGATGTGTTTTTGTGTGGTTTTTCAATAATGCAAACATTATATTCAAATTTAATAATGTATCCTTTATCACACAATTGACTAATGCTTAAGAGATTATACTTCAAGCCATCAACCAATAACACATCTTCAATAAAGAAGTTGGATTTGTTACCTATGGTTCCTTTGCCAATTATTTTACCCTTGTTATCTCCGAAGGTGACATATCATTTATATATGCTAGTGAGCTTAGAGAATTGAGATGGATTTCCATTCATATGTCTTGAGCGTCCACTATCAAGGTACCATCTCTTGCTCCTAGCTTGTGATGGTATATTTTTCTACAAAATAGGATGATTTTTAGGTACCTATTTGACCTTGGGTACCTCAAAAATCGATTTACATAGCTTATCATGTTGCATTGAGTCATTTGAGGTTTTTTTAGGAATCCAAATCAATTTATGCGGACTACATTTCTTGAATGGTCAATGATAAGTTACATGCCCAAATTTGTAACAAAACTTATATTTGTTTTGGGATGAAACATGTAAAGTAGGGCTTTTAACAAAGGTGGTTGGAATTTAGTAAGAGCTACTCATGAATCCAATTCTGCCTTTTCTATGAACGTGACCCTTGTTGGCAAGGATCATGTTCAAAGACTTGCTACCAACCTTAAATTTTTCTAAGATTTTTTTGAGTAGCAAGTTTTTCTTTCTAAGTATTTCTAGTTCATCACATTTCGTACATGGAGCTAAATTATCATTATGCTCAACTTTTAATCTATTATAATCACTAACAAGAGAATCATGCTCCTTTTTTAATAATTTATATTTTTTACTAATTGATTTGTATTCATCAAATAAATCATGAAAAGCATTTAATAATTCATCAAAGGATAAATTTGCATTAAATAAACTTGTTACCTCATCTCCAATGGCCATTAGTGCATAGTGAGCAACTTGCTCGGTGATGGTAGGCTCTTCTTCTTCAGATGCACTTGAGTCATCCCATGTTGCTTTAAGAGCCTGCCTTCTTCTTTGATTGCCTCTTCTTGGCTAAGGGACATTCGCTCTTGTAATTTTTCATACAATGTATTGAACTTTTTATCTCTAAATGCTTGATACTTGGAATATTTTAAAATGTGATCTTGATAAGAATGTTTCAAGTTGCTCTTTGTGCTATATCTTTTCAAATGAATCATGAGCCTTGATATCATATATTTCATAATATAGAAATAACAAGATTTCTTTGCCTTGTATGCCTTATGTGATGATTGTACATCAATTTGCTTTATTATGAATTATATGAATCTTGATCGTGAACTTGTTAAGAAGAATTTTAATGAACCATGAATCATATCTTTGGTATTCATGAATTAATCCTTATTGATATATTTCATGAATTCTTTGCATATTTAGCTTGTTGAATGGTTGAAATTTTTAGCCATCGAGTCCTCCATTTCTTTTTGACTTTGATAAAGGGGGAGAAGGTTTTGCTAGCTTGTGCATTGAAAATGAAAGTAAACTTCCTAGCATGCTAAGGAAGTAAAACTTGCAAGCTTGCACTTCTCAAAAAGAGAAGAAAGATATTGCCTCTCGAAAGAAGCAAAAAATACAAAACTTAGAAAACTTGCAATATAATTGCTCTTGCCATGCTTTGTATCAAAAATAGGTTGATATCCTCAAAAGCATCACATTAAATTTTTTAGTATCGCAATGTATCACATATATCGCAAATTGAAATTTTTGAGACTATTATCATATCATGTTTAACAATTGATGTCTTTCATAATATGATTTCTTTGCATTTTTGTCTTGTATATATCATGTGATGATTGAAATATTGATTGATGCAAATTCATAATTTATGTAAAAGTCTAAATCATTGGTTCCTCTCCTTCTTTTCGGCAATGACAGAGGGAGAAAGATTGCTAGCTCAAGGCAAATGCTGGCTAGCTTGTACTCTTTCCTTCTTTTTGACAAAAGCAAAGGGGAGAAAGCTTTTGCGAGTTAGAACATACAAAGAAAAGCAAAGTGCAATCTTGCACAAAAATTCAAGTGTTAAATTGCCATGATTGAACTTAAGAATCTTGCTATGCTTTTGTGCTTATATGTTGTGATGAAAATCTAGCTTCAAATTGCAAAAACTTGCATATCTTTTAAAATAGCTAGAGCTACTTCTCCTTTTTGTCGATGACATAGGGGGAGAAGTATGTTGATGACTTCATGCATTGAATTGAATATTTTATATATATTTGCATGATGATTTAAATATTTTTCATAACATGTGATGAATGTTACTTGGATTTGGGATAATCCAAGTGTTCTATCAATGGCATATTGATAGAGGGAGTTTGGTTAAACTCCGAGGAGTTAAGGTTAACTCCGTTAGTCATCAATTAGTTGTCATCATAAAAAAGGGGGAGATTGTTGAATCTCAGATTTTAATGATGAAACTAATTGATTGTGTTTAGATGTTTAACTGCATTTTGAGTTTTGCAGGTCTACTCGATTAGGATTAGACAGTTGATGCAGGAGGAATTGACGTTGCACCGGAGGAGATCACATTAGGATATTGGACGGTAGAAGGCTTCGGACATCGGGCATTGGGCCAAGGAGAGTGGAATTGCGCCAAGGATATCGGGGTTGCGGAGGTCAACCGCCGATTGGGCAATAAGCCGCAAGACAAGACGATGCGCTGAAGAATCGGACGAAGCACCAACCAATGATGTGCCGGGCAACAGAATGTCGATTCACATTGTAATAATTGTCTAAATCGGAGTAGAGTTTTGGCTTGTGTGTGCAGGATTAACTACGATAACAATGAAGACATAAAGCAAAATAAAGTGCCAGAGTCAAGCGCGAAGGATTCGTTGGGAGTTTGAGAGTTCGACGGAAGTCCGAAGGTTCGTCGGGAATGCTGCTGGAACTAGCCGAGAATGAGTAGGGAGCTTGCCGAAGGGTTTTTCGGAAGCTCGCTGGAAGGTTCATGGGAAGTTCGCGGAGCTCACCGAGAAAGATCAGAGCTTGCCGAAAAAGCTCATTTGAACTCGCCAAGATCAAATCGTGAAGTCTAGGAGCTTGCTGGGAGTCCGCAGAATGGTTTCTGAGAGTTCGCCGGAAGACCACCGGAAGTTCGTCGGAAGCTCGCCGGAAGAAGTCTTGACTTGCGGACTTTGTAATAGCTTAGGAAATATCTTTAAATTTATAGTTAGCATGTTAATTAGGGTTAAGATTATGTGTTAATCCTATAACCCAAGTATGGGCCAATTGGGCCCGAGTTCGGACTGGTTTGGGCCAAGTTTGGAGCCCAACCAGTGAGCTGAAATAGTGTAGGCGGTGGCACCGCCCAGAAACCAAGAACTGAGCGGTGGCACCGCTGGACTGAGCGGTGGCACCGCCTAGCACCCGAGAGGTTCGGCGGTGGCATCGTCGAACTGGGCGGTGGCACCGCCAGTACACTGTCTGTTAGACACAAACAGGCGGTGGCACCGCCACCGACAGGCGATGGCACTGCCAGCCTCGGAAACCCAAGAGAATTCAAAATTTGGAGCCCAAATTTGAATCCTCTTGGGGCCTATAAATACCCTTCAATTCTCAGCTGAGATAACAACCTTTGAGAAGCAAGAGATTGAGATAAAAGTCTTAGCAAAGCCTTTAGCAAGTTTTTGTTTACAATAGCTTGAGTGTTCACCTCCCTCTTTCTCTTTGAAAATTTGTAAGAGTGTGAACCACTTGTAAAAGGTTGTAAGAGAGGGGTATTTGTCCTTCCCATTCAAAAAGATTTGCTAGTGGAAGTTGGGAGCCTCATCGAAGAAGGCTTCGCAAGTAGATGTAGGTCATTTGACCGAACCACTTTAAATTAGCGTGTTCGTTGAATGTATGAGTACTTACCTTTCTGCAATCGTTATCTACACAGCAGCAAGTTTCTGATTTTTACTTTACTCAAGTTACTATCAAAGCGAAATCTCCTTGTATTTTACGGAATCATTTTCGAACTTACAAGTTTTAATCCGCTGTACTAATTCCCCCCCCCCCCCCTAGTGCCGCTCCAATCATAACAGAAGTTGGGAGCCTCATCGAAGAAGGCTTCGCAAGTGGATGTAGGTCATTTAACCGAACCACTTTAAATTGGTGTGTTCCTTGAATGTGTGAGTGTTTACCTTTCTTTGCGAATCAAAATCTCTAGGCATTTACAAAATCATTTTCAAACTTACGAGTTTTAATCTGCTACACTAATTCACCCTCCCCCTCTTAGTGCCGCTCCGATCCTAACAATTGGTATCAGAGCCTCGCTATTTCTCAGTTGGTTTAACACCCAAGAGAAATGGCTCTTTACGGCCTTCAAGAGGAGCACTCTCTCATTCGTCCTCCCTTTTTCAATGGGATGGACTACACTTATTGGAAAACTCGAATGAGAGTTTTCTTACTTTCTTTGGATTTAAATTTATGGGATATAGTTGAAACTGGATTTGAAATGTCTTCTCTTCCAATGAACCATTGGAATGATTTGGAGAAGAAGATGTTTTCTCTAAATGCAAAGGCTATGAATGCTTTATAATGTGCACTTGACAAAAATAAATTTAATCGCCTTTCGATTTGTGATTCAAGTTTTGATATTTGGAGAACTCCTGAGGTCACTCATGAAGACACTAGCCGACTGAAAGAGTCTAAAATCAACATTCTTGTGCATTCTTATGAACTTTTCCGGATGAAACCAAGAGAGTCCATTGGAGACATGTACACCCGTTTCACGGATGTCATCAATGGACTCAAAGCTCTTGGTAAAGATTTTTCTAACTTTGAACTAGTAACTAAAATTTTAAGATCTCTTCTAAAAAGTTGGAATCCAAAAGTTACAGTTATTCAAGAGGCCAAGGATCTTAAAACATTTCCACTCGAAGAACTAATTGGGTCTTTAATGACCTACAAAATGAACAATGTGATAAAAAGGTAACTCGAGAATAACCTTCCAAAGGACAGGAAGGATTTGGGACATAAAACACATGAAGACCACTTGAGCATAAGCTCAAGTGATAGTGAATTTGAACTTGCAAAGAAATTTAAAAAGTTAATGAAACAAAAATTAAAGAATAAAAAGAATGGAACTACTTGCTTTGAACGCAAGAAGAAGTACACAAATTGGGATGAATCGAGCTCCTCCGAAGATGAGGAGAAAATCAACAAAGGCGAGGTGTCAAACAACGTCTTAACCGCTTTCAATGATGAGGTAATCGAAATCCCCCTAATTTACTTCAAAATTATATAATGCTTTTCATAATGCATTATTTTTTATAATTTAGTTTAGATTCAATTTTCTTGAAAATTAAATGTTTAAAAATGAAAAATGTAAAAATATGATCATGCTCGTAATTTTGAAAATGACAATGAAAATTACATGTTTTATGTTAATGTAATAAAATGTTAGATATAAATCTAATGCTTGTACACCTAGTAAGATTAATCTTATGTATGTGCTTGAGAAGCAAGAATGTGTATTTTGATGATTTCCATATTGATTTTCAATGACGATGCATGACTTTTGTATGGAAGGCTTGATGATTTTTTTATGAACCTTGTCTTTGGTTTTCAAACATGATGTATGGTTTTGACATAAGAACAAAATTTGAGCATGCAAATATAAAGTCAATCAAATAAATTAAAATTAAAGAAGTTTTAGTTATCTATAAGAATCATTCAAAATTATGTTCAATGAAACCAATGCATAATGATGTAATGAAAATATTAAATGTTTTGATACCATGATTGACGATTTTATGCACGAGATTTTAAAAGTTATACATGATGATTTTTGTGATTTTTTTTTCTTTTGATCCTAAACATTGATGTATGTTTTTATTTGCCATAAAAGAAAAGAACATGCATGTATGAAATAAATCACATGAATTAAAACAACTAAAAAGTGGAAAGGTTTCTTCTTAAAAAAATTATTTTTCCGACTTTATCGATTTTTCAAAAAGGGAAATTATTGAATCTATTTGTATCACTTTTGTGAATCTCTTGAAAATGATCTTGATTTGATGATTTAAATGAGCTTTATCTTGAGTTTTCAAAATTTGTAAATTGAGATTTCTTATGCTTAAGTCAAGATTCTATATGCATGAATTAATGTCTTGTTCTCTTACAAGATTGAATGAATTCTATCTTTTTCATGATTTTCTAAGAATTCTTTACATTATTTATTTAAGAGGAGATTTGTTAAAATGAATCACGATTTCTCTTGATTTTCGGAATTATAACTTGAGTATTCATTTTATAAATCAAGATTGCTAATCATGATTCTCTCGTTTTATCAAAGAGAACATTTTTCAAAATGAATAATTAATATGTTTTCTCTTGATTTTTCGATACCCACAATTTGAGAAAATGTACCTTGATGCTTGGAACATTTTATGTATAAATTTATTTTCTTTATGATTCAATACTCCTTTGTAATTATGATATGTTTATCGCATGATATGATTAAATAACTGTTATAAAAGAAAAAAGAAATTGTTAGCTTGCTAATTGCAAATATATATGCTAGCTTGAATGATAAAACATGAGATTGTCTATAGTGCAAATTTATTGTTCTCATGATGTGTAGATTGAAATAATGATTAGAATCTTGATGGTTTTTATGACAAAATTTATTTTTCGATTCTAAATGATTAATGATATATATATATATATATATATATTTTGGCACAAAAAGGACAAAGGCATGCTTTTATGAAACAACTAAATAGAGAAAAGTATTTTTCTTGAAAATTCTTTTTCTCTATCTTATTGACTTTGATGAATCCATTTGTATTATTTTTATGAATCTCATGGATTAAGAAAATGATTTGAATTTAATAGGTTTTATTGAAATCATGATCTTGATTTCTCGTAATTATAATTTGAATTTTCTATTGAATGAATCAAAATTGTTTTCTATTTAAAGGGAAATTTGTCGAAATGTTTCATGGTCTTTTAGTATTCATGATTTTGATAATTATGTTTTGAAACTTTATGTAAATCAAGATTGTTCATCATGATTCTCTCTTTGAATATTTAAAGAGGAGAATTTTCTAGATGAATCATGATTTTGATGATTGAATATTTGATATGCATGAATTGAGATCTTGCTCTCCTACTAGTCTCTTTTCTATTCACCAGAAAGAAGACTAATTCTAATAAACCATGATATGCTATATGAATTTTATTGTATTCATGAAGTAATATCTCATCACCAAATTTCTTTTTGATATTCCTACATGTGATGATATGAATGCATGAAACACTTATGATATGATTTTTATACAATTCCATATATTCATAAAATATTTATATCATTACCCAATTAATTCTTCTTGATATTCCTAATGTGATGAAATGAAATTATGAATGACATACAAATGAGAAGAAGTTTTGATCATACATGGTAGGATGCAATTTGACAAATTAATACCATCATGATTTGAAACATTTATGATTTGAAATTATGCATGCAATTACTTTTATTGTGATGATATTTGCATATAATGTGTATCATAAATGCTCTAAATGATGAATGCTTGGTATCATGATTAAAATATTGATAAATGCTATGATTTATTACCAAAATGATGTATCATGCATGATATGCCCATAGTGATTAATTTATTTGTATAATGCATGAAGTAAGGATTCAAATGTAATGTTTTGAAATTATGCATATTTTAATTTGAAAACATAATGATGCACAAATAAGATTGATACTTACCTTTGTCATGATTTAAAAATTGATGTAAAGGGTCTTCCTTTCTTTTCGCTAATGACAAAGGTGGAGAAAGAGTTGCTACTGTGCTATCTTGAATTGATATAAAGGGTCATCTCAAAGAGAAATTAGCTAGCATGCATAAGTCAAGAAAATGTAAAAACTTGCTTACTTTCTTGCACATCTAAAGAGAAGATGCATATGTAACACTTGCCAAATTATTTGCTTGCCTCATGTAAAACATTATCTCTTGCTAGTTTGGCATTTTGCTAAGGAAGCAAAAATGACACTTCTCAAAAGAGAAGAAAGAGCTTTCTATCTTGAACATCACAAGCTTGTCTATCATAAGGAACAAAAATTATAAAAGTGCTATCTTGCTTATCTCAAGAAGCAATACTTGCAACTTGCACATTGCAATAAGAAACAAGAATCATGAGCTTACACAAGAAAGCTATCTTGCATTTGCTTTTGAAATTTTTGTTAGCTTGTATGTAGCAAAACTTGCATATCATAAAAATTGCTAGCTTGTAGCCTAAAAAGAAGCGATCAGTTGCTAAACTTGCACATCATTAATTGCTAGATTACATGATGATAAAAATGAAGATTATGTTTATCATGCAAATGATTAGAACTTATATTACAAACACTTATTGTAACACTTCTCCTTTTTGTTGATGACAAAGGGGGAGAAGTATGATCATGTTATACATGATGATGTGTTGCAATTATTCATGATGAATGTTGCAATGACTTGAATTCAGTTTGAATTCAAGGTTCTATCAATGTGGCATATTGATAGGGGGAGTTTGTTTAAACTCCGGGAGTTAAGGTAAACTCCGTCATCAAGTGGTTGTCATCATAAAAAAGGGAGAGATTATTGAATCTCATATTTTGATGATAAAACCACTTAATATGTGTTTATGATTTAATCTACATTTTGAGTGACGCAGAATGCTTCGATCAGGATGAGACAATTAAAGCTGAAAAATCATGTTGGCCGGAGGAACATGTTAGAAGATTGGACGTCGGGCTGGTGTATCGGTTGACATACCGACGGAAGGCTTCGGGCCATGGATTCGGGAATCGGGCCAAGTAGAGCAGGTATTGTGCCAAGGATATCGAAGTTGTAGAGTCAACTAGCCAATTGGGCAATAGGCCGCAAGAGAGGATGACGCGCCAAAGAATCGGACGAAGCGTCAAGGGACCAATGACATGCCGGATAACCTGATTAATTGCTTAGGAGTAATTGTCTAGATCGAGGTTTTGCTTTACTTGTGCGGGATTAACTATGATAGCTTGAAGACATAAAGCAAGTCTACCGGAATCAAGTTCGATGGGTGTTTGAGAGTCCACTGAGAGTCCAAAGATTCGTCGGAAGTGCTTTCAGAACCAACCGAGAAGAAATCAGGGACTTGTCGAAGATTTCGGAAGTCCCCCGGAGAGATTGTCGAAGGTTCACGGAGATCACCGAGAAGGTTCGGCAACTTGCTAAAGACTCGCTAAACTCGCCACAAGACCAGGAGCCTATTGGGAGTTCGCCAAAAGAAATCCGACGGTGTATCAGAAGTCTGCTGGAAGTTCGCCGAAAAGCTCGTCAGAAGAAAACTCAACGTTGCCGGTTAAAAACTTGCTTAGGACTATGTCTTAATTTTATAGTTTGCATATAATTAAGGTTATGATTAAGGGTTAATCCTACAACTCGGTCAGGGGATAATTGGGCAAAGTTCGGACTAGTTTGGGCTAAGTTTGGAGCCCAACCAATGAGCTGAAATAGTCTAGGCAGTGGCACTGCCAGTAAACTGCTGGATTGGACGATGGCACCGCCCAGAACCTGAGAGTTCCAGTGGTGGCACCGCCAGCAAATTGTTTGACTAGGCAGTGGCACAGCCAGCACCGGGAAACCTAAAACAGTGGCACCGCTAGTACACTGTCAGTGTCAGACACTGATAGGCGGTGGCACCGCCACTGACAGGCAGTGGCACCGCTAGCACCGAGAAACTCAAAAGCAATTCAAATTTGGAGGTCAAATTTGAATCCTCTTGAGGCCTATAAATACCCCTCAAATCTCAGCACAGAGAACAACCTTTGAGAAGTTAGAGATTAAGAAAAAGCCTTAGTAAAGTCTTTAGCATGTCTTGTTTTCAATAGCTTAAGTGTTCACCTCCCTCTTTCTCTTTAAAAAATCTATAAGAGTGTGAACCACTTGTAAAAGGTTGTAAAAGGGGTATTTGTCCTTCCCCTTCAAAGTGGTTTGCTAGTGGAAGTTGGGAGCCTCATCAAAGAAGGCTTCCCAAGTGGATGTAGGTCATTTGACCGAACCACTTTAAATTGGTGTGTTCCTTGAATGTGTGAGTATTTACCTTTCTGAAACCTTTATTTACATAGCAGCAAGCTTTTGGTTTTCAACTCCTTACTTTATTCGAGCTACTTTTAACATGTCATTCTTTGTCGAATCGAAATCTCTACGCATTTACGAAATCGTTTTCAAACTTACGAGTTTTAATCCGCTGCACTAATTCAAACGCCCCCCGCCCCCCCGCTCTTAGTGCCGCTCCGATCCCTGGTTAAAGGACACAAGCATTGAGTATTCAAAAGTGAGAAAACGCTGCTGCAATCTCTCTAGAATTCCCTCCTCCACTATAAGTTTAGAATTCTCGGTCAATTCCTGCAGAACTTCTAACGAACGTCTGGACTTCCGACTAACTCCTAAACTCCTAACAAAATCACGTTCTTGACTCCAGAACTTCATTTTACTTTATGCCTTACTATCGTAGTTAATCCTATACACATCAAACACACTTCGATCTAGATAATTATTACTAAGCATGAATCATGTTGTCCGGCATGTCATTGGTCCATCGACGCTTCGTCCGATTCTTCGGCGCATCGTCCTCTCTTGCGGCCTATTGTCCAATCGACCAGTTGACCTCCACAACACTGATTTCCTTGGTGTAATATCCGCTCTTCTTGGCCCGATGCCCGAATCTACGACCCGAAGCCTTCTATCAATACATCGATTGATCCTTCGGCTCGACGTCCAATCTTCTGACTTGTTTTTCACCGGCCCAACATGATTCTTCCTTCTTTAATTATCTCATCTTGATCGAAGCTTCCTGCGTCACTCAAAATATAGATTAAATCATAAACACTTATCAATTGGTTTCATCATCAAAATATGAGATTCAATAATTTCTCCCTTTTTGATAATGATAACAAATTGATGACGGAGTTTATCTTAACTCCCATAGTTTAAATAAACTCTCCCTATCAATATACCATATTTGAGAGAACTCTTGAATTCAAATTGAATTCAAGTTAAGGCAAATTTAATCATATGGATATTTACAACATGTCATCATAAAATCATGCATAATCAAATCATTTAATACATCATTCCATGTATGATTGTCATTATAACTTCTCCCCCTTTGTCATCAACAAAAAGGAAAAGTACAACTAACAAGTTTTTAGACATAATTTCAAATCATTGCATAATTTCAAATCATTGCAAGCTATAAAAAATTTTGAGTTTTACATCATGTAAGCTAGCAATATTTAAGATGTTCAAGAAGGCAACTTTTGCTTCTTGAAATATGCAAGTTAGCAATCTTTGCTTCTCTTTTGAGATGAGCAAGCTAACATGTTTTTGCTTCTTTTTGACTTGTGCAAGCTAACAAGTTTGTCTATTTTCATGATGTGTACGCTAGAAATTCTTTCTCCCCCTTTGTCATTGGCAAAAAGAGGCGAATAACAAAACAATGGTGTAATTCATCAATTTTCAAATTATGACAAAAATAAAGTGTCATTCTTATTTTAATATGTCATAGTTGAGATAAACCTTGAATTTAAATTTAATTCAAGTCAATGCAATTTCAATCATGATTCTCATACATGATATGAAATACATCAAATTCATCATCATAATAAAATCATAAGTATTACATGCATTATTTTAGAATAAACGAGCAATTTTGCTTCCTAGAAAGTTTTTCTCCTTGCAATTTGTGAGCTAGCAAATTTTACACATGAAAGTTGACAAAAAATTTTTTTACATCTTTTGGATGAGCAAGCTTTTTGCTTCTTCTTGAACTATGCAAGCTAGCTATCAAGCTAGCAAAATTTCTCCCCCTTTGTCATTGTCCAAAAAGAAGGGAAGAAAATAATTTTGTAGTTCTTTTTCTCTTTACAATAATTTTCGAATCATAACAAAGGTAAATAACAAAGATGAAAAATCAAGTCATGAATGTCAAAATAATTTTTTTATCATGAATATTTCATCATTGCATGCATCAATATCATAAGTTGAAGTATTGCATGCATAATACCAAATCACCATTCATAATTACTTCAATATTCTAATCATTATTTCAATCATCAAAAAATCAAGTCATGAATGTTAAAATCATAGTATTGCATGCATTCATATCATCACATGAAGAATATCAAAAAGCACTTGGTGATGAGATATACTTTATGAATACAAGGAATTTTACATAATAAAATTCAAGTCATAAACCTTAAAAGATGTCAAGTAGCATATCATGGTTTATTAGAATAAGTCTTCTTTTTGGTGAATAGCAAAAAGAATAGTAGGAGAATAAGATCTCAATTCATGCATATCAATAGATATTCGCTTTGACAAATCTCATTTTTAGTAAATAACAAAAAGAAACATGGGAGTTCAAAAACAAGATCTTGATTCATAGAAAAATTTCAAGTATCAATATCGAGAATTTAAGATTATGATTTAGATGAAGACATTCCTATAGCAAAATGATATCATGAGAAACACATAAACGATCTCGATTCATATATAATATCTCTCAATTCATTATGAATCATAAAAATTATAATTCTGAAAAATCATGATTCATTTAGAAAATCTCCTCTTAAGAAAATACCAAGTAGAATCGTAGGAGAATGATTAAAAAAAAATCTTGATTCATAATAAATCTTAATTTGTAAATATCAAGGAATCAAGATCATGATTTGGAAAAAAAAAATTATTCAAATTTAAATCATTAAATCATCAAAATCACTTTCATAGTTCAAGAGATTCAAAATAATATAAATATATATTTTAATCTCTTATTCAAAACTCGATAAGATAGAGATGTTTCATTTTAAGTTGTTAGTTTCATACAAGTATGCCTTTGTCTTTTTATGCCAAATAAGAACATGCATCAATCGTTTAGGATTGAAAAATAAATTTCGTCATAAACACCATCAAGATCAATAAACCATAAATTACCCAAAAATCATCATTTCTTCAAATCATCATCCATAGATTCACATTAAGTATGATATCAAACCTCTTAACATTTTCGTTAAGACATCAAGCATAGTTTCAATCAAAATCGGAAATCATCAAGATATATATTATTTCTTCCTGAAAAACATACATAGGATTATCATTAGATTTAAATCTAACATTTTATTCCTTTAACATAAAACATGCAATTTTCATGATAATTACTAGAAGGATAAGCATGATTCCTAAAATTTTTATTTTTAGCATTATTCATTACATTATTAAACATGAAATTTTTAAGAAAAATAATTTTTCTAAGCTAAATTAAAAATAACTCATGCAAAACATCATGTAATTTCGAGATAAACTAAGGGGGTTTTGTTTGAGTATTTTATCTCCTTGCCGAAAACTATTAAGGCGTAGTTTGTCACCTCGCCATTGTTGGATTGTCCTTCATCTTCCGATGAGCTCATTTCGTCCAAGATTGCTTCCTTCTTCTTACGTTCATAGCAAGTAGTTGCGTTCTTTTTAAGTTTATTTTTGTTCTTCAATTTTTGTTTCATGAACTTTTTAAATTTCATAGTGAGGAGTTCAAGTTCACCATCACATGAGCTTATGCTAAAGTAGTCTTCAATTGTTCTAAGTCCGAAATCCTTCCTATTCTTTAGAAGGATGTTCTTAAGTTCGTTTTATGCATTGTGCGCTATTTTATATGTTATTAATGAACCAAAACGTTCTTCAAGTGAAAAACTATTAAGATCTTTTACCTCTTGTATTGCGGGTACTTTTAGATCCCAGTTCTTATTAAGAGAACATAAAATTTTGTTTACAAGTTCAAAGTCTGAAAAACTTTTACCAAGTGATTTTAAACCATTGACGACATCCGTAAAATGGGTGTACATGTCTTCAATGGTTTCGCTTGGTTTCGTATGAAAAATTTTTAAATCATACATCAAAAAGTTGATTTTTGAATCTTTAACTTTGCAAGTGCCTTCATGTGTGATTTTAAGAGTATGCAAAATGTCAAAAGTCATTTTATAAGTAGAAACCCGATGAAATTTGGTTTTATCTAAGGCGCAAAATAGAGTATTCATAGCTCTAGCATTTAAAGAAAAAGTTCTCTTCTCCAAATCATTCCAATGGTTCATTGGAAGAGAAGACCTTAGAAAACCATTTTCCATAATACTCCATAAATTTAAATCCAAAGAAACTAAGAAAACTCTCATTCGAGTTTTTCAATATGTGTAGTCCGTCCCATTGAACAAGGGAGAATGAATGAGAGAAATTCCCTCTTGAAAGCCAAAAAGAGCCATTTCTCTTATGTGTTAAACCAAATGAGAAACAACAAGGCTCTGATACCAATTGTTAGGAAAAGAGTCAGCACTAAGAGGGGTGGGGGGGGGGGCGTGGGTGAGTTAGTGCAGCGGTAAAAATTATGTCGGTTGAAAACTTCGTTGCGATTTAATTCGTTTCCGACGAAAAACCATTTCGTAAAGGTAATAACTTTGAAAGTGCACAGAAGAGTATAGTGGATGTAAAGCAAGTAAAGTGGTTTGCAGTTAAACTAAATTGCTCATGAGAAACACAAACCAAATATTTATAGTAGTTCGGTCGTCATGACCTACATCCACTCCGCCGATTCCTCTTCTGTCGAGGCCACTGGCATCCACTATCGGTCTTCCTTTAATAGGTGAAGACCAACCACCATTTACACCCCTCTTCTCCTTTTTATAGGTTTAGGAGACAACCTTTTATAACCCTCTTTTACAAGACATCCCTCTCACACCTCCCTTAGAACTCTCTCTGAGCTTTGGGAGGAGGGAACTAAACTTTCTAAGGTTTACAACTTTAGAATCATAAAGTTTTGCTCAATATTTCTTACTTATCTATGTAGGAATAGCTGAGGAATTTATAGGCCCCAAATAGATTCAAATTTGGTGTCCAAAATTTAAACCCACGAAATTTCAGGGTACGGGCGGTTCCACCACCTGCAGTGGGCGGTACCACTGCTTGCAGCCTGACACTGGGTTGTACCACTACCCAAACTGGCAGTACCACCACCCAAATAGTCTCGGAGACTGAGTATGGATGGTACCACTGCCCAAAATGGCGATACTACTGCCTGACACAGTCTCGGAGACTATGCCACGATGGTTTCACTTGTTTGGTCATTGTTTGGGCCTTTCTCTTAGCCGAACACAGCCCAAACTTGGCCCAATTGTCCCCTAATTAGTTTAGCCCAATTCTAATCATAATTATATGCTAACTATAAATTTTAAGAAATTTACTAAGGTAAACAAAGTCTGTAAGTCTAGGTTTCTCCAAGCGAGCTTCCGACGATCTTCCAGCGAACTTCCGACGATCTCTCGGCAATGTTCCAGTGGACTCCCGGCATGCTCCTAGACTTCACGATGTTCTTCTTAGTGAGTTCCAATAAACTTCTTTGGCAAGCTCCTAGACTTCTCGGTCAATTCCTACAGAACTTCCGACAAACGTCCGGACTTACGATGAACTCTCGAACTCCCAACGAAATCGCATTCTTGACTCTGGGACTTCATTTTGCTTTATGCCTTGCTATCATAGTTAAACTTGAACACATATAACATATTTCGATCTAGATAATTATTACCAAGCATTAATCATGTTGTCAGGCATGTCATTGGTCCATCGATGCTTCATCGGATTCTTCGGCACATCGTCCTATCTTGCGACCTATTGTCTAATTGGCCAGTTGACCTCCACAACACCGATTTCCTTGGAGCAATATCCGCTCTTATTGGCCTAATGCCTAAATCCATGACCCTAAGCCTTCTGTCGATACGTCGACTGATCCTTCGGCTTGACGTCCAATCTTCTGACATGTTTTTCACCGACCCAACATGATTCTTCCTGCTTTAATTATCTCATCTTGATCGAAGCTTCCTACGTCACTCAAAATACAGATTAAATCATAAACACTTATCAATTGGATTCATCATCAAAATCTGAGATTCAACAGGCGGTGGCACCACTTAGAAAGCAGCACCCTAGGTGGTCTAGGCGGTGGTACCACCAGCAGTAAATGTTGCTAGTGGTGGTACCAATTCTGTCAAGCGGTGGTACTGCCAGAGCTCGGTCTCCTAGCTTTGTTAGGTGGTGGTACCACCCAGTGTTAGGTGACGGGTGGTGGTACCGCCCAGTAATGGCGGTGGTACCGCCATTACCCCGGAAATCCATGATGAGACACTTTTTTACTCCATTTTTGAAAGCTATTGGGGCCTATAAATACCCCACACTTTTCTGCATGAAAAGGCACCGAAGTGTGATTATAATCTTGAGTTATTGGGGTGTAAAATTGTTGTAAACAAATGCTAGAGTTCTCCTCCTTACTTTCTAAGTTTTGAGATCATTCAAGAGAGGTGTTTGACTTTTAAGGGTTGTCTCCTAAACCCGACAAAAGGAGAAAGAGCTGTAAAAGATGATTGGTCTTCACCTATTAAAGGAAGTCCTTTAGTGGACGCTGGTGATCTCGATGGATAAGGAATTTGAAAGTGGATGTAGGTCACATTGATCGAACCACTCTAAATTCTGGTTTGCATTTCATTTTGAGCAATTTACTTTAACTACAAATCATTTCATAGCAAACTGCTTCTCCTCCTCATCTTGCTTTCACTACGCTTATGCTCTCTTATGTTTCAAGTCGCTATCTTTCCAAATTGATTTCCATCGAACGTACGAAATATTTTATGAAATTGAAGAATTTTTTGCTGCACTAATTTACCCCCTCACCCCCCCCCTTTTAGTGCCGCTCTTGATCCTAACAATTGGTATCAAAGCAAAGTTCACTCTCGTTTGGTTTAAAACCTAATAGAGATGGCATTTGCCGGCAACCAAGAGGGTCATTCAATCACACATTCGCCCATGTTCAATAGGATGGATTACACATATTGGAAGACTAGAATGAAGATCTTCCTAAATTTCAATAGATTTTGAGCTGTGGAACGTTGTCGAAAATGGTTTTCAAAAGTCTTCTCTTCCAATGAATGATTGAAATGAGTTGGAGAAGAAGACTTTCACTTTAAATGTCAAGGCTATGAATGTCTTATTTTGTGCATTAGATAAAAATAAGTTTAATCGAGTGTTGATTTAAGAAATGACTTTTGATATTTGGTACATACTCGAAGTGACTTATGATTTAGTGCACACTTATGAGTTGTTTCGTATGAAACCGAGTGAGACTATTAGAGACATGTACACTCGATTTATGGATGTCATCAATCATCTAAAAGAACTTAGTAAAAGTTTTTCGGATTTTCAACTTGTTAATAAAATTTTAAGATCCCTTCCAAAGAGTTGGGACCCTAAAGTAACGGACATTCAAGAGGCCAAAGGTCTAAATAATTTTCCTCTCGAAGAACTAATTGGGTCCTAATGACTTATGAAATGACTTGTAAAGCTCATGAAGAGCTTGAGGACACCCTTTCAAAGAACAGGAAAGATATGGCACTAAGAACCCAAGAAGATCACTTGAAAGAAAACTCAAGTGATGAGGACCATGACGAAGATTTGACACTTTTAACAAAAAAATTCAAAAAATTCATAAAAAGGAATAAATTTAAAAGTGACACTAAAAATAAATTTGAACCCAAGAAAGATCAAGTAATATGCTATGAATGCAAGATGTTGGGATATTACAAGAGCGAATTTCCCCTAGCCAAGAAGAGGTTGTTGAATCTCGTATTTTGATGATGAAACCACTTGATATGTGTTTATAATTTAATCTGCATTTTGAGTGATGCATGATACTTTGATCAGGATGAGACAATTAAAGCAGGAAAATCATGTTGCGCTGGAGGAACATGTCAGAAGATTGGACGTCGGGCTGGTGGATCGGTCGACGTTTTGAAAAAAGGCTTCGGGCCGTGGATTCGGGCATCGGGCCAAGAAGAGCGGGTATTGCGCCAAGGATATCGGAGTTACGGAGTCAACTAGCCGATTGGGCAACAGGCCACAAGAGAGGACGATGTGCCAAAGAATCAGACGATGCGTCGAGGGACCAATGACATGCTGGACAACTTGATTGCTTAGGAGTAATTGTCTAGATCGAAGTTTTGCTTTACTTATGTAGGTTTAACTACAATAGCTTGAAAACATAAAATAAGGAAACCAGAGTCAAGTTCGATGGGTGTTTGAGAGTCCGAAGGTTCGTCGGAGATGCTGCCAAAGCCAACCGAGAAGAAATCGGGGACGTGTCGGAGTTTTCGGAAGTACACCGAAGAGATCATCGGAGGGTCGCAGAGATCACCGAGAAGGCTCGGCTACTCACTGAACTCGCCACAAGATCGGGATCCTACTGGGAGTCCGCCGGAAGAAATCCAAAGGTGCATCAGAAGTCCGCCGGAAGATCACCGGAATGCTCGCAGGAACGAGACTCAACGCTTGCCATTTAAAAATTGCTTAGGACTATGTTTTCAGTTACAAAGTTTGCATGTAATTAGGGTTAGGATTAAGGGATAATCCTATATCCTGGTTATGGGCCAACTAGGCCCGAATGTGACTTGGTTTGGGCCGAACTTGAAGCCCAACCAGTGACCCGTAAGGTCGGGCGGTGGCACCGCTCAGAGCCCGAGAGTCGGGCGGTGGCACTGCCCAGAACCCGAGAGGTCAGATGGTGGCACCGCTAGTACACTATCAGTGTTAGACACTGACAGGCGGTGGCACCGCCATTGATAGGCGGTAGCACCGTCAGCCTCGGAAACTCAAGATAATTTAAAATTTGGAGCCCAAATTTGAATCCTCTTGGGGCCTATAAATACCCCTCAATTCTCAGCTGAGAAGACAACCTTTGAGAAGCAAGAGTTTGAGATAAAAGTCTTAGCAAAGTCTTTAGCAAGTTTTTGTTTTCAATAGCTTGAGTGTTCACCTCTCTCTTTCTCTTTGAAAATTTGTAAGAGTGTGAACCACTTGTAAAAGGTTGTAAGAGGGGTATTTGCTAGTGGAAGTTGGGAGCCTCATTGAAGAAGGTTTCGCAAGTGGATGTAGGTCATTTTGACCGAACCACTTTAAATCGATGCATTCCTTGAATGTGTGAGTATTTACTTTTTTGAAACCATTATTTACATAGCAGCAAGCTTTCGGTTTTCATCTTCTCACTTTATTCGAGCTACTTTCTCTGAGTCATTGACGAATTGAAATCTCTATGCATTTACGAAATCATTTTCAAACTTATAAATTTTAATCCGTTGTACTAATTCACCCCCCCCCCTCTCTTAGTGCCGCTCTGATCCTAACAATTGGTAACAGAGCCACGGTTTTCTACTTTGGTTTAACACCCAAATAGAATTGGCTCTTTATGGCTTTCAAGAGGGTCATTCTCTCATTCGTCCTCCCTTTTTCAATGGGATAGACTACACTTATTGGAAAACTCAAATGAGAGTTTTCTTACTTTCGTTGAATCTCGAGCTTTGGAATATTATCGAAAATGGATTTCAAAAATCTTCTCTTCCGATGAGCGAATGGGATGAATCGGCGAAGAAAGTTTTTGCTTTATACGCAAAGGCTATGAATGCCTTATATTGTGCACTTGATAAAAATAAATTTAATCGCGTTTCGATTTCTGATTCGGCTTTTGATATTTGGAGAACTCTTGAGGTCACTCATAAAGGCACTAGCCGAGTGAAAGAGTCCAAAATCAACATTCTTGTGCACTTTTACGAACTTTTCCGGATGAAACCAAGTGAGTCCAACGGAGACATGTACACCTGTTTCACGGATGTCATCAATGGACTCAAAACTCTTGGTAAAAAATTTTCTAACTTTGAACTAGTAACTAAAATCATAAGATCCCTTCCAAAAAGTTGGATCCAAAAGTTACGGTTATTCAAGAGGCCAAGGATCTTAAGACATTTCCTCTCGAAGAACTAATTGGGTCTTTAATGACCTACAAAATGAACAATGTGACAAAAAGAGAACTTGAGAACAACCTTCCAAAGGACAGGAAGGATTTGGGACTTAGAACACATGAAGACCACTCGAGCATAAGCTCAAGTGATGGTGAACTTAAACTACAAATGAAACAAAATTTAAAAAGCAAAAAGAACGGAACTACTTGCTTTGAATGCAAGAAGAAGAACATAAATTGGGATGAATCGAGCTCCTCCGAAGATGTTGAGAAAATCAAGAAAGGCGAGGTGGCAAACTACGCCTTAATCGCTTTCAATGATGAGGTAATCAAAATCCCCCTAATTTACTTCGAAATTACATAATACTTTTCATGAGTTATTTTTAATTTAGTTTAGGATTAATTTTCTTAAAAATTACATGTTTAATAATTTAATGTTTAAAAATGAAAATGCAATAAAATGTTAAATATAAATCTTATGTATGTGCTTGAGAAGTAAGAATGTGTATTTTAAACTATGCTTGATGTCTTAATGAAAATATTGAGAAGTCTAATATCATGCTTAATGATGATGCATGACTTTTGAATGAATGTCTTAATGATTTTTTATGAATCTTGTCTTTGGTTTTCAAACATAATGTATGGTTTTGACATAAGAACAAAACTTGAGCATGCTAAGATAAAGTCAATCATATAAATTAAAACTAAAGAAGTTTTAGTTATCTATAAGAATCATTTAAAATTATGTTCATAAAACCATTGCATAATGATGAAATTGTGTAATGAAAATATTAAACATTTTGAAACCATGTTTTAGTGTCATGTATAATGATCATGCTTAACAAATTTTGAAATTATGCATGATGAATCTTGCGATTTACGGATTATTGATTTTTACATTAATGAAAGTGCCTTATTGATCTTTGTTGTAATAAATCTTACACTTTCGGTTTTAAACATGATACATGTTTTTCTTTAGCATAAATGAAATAAATCACATGAATTAAAACAACTAAAAAGTGGAAAGTTTCCTCTTAAAAAAATTATTTTTTCGACTTTATTGATTTTTCAAAAAGGGAAACTAATGAATCTATTTGTATCACTTTTGTGAATCTCTTGAAAATAATCTTGATTTTATGATTTAAATGGGTTTTATCTTGATTTTTTGAAATTTGTAAATTGAGATTTCTTATGCTTAAGTCAAGATTGTATATGCATGAATTAATGTTTTGTTCTCTTATTAGATTGAATGAATTCTATCTTTTTCATGATTTCCTAAGAATTCTTTACATTATTTATCTAAGAGAAGATTTGTTAAAATAAATTACGATTTCTCTTGATTTTTTGGAATTATAACTTGAGTATTCATTTTGTAAATCAAGATTGTTAATCATGATTCTCTCATTTTATCAAAGAGAACATTTTTTAAAATGAATAATTAAGCTATTTTCTCTTGATTTTTTGATACCCTCAATTTGAGAAAATGTACCTTGATGCTTGGAACATTTTATGCATAAATTTATTTTCTTTATGATTCAATACCTTTTGTAATTATGATATGTTTATCACATGATATGATTGAGTCACTGTTATAAAAGAAAAAGGAAATTATTAGCTTGCTAATTGCAAAAATATATGCTAGCTTGAATGATAAAACATGAGATTGTCTATAGTGTAAATTTATTGTTCTCGTGATGTATAGATTGAGATAATAATTGGAGTCTTGATGGTTTTTATGACAAAATTTATTTTTGATCCTAAATGATTGATGATATATATATTTTTCTTGGCACAAAAAGGACAAAGGCATGCTTGTATGAAATAACTAAATACAGAAAAGTATTTTTCTTAAAAATTCTTTTTCTCTATCTTATTAACTTTGATGAATCCATTTGTATTATTTTTATAAATCTCATTGATTATGAAAATGATTTGAATTTAATGGATTTTATTGAAATAATAATCTTGATTTCTCATAATTATAATTTAAATTTTCTATTAAATGAATCAAGATTGTTTTCTATTTAAAAGGAGATTTGTCGAAATGTTTCATAGTATTTTAGTATTCATGATCTTGATAATTATGTTTTAAAACTTTATGTAAATCAAGAATGTTCATCATGATTCTCTCTTTGAATATTTAAAGAGGAGAATTTTCTAGATGAATCATGATTTTGATGATTGAATATTTGATATGCATGAATTTAGATCTTGCTCTCCTACTATTCTTTTTGCTATTTACCAAAAAGAAGACTAATTCTAATAAACCATGAAATGCTATATGAATTTTATTGTATTCATGAAGTAATATCTCATCACCAAATTTTTTTGATATTCCTAATGTGATGGAATAAAATTATGCATGAAATACAAATGGGGAGAAGTTGTGATCATGCATGATAGGATATAATTTGACAAGTTGATATTATCAAGATATGAAACATTTATGATTTGCAATGATGCATGCAATACTTGTGCTTTCTAATTATGATATGATGTATTGCATATGATGTAAATCATGATTTAAAATACTATGAGTTGTTGCTAAAATGATGTATTATAAATGTTGATTTAATGTTTTGTATCATGAATGCTATAAATGATGAATGTTTGGTATCATGATCAAAATGTTGATAAATAGTTAAAAATTTTAGTATCATGTATGATATCCTTATAATGTCGATCGATTTATTCAATATCATGCATGAATAAAATATAATGTTTTTGAAAATATGTATATTTTAATTTGAAAATATAATGATGCACAAATAAGATTGTCACTTAACTCTTGTCATGATTTGAAGATTATAGTAAAGGGAAATGAATTACACTATTGTATTGTTATTCCCTTTTATTTGACAATGACATAGGAGGAGCAAATTTTGTTAGCTAGCTTGCAAATCTCAAGAGAAGCAATGAGTGCTAAGTTACACATTTTGAGAAAAGATTACTATATTGAAACATTAATGTAATTATGAATGATGATTTGATATTATGCATGCAATACTTCGACTTATGATAATGATGCATGCAATGATAAAATATTCATGATGAAAAATTGTCTTAACATTCATAACTTGATTATTCATCCTTTGCCATGATTTTGATATCGTTGTAAAAGGAAAAAGAACTACAAAACTGTATTCTTCTTTTCTTTTTGACAATGACAAAGGGGGAGAAATATTGCTAGCTCAAGATGCAAAATTTAAAAACTTGCACATTGCAAAAGAAGCAAAACTTGCAACTTACATATTGCAATAGGAAGCAAGAATCATGAGCTTACACAAGAAAGCTATCTTGTATTTGCTTTCGAAATTTTTTGTTAGCTTGTATGTAGTCAAACTTACATATCGTAAAAATTGCTAGCTTGTAGTCTAAAGAGAAGCAAATAGTTACTATCTTAAAATGCAAAATATGCTAACTTACTACGAAAGCAAAATTATTAGCTCAAACATTGCAAAGGAAGCAAAAATTTGCTAGCTTGCAACTTGCATAACGTGAAAATTGCTAGCTAGTAGCCTAAAGAGAAGCAATCAGTTGCTATCTCAAGAAAACCAAACATGCTAAACTTACACATCTTTAATCGCTAGATTGCATGATGATAAAATTTGATACTATGTTTTTAATGCAATGTATTGAACTTAGATATTTTTAAACGTATAAGAGTTGCAACTTCTCCTTTTTGTTGATGACAAAGGGGGAGAAGTATGTTGAGGTCATGTCATGATTTGATCATAACATGTTGCTTGGATTTTTGAATCCAAGAGTTTCTATCAATACGGCATATTGATAGGGGGAGTTTGTTTAAACTCCGGGAGTTAAGGTTAACTCCGTCATCAAGTGGTTGTCATCATAAAAAAGGGGGAGATTATTGAATCTCGTATTTTGATGATGAAACCACTTGATATGTGTTTATGATTTAATCTATGTTTTGAGTGATGTAGGATACTTTGATAAGGATGAAATAATTAAAGTAGGAAAATCATGTTACGCCAGAGGAACATGTCAGAAGATTGGACGTCGGGCCGGTGAATCGGTCGACGTATCGACAAAAGACTTCGGGCCATGGATTCGGGCATCGGGCCAAGAAGAGTGCGTATTGGCCAAGGATATCGGAGTTGCGGAGTCAACTGGCCGATTGAGCAATAGGCCGCAAGAGAGGATGATGCGCCGAAGAATCAGACGAAGCTCGAGGGACCAATGACATGCCGGACAACTTGATTGCTTAGGAGTAATTGTCTAGATCGAAATTTTGCTTTACTTATGTAGGATTAACTATGATAGCTTGAAAACATAAAGCAAGGAAACCAGAGTCAAGTTTGATGGATGTTTGAGAGTTCAAAGATTCGTCGGAGATGCTGCCGGAGCCAACCGAGAAGAAATCGGGGACGTGTCGGAGTTTTCGAAAGTCCGCCGAAGAGATCGTCGGAGGGTTATGGAGATCACTGAGAAGGCTCGGCTACTCATTGAACTCGCCACAAGATCGGGAGCCTGCTGGGAGTCTACCGGAAGAAATATGAAGGTGCATCGAAAGTCCACCGGAAGATCGTCGGAATGCTCGCCGGAACGAGACTCGACGCTTGCTATTTAAAAATTGCTTAGGACTATGTTTTCAGTTACGTAGTTTGTATGTAATTAGGGTTAGGATTAAGGGATAATCCTATATCCTGGTTAGGGGCCAATTGGGCTCGAATGTGACTTGGTTTGGGCCGAACTTGAAGCCTAACCAGTGACCCGTAAGGTCAGGCGGTGGAACCGTCGGACTGGGCGGTGGCACCGCCCAAAGCCCGAGGGTTAGGCGGTGGCACTGCTAGACTGGGCGGTGGCACCGCCCAGAACCCAAGAGGTCGGGTGGTGGCACCGCTAGTACATTGTCAGTGTCAGACACTGACAGGCAGTGGCACCGCCACTAACAGGCGGTAGCACCGCTAGCCTCGGAAACCCAAGAGAATTTAAAATTTGGAGTCCAAATTTGAATCCTCTTAGGGCCTATAAATATCCCTCAATTCTCAGCTGAGAAGACAACCTTTGAGAAGCAAGAGATTGAGATAAAAGTCTTAGCAAAGTCTTCAGCAAGTTTTTGTTTTCAATAGCTTGAGTGTTCACCTCCCTCTTTCTCATTGAAAATTTGTAAGAGTGTGAACCACTTGTAAAAAGTTGTAAGAGGGGTATTTGTCCTTCCCCTTCAAAGTGATTTGCTAGTGAAAGTTGGGAGCCTCATTAAAGAATGCTTCGCAAGTTGATATAGGTCATTTTGACCGAACCACTTTAAATTGGTGCGTTCCTTGAATGTGTGAGTATTTACTTTTCTTAAACCGTTATTTATATAGCAGCAAGCTTTCAGTTTTCATCTTCTCACTTTACTCGAGCTACTTTCTCCAAGTCATTGACGAATTGAAATCTCTGCGCATTTACAAAATTGTTTTCAAACTTATGAATTTTAATCCGCTGCATTAATTCACCCCTCCCTCCCCCCCTCTTAGTGCCCCTCTTAGTGCCGCTCCGATCCTAACAGAGGCAACCAAAGAAGAAGGCTCTCAAAGCAATATGGGACTACTCAAGTGAATCTGAAGAAGAGGAGCCTACCATCACCGAGCAAGTTGCTCACTATGCACTAATGGCCATTAGAGATAAGGTAACAAGTTTATTTGATGCAAATTTATCCTTTGATGAACTATTAAAAGCTTTTCATGATTTATTTGATGAATGCAATTCAATTAGTAAAAAATATACATTATTAAAAAAAGAGCAGGCTTCCCTTGTTAGTGATTTCGATAGGTTAAATGTTGAGCACAATAATAGTTTAGCTCCATGTACGAAATATGATGAATTAGAAATACTTAGAAAGAAAAACTTGCTACTCAAAGAAACCTTAGAGAAATTTGAGGCTGATAGCAAGTCCTTGAACATAATCCTTGCCAACAAGGGTCACATTCATAGAAAAGGCGGAATCGGATTTGTGAGTAGCTCTCACCAAAATCCTACCACCTTTGTTAAAGGCCCTACTTTGCATGTTTCACCCCGAAACAAATGTAACTTTTGTTGCAAATTTGGGCATGTAGCTTGTCATTGTCCATTCAAGAAATGTAGTCCACATAAATTGATTTGGGTTCCTAAAAGAACCTTAAATGACTCAATGCAACATAATAAGCTATGTAGATCGATATTTTAGGCACCCAATGTCAAATGGGTACCTAAAAATCATCCTTTTTTGTAAAAAAAATGTACCATCACCAGCTAGGAGCAAGAGATGGTACCTTGATAGTGGATGCTTAAGGCTTATGACCGGAGATCCATCTTAATTTTATAAGCTCAGTAGCATAGACGAAGGCTATGTCACTTTCGGAGACAACAACAAGGGTAAAATCATTGGCAAAGGAACCATAGGTAACAAATCGAACTTCTTTATTGAAGATGTATTATTGGTTGATGGCTTAAAGAATAATTTTAAGCATTAGTCAATTGTGTGATAAAGAATATATCATTAAATTTGAATCTAATGCTTGCATTATTGAAAAATCACACAAAAACACATCTATGATTTCCTTAAAACAAAATAATGTATACACTATCGACATTAATGATCTATGTAATGAAATGTGCTTTTCAATTTTGAATGATGATGCTTGGCTTTGGCATAGGAGATTAAGTCATGCTAGCATGAAACTAATCTCTCAAATTTCATCTAAAATACTCATAAGAGGAATTCCTCATATCAAGTTCGTCAAAGATAATGTGTGTGATGCATGTCAACTAGGAAAACAAATAAAAGATAGCTTCAAACCGAAGAACCAAATAAGCGCCTCTAGACCTTTGCAATTGATCCATATGGACTTGTTTAGACCAATTGCTATATCAAGCCTTGGAGGTAGCAAATACGCATTTGTCATCATGGATGATTATAGTAGATACACATAGACTTATTTTTTGGCACACAAAAGTGAATGCATTAGGTATTTCTTTAAGTTTTGTAAACTTGTTTAAAATGAAAAGGGTTTTATGATTTCGTCAATTTGAAGTGATTACAGTGCTGAATTTCAAAACCATGATTTTCAAGAATTTTATGAATCTAATGGATACAACCAAAACTTCTCTACTCCAAGAAATCCTTAACAAAATGGAGTAGTAGAAAGAAAGAATAGAAACTTACAAGAAATGGCAAGAACCATGTTAAATGAACATAACATACCCAAATATTTTTGGGCCAAAGTTGTAAATACGACATGCTATGTTATGAATAAGGTTCTAGTAAGACCACTACTTTCCAAAACTCCTTATGTATTGTGGAACAACAAAAAATCCAACATTTCATACTTTAAAGTTTTTGGATGTAAATATTTTATTTTGAATGAAAAAGATGCCTTAAGTAAATTTGATGCAAAATCCAATGAAGGAATTTTTCTTGTCTATTCTTTTGTTTCTAAAGCATTTCGTATCTTTAACAAAAGAACTTTGATTATAGAAGAATCTATTTATGTTGTTTTTAATGAAGTTTCCGAAGTTAAGAAAAATAATTTTGATGATGATGTTAATATTGATGCTTTGAATTTAAATGAAATCCCTTCTCCATTTAACAACTTAGATGCATCTTCTTCCGAAACATCCTTACTCAAGGATTAGAAATATGTAGATGCTCATCCTAAAGAGTTAATCATAGGAGACACATCTAAAGGGGTTCAAACTTGTTTCTCTCTTGAGAATTTTTGTGCAAATACCACATTTTTCTCCCAAATTGAACCTAAATGCATTGACGAGTCCTTGAAAGATGATTCATGGGTCATCGTAATGCAAGATGAGTTAAATCAATTTGAGAGAAATGAGATGTGGAAGCTTGTTCCGAGGCCAAATGACCATTTAGTTATTTGTACTAAATGAGTCTTTAGAAACAAGTAAGATGAACTAGGTATTGTGGTTAAAAACAAGGCTAGATTAGTGGACAAAAGTTTCAACCAAGAAGAATGAATCAATTAAGAAGAGACCTTTGCTCTTGTGGCATGATTAGAAGCCATAAGGATGCTCCTTGCCTATGCTAGTAGTAATAATTTTAAGTTATTTCAAATGAATGTTAAAAGTACTTTTCTGAATGGCTTTATTTCCGAAGATGTTTATGTTGAACAACCTCCTGGATTTAAGAATTGATAATCTCCCTAATCATATTTTTAAATTGACTAAAGCTCTCTATGATTTAAAACAAGCCCCAAGGGCTTGGTATAAGAGACTTAGCTCTTTTTTTATTCTAAATAATTTTTCTAAAGGCAAGGTCGATACTACATTGTTTATAAAAAATTTTAAAAATAATTTTTTTATTGTTCAAATTTATGTCGATGATATCATTTTCGGTTCCACAAATGAATCTCTATGTGAATCATTTGCTAAAGTATGATTCTTGAATTTGAAATGAGCCTAATGGGGGAACTAACCTTCTTTTTAGGCTTACAAATCAAACAACTAAATAATGATATTTTTCTTAATCAAACAAAATATGTTTTAGATTTGTTAAAAAGGTTTAATATGAATAGCTCAAAGGCAATCAACACTCCTATGAGCACCTCTACTAAGTTAGACACTGATGAAAGTCGAGAAAGCTTTGATCAAAAAGCTTATAGGGGTATGATAGGAAGTTTACTATACCTCACCGTAATTAGACCGAATATCATGTTTAGTGTAGGACTTTATGCTAGGTTTCAATCTAATCCTAAGATATTTTACCTTAAAGCAATTAAGAGAATTCTTAGATATCTTAAAGGTACCACTAATCTAGGATTATGGTATCCAAAATTCAAGAACTTTGAACAAATTGCTTATGCTGATGCGGATTTTGCTGGATATAGATTAGATAGAAAATACACATCTAGAACATGTCAATTTTTAAGACACGCACTTGTTTCTTGGTCTTCCAAGAAATAAAACTCGGTTGTACTATCTACAACCGAAGCTGAGTACATTGTAGTTAGTGCATGTTGTGCACAAATTATGTGAATGAAAAACACTTTAGAATATTATAAGATTCATCTTAAAAACATTCTCATAAAATGTGACAACATAAGTGCAATATGTTTAATAAAAAATTATATTCAACACTCTAAAACTAAACATATTGATATTGGGCAACACTTTATATGAGACCATGTTAATAATCATGATGTAATCTTAGAGTTTATTGATACAAAACATCAATTGGCCAATATTTTTACAAAGCCTTTAAGTGAAGAACAATTTGATTTTATTAGAAGAAAATTAGGAATGTTAATTTGTCTGAATGCTTGAATTTGTTAAATTTTATTTTTGGACTTTCTTGATTCTTTGGATCACTCACTTAAATCTTCTTGTCTTATGATACGAATTTTACATGATGATGTAAATAAGATTATGTGCTTCATGACAATAAAATGTTTACTTTGATGTTGGAATTATGTGCTTTGATGTTGAAAGGTTCTATGATGTTGTGATCTCTTTAAATGATGAGCATGCTATCATACAATGATGCAATATCATGTTTACTTTGATGCTAAAAATTTCTATGATAATTATGATCTCTATTGAATATTTAGAAGTTTTAATCATACATCGGATTCTTAATTTTTAAGTGCTACAAGCACTAATGATATTACCTCATGCAAGTAATGATGAAAGGCTATGACGAAACATTTTATAAATTCATGAAGTATTTATACACATCTTGATGTTTGATAAATGGAAGTCATTGACAAATGCATCTCTCATGAAAATTGAAGGACTTCCAATGGATATCTTAATCCTTGAAAGATGAATTTTCGTGTGTGATAATGAAAGCATGTGTGTGATAATTTTTGTGGGGATTTGATTTCATATGGATATCTCGATCCTTTTCATTGTTGAATCTCATATTTTGATGATGAAACCAATTGATAGTGTTTATTATTTAATCTATGTTTTGAGTGATGTAGGATGCTTTGATCAGGATGAGACAATTAAAGCAAGAAGAATCGTGTTGGGCTAGAGGAAAACATGTCAAAAGATTGGACATCGGGCCGGAGGATTGGTCGATGTATCAACAAAAGGTTTCGGGCCATGGATTCGGGCATCGGGCCAAGAAGAGCGGATATTGTGCCAAGGATATCAGAGTTGCAGAGTCAACTAGCCGATTGAGCAATAGGCCGCAAGAGAGGATGATGCGTTGAAGAATCAGACAAAGCATCGATAGACTAATGACATGTCGGACAACAAGATTCAAGCTTAGTAATAATTGTCTGAATCGAAGTGTGTTTTTACATGTGCAGGATTAACTATGATAGCAAGGCATAAAGCAAAATGAAGTCCTAGAGTCAAGAACGTGATTTCATTGAGAGTTCAATAGTTCGCCGGAAGTCCAGACGTTCGTCGAAAGTTCTATAGGAACCAGTCGAGAAGTTCCGGAGTTTGCTAGAGAAGCTCATCGGAACTCGCCAAGAAGATTGTCATGAAGTCCAAGAGCTTGTTGGGAGTCCGCTGGAACATTGCTGAGAGATCGTCGAAAGTTCACCGAAAGATCGCCGGAAGCTCGCCGGAAGAAACTAGACTTACGGACGTGTTTAGCTTAGTAAATGTCTTAGATTTCGTAGTTAGTACGTAATTGGGATTGGAATTGGGCCAACTCAATTATGGGCCAGTTGAGTCCATGTAAGGACTGTGTTGGGCCTAATGAGAGGCCCAAATAGTGTCCCAATAAGTGACACTGTCGTGGCACAGTCTCCGAGAGTATGTTAGGCGGTGGTACCGTCGGTCTGGGTGGTGGTACCACCTAGACATAGCCTCCGAGAGTCTGCAGGCGGTGGTATCGTCCAATGTCAGGCGGTGGTACCGCCCGGACTTAGGAAACCCGGGATGAGATATTTAGAATTATGTTGCAATCACTGGAGAAATCCCCTCCTATAGTCTAAGTTTAGAATTCTATTTAGGAGGAGTGTATGCTTATAAGGTTGTCTCCTAAACTCGGTAAAAGGAGAAGAGGGGTGTAAGAAAGAGGTTAATCTTTGCCTATTAAAGGAAGATCGATAGTGGATGCCGGTGGCCTCGACAGAAGAGGAATCAGTGGAGTGGATGTAGGTCACGACGATCGAACTACTATAAAATTGGCGTGTTCTCTGGTTTACATTTATATTTAAGCAATTTACTTTACTGCAAATCTCTTAACTTGCTTTACATCCACTACGCATCTTCCATATGCTTTCAAGCTATCTTTACAAAAACACTTTCAAGTTAACCTCTCTCCAAAATGGTTTTCGTCAAAAATGGTTTTTATCGAATGAAGTTTTAATCGAGACGTAATCTTTCCGCTGCACTAATTCAACCCCCCCCCCCCCCTCCCTCCCTCTTAGTGTCGACCTCTTTCTTAACAATTGGTATCAGAGCCTCGTTTTCTCATTTGGCTTAACACCCAAAGAGAAATGATTCTTTTTTACTCTCAAGAGGGTCACTCTCTCATTCATCCTCCCTTTTTCAATAGGACGGACTACACTTATTGAAAAACTCGAATGAGAGTTTTCTTGCTTTTATTGAATCTTGATTTATGGCACATAGTCAAATTTGGTTTTCAAAGGTCTTCTCTTCCAATGAACCATTGGAATGATTTGGAGAAGAAGACTTTTTCTCTAAATGCAAAGGCTATGAATGCCTTATTTTGTGCCTTAGACAAAAACGAGTTTAATCGAATTTCTATATGCAAAATGGCTTTCAAAATTTAGCATACTCTCGAAATTACACATGAAGGCACTAGCAAAGTTAAAGATTCGAAAATCAACTTTTTAATGCATGATTTTGAACTATTTCAAATGAAACCAAGCGAGACTATTGGAGATATGTAAACTCGTTTTATGGATGTCGTCAATAGTTTAAAAACTCGTGGTAAAACTTTTTTGAATTTTGAACTTATTAGTAAAATTTTACATTCTCTTAATAAGAATTGGGATTCAAAATTAACGGTAATTCAAGAATAAAAAATTTTGAATATCTTTCCGATTGAAGAACTAATAGGGTCTTTAATGACCTATGAATTGACGTGCAATGCACGTGAAGAACTCAATAACAACCTTCCAAAGAATAGGAAGGATTTGGGACATAGAAAAATTGAAGACCACTCGAGCATAAGCTCAAGTGATGGTAAACTTGAACTCCTCATGAAATTTAAAAAGTTCATGAAACAAAAGTTAATAAACCAAAGTAAAAAAGAAAGCAACTAGATGCTATGATCACAAGTAGTTTGGGATGAATCGAGCTCCTCTAAAGACGAGGAGAAAATGAACAAAGACGAGGTGGCAAACTACGCCTTAACGGCTTTTAATGACGAGGTAAACGAAACTACCTTAATTTATTTCGAATTTACATGATGCTTTTAATAAGTTATTTTTAATTTAGTTTAATTATTTTTCTTGAAAATTATATGTTTAATAATGAAAATGTAAAAAATTAGGAATCATGCTTATCATGCTAGTAAATTTGAAAACGATAATGAAAATGACATGTTTTATGATAATGGAATAAAATGTTAGATTTAAATCTAATGATCCTATGTATGTTTTTTTTTTCAAGAATAAATAATGTGTATCTTGATGATTTTCGATTTTGATTGAAAACATGCTTGATGTCTTAATGAAAATATTAAGAAGTTTGATATCATGCTTAATGATGATGCATGTCTTTTGTATAAAAAACTAAGCATGAAAAGTTGATTTACCTAAAAAGAAAAATGCATGACTACAACAAACAAAATGATCTTGATGGAAAATGCTTTATGAAATCAATTTCAATTATGCATAATGATGTAATTATGTAATGAAAATATTAAATATTTTGAAACCATGTTTTGATGTCATGCATAATGATCATGCTTAATAAATTTTAAAATTATGCATGATGATTTTTAAGTAATTTATGGTTTATTGATCTTGATGGTTTTTATAACGAAATTTATTTTTCGATCCTAAACGGTTGATGATATATATTTTTTCATTTGGCATAAAAATGACAAAGGCATGCTTGTATGAAACAAACTAAAAAGAGGAAAGCTTTCTCCTTGAAAAATTTCTCTACTTTATCGATTTATCTAAAAATGAGAGATTAATGAATCTATCTATGTCCTTTTATTAACTATTGAAAATGATTTTGATTTGATGATTCAAATTTGAATGAGTTTTATCTTGATTTTTTGAGATTTATAACTTGAGATCTTTTTTTTCTCCTTGTTTCTTCTCGGTATTTTCTTAAGAGGAGATTTTCTAAATGAATCATAATTTTTCTTATGAGTTCTTGGATTTATTACTTGAGATTTTTGTTAATCAAGATCTCTTCTTTGTACTCCTACAATTTTCTTTTGGTATTTTATTTAAGAGGAGATTTAATATATGAATCATGTCTTTTGATATTTACATGATCTTATCTCTCATGATATGATTTATTTTTGTATAACTCCTTGTATTCATCACCCAATTAATTTTTCTTGATGAGATGAAATGAATGTGATGAAATAAAAATATGCATGAAATATGGGATACAATGTAATTTGACATTTAGATACCAATTTAAAATGCTATGATTTATTGCTAAAATGATGTATTATAAATGTTGATTTAATGTTTAGTATCATGAATACTTTAAATGATGAATGTTTGGTATCATGATCAAAATGTTGATAAATACTTAAAAATTTTAATGTATTAGTATCATGTATGATATGATCATAATGATGATTGATTTATGTTTTTTGATATCATGCATGAAAAATAAAATATAACATTTTAAAATTGTGTATGTTTTAATTTGAAACTATTATGATGCACAAACATATTAAAATAAGATTGATACTTTACCTTTGTCCTACTTTGAAAATTGTTGTAAAGGAAAAAAGACATACAAAATTTTATTCTTCTCTTCTTTTTGACAATGACAAAGGGGGAGATAGCTAGCTTGCATAAGTCAAGAAAATGCAAAAACTTGCAACTTGCAAATTGCTAAAGGAAGCAAGAATCGCTAGCTTTCACACTTCAACAAGAAAGCTATCTTGCATTTGCTTTCGAAATATTGCTAGCTTACATTTTTTAAAATGATGTAAAAATTTGCTAGCTTGTACGATGTAAAACTTGCTATCTTGAACATCATCTAGACTTGCTAGCTTCCAATCTCAAGAGAAGTAACATTGCTTATCTCAAGAAGCAAAACATGATAAACTTGCACATCTAGCAAAATTTACAAACTTACAAAACTCAAAATTTTTGCTAGCTTGCATGATGATAAAACTGAAGATTGTGTTTATTATGCAATAATTTGAACTTGTATGTCCAAATATTTGAAAGTTGCACTTCTCCTTTTTGTTGATGACAAAGGGGGAGAAGTATGATAACATGTTGCATGGATTTTTGAATCCAAGAGTTCTATCAATATGGCATATTGATAGGGGGAGTTATGGTTAACTCCGTCATCAATTAGTTATCATCATAAAAAAAGGGGAGATTGTTGAATCTCGTATTTTGATGATGAAACCAATTGATAGTGTTTATGATTTGATCTGCGTTTTGAGTGACGCAAGATGCTTTGATCAGGATGAGATAATTAAAGCAGGAAGAATCATGTTGGGCCGGACGAAAACATGTAAAAAGATTGGACGTCGAGATGGAGGATCGGTCGATGTATCGACAGAATGCTTCGAGCCATGGATTCGGGCATTGGGCCATGAAGAGCGAATATTGCACCAAGGATATCGGAGTTGCGGAGTCAATTAGCCGATTGGGCAATAGCAAGAGAGGATGATGCGACGAAGAATCAGATGAAGCATCGATGGACCAATGATATGCCGGACAACATGATTCAAGCTTAGTAATAATTGTCTAGATCGAAGTATGTTTTTACATGTGCAAGATTAACTACGATAGCAAGGCATGAAGCAAAATGAAGTCCCTGAGTCAAGAACGCGATTTCGTTGAGAGTTCTAGAGTTCGTCGGAAGTCCGGATGTTCGTTGAAAGTTCTACAGGAACTAGCTGAGAAGTCTCGAAGCTTGCCAAAGAAGCTCATCGGAACTCACAAAGAAGATTGTCATGAAGTCCAAGAGCTTGTTGGGAGTCCGCTAGAATATTGTCGAGAGATTATCGGAAGTTCGCTGGAATAAACCAGACTTACGGACTTGTTTAGCTTAGTAATGTCTTAGATTTCGTAGTTAGCATGTAATTGGGATTGAAATTAGGCCAACCCAATTATGGGCCAATTGGGCCCATGTAAGGACTGTGTTAGAACCAATGAGAGGCCTAAATAGTGTCCCAAGAAGTGGCACTGTCATGGCATAGTCTCCGAGACTGGTCTGGGCGGTGGTACCGCCCAGCGTAGTGTCAGTGTTAGACTGACACTGGCGGTGGTACCGCCCGGACCCAGGAAACCCGGGATGAGATGTTTTTAAGCTCCAAGTTTGAATCAACTTGAAGCCTATAAATACCCCTCTCATCCTTGGTTAAAATTCACAAGCACAGATTATTTAAAAGTGAGAAAACATTGTTGCAATCACTAGAGAAATCCCCTCCTATAGTCTAAGTATAGAATTCTGTTTAGGAGGAGTGTATGCTTGTAAGGGTTGTCTCCTAAACCCGGTAAAAGGAGAAGAGGGGTGTAAGAAGGAGATTGATCTTCGCTTATTAAAGGAAGATCAATAGTGGATGTTGGTGGCCTCGACGGAAGAGGAATCGATGGAGTGGATGTAGGTCACGACGACCGAACCACTATAAAATTGGCGTGTTCTCTGGTTTGCTTTTATATTTGATCAATTTACTTTACTACAAACCTCTTAACTTGCTTTACATCCACTACGCATCTTCCGTACACTTTCAAGCTATCTTTACGAAAATGCTTTCAAGTTAACCTCTCTCCGAAATGGTTTTCGTCGGAAACGGTTTTTATCGATTGAAGTTTAAATCGAGACGTAATCTTTCCATTGCACTAATTTTCACACACCCCCCCCCCCCCCCTCGTAGTGTTGACCCCTTTCCTAACATTCATGAATCTCTTTGTCAAAATGAAAGCATGTTTTAACGAAAACTTATTTATCAATTTTTTTTTACTTGATTCAAATCATTTCACAAATTTAGTTCTTAATGGATTCCCTCCTTACCTTCTTTTCTCTTCTTCATGCAAAATGTGACGACAAAGGGGGAGAAGTTGTTGGAATATATCACTTTAATATTGATAACATTTAATGATAAGAACTTTTGAGTGTGAAACTTGCTTGATTTTTTTATCACACTTGCATTGTTGAATTGTTCTCCTTTTTTGTTGATGATAAAGGGGGAGAAATAATACCAAAATATGGTAAATTGATGACAAATATATGCAATATATTTCATCATATATACCTAAAATGTTTGCTTGATAAATTTCTTTCATTATGATAAGATATCTAGAGCTTAACTTACTATTTTACAATTGATATCTTGCCATAGAATGATGAATTGCTATCTTTGTCATCTTTCATATTTGAAATATCATACTTGAAAATGGATGTCATGCCTTGACAACATTTTGTTAAATACTTGGCATTATATTTTGAGAATATTAGATCATGATAGGAATCATGATGTGCATGTTGATAAGTTTAATGAACTTAACTTATCGGTTTGATTCTTGAATTCAAAGGCCTCGAATTCAAGAATGCCTTTTCTCAGTTATGGCATATTGATAGGGGGAGTTAAGATTAACTCCATTACCAATTGGTTGTCATCATAAAAAAGGGAGAGATTGTTGAATCTCATATTTTGATGATGAAATCAATTGATAAATTATTTGATCTAATCCTTGTGTTAAGATAAGTATATAGGATTAACTATGATAGTAGTAAGGCGTAAAGCAGATGATGGGCCAGAGTTGAAGACTCGGACGATATATCGGGAGCACGCCGAGAGTTCATCTTGAGATCACCGGAAGCACGTTGGAAGACTCACCGAAACCTTGTCAGGAGATCGCCCGAAGCATGCCAGAAGACTTGCTGAAAGTTGGTTGGTAGTTTGCCGAGTGAAAAATCAATGTACCAAACCATGCATACCTTAATCGTAGTTAGAACGATAATTAGAGTTGATTTGAGAGGTAATCCCATCAACTCTGTTAGGGGCCAATCGGGCTCGAAGTTGTGTTGGTTTGGGTCGGATTCAAGGCCCAACTAGGATGTTGAATTCCTAGCCGATGGTGGCACCACCTGGAAAGCAGCACCCCAGGTGGTCTGAGCAGTGGTACCACCGGTAGTAAATGCTACAAGCGGTGGTACCACCCCTGTCAAGCAGTGGTACCGCCAGAGCTCGATCTCCGAGCTCTGTCAGGCGATGGTACCGCCCAATGTCAGGTGACAAGTGGTGGTACAGCCCAGTAATGGTGGTAGTACCGCTAGTACCTCGAAAATCTAGTATGAGACACTTTTTGGCTCCATTTTTTAAAGCCATTGGGACCTATAAACACCCGACCCTTTTCTATATGAAAAGACATCGAAGTTTGATTATAATCTTGAGTTATTGGGGTGTAAAAGTGTTGTAAACAAGTGCTAGAGTCCTCCTTCTCCCTTTCTAAGTTTTGAGATCATTCAAGAGAGGTGTGAGACTTGTAAGGGTTTTCTCCTAAACCCGACAAAAGGAGAAAGAGCTGTAAAAGATGATTGGTCTTACCTATTGAAGGAAGGCCTTTAGTGGACGCTGGTGACCTCAACGGAGGAGGAATCCGAAATTGGATATAGGTCTCATTGACCAAACCACTCTAAATTCTGGTTTGCTTTTTATTTTGAGTAATTTACTTTAACTGTAAATCATTTCATAGCAAAATGCTTCTCCTCCTCATCTTACTTTCACTACGCTTATGCTCTCTTATGTTTCAAGTTGCTATCTTTTCGAATCGATTTACATCGAATGTACAAAATATTTTACGAAATCAATGAATTTTTCGCTGCACTAATTCACCCCCCTAGTGCCACTCTTGATCCTAACAATGCGGATCTTGATAATAACATGGCACTCTTAATAAGAAAGTTTAAAAAATTCATAAAAATGAATAAATTTAGAAATGACACAAAAAATAAATTTGAACCTAAGAAAGATCAAGTAATATGCTAAGAATGCAAGAAGCTGGGACTTTACAAGAGCGAATATTCCGTAGCAAAGAAGAAGCAACCAAAGAAGAATAATGCTTTTTTAAAACAACATGGGACGACCCAAGTGCATCCGAAGAAGAGGAGTCAACCAACACCGAGCAAGTTGCTCACTACACACTAATGGCTATCGGAGATGAGGGAACAAGTTCATTAGACATAAATTTATCTTTCGATGAGCTTTTAAGTACTTTTCATGAATTGTTTAATAAATGTAGAACCTTGAGTAAAAAGTATAACTCTTTGACTAAGGAGTATGCTTCTCTTGTTAGCGATTTTGATAAACTAAAAATTGAGTATGATAATAGGTTAGCTCCTTGCATAAAATGTCATGACGTAGAAACACTTAGAAAGGAAAACTTACTACTCAAAGAAACATTAGAAAAGTTTGAGGTTGGTAACAAGTCCTCGAACATGATCCTTGCCAACAAGGGTCACGTTCATAGAAAAGGCGGAATCAGATTTGTGAGTAGCTCGCACCAAAATCCAACCAACTCTGTTAAAGGCCCTACTTTGCATATTTCACCCTAAAATAAATGTAACTTTTGTTACAAATTTGGGCATGTAGCTTATCATTATCCATTTAAGAAATATAGTCTATACAAATTGATTTGGGTTCCTAAAGGAACCATAAAGAACTTAATGCAAAATGATAAGATAAGTCGATCAATTTTTTAGGCATCCAAGGTCAAATGGGTACCTAAAAATAATCCTTCTTTGTAGAAATGTTTACCATCATAAGTTAGGAGCAAGAGATGGTACCTTGATAGTGGATGCTCAAGGCATATGATCGGAGATCCATCTCAATTCTCTAAACTCACTAGCCTAGACGAATGATATGTTACCTTCAGAGATAATAACAAGGGTAAAATCATTGGCAAAGGAACCATAGGTAACAAATCTAACTTCTTTATTGAAGATGTGTTGTTGGTTGATGGCTTAAAGCATAATCTCTTAAGCATTAGTCAATTGTGTGATAAAGGATATATCCTTATATTTGAATCTAATGCTTGCATCATTCAAAAACCACACAAAAACACATCTCTGATTGCCCTAAAATAAAATAATGTATATACTATCTCTCAAATAATGTATATACTATGATCTTTGTAATGAAATGTGTTTTTCGGTTTTGAATGACGATGCTTAGCTTTGGCATAGGAGATTATGTGATGCTATCATGAAACTAATCTCTCAAATTTCATCTAAAGTGCTTATAAGAGGAATTCCTCATATTAAATTCATCAAAGATAATGTGTGTGATGCATGTCAACTAGGAAAATAAATAAAAGGTAGCTTCAAACGAAAGAACCAAATAAGCACCTCTAGACCATTGCAATTGATCCATATAGACATTGACGAAAGTGGAGAAAGCTTTGATCAAAAAACTTATAAGGGTATGATAGGCAGTTTACTATACCTCACTGTAACTAGACCAGACATCATGTTTAGCATAGGACTTTATGCTAGGTTTCAATCTAACCCCAAGCAATCTCATTTAAAAGCTATTAAAAGGATTTTTAGATACCTAAAAGGAACTCCTAAACTAGGATTATGGTATCCAAAATCTAAAATTTTTGAATTGCTTGGTTATGCCGATACTGATTTCACTGACTGTCAAATAGATAGAAAAAGCACATCCAAAACATGTCAATTTTTAGGACACTCACTTGTCTCTTGGTCTTCCAAGAAACAAAACTCAGTTGTATTATCCGCAATCAAAGCTGCATATATTGCAGTAGGTGCATGCTATGCACAAGTTATATGGATGAAAAATACATTGGAAGATTATAAAATTTACCTTAAAAATATTCCTATAAAATGTGATAATACAAGTGCAATATGTTTAACAAAAAATCTTATTCAACACTCAAGAACTAAACACATTAACATTAAGCATCACTTTATATGAGATATCTTGCTAATAATCATAATGTAATTTTAGAGTTTATTGATACAAAACATCAATTAACCGATATCTTTACAAAACCTTTAAATGAAGAACAATTTGATTTTATTAGAAGGGAATTAGGGATGTTGAATTGTCCGAATGCATGAATTTATTGAATTTCGGACTTTCTCCATTTTTTATCACTCACTTGAATCATGAACTGCGTAATACGTCATATGAATCTTACCATACGCATTTTTTTTACAATGTTTGCGTACAAATTTTATATGATGAATCATGAATGTTGGTGCGAATTTTTACGTGCCGTAAATTTTTACATGATGAGCTTATAATGTGTAAATGAGTATATGTGCACTTTAAAAATCCTACAAGATGGAACCATTCAATGTCAGCACCACAACACACCCTAATTGGAGCAGTGCTCATTGCTTGTAAGCGGTGGCACCACCCAATTAGTGGTAGCACCGCTAGTTGTCATGGGTGGTAGGCGGTAGCACCGCCAGTTGTAATGGGTTGTAGGCAGTAGCACCACCTAGCTAGCGATGCCACCGCCTGCAAACTACCGTTTATAAAGAACAAGTTAGGGCCGGCGGTAGAATCGACCCCAACTCATTCCACAACCTTCCTAAGTGCCCCAAAACTCTTGAATCTCTTGCTCTCCCTCTAGCAATAAAAAAAAATCCCCACTTTCTACTAAATCAAGGATCAATCTCCAACATCCTTTTGGAAATCACAAGAAGGAAAATCTACTAAGGCAATCACTAAACCAAACTGATTTCCCCTTTGTATTACTTATATTTGCCACTTATTTGTCTTCATAATTGTAGTCTCCATGAGTTCTAGAAGATCCTCTAGGAACAAAGGGAAGAGGAGATTAGATAAAAACTATAATTCCCTACTTTTCGATTCTCACCAACATGCCCTTAAATTTTCATCTATAGAGTATAGAAATATTCATAAGGGTAAATATGTTGATTTAGAGGAATTAAGTGATTTGGAACCCATTCAATGGTTTGCTAATCTAAACATTCTCTCAATCCTTCAATTAAGTGAACCTATCTATCCTAGAATTGTTAGGCTATTTTACAATAATTTACATGTAAATGAAAACAAAAGGGTATCTACCTATCTCTTAGGATATCATATACCCATTTTGGATAGCATAACTTGCAACCTCATAGGAATTGCGAAGAAAGAAATAAGCTATTATTTTATAGGAAAATGGGATGAAGAATCAGTTAGGACTACTTATACTGATGTCTTATGAATAATTTTTGGTAATCGTAACTTATCTATTCTTCCTAAAAGCTGTGAACATTTATTACCTTTCAACACCAAACTACTTCATCACATCTTGATTAGCATTATAATTCCAAAACAATATCATCATGATGAAGTTAACCAAATAGAAGTAGGAATGATGTATTGGATTATGAAAGGACATGAAATTTGTTTTGGCTACCTAATTCAACAAAATATGATTGAAGTATCGAAAAAGGATATGATGCTTCCATATGGTGGTATGATCACAAGACTAATCCATACTTATGACATAGTTATCCCACCTGATAAAGAAGTTACGAAACTAGATAGATTTAATGTTATAAATAGAAACCTACTTCGAAGATTAAGGTGTATATTCAGAAATGGGATATGGACTAGATTATCTAGAAGGACTGATCCCCTTCCACCTGAACTAGAACCTGAAATACCAATATTTAGGGATAATCAATCTCCTCCAACTAGTCCCTTTGAGACAACACCTCGAGCAGAACAAGCACCTCCCTCATCTATCGGTGACATAGGGACTCGAATGGATTGATTTGAACAACGTCAAGATCGACTTGAATAATGCCAAGATCAAATTTTAACTGACTTACAGTAGATTCATCAACAACTTAATACATTGTTTAGACATTTTGACTTGCCACCACCAGAATGAGTTGTGTATGTCTTTTTGCTGATGACAAAGGGGGAGAAGTGGACAAAATCCCTCTCTTTTACTCTGCTTACTTTGATGTTGTAATCCTATGTTGTTTACCTTGATGTTGTAAATTTAAAATGCTGCTTACTTTGATGTTAAAATTCTGTGCTTTGATAATGTGATTTCTTTAAATGATGAGCATGTTATCATACAATGATGCAATATCATGCTTGCTTTGATGCTAAAAATTTCTATGATGATTGTGATCTATTTTAAATACTAAGAATTTTTAATCATATATGATGCAATATCATATTCTTAAGATTATCAACTTTTGAGTGTTACAATGCAATAATGATAATACCTCATGCAAGTGGTGATGAAAGGCTATGTCAAAACATTTTATCATGCATGAAGTGATTATGCATTTAAATATCTTGATGACCTAAAATTATGATGATGCATAATATTTCTAATTTCAACCAAAGCTTGAATTCAAGGTTGTGAATTCAAGTTTATATTTTCTCAAATAGATAGGGGGAGTTGAGTATTGAATCTCATATTTTGATGATGAAACCAATTGGTAATTGTTTATGATTTTAATATGTGTTTTGAGTGACGCAGGATGCTTCGATCAGGATGAGACAACTAAAGTAGGAAGAATCATGTTGTACCGGAGGAAAACATGTCAGAAGATTGGACGTCGGGCCGGAGGATTGGTCGACGTATCGATAGAAGGCTTCAGGCCATGGATTCAGGCATCGGGCTAAGAAGAGTGGATATTGTGCCAAGGATATCAAAGTTTTGGAGTCAACTAGCCAATTGGAAAATAAGCCGCAAGAGCGGACGATGCGCCAAAGAATTGGACGAAGCGTCGAGGGACCAATGATATGCTGGACAACATGATTAATGCTTAGTATTAATTGTCTAGATAGAAGTGTGTTTTATATGTGCAGGATTAACTACAATAGCAAGGCATGAAGCAAAATGAAGTCCCGGAGTCAAGGACGCGATTTCGTTGGGAGTTCGAGAGTTCGTCGAAAGTCTGGACGTTTGTCGGAAGTTCTAGCGGAACCAGCCGAGAAGTTTCGGAGCTTGCCAGAGAAGCTCGTCGAAACTCGCCAAGAAGATTATCGTGAAGTCCAGGAGCTTGCTGGGAGTCCGCTAGAACATTGCTAAGAGATCGTTGGAAGTTCATCGGAAGATCATCGGAAGCTCGCTGGAAGAAACCAAGGCAAAGGGACTTGTTTAGCTTAGCAAATGTCTTAGGAATCATAATTAGCATGTAATTGGGTTTGGATTTGGGCCAACCCAATTAGAGAACAACTAGGCCCATGTAAGGACTGTGTAGGGACTAATGAGAGGCCCAAACAATGCCCCAAGAAGTCTCACCGTCATGGCACAATCTTTGAGACTATGTCAGGCAGTGGTACCACTAGTCTGCGTGGTCGTACCACCCCTAGAAAGGTGCCAGGTGGTGGTACCGCCAGTCTAGGTGGTGGTACCACCCAGCACAACACCCCAGGCGATGGTACCGCCCATGCCCGAGAAACCCAGGATGAGATATTTTTAGGCTCCAAGTTTGAATCAACATGAAGCCTATAAATACCCCTCTAATCCCTAGTTAAGATACACAAGCACAAAGAGTTTAAAAAGGGAAAAACGCTGTAGAAATCTCTTGTGAGAATCCTCCTCAAGTTCTAAGTGTTGAATCTCGGATTTTGATGATAAAATCAATTGATGGGTTAAATGATCTAATCCATATTATTGAGTTAAGTGTGCAGGATTAACTACGATAACAAGAAAACACAAAGCAAGGATACCGGAGTCAAGTTCGATGGACCTTTAAGAGTCCGAAGAATCGTCGGAGATGCTGCCGGAACCAACTGAGAAGAAATCGGGAACCTGTCAAAATTTTTGGAAGTTCGCCGAAGAGATTGTCGGAGGTTCACAGAGATCACCGAGAAGGCTCGGCTACTCATTAAAGTCATCACAAGTTCGGGAGCTTGCTGGGAGCCCGTCGGAAGAAGTTTGTCGGAAAGCTCGCCGGAACAATACTCGACGTTCACGATTGAAAACTTTCTTAGGATGTGTTTTGTTATGTAGTTCACTTGTAATTAGGATTAGGATTAAGAGATAATCCTATATCCTGGTTAGGGGCCAATTGGGCCCAAAATTAGACTTGGTTTGGGCTAAATTTGAAGCCCAACAAGTGAACCGAAGGGTCTGGCGGTGGCACTGCCAGACTGGGCGGTTGCACCACCCAGCACCCAAGAGCTGGGCGGTAGCACCACCTGGGCTGGGCAATGGCACCGCCTAGCACTGTCAGTGTCTGACACTGACAGGCGGTGGCACCGCCACTGACAGGCGGTGGCACCGCCAGCATCGGGAACTCAAAGAGAATTCAAATTTTGGAGCCCAAATTTGAATCCTCTTGAGGCCTATAAATACCCCTCAAATCTCAGCTGAGAGAACAACTTTTTGAGCAGCAAGTGTTTGAAAGAAAGGCCTTAGAAAAGTCTTAGCTAGCCTTATTTTCAATTTGCTAGTGTTCACCTCCTACTTTCTTGTTCAAAATCTGTAAAAGAGTGAACTGCTTGTAAAAAGTTGTAAGAGGGGTATTCACCCTTCCCTTTCAAGAGATTTGCTAGTGGAAGGTGGGAGCCTCACCGAAGAGGGGCCTCGCAAGTGGATGTAGGTCACTTCACCAAACCACTGTAAAATCGACGTAATCTCTGGTTTGCATTTACTTATTGTCATTTACATTACTGCAAACCATTTGCACTTTAATGCTATACTGCTTTGTCTCAGTCTTACTCATCCCTTCAAGTTAAAACGAAATCGAAACGATTTTAAACAAAAACGTTGCTTTTATCGTACGAAGTTTCCGAAAAGTGTTTAAATCGTGAAAAGTTATCGCACTTTACCGCTGCACTAATTCACCACCCCCCCTCCTCTTAGTACCGCTCCAATCCTAACAATTGGTATCAGAGCAAGGCTCACTCTCATATTTGGTTTAATACCCAAGAGAAATGGCTTACTCCGGCATGGATGAGGGACACTCTATCACACGTCCACATATGTTTAATGGGTCGGATTACACGTATTGGAAGACCCGTATGAGGATCTTCCTCATTTGCATGGATTTCGAACTTTGGACTATTGTAGAAAACGGATTTCAAAAATCTTCTCTTCCGATGAGCGAATGGAATGAATTGGAGAAGAAGGTTTTTGCTTTAAACGCAACGGCTATGAATGCCTTGTTTTGTGCACTAGATAAAAATGAATTAAATCGTGTTTCAATTTGTGATTCAGCTTTTGATATTTGGAGAACTCTTGAGGTCACTCATGAAGGCACTAGCCGAGTGAAAGAGTCCAAAATCAACATCCTTGTGCACTCTTATGAACTTTTCCAAATGAAACCAAGTAAGTCCATCAGAGACATGTACACCCATTTCACGGATGTCATCAATGGATTCAAAGCTCTTGGTAAAGATTTTACTAACTTTGAACTAGTAACTAAAATCTTAAGATCCCTCCCTAAAAGTTGGATCCAAAAGTTACGGCAATTCAAGAGGCCAAAGACCTTGAAACATTCCCTCTTGAAGAACTTATTGGGTCTCTAATGACCTATGAAATGACATGTCAAGCTCATGATGAGCTCGAGAACCCCCTTCCAAAGAACAGGAAGGATATGGCACTCACATCACAAGAAGACCACTTGAAAGGAACATCAAGTGATGAGGATAGTGACAATGACATTGCACTTTTGACTCAAAAATTTAAAAAATATTTAAGAAAGAACAAATTTAAAAATAATACAAAAAATAAGTTCGAACACAAGAAGGACCAAGTGATTTGCTATGAATGCAAAAAATCAGGACACTATAAGAACGATTGCCCTCAAGCCAAAAAGAGAACAGCAAAGAAGAAGGCGCTCAAGGCAACGTAGGATGATTCAAGTGCTAGTCATAGGTGCCCAGCAAGCCAATCACGTGAGTGATGGCACGTGTGACTTGATACAGAATCTTTTTGCTTATTATATTTTGGCGTATATCACTTTATAACTATTGCATAAATGCATATATATTGTGATGTCCTTGGATTTGTGCAATGGGAATCGGATCGTGATGAGATCACGATAATGAGATCGATTCACCTTTAAACGATATCCTAAATAATCCCTGGTCATAGGTTACCGAGAGGGACATCGTGATAACCGGATAGACCGGTGTCTTGTATACCGTCCATATGATGGATGCAAATGGTCTCATAGCTGCTCGTGTAGGGACACTAGGGATACAAAGATACAGTGCTCGTGGAGAATGAGTTCACTTGATTGATCCGCTTACGGAATGCTTGGATAGTTGATGATGCCTTATTGTCGACAAATGATTCCGTAGTCCTAGTGGTGTATCCGGTCCTTAGACTTGAGACACCAAGGATGTCCCAGTATGAGTGCTCCACTCTTTGATACCGGACTTATAGGTTTGGCTGTCCCGATCTAGTACAATTTGGTCATTGGGAATGGTAGTCGACCTTACGAGGGCTATTGAGTGTCGATAGAGGATCATCCACTCTCTGGCGTCATGAGAGGAATATCCCATGTGTTCTTGCTCGACACAAATCTCGGCCAGGGTCATTCGGGTTGAGATAGAAAGAGTTCTCCTGGAGAATCCGATTAGAGCGAGACTTCGAGTAGAAACCGTATGGGTCCGACAACACCATGCTCGATATACCGGTCTCTGGATATTAAATGGATGAGGGACTATATGTACATTATGGCGAGGACGCATGACAGGTCCAATGGATTGGATTCCCTCAGATCGTTTTTGGGGACTACGGCGTGAGTGGCCTAGCAATACGTCCAGTAGTCGATGAGTCGAAAGTGAATTATTACAGAGATAATAATTCACTGTGTTAGAAGGAGTTCTAACAGGTATGACTCACTGACCAGCTTCGATATTGGGCCTAGAGGGTCACACACATATGGTAGGCATTGCGATGAGTAGAGGTTCGGATATGAGATATCCGACGGAGCCCTTGTCTTATTGGATGCAGATCCAATACCCACTAGGGAAGGACCCATTAGGGTTTGACACGGGATCTCTATAAATAGGAGGTATTCACAGCCTCATAGGCTAGAGTCTTTGCTTGCCCTTCCTATTCTCCTCTCCCTCTCCACCTCAGAGGCCTGGAGTTTTGAGGAGGGTCGTCGCAACCCTGCTGTGTGGATCACCGCTAGAGAGGAGGACGCTTGACCTCCTTCACCCTCTCTTAAGGATCTGCAAGGAAACAGGGATATACGATCTCCCTAGGTAACACAATCTCTCTACGCAGTTTTGTGTTTTGCAGATTTTTACGCACCAATCTTCGCACGACGACGAACATCTTTTTGGGAATCGGGAATTTTTGTTTTCTTGTTCTTCTGCTGCGCATATGATGTCACCCCCCATGATTTCCCAACATCAAGCGCATCCGAAGAAGAGGAGTCCAACACCGAGCAAGTTGCTCATTACGCCCTAATGGCCATCGGAGAAGAGGTAATAGATTTAATTGATGCAGATTTACCTTATCATGAATTATTAAATGCTTTCCATGAGTTATTTGATGAATGTAAGACAATTAGTAGAAAATACAAATTGCTAAAAAAGGAACATGATAGTCTCACTTGTGATATCGATAAATTAAAAACTGAATATCATGATAGTTTAGCTCCATGTATAAAATGTCATGATCTAGAATCTCTCCAAAAGGAGAACTTGCTACTTAAGGACACCTTGAAGAAATTCGAGGTTGGTAGCAGATCTTTGAATATGATCCTTCCAAATAAGGGTCACGTTCCTGAAAGAAGTGGAATCGGATTTGTGAGAAGTCCTCACCAAAATCCAACCACCTTCATTAAAGGCCCCGTCTTACATGTTTGGCACCAAAGCAATTGCAACTTTTGTTGCAAATATGGACATAAAACTTATAAATGTCCATTCAAGAAAATTAGTCCGAACAAACTAATTTGGGTTCCTAAAGGAACCATGATCAACTCTATGCAATATGATGAACTAGTTAAATCAGTTTTTAAGGCACCCAAAAGAAAATGGGTACCTAAAAATAATCCCTTCTTGTAGAAACATACACCATCACAAGCTAGGAGCAAGAGATGGTATCTAGATAGTGGATGCACAAGACATATGACTGGAGATCCATCTCATTTCTCTATGCTCACTAGCAAAGAAGAAGGGTACGTCACCTTTGGAGACAACAACCATCGGAAAATCATTGGCAAGGGAACCATAGGTAACAAATTAAAATTTTCTATTGATGATGTCTTACTAGTTGATGGATTGAAACATAATCTCTTGAGTGTTAGTCAATTATGCGATAAAGGTTATATCGTTAGATTTGAATCAAATGTATGTATTATTGAAAAACCAAACTATAACATGACTATGATTGCATTAAAACAAAATAATGTCTACACCATCAACCTTGATGAACTAAGTAATGAAATGTGCTTCTCTATTTTAAATGATTATGCTTGGCTTTGGCATAGGAGACAAAGCCATGCAAGCATGAAACTAATATCTAAGATCTCATCTAGAGAATTAGTGCGAGGAATTCCAAATATAAAGTTTATTAAGGACAAAGTATGCGATGCATGTCAACTAGGTAAACAAATAAAAACTAGTTTCAAATCAAAAACTCAAATTAGCACCACTAGACCATTACAATTGATTCATTTGGACTTATTTGGACCAATTGATACGACAAGTCTAGGAGGAAGCAAATATGCATTTGTAATTGTGGATGACTATACTAGATACACTTGGACCTATTTATTAGCTCACAAAAGTAATTGTTTCAAGTGTTTCTCTAAATTTTGTAAACTCACTCAAAATGAAAAAGGTTTCATGATTTCATTAATTCGGAGTGATAACGGTGGCGAATTTCAAAACCGTGACTTTCAATTTTTTTGTGAAGTTAATGGATACAATCACAACTTCTCCACTCCGAGAAATCCCCAACAAAATGGAGTAGTTGAAAGAAAAAATAGAAACCTACAAGAAATGGCAAGAACTATGTTAAATGAATATAGTTTACCTAAGTATTTTTGGGCCGAAACCGTAAATACGACTAGCTACATAATGAATAGGGTCCTAATAAGACTATCCCTATCAAAAACTCCATATGAATTATGGAATAACAAAAAACCAAATATTTCCTATTTTAAAGTTTTCGGTTTTAAATTCTTTATTTTGAATGAAAAGGATGCCTTAGGAAAATTTGATGCTAAATCCAATGAAGGCATCTTTCTTGGTTACTCTTCCGTTTCTAAGGCTTTTCGGGTTTTTAACAAAAGAACCTTAGTAATAGAAGAGTCTATTCATATAGTTTTTAATGAAATTTCTAATTTAAAGAAAAATGATTTTGATGATGATCTTGGTTTTGATAATTTGAATTTAAATGAACCCCCTCCTCAAAATAGCAATTTGGATGCACCTTCTTCCGAAATTTCCTTACCCAAGGAATGGAAGTTTATAGATGCTCATCCAAAGGAGCTAATTATAGGAGATACATCAAAAGGGGTTCAAACTTATTCCTCTTTCAAGAATTTTTATGCTAATGCCGCCTTCCTTTCTCAAATCGAACCTAAGTGCATTGACGAGGCCATAAAAGATGATTTTTGGGTTATTGCAATGCAATAGGAATTGAATCAATTTGAGAGGAATAAGGTGTGGAAGCTTGTTCCTAGACCTAGTGACCATTTAGTCATTGGTACTAAATGGGTCTTTAGAAACAAGTAAGACGAAAATGGTATCGTGGTTAGAAACAAGGCTAGATTAGTGGCCAAAGGTTTCAACCAAGAAGAAGGTATCGATTACGAAGAAACCTTCGCTCCCGTGGCTCGATTAGAAGCCATAAGGATGCTCCTTGCCTATGCTAGTAGTAATAATTTTAAACTATTTCAAATGGATGTCAAAAGTGCCTTCTTGAATGGTTTTATTTCCGAAGAAGTATATGTCGAACAACCTCCCGGATTTGAAAATTCTCTTCTTCCTAATCATGTATTCAAATTGACTAAGGCTCTCTATGGCTTGAAACAAGCACTTAGAGCTTGGTATGAAAGACTTAGTTCCTTTCTTATTTTAAATAATTTTACCAAAGGTAAGGTTGATACTACATTGTTTATTAAACATTTTGAAAATAATTTTCTTATTGTACAAATTTATGTTGACGATATTATTGTTGGCTCTTCGGATGAATCACTATATGAATCATTTGCTAAATGTATGAGTCATGAATTTGAAATGAGCTTAATGGGTGAATTAACTTTCTTTTTAGGATTACAAATCAAACAACTTAGTGATGGTATATTTCTTAACCAATCTAAATATACATTAGAATTGTTAAAACAATTTAACATGGATAATTCAAAAGTAATAAACACCCTTATGAGTACTGCGACTAAGTTAGATATGGATGAAAATAGTGAAAATTTCGATCAAAAAACATATAGGGGAATGATAGGTAGTCTACTCTACCTTACCGCGACTAGATCGGATATTATGTTTAGTGTAGGACTTTGCGTAAGGTTTCAATCAAATCCTAAATTATCTCATCTTAAAAGTGTTAAAAGAATATTTAGGTATCTTAAAGAAACTCCAAATCTAGGACTATGGTATCCAAAATCTGAAAAATTCGATTTAATAGCTTATGCAGATGCCGATTTTGGCGGATGCAAGATAGATAGAAAAAGTACATCCGGAACATGCCAATTTTTAGGACATGCACTTATTTCTTGGACTTCCAAGAAACAAAATTCAGTTGCACTATTTACGGCGGAAGCCGAATACATTGCTGCAAGTGCATGTTGTGCACAAGTTGTTTGGATGAAAAATACATTAGAGGACTATGGAATTCACTTTAAAAACATTCCCATAAAATGTGATAATACTAGTGCCATATGTCTTACCAAAAATCCAATTCAGCACTCTAGAACTAAGCACATCGACGTTAGGCATCATTTCATACGCGATCATGTCCTTAACAATGATGTTGTTCTAGAATTCATTGACACAAAGCATCAATTAGCAGATATATTTACAAAAGCCTTGAATGAAGACCAATTTGAATTCATTAGAAGGGAATTAGGTATGTTAAATTGTCCCTAAACAATAAACTTGTTTGAATGGATTTTCTGTAAAGTTTTTCATCTTCTCTTCGTTCCTCGGTGAATCTAATCCTTCTCCTTCAATTCTAAATGACATGTTAAATTATCTTATCCTACCACTCCAATCTACTCAAGATTAATGATTTTATGACATTTTGTGAATCTCGAAATTGATTTTTTTGATTATGAGTTTCAAGTTGACAATTTGAATTTAAATGAGTTTGTATTCGAATTATGATCTTGACTTATTGAAGTTACTACTTGAAATTTTTTTTTATCCCAATCTCTTCCTTGTACATCTACATTTTTTGTTATTTATAGAAAGAAGAGATTAGATAATATGGATACATGCTGAATTTTCCTTTAAGATGAACTCTGCGTAAATATTTTTGCATACTTAATTTTGAATGATAAAATCTTTGTATGACAAAATATGTGCTTCAGGTCTCATTTCCCTTTTTTTTGTTGATGACAAAGGAGGAGAAAAGTGATGACTTGTATCATTTTAACAGTATGACTTATATGAATTTCAAAAGCTTTTCAAAAATCTTTGAGAAAAGTGATTGATCGATGAATGTCTTATATGCCTTGTAAATTCCTTGAGAATATCGCAAAATCGATTGATCATATTGAAAGCATGTCTAACATGTATATCATGAAATTCATGTTGAAAATCGTTATCTCCTGTCGTAGTAAAAATTGTCTCTTATCATTCGACTTGAAAAGAATTTTCATCGAAGTTTCGCATTTACATTATGCTTAATGAGAATAACGATAAGTTCTACTGTTAGAACTTATCGGTTTATGCTTGAATTCAATGGGATGGAATTCAAGTGTTTTTATCTTCTCATAATATGGCATATAGATAGGGGGAGTTATGTTTAACTCCGTCATCAATTGATTGTCATCATAAAAAAGGGAGAGATTGTTGAATCTCGGATTTTGATGATAAAATCAATTGATGGGTTAAATGATCTAATCCATATTATTGAGTTAAGTGTGCAGGATTAACTTCGATAACCAGAAAACACAAAGCAAGGATACGGAGTCAAGTTCGATGGACGTTTAAGAGTCCAAGAATCGCGTCGGAGATGCTGCGGAACCAACCGAGAAGAAATCGAACCTGCCGAATTTTCAAAGTTCACCAAGAGATCGCGTCGAGGTTCACAGAGATCACCAAGAAGGCTCGACTACTCATTAAAGTCATCACAAGTTCGGGAGCTTGCTGGGAACCCATTGGAAGAAGTTAAATTGAAAAGCTTCACGGAACAATACTTTCACATTCATGCGGTTGAAAACTTGCTTAGGATGTGTTTTGTTATGTAGTTCACTTGTAATTAGGATTAGGATTAAGAGATAATCCTATATCCCGGTTAGGGGCCAACCCAAGCCCAAAATTAGACTTGGTTTGGGCTAAATTTGAAGCCTAACAAGTGAACCCGAGGGTTTTGGCGGCACCCAGACTGGCTGAGTTTGCACCACCAAAAGCACCAGTCAAGGTGGTGGCATGCTTTCGACTGTCGATGTTTGACACCGGACAAAGATGTGGCACCGCTAGCATCGGGAACTCAAAGTGAATTCAAATTTTGGAGCCCAAATTTGAATCCTCTTGAGGCCTATAAATACCCCTCAAATCTCAATTGAGAGAACAACTTTTTGAGCAGCAAGTGTTTGAGAGAAAGGCCTTAGAAAAGTCTTAGCTAGCCTTGTTTTCAATTTGCTAGTGTTCACCTCCTACTTTCTTGTTAAAAATCTGTAAGAGAGTGAACTGCTTGTAAAAAGTTGTAAGAGGGATATTCACCCTTCCCTTTCAAGAGATTAGCTAGTGGAAGGTGGGAGCCTCACCGAAGAGGGGCCTCGCAAGTGGATGTAGGTCACTTGACCGAACCACTGTAAAATCGGCGTGATCTCTGGTTTGCATTTACTTATTGTCATTTACATTACTGCAAACCATTTGCACTTTAATGTTATACTACTTTGTCTCAGTCTTGCTTATCCCTTCAAGTTAAAATGCAATTGAAATGATTTTAAACAAAAACATTGGTTTTATCGTACGAAGTTTCTGAAAAGTGTTTAAATCGTGAAAAGTTATCGCACTTTACCGCTGCACTAATTCACCCCCCCCCTCCCTCTTAGTACCGCTCCGATCCTAACACTAAGTGTTAAAAAAGTTTGTGAGAGTAGTGAGTGCTTGTAAAGGTTGACTCCTAAACTTGTGAAAAGGAGAATTGGGGTGTAAGAAGGAGGTTGATCTTTGCCTATTAAAGAAAGATCAATAGTGGATGCTGATGGCCTCGATGGAAGAGGAATCAGCGAAGTGGATGTAGGTCACGACGACTAAACCACTCTAAAATTTGGTTTGCAATCTTTGTTTTGCTATTTACTTTAAACTGTAAACTGAATCTTTACTTGCCTACTACATTCACTTCATATACACTCGCATAGGCTTTCAAGCTATCTTTAATCGGAATCGGATTTAATCGAAATGAAGTTTATAAACCGACATTATTTTATCGCTACACTAATTCACCCCCCCTCTTAGTGCCAACCCCGATCCTAACAATTGGTATCAGAGCCTTGTGATTTCTCAATTGGTTTATCACCCAAGAGAAATGGCTCTTTTCGGCTTTCAAGAGTGTCACTCTCTCATTCGTCCTCCCTTATTTAACGGGATGAACTATACATATTAGAAAACTCAAATGAGAGTTTTCTTGCTATCGTTGAATCTCGATTTATAGAATTTAGTCGAAAATGGTTTTCAAAAATTTTCTATTCCAATGAACAATTGGAATGATTTGGAGAAGAAGACGTTTTCTCTAAATATAAAGGCTCTGAATGCCTTATTTTGCGCCATAGACAAAAACGAGTTTAATCGGGTTTCTATGCACGAAACGACTTTTGACATTTGGCACACTCTTGAAGTCACACACGAAGGCACAAGTAGAGTAATAGATTCGAAGATTAATCTTTTAATGCACGATTTTAAACTTTTTCACATGAAATCAAGCAAAACCATTGGAGACATTTACACTTGTTTCATGGATGTTGTCAATGGTTTAAAAGCACTAGGTAGAAGATTTTCGGATTTTGAACTTGTAAACAAAGTTTTACTCTCACTTTCTAAACCTTAGAATTCAAAAGTAACGACAATTCAAGAATAAAAGAACTTAAACTATTTTCCACTCAAAGAACTTATAGGGTCTTTAATGACCTATGAAATGATGTGCAATGCACATAAAGAACTTGAGAACCACCTTCTAAAGAACATGAAGGACTTTGAACTTAGAACATTTGAAGACCACTCGAGCATAAGCTCAAGTGATGGTGAATATGAACTCTTCACTAATAAATTTAAAAAGTTCATGAAACAAAAATTAAAGAACAAAAAGAACGCAACTACTTGCTTTGAATGCAAGAAGAAGAACACAAATTGGGATGAATTGAGCTCCTCCGAAGATTAGGAGAAAATCAACAAAGGCAAGGTGGCAAACTATGCCTTAACGGCTTTCAACGATGAGGTAATCGAAACTCCCTTAATTTATTTCAAAATTACATGATGCTTTTCATGATACATTTCCTTTTTTTTAGAAAATTTATTTTTCTTAAAATTTACAAGTTTTATAATGTTATGAAAATAAAAAAATTTGGAATCATGCTTATTAGGCTAGTAATTTTAAAAATAATCATAAAAATTACATACGATAAAGGAACAAAATGTTAGACTTAAATCATGCTAGATATTTTAATGATGTGATAAGAAGCATTAATGTGTATCATGTTGATTTTCGTATTGTTTCTCGATTTTGATTAAGCATACTCAATGATTAATGATATCATGCCCAAAGTAATAATCATGCTTAATAAGTTTATATTTCAAAATTATGCTGAATGTTTTTTGTGATTTATTAATCTTGATGATTTTTTATGATAAATCTTGTATTTTCATTTTAAAAGATTATATATATTTTTATTTAGTATAAAAAAGACAAAGGCATACTTGTATGATATAAACTAAAAAGAAGAAAGCTTTCTCCTTAAAAAATTTCTCTACTTTATCGACTTTTCAAAAATAAGAGACTAATGAACCTTTTTTTTATGAATCATCATCTTGATTTTGAACTCCTACCATTTTTCCAAAAAGGAGATTAATGAATCTATTTGTATCACTTTTGTGAATCTCTTGAAAATGATTTTAAAAATAATTTTGATGATTTAAATTTGAATAAATTTTTATCCAAATCATGATCTTGTTTCCTTGATATTTATAAATTAAGATTTATTATGAATCAAGATTTTTCATTAATCATTCTCCTATGATTCTTCTTGGTATTTTATTTAAGAAGAGATTTAATATATAAATCATGTCTTTTGGTATTTACATGATCTTATCTCTCAGGATATGATTTATTTTTGTATAACTCCTTGTATTCATCACCCAATTAATTTTTCTAGATGAGATGAAATGAATGTGATGAAATAAAAATATGCATGAAATATGGGATGCAATGTAATTTGACATTTAGATAACATCATGATTTAAAATGCTATGATTTGTTGCTAAAATGATGTATTATAAATGTTGATTTAATGTTTGGTATCATAAATACTTTAAATGATGAATGTTTGTATCATGATCAAAATGTTGATAAATGCTTAAAAATTTTAATTTCTTAGTATCATGTATGATAAACTCATAATGATTATTGATTTATTTTTCGGTATCGTGCATGAAAAATGAAATGTAAGATTTTGAAATTTTGCATGTTTTAATTTAAAAATATAATGATGCATAAATAAGATAGATACTTATCTTTTGTCATGTTTTGAAAATTATTGTAAAGGGAAAAGAATTACAACATTGTATTCTTCCCTTCTTTATGACAATGACAAAGGGAGAAATAGCTAGCTTGCACAAGTCAAGAAAATGCAAAAACTTGCAACTTGCACATTGCTAAAGGAAGTAAGAATCGCTAGCTTGCACACTTCAACAAGAAAACTATTTTGCATTTGCTTTTGAAATATTTCGAGCTTATATTTTTTAAAAATGATGTAAAAATTTGCTAGCTTACATGATGTAGAACTTGCTATCTTGAAAATCACCAAGACTTGCTAGCTTCCAATTTCAAGAAGAAGTAAATGTGCTATCTTGCAAATCTCAAGAGAAGCAATGTGTGCTAAGTTACATATTTCAAGAAGAAGCAAAAATTGTTATCTTGAACATCACCAAAAATTACTATCTTGCCTATCTCAAGAAGCAAAACATGCTAAACTTGCACACCTAGCAAAATTTACAAACTTGCATATTTCAAGAAGCAAGAGTTGCTTTCTTGAACATCATAAAAATGACTAGCTTGTTAGATAAGCAAAAAGTTGCTATCTCAAGAAAAGAAAACATGCTAAACTTGCACATCTTTAATTATTGCTATCTTGCATAATGATCAAATTGGAAATTATATTTAATATGCAATGATTTGAACTTGTATTCCAAACATATGAATAGTTGGACTTCTCCATTTTGTTGATGACAAAGGGGGAGAAGTATATTGATGTTATGCATGATTTGATCATAATATATTGCTTAGTTTTTTGAATCCAAGAGTTTCAATCAATATGGCATATTGATAGAGGGAGTTTGTTTAAACTACTGGAGTTAAGGTTAACTTCGTCGTCAATTAGTTGTCATCATAAAAAAGGGGGAGATTGTTGAATCTCGTATTTTGATGATAAAACCAAATTGATAATTGTTTATGATTTTAATCTGCATTTTTAGTGAACCAGGATACTTCAATCAGGATGAGACAATTAAAGCAGGAAGAATCATGTTGTGCCAGAGGAAAACATGTCAGAAGATTGGACGTCGGGCCGGAGGATCGGTCGACGTATCGACAAAAGGCTTCAGGCCATGGATTCGGGCATCAGGCCAAGAAGAGCAGATATTGCACTAAGGATATCGGAGTTACGGAGTCAACTAGCCGATTAGGCAATAGGCCGCAAGAGAGGACGATGCGCCGAAGAATCGGACGAAGCATCGAGGGACCAATGACATGTTGGACAACATGATTAATGCTTAGTATTAATTGTCTAGATCGAAGTATGTTTAACATATACAGGATTAACTACGATAGCAAGGCATGAAGAAAAATGAAGTCCCGGAGTCAATATCTCGATTTCGATGGGAGTTCGAGTGTTCGTCGGAAGTCCAAACGTTCGTCGGAAGTTCTGGCGGAACCAACCGAAAGTCTTAGAGCTTGCCAGAGAAGCTCTTCGGAACTCGCCAAAAAGATCATCGTGAAGTCTAGGAGCTTACTGGGAGTCCGCCGGAAAATTGCCGAGAGATCGTCGAAAGTTCGCTGGAAGCTCGCCGGACGAAACCAAGGTATAGGGACTTATTTAGCTTAGTAAATGTCTTAGGAATCATAGTTAGCATGTAATTAGGTTTGGATTTGGGCTAACCCAATTAGGAGCCAGCTAGGCCCATGTAAGGACGGTGTTGGGCCTAATGAGAGGCTCAAACAATGCCCCAAGAAGTCTCACCGTCGTGGCATAATCTTCGAGACTATGTCAGGCGGTGGTACCACTAGTCTAGGTAGTTGTACCGCCCCTAGTAGGGTGCCAAACGGTGGTACCACCCAGCATAGCACCCCAGGCGATGGTACCACCTAGTCCAGTGTCAGTGTCAGTGTCAGATTGACACTGTGCGGTGGTACCGCCCCGCGCAAGCGATGGTACCGCCCGTGCCCAAGAAACCCAGGATGAGATGTTTTTAGGCTCCATGTTTGATTCAACTTGAAGCCTACAAATACCCCTCTCATCCCTGGTTAAGATACACAAGCACAGAGAGTTTCAAAAGGGAAAAACGCTGTAGAAATCTCTTGTGAGAATCCTCCTCAAGTTCTACGTGTTAGATAAGTTTGAGAGAGGTGAGTGCTTGTAAAGGTTGACTCCTAAACCTATAAAAATGAGAAGAGGGGGGTAAGAAGGAGGTTGATATTCACCTATTAAAGGAAGATCGATAGTGGATGTCGGTGGCCTTGACGGAAGAGGAATTGGCAAAGTGGATGTAGATCACGACGACCGAACCACTCTAAAATTTGGTTTGCATTCTCTGTTTTGCTTTTTACTTTAAACTACAAACTGAATCTTTACTTGCCTATTGCATTCACTTCATATATGCTCATATAGGCTTTCAAGCTATCTTTCGTTAGAATCGGATTTAATCGAAACGAAGTTTTTAAACTGACGTTATTTTACCGCTGCACTAATTCTAACAATTGGTATCAGAGCCTCGTGATTTCTCAATTGGTTCAACACCTAAGAGAAATGGCTCTTTTTGGCTTTCGAGAGGGTCACTCTCTCATTCGTCCTCCTTTATTTAATGGGACGGACTACACATATTGAAAAACTCGAATGAGAGTTTTCTTTCTTTCGTTGAATCTCGATTTATGGAATTTAGTCGAAAATGATTTTCAAAAGACTTCTCTTCCTATGAACAATTGGAATGATTTCGAGAAGAAGATGATTTCTCTAAATGCAAAGGCTATGAATGTCTTATTTTGCGCCTTAGACAAAAACAAGTTTAATTGGGTTTCTATGTGTGAAACGGCTTTTGATATTTGGCACAGTCTTGAAGTCACACACGAAGGCACAAGTAGAGTAAAAGATTCAAAGATTAATCTTTTAATGCATGATTTTGAACTTTTTCACATGAAACCAAGCGAAACCATTGGAGACATATACACCCGTTTCACGGATATCGTCAATGGTTTAAAAGCACTAGGTAGAAGTTTTTCGGATTTTGAACTTGTAAACAAAGTTTTACGCTCACTTTCTAAACCTTCGGATTCAAAAGTAATGACAATTCAAAAATCAAAGAACTTAAACTATTTTCCACTCGAAGAACTTGTAGGGTCTTTAATGACCTATGAAATGATGTGCAATGCACGTAAAGAACTTAAGAACCACCTTCCAAAGAATAGGAAGGATTTCGATCTTAGAACATTTGAAGACCACTCGAGCATAAGCTCAAGTGATGGTGAATATGAACTCCTCACTAATAAATTTAAAAAGTTCATGAAATAAAAATTAAAGAACAAAAAGAATGCAACTACTTGCTTTGAACGCAAGAAGAAGAACACAAATTGAGATGAATCGAGCTCCTCCGAAGATTAGGAGAAAATCAACAAAGGCAAGGTGGCAAACTATGCCTTAACGACTTTCAACGATGAGTTAATCGAAACTCCCTTAATATATTTCAAAATTACATGATGCTTTTCATGATGCATTTCCTTTTTTTTAGAAAATTTATTTTTCTCAAAAATTATATGTTTTATAATGTTATGAAAGTAAAAAAAATTAGGAATCATGCTTATCATGCTAGTAATTTTAAAAATAATCATGAAAATTGCATATGATAAAGGAACAAAATGATAGACTAAACTCATGCTAGATATTTTAATTATGTGATAAGAAGCATTAATGTATATCATGTTGATTTTCGTATTGTTTCTCAATTTTGTTTAAGGATACTCAATGATTAATGATATCATGCCCTAAGTAATGATGCATAATGATCATGCTTAATAAGTTTATATTTCAAAATTATGCTTAATGATTTTTGTGATTTATTGATCTTTATGATTTTTTATGATAAATCTTACACTTTCATTTTAAAATATGATATTTATTTTCATTTGGTATAAAAAAAACAAAGGCATGCTTCTATGAAACAAACTAAAAATAAGAAAGCTTTCTCCTTAAAATTTTTTTCTATTTTATCCACTTTTCAAAAAGAAGAGACTAATGAACCTTTTTTTATGAATCATCATCTTGATTTTGAACTCCTACCATTTTTCCAAAAAGGAGATTAATGAATCTATTTGTATCACTTTTGTGACTCTCTTGAAAATGATTTTGATGATTTAAATTTGAATAATTTTTTATCCAAATCATGATCTTGATTCCTTGATATTTATAAATTAAGATTTATTATGAATCAAGATTTTTCATTAATCATTCTCCTACGATTCTTCTTGGTATTTTATTTAAGAGGAGATTTAATATATGAACCATGTCTTTTGGTATTTACATGATCTTATCTCTCATGATATGATTTATTTTTGTATAACTCTTTGTATTTATCACCCAATTAATTTTTCTTTATGAGATGAAATGAATATGATGAAATAAAAATATGCATGAAATATGGGATGCAATGTAATTTGACATTTAGATAACATCATGATTTAAAATGCTATGATTTGTTGCTAAAATGATGTATTATAAACGTTGATTTAATGTTTGGTATCATAAATACTTTAAATGATGAATGTTTGGTATCATGATCAAAATGTTGATAAATGCTTAAAAATTTTAATGCCTTAGTATCATGTATGATATGCTCATAATGATGATTGATTTATTTTTCAGTATCGTGCATGAAAAATGAAATATAAGATTTTGAAATTGTGCATGTTTTAATTTGAAAATATAATGATGCAAAAATAAGATTGAAGAAACCCTCCAACACCCTTGTCGATGATCCTTTACTCTCATGTTTTGAAAATTATTGTAAAGGGAAAAGAATTACAACATTGCATTCTTCCCTTTTTTTTTACAATGACGAAGGGGGAGATAGCTAACTTGCACAAGTCAAGAAAATGCAAAAACTTGCAACTTGCACATTGCTAAAGGAAGCAAGAATCGCTAGCTTGCACACTTCAACAAGAAAGCTATCTTGCATTCGCTTTCGAAATATTGCTAGCTTACATTTTTTTAAAAATGATGTAAAAATTTGCTAGCTTGCATGATGTAGAAATTGCTATCTTGAAAATCACCTAGACGGGCTAGCTTCTACTTTCAAGAAGAAGCAAATATGCTATCTTGCAAATCTCAAGAGAAGCAATGTGTGCTAAGTTACACATTTCAAGAAGAAACAAAAATTGCTATCTTGAACACCACCAAAAATTGCTATCTTGCCTATCTCAAGAAGCAAAACATGCTAAACTTACACACTTAGCAAAATTTACAAACTTGCATATTTCAAGAAGCAAGAGTAGCTTTCTTGAACATCATAAAAATTGCTAGCTTGTAAGAGATGCAAAAAGTTACTATCTCAAGAAAAGCAAACATGCTAAACTTGCACATCTTTAATTATTGCTATCTTGCATAATGATCAAATTGGAAATTATGTTTAATATGTAATGATTTGAACTTGTATTCCAAACACATGAATAGTTGGACTTCTCCTTTTTATTGATGACAAAGGGGGAGAAGTATATTGATATTATACATGATTTGATTATGACATGTTGTTTGGTTTTTTGAATTCAAGAGTTTCAATCAATATGGCATATTGATAGGGGGAGTTTGTTTAAACTCCAGGAGTTAAGGTTAACTCCATCATCAATTGGTTGTCATCATCAAAAATAGGGAGATTGTTGAATCTCGTAATTTGATGATGAAACCAAATTGATAATTGTTTATGATTTTAATCTACGTTTTGAGTGAAGCAGGATGCTTCGATCAGGATGAGACAATTAAAGCAGGAAGAATCATGTTGTGTTAGAGGAAAACATGTCAGAAGATTGGACGTTGGGCCGAAGGATCGATCGATGTATCAACATAAGGCTTCAGGCCATGGATTCGGGCATCAGGCCAAAAAGAGCGGATATTGTTCCACGGATATTGGAGTTACGGAGTCAACTAGCTGATTGGTCAATAGGCCGCAAGAGAGGACGATGCGCCGAAGAATCGGATGAAGCGTTGAAGGATCAATGACATGCTAGACAACATGATTAATACTTAGTATTAATTGTCTAGATCGAAGTATGTTTTACATATGCAGGATTAACTACGATAGTAAGGCATGAAGCAAAATGAAGTCCCGGAGTCAAGGACGCAATTTCGTTGGGAGTTCGAGAGTTCGTCAGAAGTTCTGGTGGAACAAGCCGAGAAGTCTCAGAGCTTGCTAGAGAAGCTCATCGAAACTCGCCAAGAAGATTGTCATGAAGTCCAAGAGCTTACCGGTTGTCCGCCAAAAAATTGTCGAGAGATCGTTGGATGTTCGCTGGAAGCTCGCCGGAAGAAGCCAAGGCATACAGACTTCTTTAGCTTAGTAAATGTCTTAGGAATCATAATTAGCACATAATTGGGTTTGGATTTGGGCCAACCTAATTAGGGGCCAGTTAGGCCCATGTAAGGACTGTGTTGGGCCTAATGAGAGGCCCAAAGAGTGCCCCAAGTAGTCTCACCATCATGGCACAGTCTTCGAGACTATGTCAGGTGGTGGTACCACCAGTCTGGGCAGTTGTACCACCCCTAGCAAGGTGCCAAGTGGTGGTACCGTCAGTCTGGGCGGTAATACCGCCTAGTACAGTGTCAGTGTTAGTGTTAGACTAACATTGGGCGGTGGTACCGCCCAACGTAGGTGGTGGTACCGCCCGTGCTCGGGAAACTCAGGATAAGATATTTTTAGGCTCCAAGTTTGAATCAACTTGAAGCCTATAAATACCCCTCTCATCCCTGGTTAAGATACATAAGCACAGAGAGTTTAAAAAAGGAAAAACGCTGGAGAAATCTCTTATGAGAATCCTCCTCATGTTCTAAGTATTAGAAAAGTTTGAGAGAGGAGTGAGTAATTGTAAAGGTTGACTCCTAAACCTATGAAAAGGAGAAGAGGGGTATAAGAAGGATGTTGATCTTCATCTATTAAAGGAAGATCGATAGTGGATGCCGGTGGCCTCGATAGAAGAGGAATCGACGAAGTGGATGTAGGTCACGACGACCGAACCACTCTAAAATTTGGTTTGCATTCTTTGTTTTGCTATTTACTTTAAACTACAAACAGAATCTTTACTTGCCTACTGCATTCACTTCATATACGCTTACATGGGCTTTCAAGCTATCTTTCGTCAGAATCGGATTTAATCGAAATGAAGTTTTTAAACCGACATTATTTTATCGCTACACTAATTCACCCCCCCTCTTAGTGCCGACCCCGATCCTAACATTAAGGTTAACTCCTTCACCAATTGGTTGTCATCATCAAAATGGGGAAGTTTGTTGAATCTCAGATTTTGATGATGGAATCAATTGATAAATTATTTAACCTAATATTTGTGTTGAGATTAGTGTGCCGGATTAACTACAATAGCGATAAGGCATAAAGCATATGATGGGCGAAAGTCGAAGGTTCGGACAATATATCGGGAGCTCACCAAGAGCTCGTTTAAAGATCGTCAAGAGCTTATCGGGAGATCACTGAGAGTTCATCGGAAGATCATCGAAAGTTCATTAGGAGTTCGCCGGAAGCGCACCGGAAGACTCGCCAAGAAGTTCGCTGAAGGATCGTCGAAGGAAAGATTGATATACCAGACTAATTGCTTTCCTTAATTGTAGTTAGAACCGTAAATTGAGATAGGATTGGGGGGTGATCCCACTAACTCAGTTAGGGGCCAATTGAGCCCTTAATAGGATTAAATTGGGCCAGATTGGACATCCCATTCAGCATATGAAATCATGGTCGGTGGTGGTACCGCCAGAGCTCGATCTCTGAGGTCTATTAGGTAGTCGTACCGTCCAGTGTCAGGTGTCAAGTAGTGGTACTGCCCAGTAATGACAATGGTACCGCAAGTACCCCAAAATCAAGGGATATAACACTTTTTTGCTCTAATTTTGAAGCCATTGTGTTAGGACTCTAGCTAGGAGAGTCCTAATTGAGAGGGACATTCTGTTAGGACTCTAACTAGGAGAGTCCTAATTGAGAGGAACATTCTGTTAGGAGGTTTTTTCTTAGAGAAGAATTAGGAGTTGTAAGGGAATAGGAGTCTTGAGTATGAGTCATATTAGGAGTTGGTTAGAAGTAAGAGTCTTAAGTAGGAGTACTATTAGGAGTTAGGGCTTAGAAGCCCTATAAATAGCCATGTATTCCTTCTCTTTTCATAAGCAATAGATGAATCTTTTTTGCAGCCTTTGAGCAGCAACTTGGAGGGAGGAACCCCTATAGAGTTCCAAGGAGGCCGATCCCCTAAAGAGATCAACCCCAAGTTTAGAATCTACAAGGGTTCTAACACCTGGTATCAGAGCAACATTCTTGGCGTCTCGCTGCCCTTCCATAGCCATCCATCAACCCTCTACAACCATCCAAAGCAATTCCCACAATTGCTTAAAAGATCATCGTCGAATTCCGCCATCATCTCCACCACCGCAGATCATCCTTTGATCTCCCCGTGAATTACAACAGGTTCTGGTTTCCTACCTTACTGTTGCTGCAATTTATTTATCCCTATCCGAAAATCCAAAAAAAAAAAAAAAATCGTTCCTATATTGCTACAAATTTTCATCATAAGTTGTTGAAATTTTTCGACGAGAATTCTGCTATCGCAACTTACACCAATTTTCTTGCTGTTACTACCGAAATTTTCTTGATGGACATCCTTGCTGTCATATAAACTGAGATATTGCTGTCAACTCTCTTCTCAAATCTCTCAAATTTTTTGTGGAGATTTCGTCCCAGAAACCTGTTTCTTCCCGACGATAATTCTGCTCTTATAAGACAACACAATTCTGCAGCAAACTTTCACTGATTTCTATCAAACCTATACATGCCTTTAACTTCGTCAACAAAGAGAGATCTTAACATCACAGATTTGGAGTCATATACTATGGCATCTGAGGAGGCAATCAATGCTAAATTTGAAGCCTTTGAGGCACGAATGGAGGATAAGATTGAACTCTCCTTACCAATTCAATCTGGGCCGACCACCAAGCCGAAGAAATCACATCAAGGAGAGAGCTCTAACCAATCACATCATGCCCAAAGAGATGACTTCCAAGAGAGGGAGGGAGGCTCTATGACCCACCCCCCAACTATTCAGCATGAGAGAGTGGACTTCCCTAGATGGGAAGAAGGAGACCCAATTGGTTGGATCTGTGCCGGAGCTTGATATTTTTTTCGTACCACAAAACTGCGGATGCATCCATGGTGGAAATTACATCTATACATCTTGAAGGGGATGCCATACAATGGTTTAACTGGTTTGAACATACTTATGGAGTCCTTTCATGGCGACAATTCAAAGAAGGACTATTGATCCGCTTCGGACCAACTTATTACGGGAACATTGACGGACAACTAGCAAAGATCCGACAAACCTCCACCATTCAGGAGTACCAAACCAGGTTTGAAAGGTTATCAAATCAAACTCGTGATTGGTCTGAAAAACAGTTATTGGGGATTTTTATTGAGGGCCTAAAGCCAGAGATCCGGGGAGAAGTTAAAGCGCGACAACCATACACGCTTATGGCAGCCATCTCTTTCGCACGACTTCAAGAGGAGCGATTGAACCATGAAGCCCGGAGGACTAGGATCACTCCACGACCTACAATACTAAAGCCCTCAACCCCCCCTACTATCAACTGAGTCCCTGCACTGAAAAGGTTAACAAGAGAAGAACTTCGGGAGCGATCTGTGAAGGGGTTATGTTGGCATTGCGACGAGCCGTGGAGCCGCGAGCATCGCTGTAAAAAAGGTAGACTTCTTATGATTGAACCAGTAGAAGAAGAGGCCATTGAACATCTAGAAGAGAGTCTTGAACATGAAGAAGAAGATATGGAAGAAGAGCCACAGCCGACCGACATTACGGTACACGCACTAGCCGGCTACTCAAATCCGCAAACGATGAAAGTTGGAGGCCTTCTCAAACAACAGCCGATCACTGTTCTCATCGACACGGGTAGCACTAATAACTTCCTGAATAGTAAGGTTGCTGCTCGGATGGCACTGCATATTGAAGGTTGCAGCAAGTTCGACGTAAAGGTTGCCGACGGCAGAATCCTAAAGTGCGACCAAAGATGCCCACAAGTGAAACTATTACTGCAAGACCAAGAAATTATCACCGATTTCTTCCTCCTACCTATCGATGACTATGAGGCGGTGCTTGGTATAGAATGGCTGACTACACTAGGTGATGTCTCTTGGAACTTTTCTAAATTAATTATGAAATTCTATTGTAAGGGCAAACCAATCATTCTACGCGGGAAGCGCGAAAGCAACATTACCACTGTTTCGACCCAACGAATGGAGAAAGTTTTACATAAGGTAAATGGTGCCTTTTTGATGCACCTCCAGCAGCAACCAAAGGGGAAGAAAATAGAATTTGAAGATCAAAATCTTGCCCAATTGCTTACTGAATTTGCCGACATATTTGCTGAACCGCGCAGTCTTCCTCCTTCTCGGCAACATGACCATCGAATTCCAATCCTTCCGGGCAAGCCACCAGCGAACACTCGACCATACCGATATCCTCACCTCCAGAAAGATGAAATTGAAAAGATCGTAAAGGAGATACTTGAAACAGGGGTGATTCGACCAAGTTGCAGCCCGTATTCCTCACCGGTGCTACATGTACGCAAGAAGGACGGAACTTGGCGGATGTGCATCGACTACCGAGCTTTAAATGGCATCACAGTCAAGGACAAATACCCAATACCAATGGTGGATGAACTTCTTGATGAATTGAAAGGAGCTCGAGTCTTCACTAAGTTGGACCTCCGATCCGGTTACCACCAAATTCGGGTATGTGACGATGACATTCCAAAAACTGCATTTCGTACAAATGATGGCCATTATGAATTCTTGGTAATGCCTTTTGGACTCACTAATGCTCCTTCAACCTTTCAAAGTATTATGAATGATATATTTCGGAGCTTTCTTCGTAAATTTGTGCTGGTATTTTTTGATGATATTCTCGTTTACAGCCCTTCTCTTGAGACTCACTTTCAGCATTTATGGATTGTTTTGACGATCCTTCGGGAGAATACTCTTTTTGTTAAGCAACCAAAGTGTAGCTTTCTCCAGCAAAAAGTAGAGTACCTTGGGCATATAATATCAGAAGGAGTGGCGGTAGACCCAACAAAAATTGAGACAATGCAAGGCTGGCCGAAACCTACAAACGTGAAATTACTGCGGGGGTTCCTTGGACTAACGGGTTACTACCGAAAATTTGTTAAGGACTATGGGAAGATCAGTGCACCACTCACTTCTTTACTGAAAAAAGATGCTTTTCAATGGTCGGACAAAGCCTCTACTGCCTTCGACAAACTTAAAGCAGTCATGACAACGACGCCGGTACTTGCGCTACCAGATTTCAATAGACCCTTCATCATTAAGGCCGACACATCTGGAGTCGGAATTGGAGCCGTTCTCATGAAAAATGGTCGACCACTCGCATATACTAGCAAGGCATTATCTCCCTCCCATCAAAATATGTCAGTATATGATAAGGAGATGCTTGCTATTGTACACGCAGTAACGAGGTGGAGACCCTACCTGATCGGCCGGCGATTTCAAATTAAAACTGACCATAAAAGCCTCAAGTACTTTTTGGAGCAAAAGATATCATCCCTTGAGCAGCAAAAATGGGTAACCAAACTTCTTGGATTTGATTATGAAATTATTTACAAAAAAAGGAAAGAAAAACGTTGTTGCAGATGCACTCTCACTACTACCTGAACAAGCTAAGGTTTCACCATCTCCCTTCCTACCACCAGGTCTCCTCGAGGATATTAGGGAAGAATGGAAGAAGGATCCAGAGATCAGCAAGATCATAAAAAAATTGGAGGAGGATCCAAGTGCAATAGCCCACTACACACTGGATTAGAGGGATTTACGCTACAAAGGTCGCATTGTGCTTATATACGACTCCCCTTGCATCGCAATCATCTTGCATGAAATGCACTCTATACCTTCAAAGAGGGCACTCTGGATTCCTAAGAACCTACAAAAGAGTGAAGCAAAATTTTTTTTATGGAGAGGGATGAAAAAAAAATTATTGCTGAATATGTGGCACAATGTGATATATATCAACAACACAAAGGGTGAAACTATGGCAAATCCGGGGAAGCTACAACCACTACCCATACCGGACTTCGGTGTGGACTAACATCTCCATGGACTTTATTGAAGGGGCTGCCATCTTCCAAAGGTAAAAAAACACGATTCTGTGGTGGTTGATCGACTTCTGAAATATGCTCATTTTGTCTTTGTGAGAAATCCCTACACCGCTTTGCTAGTATTGCCCAGATTTTCATAGAAAATATTGTTAAACTGCATGGGATGCTAAGGTCCATCGTAAGTGATCATGATAAAATCTTCACTAGTAAATTTTGGACCAAGTTATTTTGGTTACAAGGCACCAAACTCAAGATGAGCACAAATCATCCACAAACCGAACGCCCAAACAAAGGTGGTAAATAGGTGCTTAGAGAGCGTTACCTCCGGTGTTTAAGCTAGCGACCGACCAAAAAGTGGGCTTAAATGGCTGGCTTCCTGGGCTGAATGGTGGTATAATACTATATATCATTCATCTACAAAATGTGCCCCTTATGAAGCATTGTATGGTCGACCCATTTTTGTGATTCCAAAGTATATAATTGGCTCGACCAAGGTAGATCAGTTGACCAAGAATTGATTGATAGGGACAAACTCTTACAACTGTTAAAAGATAATCTCTCTACCGCTCAAGCCCAGAATGAAGCGACAAGCCGACACTAACGAAGTGAAAGAGAATTTTCAGTGGGAGATTGGGTTTATCTTCGCCTACAACCATACAAGCAACTCTCTATCAACACTCGAGCCTCCATGAAGCTATCCCCATGTTTTTTTATGGGCCCTATCATATCACGTAGTGTATTGGAGCCATGGCATCTGGACTTAAATTACACGAGGATGCCAAAATTCATCCCGTCTTCCACGTATCATGCCTAAAGCCCAAGTTGGGAGAACACGAGTCACCCCCGATCCAACTGCCCAACACAACCCGAGGATGGAGTTATTTAAGCCCAACCACAGGCTATCCTCGATGTGAGGATCGTGATGCGTCGCCGACATCCCTCTACTGAAGTACTAGTGCATTGAAATAATCTACCACTTGAAGGCGCCACATGGGAACCATATGAGGAGCTGAAGACCGGTTCCACGAGTTCATGGAATCTCGGCCTCGAGGACAAGGCTGATTTGAAGAGGGCGGGTCTGCATTGGGACTCTAGCTAGGAGAGTCCTAATTGAGAGGGACACTCTATTAGGACTCTAACTAGGAGAGTCCTAATTGAGAGGGACATTCTGTTAGGAGGTTTTTTCTTAGAGAAGAATTAGGAGTTGTAAAGGAATAGGAGTCTTGAGTATGAGTCATATTAGGAGTTGGTTAGAAGTAAGAGTCTTAAGTAGGAGTCCTATTAGGAGTTAGGATTTAGAAGCCCTATAAATAGCCATATATTCCTTCTCTTTTCATAAGTAATAGATGAATCTTTTTTACAGCCTTTGAGCAGCAACTTGGAGGGAGGAACCCCTATAGAGTTCCAAGGAGGCCGATCCCCTAAAGAGATCAACCCCAAGTTTAGAATCTGCAAGGGTTCTAACACATTGGGCCTATACATACCCCACCCTTTTCTGCATGAAAGGTCACAAAATTTTTGGCATAATCTGGAGTCTTTAAAGTGTTAAAGAGTTATAAAAGTGCTAGAGTCCTCATCCTCCCTTTCTAAGTTTTGAGATCATTCAATAGAGGTGTGAGAATTGTAAGTGTTCTCTCCTAAACCCGTGAAAAGGAGAAAGCACTGTAAAAAGGTGATTAGTCTTTACCTATTGAAGGAAGGCCATTAGTAGACACTGGTTTCCTCGATGGAGGAGGAATCTGAAAGTGGATGTAGGTCACAACTACCGAACCACTCTAAATTATAGTTTGCTTTTCATTTGTGTAATTTATATTACTGCAAATCTCCTTAATCTTCTCTTTGCATTTTTATGAAAGGTTTCAAGTTTAATTTCTCTTTGAAACGGATTGATCGAAACAAATATTTTTTGAAATCAAGTTTAATCATGAAAGTTTTTCACTACACTAATTAACCCCCCCTAGTACCGCTCTTGATCCTAACAAAATTGTCTAAGAAAAAAAAATAGAAAATAAAGGTTGGTGAGTGCTCTATTATCACGGATGGTGATGAAAATATCCTCATAATCTTCAAAGGAAATGATATATCTTTTTAGAAGAGTTGATTTGTGAATTTTGCTTATGCTACTCATGATTATATTCAAAAGAATTATTTTGATTTACTAAATGACTAAATAACTAGTAAGTTGAGTTTATACGATGATTCAACCATGAAAGTTATGGGTGTAAGTGAAGTGAAGATCAAAATGAATAGTGGTATACTTTAAAGAATGCAACTTATGTTCCAAGGATATAGAAGAATTTAATTTCTTTGAATCTTAGATTCTTAATGTTATAACTGCAAGGTTGGAGGTAAAGTTTTAAAAGTTACAGTGGGTTGCATGGTTCTAAAGAAAAAAAAAAATCTATCAAATGTTATACCATCTAGAAAGAAGTACAATAAAGATCTTAAATGAATAGAAACTGATTATAAGTGTAGAGGATGATAGGTACATATAATTATAAGTTTGATTGGTGGTGTAGAAAATGAATAATGATATCCATGTTTTCAAGATGTAGATGATTGTAAAGAAGAAAATTCTTACTAGTGTTAAGATGGTGAGATAAAAGGTAAATCAAATAACATAATTGATTTGGTTTCAATTACACAAAATATATCAGGTGTTGGACTATAAATTAATTTAGTTTGTGTAGTTATGGTGAAATCTTTAAGACAATGATTCAATTCTTGTTAGAGGTATAAAGTAAAAAAATACTAATCAAGTTGAAGATTGTTAGTGATGAAAATCTTCAACTTAGCAACCATATACCTCGATAATTAAAGAGCTATGATACATATGGAATGCAAATTGACCCCCTCCAACGATTTGAAACAAGATGGATTGTTTAAGATTGAAGTTAGGAAAACTATTATAATCACATAATCAATGAAAATTTGATGAAGTACTTAGAATAGTACTTTGATTCCCTTAAAACACCACAAACTAAGAAGCTTGATAAGTTGAAATGAAAAACAAAGATTTTTCTTGGGTTTTGAACGCCACAAACAGAAATGCTTGATATGTCCAAAGTTCCTGCAAGAACTTAAAAACAAAACACTCACCGATGTTGTATGTTGAATATACTTCTACAATGTCCCCTTACAAAGAGTGTCAGCCTTGTTTATATAGTACAAAGGCCAAGTACAAAGGGAATGAATATATTAAATGACATTCATATTCCTAATGCATGAATGTAGATTACTCATGAATCTACATTGAATTGTTTTGAATAATTATTCATGAATAAGCCCACAATTCCTAATATGGTCCAATATGGCTGAATGACCTTTATTCTTCAAATATGGCTAAAAATCCATCTTTCTATCAAGGTTGGACTTTCTCTTCATGATGTTGACTTATTTGAATCAGGTTGATTATTTTAGGCTCTTCTTGTATCCATAGAACCTTGACCAAGTTTTGACTAGCTTGCTCCTTCCAAATGTCTTATAATAAACAAGTTAAGACTTCTTTCATCCTTTTAGTTTTCGCTCTTGTCATTGGTCCTCGATGAATAGTTAAAGGGTCTTTAGCAGAATTATAATCAACTTGCTCATTCATATCATTTCCCCTTTCCTTGAAAGGATTTGTCCTCGAATCAGTGTCTTCATCACCTGCATCAAACAAAGATAAATCAGAAACATTGAAGGTTGCACTAATATTACTATATTCACCCGGTAGTTCCAACTTGTATGCATTGTCATTGATTTTTTGAGAGACTCAAAATGGACCATCTCCTCTTAGCATTAGTTTATACTTCCTTTGGTTAGGAAATCTTTCCTTCCTTAAGTGTACCCAAACCCAATCACCATGTTCAAATACTACTTGCTTTCGGCCTTTGTTATGTTGTTTCTCATATTGTAGAGTTTTCTTTTGAATTTGTGTTTGGACCCTTTCATGCAATGCTTTGACAAAATCAGCTTTTTTCTTATCATCCAAATTAGCCTTTTCCAAAGGTAAAGGTAGCAAATCCATAGGAGTTAATGGATTGAATCCGTACACAACTTCAAATGGGGAATGGTTTGTTGTAGCATGTACACTTCTGTTATAAGCAAACTCCACATGTGGCAAACATTCCTCCCAATTTTTTAAATTCTTTTGAATTATGGCCCTCAAAAGTGTTGATAAAGTTCGATTTACCACCTCCATTTGTCCATCTGTTTGTGGGTGACAAGTGGTTGAATCCAATAGCCTTGTACCCAACTTGCTCCAAAGTGTTTTCCAAAAGTGGCTAAGGAACTTCACATCTCTATCACTCACAATTGTCTTTGGAATGCCATGTAATCTTACAATTTCTTTGAAGAACAGCCCCGCAACATGTGTTGCATCATCTATTTTGTGACAAGGAATAAAATGTGTCATCTTGCTAAACCTGTCAACAACAACAAAAATAGAATCTCTCCCTCCTTTTGACCTTGGTAAACCTAAGACAAAGTCCATGGATATATCAACCCAAGGCTCACTAGTTATAGGAAGAGGAGTATACAATCCATGAGGCATTACTTTAGATTTAGCTTGTTTGCAAATAATGCATTTCTTACATAATCTCTCAACATCACTTTTCATGTGCGGCCAAAAGAAATGATCACTTAACACATCTAAAGTTTTTCTAATCCCGAAATGCCCCATTAAACCTCCACTATGTGCCTCTCTAACAAGTAATTCTCTCATTGAACATTGAGGAATACACAACTTATTTTCTTTGAAAAGAAAATCATCATGCCTGAAGAACTTATCAAAACCCCCTTTCTCACATGCCCCATAAACATTAGCAAAATCATGATCAGAATTATATAAATTTTTAATATACTCATAACCCAATAATTTTGCATCAAGTTGAGAAATTAGAGCATACATTCTAGAAAGAGCGTCGGCAACCACATTTTCCTTACCTTGTTTATACTTGATGATGTATGGAAAGGATTCAATAAACTCCACCCATTTTGCATGCCTACGGTTTAGTTTTCCTTGTCCTTTGAGATATTTTAAGGACTCATGATCGGTGTGTATAATGAATTCCTTATACCAAAGATAGTGCTGCCATATCTCTAACACTCTTACCAAAGCATAAAACTCCTTGTCATATGTTGGGTAGTGAAGACTTGCTCCACTTAGCTTCTTACTAAAGAATGCAATGGGTCTGCCTTCTTGCATTAAGACTCCTCTAATTCCTATTCCACTCGCATCACACTCAATCTCAAAAGTTTTAGCAAAGTTCGGTAAAGCAAGCAAAGGTGCTGAATTGAGTTTGTCTTTAAGCAAGTTAAAAGCATCATCTTGTTTTTCACCCCATCTAAATCCCATATTTTTTTTATGCATTCAGTTAATGGTGTAGCAATTATAGAAAAATCCTTAATGAATCTTCTATAAAAGCTAGCAAGACCATGAAAACTTCTAACATCACTAACACTAGTAAGTTTTGGCCACTCCCTAATTACTTTCACTTTTTCTTGATCAACATATATTCCTTTATCATTAACAACATATCCAAGAAAAGTAATTTTATTAGTGCAAAAAGTGCATTTCTTTATATTAGCATATAACTTTTCTTTTCTAAGCACGTCAAAAATAGCTTTTAAATGTGTTACATGCTCATCTAAACTTTTGCTATACACAAGTATATCATCAAAATAAACCACTATAAATTTTCCAACACGTAAAATATGATTCATCAATCTCATGAAAGTACTAGGTGCATTAGTTAGGCCAAAAGACATAACCAACCATTCATATAAACCATGTTTAGTTTTGAAAGCGGTTTTTCATTCATCACCTTCATGCATTCTTGTTTGATGATATCCAGATTTTAAATCAATTTTTGAAAACACACAAGAACCATGCAATTCATTCAACATATCATCTAGCCTAGGAATAGGATATCTATACTTTACCGTGATTTTGTTGATGGCTCGGCAATCAACACACATTCTCCATGATCCATCCTTTTTAGGCACCAACATAACAGGAACTGCACATGGACTCATGCTTTCTCGCACATACCCCTTTTTCATAAGCTCACTTACTTGTTTTTGGATTTCCTTGGTCTCTTCGGGGTTGCATCTATATGCTGGCTTATTTGGTATGCTTGCACCTGGAATGAAATCAATTTGATGCTCAATTCCTCTAATTTGTGGCAAACCATTAGGAACTTCTTCGGGAAAGAGATCCTCATTTTCCTGCAAAAGATCAACAATAACACTAGGCAAACTCTTGTCAATTTTGTTAGAAGCAATCAGAACATCCTTGTACATAAGTACAAGTAAGGGTTACTTCATGGTTAAGGCTTTCTTCACATCACTCATTTTGGCATAAACACTCATTTTTCTTTCACTCAAACTTTCTTTGTTTTCTCTCCCCTTGTATTTCCCAATACTCTCATTTTTATCACTCAACTCACTATTTTCTTTTTTCTCTATTTCTTTTTCCCTCCCTAAAGTTTTGGTTAATGAATACTCAAGCTCCTCATATTGTTGTTTTATGTGCATTTGGTCCTCAAAAATTGTCTTTGGAGGCAAGGTCCAAGCTGATATTTCTATCCATCTATGATCAAAGAATAACGATTCTTAAATCCATCATGTATTACCCTTCGATCGTATTGCCATGGTCTCCCCAATAACATATGACTAGCATACATAGGTATCACATCACACCAAACGTCATCCTTATATCTACGAATTGAAAAGAAAATTAACACTTGTCGATTTACCTTTACTACACCACTATCATTCAACCATTGTAACTTGTAAGGTTTTGAATGCTTGATAGTAAGTAATTTCAGTTTCTCCACGAGCAAGGTGCTTGCCACATTTGTGCAACTTCCACTATCAACAATCACATTACACAACTTGTTAGCAATCAAACAATGAGTATGAAACATATTTTCACGTTGTTTACTATGTTCATCATTTTCATTTTGCAAGCTAAGTAAGCGTTGAACAACTAGATTTTCACCTTTAGCATACTCTATATCAATAGTATCCTCTAGAATGTCTTCATCATCCTCTCTCTCACTTCCAGATTCTACAATTCCATCCCTCATGATCATAACTCTTTTATTAGGACATTCGCGTGCCACATGTCCATGCCCAAGGCACTTAAAACACTTAATACCTCTAATTTGATTAGGTAGATTCTCACCTTTACCCTTGCTGCCTAATTCATTTCTACCTTTAGTCTCATCAATTTTAGGCTTATCAATGGGTTTATCATCCTTTTTACTCCAATTCAGTTTCCAAGAAAAAGAAAAACCCGAATAAGGTTTTGAATCATACCTTGTGCCTTTTCTTTTGAGTTGCCTCTCAATCTTCATGGCCACATTCACCATATCTTCAATCTCCACATAATGTTGCAATTCTACAAGATCAGCAATATTCTTGTTTAATCCACTCAGGAATCGAGCCATGGTGGCCTCACGATCTTCATCCACATTAGCCCTTATCATGGTTATCTCCATCTCCTTGTGATACTCATCAACACTCATGGAACCTTGTGTCAAGGTTTACAGCCGTTGATGCAAATCCCTATAGTAATAGCTAGGGACAAATCTCCTCCTCATGATTTGTTTCATCTCCAACCAAGTCTCCACGGGTCTTTCACCATTTCTACGCCTGTCTTTACACAATTGATCCCACCAAACAATAGCATAATCAAAAAATTCAATAGCGGCTAATTTTACCTTTTTCTCTAGTTGTGACATTCAAATATCATCTCCACTTTTCGTTCCCACTCCAAATAGGCATCTGGATTATTCTTCCCTTGAAAAGAAGGAATTTTCATTTTGATGCTGCCTATGTTTCTGTCCACACCATCAAACGATCTCTCCTAGTTTGTCTCCTAGGATTAATATATTGACCAATTAGAGTAACTTGGTCATCATCCACGTCATCGCCACCATCATATTCATCATTGACAAAGGTTGGTTGTCTCCCATGTCGTGGTTCACCTTGCAATCTATTAATTGCATCATCATGCCTTTCTAGATGATCTCTTACATCTCTCATCACTTTGAACATATGTTCAAATTGTTGCTGCATTGCTTGAATAAAAGATCATTGGATGAAGAACTCGTTTCTTTATCTTTAGACATGTATACAACCTGAAAAACAAAGTTAGAACAACCTCACCAACACTCTCTCACGTTTTTTTTTTTTTTTTCCACTCTAGATTTGATTCACTCCACTCATGTTTCACAAAATTTTTTTGGCATTTCTCTATACTGATCTTACCACTCTTGCCTTTTACCTCTCTTGTTTTGTTATTTGAGTTTTTAGATTAACTAAGGTACCTAAACAAACAATTCAGATTATGGCAATTCAAAAAAATAGTGAAATTGGACCGCTTTAAAAGCATACAAAAGATAGACCAATTTAAAGGTGTGTGTAATGCACTTTTTAATCATAAGCAAAGACTAGAAATTTTTTTTTTTTTTTTTTTTTTAGGAATGAAGAAAGATTTCCAAATCGAAATAGAAATACAAATAAACAAAGATCAAATTCTATAACTTGCAAGTATTCTTTGAATCCGTAATTTTTTTTTTTTCTAATTCTGATCTCTTTTTTTTTTACCTTTAATTTTCCCTTTTTTTTTTAGCCTTTGATTTTCTCTCTTCTTTTTTTTTATAACTTTTTGATCTCTTTTTTTTTATACCATAAAATGAGGAATTACAAATAAGAATAGTAATAACGCAAGAAGCACAATAATGAAGATGAAAGAAGAACAATAATTATAGATATTGGCCAAAAAAAAGAAGAAGAAGAGAAAAGAAAAAAAAAAATCTAAAAGATAGCAAATAAATAGATCACATGAAACCTCAAACTTGAGTAGAAATCGATACCAAATGATGAAAATCTTCAACTTAGCAATCATATACCCAGATAGCTAAAGAGCTATGATACATATGGAATGCAATTGACCCCCCAACGATTTGAAACAAGATGAATCGCTCAAAATTGAAGTTAGGAAAACTATTCTAATCACATAATCAATGAAAATTTGATGAAGTAATTAGAATAGTACTTTGATTCCCTTTAAATGTCACAAACTAAGAAGCTTGATAAGTTGAAAGGAAAAACAAAGATTTTTTTTAGGTTTTGAACGCCACAAACAGAAATGCTTGATAAGTCCAAAGTTCATGCAAGAACTTAAAAAAAAACACAAATTTGTTTATACAAATTGTTTTGAGGATAATATCTAAAGTAAAATTTTTTTTTTATGTTTAAAGGAATATATGAATATATGTATGAATGGCATTACTAAAAATGATTCAAGTTTATCTCATTAAGTTTGTAGTTTTTACATATGAATCTATATTAATGATGTTTTGGAATAAATAAAAGATATCGGTGAATATAACCTTCTTACCTGTGTTTTTCGTTATTTTATCCTTTTTTATTCTTTCAAAATAATGCTCAAACATTTTCTATTAATATCACTATTTGAATTTTCTCTTGATTATTTTAGGCTCTTTTCAAATCCTCAGGATTATTTGCTTAAATTTTTCTTTTGTATCCAGAACCTTGACGGGGTTTTTGACTAGCTTGCTCCTTCCAAATGCCTCTAATTTTTAAAACCAGTTATTGGATTTTCACCCTTCCCCCCGCTTATCCTCAAGGAATAGTTAAAGGTTTGTGAACTATAATCAACTTGCTAATTCACATAATGTAAGATTGATAAATATATTAAAAATGATTTAAACCATTTTATGTATTTTCCTGGGTAAATTTAAATTCATCATGCGAATTAGGGATTTGGATTTATTTTTTTGAAATTCAAAAAGAAGAATCCCTTTTTTGGTTTGTTATACAAATGTTATTTAACTTGCGATGGAGGTTTTAAAAAGATAGGTGCCAAAAGTAGCTTCAGAGAAGATTAACATTAAGAAATTTCCATTTATGTCATATACAATATTATGTAATGCAGAGATTTAAATCAAGAAGAGTTACTAATATAAATATGCATCCACTTTATTTATCCCAATAGCCTATGAATAATTTAGAATATAACACCCAAATATATATATATATATATATATATATATATATATATATATATATATATATATAAAAAAAAAGTTACCTTTATATCCACAACACACCTAATATATTTTTGCATCATTATTACCTGTGTTTTTTCGTCCATATAAATCTTCCTCCTTTCTGTGTTCAAAGAGTTATCCCAAAATTGATCCAATCAATAGACAAGCAAATAATGTCAAACATTGTGAGTATAATATCACTAGTTATCTAATATTCCCGCTTAGAAAAGATATAAAGATATATGGGACTTTTCCTAGATATTTGCTTTAAATACCTTGACAAGATATTTAAATTAAAATCAAACTCTGGGGATTGCGAATGTTTTAAATCTTTTCCTTTATATATTTACATATTGTAAAATAATATGCATGTAACATTCTTTTCAGGGATAACTGGCATATATTTAATGCGTAGAAACTTTCAGTATATAAAATAATAAGAGTGTATCTCTAATATTGATAGAATGGTTAAAGTTGACATGATTGAAAATTTTTTTCCATCTTAACAATGACCGACGTATGAATAAATTTGGCGGTAGAGTGTATTGGAGGAATAAATTTGATGACGTATGTACTCAGTCAACAAGATAAAGAGGTTTGTAATAATTCTGTATATATATATATATAATACAAAATTATATATATATATACTTATTATTTATATATGAACCGGTGACTAATATATTATTATAATTGAATTTTAACTTATATATATACCTTTTTCCCCTGTTTCAGGTTAAGATCAAGTGATTCAAGTCGCTGGTGCTGCAAAATCCTATGGATAATCCTGTAATCACATCTATAGTCATTATCTGCTTCATAATTTGAGAGGAAAAACTGAGTTAAACAAGAAGATTTTTAATGTCAATGCATTGTTCCATGTCTCGTTTGAGGAATTTTAAAGCCAATTTTAACTGTGGGAAATTGAGAATGGTTATCTTCATGTCTAGTAGTTGCGAGGAAGCAAAATAGTATGATCCATCTCTTTGATTTGTTGGACAGTTAATTTATTTATGGTTGACTTATCCTGATTAGTCATTTTTGACCGTTTAGAGATCCATGATTTTATGAGCTCTTAACAAGGCCTAAATGGTTGACTGGTTGCATACATGAAGATCCACGATCCTGCAATCTGATGCTGAAATGTTCGTTTATCACAGGTCTAATGTTAGCGATGGCTTTGGTAATTGGAATGATATGATGCAGCCAAACTATATGAACAAAACAGAATATAGAGATTGTCAAGGAGCAACAGATGGAAGTTGTGTGTTCGATCCTTTATTGATTGATTTAATCAACCATGCCTGTGTGGCCTGAGCTAACAATTTAAACTCACTGGTCTAGCTTCAGGTAAGCCGCAGAAGCCCTTCACGAATGCCTTGCACCAGTCAATCTTCCTGACTGCTAGTGCTCAAAACGTTCATTATTTACAGGGAAGAGGAGGAGCACTTCCTGCATGTCCAATGCATTATTTACCGAGAGGAGGAGAAGCTCCATGGAGCATCGCTCTAACAACGCTGAGATGATGATGACGACGATGATGATGGTCTGCCAACCCAAACTGCTACTGCCTCACACAAAGCTCAAATGCCGCCGCTGCTATGCCCCTTGAACGAACTCTGCGACGACAACTACTACTACAAGGGATGTGGTTTCAGCCACCGAGACGAGAGGCGGATGTGAGCGCCACCGCTTGAGCCCAAACTTTTATCCGGGCCTTCACATCCTTGGGGTCGTCTCCTGTTTCACAGCACAAGACCTCATCAGAGCTTCAAGAAGGATCTTGAAACGCCAAAAGCTCAAACAGACGAGGAGAACACTACCACAGTGCATCATTATGAGCATCAAAATCTTACTTTTAGCTTTTTATTATTTGCAATTAGACCATTGAGTTGCCTTCGCATCAAAAGATGATAAAATTCATGTAGTGAATGACATAAGAATATGTTGCAGAAAACAGGGTAGCTGAAAGAGTTCTTTTTTGGGTACCTGGGCTGGAGATCCTCCAGTTGACGGGGGAATTGCCGCCGCTGCTGGTGTCGGCCGTCAGATCTGAGAACGTTCCCTGGATCTCTACCGTCCAATCCGACGGCAAGTCCAGGCCGAGGTCCCGGCACGCCCTCATCTCCTCCATGTCCATGCACATCCGCCCGGACCCACACCGCGACCGGACCATCACCCGGCACTCCGCCGCCGCGCCCGCGTCCGACCTGTCCTCCGCTGCCGCGTGGCTCTTCTTCAGTTGCCACGTCCGCTCCAGCCACCGCTCCCTCGTCTGCCGGTACCGCCGGTGGTGGTGCCGCCGCCGCCGCCCTCGGCCGCGCGCCTCCGTCTCGCTCGCGTACTCCTTGAGCCACTCCGGTCTGCCGACCAGGCCCCGGGCCGGTGTCCCGGGCATCGACGCCACTCCCATGCCCGATGACTCCTCCTCCTCATCCTTGTCCGTCCCGTCCGGAAGTACGCCGCCACCCGTGGCTGCGCCTTTCGACTCCTCGTCCCCCGACGACGGCTCCACGTCCGCGTCCTCGCCTTCCGACTCGAGCGGGAGGCCTGACATCCGCTGGCTCGCGTTGTGGCATCTGGCATCGTTGGCATGGCGAGTTAAATAAACAGCAGGCGTCGTTACAGTGCTCAGCTCGTCGTCGAAGTCGTCTGCTTGGTGATAGCCGGTGAACGGGGCGTAATTGTTCCGGGTCGTCTCTTCCGCTGCCATCTTTGTTCTTGGGGAATAGATTCTCTATGATGAAGGGTATGTACAGTGAAAAGAGAAGAAGAAGAAGAAGAAGAAGAAGAAGAAGAAGGTAGAAGAGAACTTTGTCCTGTTGGAGGCCAAAACTCGCTCAGGCTTGCATTTTATAGGTGATCGGCCATGGTGAATTAGGACGTGGGCAAATGCAAGTTTCTGACATCATATTATGAAGTGATTGGAACAAAGAGCTCTTGTGATCTCCTTATTATAGTGGTGAAATATTAGGTAATGTAAAGATATACGGCATAGATTATTTGACTGGGAATACTCGAGGCATATTCCATGATTGTTTATATCCCATGATTAGCTGGTATCAGTTGAATTAGTATTGTTTATTCTATGTATTTGTAGATGTGGAACATGTACAGTTATTTTTTCTGATGGATGCTTGGTTTTCTCATGCTCATCCTTTTCAACAATATTTGATGATTTCCCCCCACGGAAACTTTCAAATTTACAAGAGCCTTAGGTTCCCATCCCGAACCTTGTAGCTCAAAATGATGCGAAGATTGAAAGGTGTGGAATTGGATCATTAATATAAAATTTATAAATGTAAATCACTAAGTAGAGAAAAAATAATATTGGAGATAAGGTATCTGAAGGAAGAAAAAGATAAAAACAGTGTGATAAGTTCCCAACTCTGAGGGTCCGAAATTGGCAATCAAAATTGGAATATTGCATGTCCTATGATTGCTACTTGTGTTCTTCTGATCCACAAATTATTTTCTACATTTTCCAAAAGAGTAAATATGATTGTACCACGCGAAATTTGCAATCCAATCTCTTGCGGCGTCCTAATCCTCTCGATATGGATGCCAATCATATCGACACTCGGTCCATCACGAGATCCTGGCCGTCCAAATGGCTGCTTCCCCCGGCTTCTCGTCCCGAACTGACGCTCATCGCTGAACAACCGCACGGAGAGGACGGGGACTTGACGACGACCGGGCACGTGGCGTGCCCGACAGGGTCCTACCCGATTGGACACGCGTTGGCGAGCCGAAGCTCGGACAGGGTCCCGTCCAGGCCTGGGGGGCCCGCGGTGGGAGCCGACACAGTGGAGCTCTTGCGGTGGTGCCCCCGGCGGGGCTGACGCGTCGCTTTCGGACCGCCCAGTGGAGCGCGTCCTACCAGACGCGTCGGGGATGACACGCGTGCGAGAATCATGACGTGTGCCGTGGGGAGACACGCGACACGCGTTCCTCATCTTTTAGAGTGCCGAAGAAACCGAGCGCTTACGGGGGAAAAATGACAGCGCGCCGTGGGGTGCTTCAGGGAGTAAAACCCCCTATTGGACTTCACGAGGAGGGGTTCCGAGCATATAGTCCAACCGCTAAAGGACATATTTAAGAAAACGAAGCTGCGTGGGGTCCGCCTTGCCAGACCAGGCCAAACCTGGCCACGTAGCCAACACCCATCTTGGTTGAGCCACGTAACGCCCCTCGCCCATGCCACGATGCGCTGCCTGCATTCGCGTCCCACGTGACGCGGTGTCGTGGACTTTACGAAACCTGCAGCCTCAATGCTATTGGCTAAGATTAAGCCCTATTAGCTTTTTTATCCATTATGGATATATAATATAAATGTTGGCGCATGACGACAAGCTGGTCAACAGGTTGGTGATGGTCAACGTACGTGCCGGTCTGTAACTCCGTGGCACATAAAGAAACAGGGTTAGGTAAATCCGGAAGATTGGTATACGTGGGATTCTCCACAAATATCTTTCTCCAACTTATATTTAATCACGTACTGAATGCTTAATGAGCAAGATAAAAGGACCGCAGGTGAGAGTGATTGGAAAAGAGAGTTGCTAATTAAATCATGATGTGACGTTGTTATGCTAATTGCACGCGTGTCACTTGGTAGCTAGTAGTTGCAGGCGTGCCGACATCTTTAGGTCCTACTGCTAGAAGTCATCAATTGTTAAATCACGCGCAAGTTTATTGGATCCATGTTGTGATCTTTACTTGCAAGGTTTTCGATACAGTTTTCGGGTTATCCAGCGACATTAACACTCCTCCCTGAAAAGGAGATTTTGGAATAATAATAATGATAGATATGTAGATTGATAGGATGAGCATCACGATAAATTTTATTTAAAATACGAATGTAAAACAATAATCCAACTGGTTCCATATGGAGCTTAATCAACAAGAGTCCTGTCGATATTGTGAAGGCCAGCAAGATTATGTTTCTTCTACTTGTGTTTTGAGCCTAATCAACAATTTTAGCACCAACACAGTGAGTGGATTTGCGGGAAGCCAATTCGATTACGTTCTCCTCGTGCTCTGAACCCAATCCACAAACCCACCATAGAAGCTGTGAAGATAACCATTTCGATTACGCTCCCATATATGCACCGTGTTGACTCCATATTCTTCATAATGAATAACTCGATCCATGGGTTTAATGGACTAATTGAGTAGATCTGAAAGGAGCCGTGTTAGTCATGTTCCTGCTTATGATTTGAGACCAATAAAAAATCTCACCATCAATGCTTCATGTGAATTCGAAGATAATCATTTTGATTATGCTCGCACATTAATAAATTTGAACAGTGTCCGTCAAGTGTATTTCTTAAAAGATGATTCAATCTGTACTTCAAACTGTGGGTGTAGATCACTAGAGAATCAACTGCGCCAGATAATCAGGTACCGATTTGGGGAGTTTGACACTGAAGTAGAAGATCGATCCACGGGCAAAAAGATTAGTGAATGTGTTCGAGGAAACTAGTTGAAGGATTAGTCGGCCTGAAGATTAGTTGAAATACTAAGGGATCAATCAACATGTTGAAGGGTCAATCGAGAAACCAAAAGTTCAGTTGATGCTTTAGTTGAGTAATCGAGCTAGTGTTCTAAGTCATATTAAACCGTTATTGATGACCCCCTCGGCAGCCTCATTTTTTAGGTGGTGGTACCACAATTGGGTTTAGAAATGGTTTGGTTTTGTATCATTTTAGTGGTGATGTTATTCTGAGTATGTTTGGTCAATTTTTTTATATTTATGATGCTTGACATGTCCCACGTAGTCTCATATTACAAAAATCAAGTTTAGTATCTCTTGTTTAAACTATAAATAATGACCTGAGTTTTAAAGTCAAATGCACCATAAAAAAATTTAATTGTTTGTTTTAGGTTTTTCTTTTTTAGTAGTTTCATACTTTATGGCTTAGAAATATGATAAGACCCTAAAATCTTATTGTCGCTCTGATACCAATTGATAAGACTTTAAGATCTTATCGTAGAAGAAATGAGAGAAAAGGAAATGGTAATGATCGCTTCGAGGGGATCGATCTCTTCGAGGGGATCGACCTCTTCGAGGGGATTGACCTCCTAGAGTTTGTCCATAGAGTTTGTCCATAGAGTGGAATAACATTTCATTGATTGATTGATTTCCTTAAAGAATGGGTTACATCACTATTTATAGAGTTCCACCCAAAATCCATCAAGACTTAAATTTTAATAATAAATAAATCTCTACTTGACTCTAACCGAACCAAACCGACTCAATAAACAACTGAATTAAACAGACTCGATAAACATTATTCAAAAGCAAGCTTAGAAAAAGGGTCATAACAATTCCTCCCTCTTCAAATCAGCCTTGTCCTCAAGGATGAGCAGCATCAATCTCGGGGAGCTTCTCTTTCAGCATTTCAGTCATAGGCTATCTATAACGCATCACAACCCGTTGATCAAGTAAGTATGGTCTCCACTTTTTGACAGTATAAGAAATATGTCAGTCTTTCATTGTAGTAATCATTGCAAGAAACTTCTGATCTTTGCTATCACAAGTTAAAATCTGTCCATCAATGATCTTTACTTCGAATATGCCATAACCTTCAATATGGTGGGCTAGTTGGGCTGCAACTTTCCTGTCCATAAAATTATTAGTATTACCTATATCAATCAAAATAGTGACAGGTTGATGCTTCAAAGTTCCTCCAATTTTCATAGTTTGTGAGTTAGTGTAGCCAGCCAATGCATGCACTGTATGTGTGATGGCTTCGATATCTTCATCAGTTTTCATACCTTCATGATCGGAGTCCAACTCTTTTGCTTCCGGTTCCTCTCCAATTGGCTCAATCATCAGAAGTTGCCCTTGTTTACATCAGTACTCCATACTCCACTTTTCATCATAGTACAAACCCTTTGCTGAATTTTTCTTGAGTTCTTCTTGTGTTAGTCCTCGGGTGTCAAGGCTTTGGTTGAGAATAGATGGGGTGGGTGGCTTACTGATCATCTGGTTGTTCTCACTTCTGTTTCCATGATTTTCCCTGTTGATTTTTTTCTCATGTAGATGTGTGAATGAGATCGCAGCTATTATAGTGCGGGGTTGATGAGCCTTAACTTCACATCGGATCTCTGGAATAAGCCCTTCAATAAATGTATCCAGAAGTTGTTGTTCCGACCAATCTCTAGCTTGATTTGATAATCTTTCAAACTTACTCTGATATTCCAATACTATAGAAGTCTGAAAAATTTTAGCGAGCTGTCCATCCACCTTCATGTATGAGTAGATTGTGTCACAATCTTGAGGCCATTTTCCAGTATTTTCATATTTGTACAACGTAGAACTTGAGCTCCCATATTGTTAAAATTTACTAAGGCTCCCTAGTAAGTCTTTTTTGAAATCATTAAGTATTTCTTGCAATTGGTTCTCAATTCTAATTTTCAATGCTTCCATTTTTGCTTTCACTGAGTTATCAGTGGCCATTTCATAAGACTGCAAATCTGTAATCTCAACTCCTATTTCTGGTGTCAAGACTAGGGCATAAATCACTATCCTACTCGGTGCTGTTGTTGTGATGCAATCGGTGGTAGCACTATTGGAATAAAGGGTTGCTGCGAGGATGCGGGGATGTAGCTGCGTTCACTGCATGGGAGGCAACAATGCTTGCTGTGGTCGCTACGTAGAGGGATCACTACTGCTGAGGGCTAGGAGGCAGCGATGGTGGTGCGACTGTTAGGATCGGAGTGGCACTAAGAGGGGGGGGGGAGGTGAATTAGTGCAACGGTAAAGTATAATAAACTTTCGACGATTTAAACACTATCGGAAACTTCGTACGATAAAAGCAACGTTTCGTTTGAAACCGTTTTGATTGCAACTTGAGTAAAGTAAGAAACGGGAAACGATTGCAGAAAGGTAAGTACTCACAGATTCAATGAACACACCAATTTAAAGTTGTTTGGTCAAATGACCTACATCCACTTGCGAAGCCTTCTTCAATGAGGCTCCCAACTTCCACTAGCAAATCACTTTGAAGTGGAAGGACTAATAATACCCCTCTTACAACCTTTACAAGTGGTTCACACTCTTACAATTTTTTCAACAAGAAGAAAGAAGATGAACACTCAAGCAATTTGAAAACAAGACTTGCTAAGACTTTGCTAAGGCTCTAATCTCAAACTATTGCTTTGCAAAAGTTATATTCTCTGTTGAGAATTGAGGGGTATTTATAGGCCCCAAGATGATTCAAATTTGGGCTCCAAATTTTGAATTCTCTTGGGTTTCCGAGACTGGCGGTGCCACCACCTGTCAATGTCTATCATATGGTGTACTCACGGTGCCACCGCTTGATCTCGGGTGCTGGGCGGTGCCACCGCTTGACACTTCGGGCTCTGGGCGAAGCCACCGCCCGTCCTTACAGATCTCTAGTTGGGCTTCACGTCCGTCCCAAACCAGGTCACTTTTAGGCCTAGTTGGCCCATAACCAAAATATAGGATTGTCCCTTAATTCTAACCCTAATTACATGTGAACTACATACCTAAAAACATAATCCTAAGCAAGTTTTTAACCGGCCAACGTCGAATTTTGTTTCGGCGAGCTTTCCTGCGATCTTCCGGTGGACTTCCGATACGCCCTCGGGTTTCTTCCGACGGACTCCCAGTAGGCTCCCGATCTTGTGACGAATTCAATGAGTAGCTGAGCCTTCTCGATGATCTCTGCGAACCTTAAACGATCTCTTCGGCAGACTTCCGAAAGTTTCGACAAATCTCTGATCTTTCTTGGTTGGTTCCGATAGCATCTCTGACGAATCTTCGGACTCTCAAACGTCCATCGAACTTGACTCCGGTATCCTTGCTTTATATTTTTAGGCTATCATATTTAATCCTGCATACTTAACTTCAATAATATGGATTAGATCAATTAACCCATCAATTGATTTCATCATCAAAATCCGAGATTCAACAATCTCCCCCTTTTTGATGATGACAATCAATTGATGATGGAGTTAAACATAACTCCCCCTATCTATATGCCATATTATGAGAAGATAAAACCACTTAAATTCCATCCCTTTGAATTCAAGCATAAATCGATAAGTTCTAACCGTTTAACTTATCGTTGTCTTATTAAGCATGAGTAAATACGAAACTTCGTATTTCTCATGATTTTCAGTTATTGAAAATCATTTTCAAGTCAAATGATAAGAGACAATTTTCACTTGGACGAGAGATAAAAAATTTTCAACATGATAAAGATTTTTAACATGAATTTCATGATATAAATGTGAGGAATGATTTTATATGATTAATCAATCCTGTGATATACTCAAAGATTTTGCAAGGCATATAAGACAAGCTTTTGTAATTCATATAAGTCATGCTATCGATGCGCATAAGACAAGCTTTTGCAATTCATATGATCAACCAATCTTGCAATATACTCAAAGATTTTGCAAGGTATATAGACAAGCTTTTGCAATTCATATAAGTCATGCTATCGATGCGCATAAGTCATACAAGTCATCACTTCTCCCCCTTTGTCATCAACAAAAAATAAGGAGATCAGACTTGAAACACAGTTTGTGATCATATCATACAAAATTCGAATTCATCATGCAAAGTTAATCTCGCAAGAAATATTTATTCAGATTCCAAAACAAATCAGAAATTATCCAGAATTTAACAATTCATCTCAAACAAAGGTTTAGTTTTGTTAGGATCAAGAGCACTAAGAGGGGGGGGGGGGTGAATTAGTGCAGCGGAAATCTTTCTGCGATTAAAACGAAAGCTGCGTTCGTTCGATAAAAATGATTTCGATGTAAAAGCCGATTCTAAGATTACTTTAACTTAAGATTGAGCGAGATGACGTTAAAGTAAATCTATGAAGGCAGTTTACAGTTTATGATGGAAATCAGAATGCAAGCGCAAACTGAAATGCGACGTTCGTACGATAAAACCGGTTTACGCCTAAATGCTGATTCTGAAGATACTAAACTTTGAGATACATTTTATAAATGAGCATAAGGCAATTTACAGTTATGATTGAAATCAAAACATAAACGTAAACTGAAATATGGTGATCGTACGAAAAAGTCGATTTACATCTAAACGCAGATTCGGAAAGCTCTGAACTTAGAAACTCGTTCGTAAAAGCGCAGAAAGCAGTAAGTGTTAGGATCGGAGCAGCACTAAGAGGGGGGGTGAATTAGTGCAGCGGATTAAAACTTCGGTTTTTAAAAAATCTTTCGTATGATAAGAGCGGAACTTGACAAGCTTAATCTTGAAAGCGTATTCTTAAATATGCGCAGCAAAAGTAATAAGGAACTAAAGCATATAAAAAGGTTTGCAATAATGTAAATAGCAATAATGAAATGCAAACCAAGGATCATGCCGATTTTAGAGTGGTTCGGTCAAATGACCTACTCCACTTGCGAGGCCCCTCTTCGATGAGGCTCCCACCTTCCACTAGCAAGTCTCTTGAAATGGAAGGGTAAATACCCCTCTTACAACTCTTTACAAGCGGTTCACTCTCTTACAGATTTTCGAGAAGAGATGAGGTGAACACTAGCAAATTGAAAAGAAGACAAGCTAACACTTTTCTAAGACCTTTCTCTCAAACTCTTGCTGCTCAAAAAGTTGTAATCTCAGCTGAGATTTGAGGGGTATTTATAGGCCTCAAGAGGATTCAAATTTGGGCTCCAAAATTTGGGCTCCAAAATTCAAATACTCTTTGGGTTCCCGATCTGGCGGTGCCACCGCCCAGCCAAGCGGTGCCACCGCCCAGTTTAAGAGGTGTCACCGCCCAAAGACTGTTGGGCGGTGCCACCGCCTCTGATGTTTTCAGCCCGCTATAGTGTTTTCAGCCCACCACCCTCACAAGTTGTTTTCACCCTACAAGATTATAGGCCCTCATTACTTTAAGTTATAGGATTAATACCTAATCCTAACCCTAATTAACATGCTAACTACGAATTTTAAAGACATTATATAAGCTATTACAAAGTCCATAAGTCAAGACTTCTTCCCATGAAGCTTCCTGCTGAACTTTTCGGCGGTCTTCCGATAAACTCTCTAAACCATTCTACGGACTCCTGCAAGCTCTTAAACTTCACGATTTGATCTTGGCGAAGTTCCAATGAGCTTCTTCTTCGGCAAGCTCCGATCTCTCTCGGCAAACTCTGCGAACTTCCCACGAACCTTCCCACGAAGCTTCCAAAAAACCCTTCTAAGCTCCCTACTCATTCTCGGCTAGTTCCGCAGTTCCGATGATCCTTCGGACTTCCGTCGAACTCTTGAACTCCCAACGAATCCTTCATTCTTGACTCCACACTTTGTTTCACTTTATGCCTTCATCGTTATCGTAGTTAATCCTGCACATGCAAAACCAAAACTCTACTCCGATCTAGAAGACGTTATTACAACGCTGAATTGACATTCGCTTGCTGCACGTCATTGGTTGGCCGCTTCGATTCTTTAGCACATCGTCCTCTCTTGCGGCTTGTTGCCCAATCGACGGTTGACCTCCGCAACCCCGATATCCTTGGCGCAAATTCCGCTCTTCTTGGCTTGGCCGATGCCCGACGCGTTCAAGCCTTCGCCGTCCCAATATCCCCGACGTGATCTCCTCCGCCAAGAACGTCAATTCCTCCTCTGCGTTAACTGTCTAATTTGATCGAGTAGACCTGCATCACTCAAAATGCAGTTAAACATCTAAACACAATCAATTAGTTTCATCATCAAAATCCGAGATTCAACAATCTCCCCTTTTTTGATGATGACAACTAATTGATGACTAACGGAGTTAACCTAAACTCCCCGAGTTTAACCAAACTCCCCTATCAATATGCCATTGATAGAACAATTGATTATCCCAAATCCAAGTGACATTCATCACATGTTATGAAAAATATTTAAACCATCATGCAAATATATAAAATATTCAATTCAATGCATGAAGTCATCAATATACTTCTCCCCTATGTCATCAACAAAAAAGGAGAAGTAGCTCTAGCTGTTTTAAAAGATATGCAAGTTTTTACAACATGAAGCTAGATTTTCATCACAACATATAGGCACAAAAAGCATGGCAATTCAACACTTGAATTTTTGTGCAAGATTACACTTTGCTTTTCTTTGCAAGTAACAATATTTATGATGTTTGATATAGCAAATTTTATATCATGCGGTAGCAAACTTTTGTGATGTTTCAAGATAGTAAGTTCTTTCTTCTCTTTTTGAGAAGTGCTATTTTCGCCTTTACAAAGTGCAAGCTAGCAAAGTGTTTGAAAAAAAAAGAGCAAGTTTTGCAACATAGAAGCTAGCAAAATTTCTGAAAGCAAATACAAGATAGCTTTCTTGTTGGAGTGTGTAAGCTATCGATTCTTGCTTCCTATTGTAATGTGTAGGTTGCAAGTCTTGCTTCTTGAGATAGGCAAGATAGTGATGTTCAAGAAGACAACTTTTGCTTCTTGAAATAAGCAAGTTAGTAATCTTTGCTACTTAAGATAGGCAAGCTAGCAATAACTTTCTCCCCCTTGTCAATGTCAAAAAAGAAGGAGAGGAACCAATGATTTAGACTTTTACATCAACTTTGCATCAATCAATATTTCAATCATCACATGATGCATACAAGACAATAATGTAATGAAATCATTTCACCTAAGGATACCAATGTGAAAATTCACTAAGGATCACATGAAACAATCACAAATCATGATATCATTATGCGATACATCATGATATGATAATAGTCTAAAAAAAATTAATTTGTGATACATGTGATACATTCACGATACACTAAAAAATTCATTATGATGCTTTTAAGGATATCAACATATTTTTTATACAAAGCATGGCAAGAGCAATTTTGTTGCAAGTTTTCTAAGTTTTGCAATTTTTTTTCTTCTTTCGAGATAGCAATTCTTTTGCTTCTCTATGAGCTAGCAACTTTTACGATATGCAAGTTTTACTACATATAAGCTAGCAAATTTAAAGATTTGCAAGTTAGCATATTTGCTTTTCTTTATGTGATGTGCATGATAGCATTTCTTTGTAATGTTTAAGATAGCAAATTGTACATTATGCTAGCTAGCAAATTAAAGATGTTCAAGAAAGCAAGCACTTTCTTCTCTTTTTGAGAAGTGTCAATTTTTTTTTTCCTTAGCAAAATGTCAACCTAACAAGAGACAATGTTTTACATGAGGCAAGCAAACAATTTGGCAAGTGTTACATTTGCATCTTCTCTTTAGATATGCAAGAAAGTAAGGAAGTTTTTGCATTTTCTTGACTTGTGCAAGGTAGCTAATTTCTGTTTGAGATGACCCTTTACATCAATTCAAGATAGTACATTAGTAACTCTTTCTCTCCCGTTGTCATTGGCAAAAAGAAAGGAAGATTCAAGTCATGAATATCAAAATAATAATTTTGTCATAAGTATTTCATCATTGCGTATATCATTATTACATGCATAATACCAAATCATCATATATTCAAAACATATTAACTCATCATTATATGCATGATTCCAAATCATCATTCATATCATTTCAATCATTGTTTCAATCATCACTATAACTCATCATGCACATGATGTAAAATCATCTAACATGATACAAATATTTATTTTCAAAATGTTTATCACTATTTTCATGTATGATAATAAAGTATTCATGATGCATATATCATCACAATACAAAGCAATTGCATGCATAATTTCAAAGTATAAATATTTCAAATCATGAAGATATTAACTTGTCAAATTTCATCCAATCATTTATGAGTATAACTTTTCATTTGTATACATCAAAATAATATCAAGAGTATTTCATGCATAATTTTAATCACCACATAAGCAATATCAAGAAAAAAGTAATTGTGTGATGCGATAAACATTTCATGAATACAAGGAATTGTATAAAAATCATATCATGAAAGATTAGTACATATGAATACCAAAGGCATGATTTTTTTTTTTTGAAAACCTACTCATAAATAATCAAAAGAAAATCTTAGGAGATCGATTAATGAAAAAATCTTGATTCATAATAAATCTTAATTTGTAAATATCACGGAATCAAGATCATGATTTTGAATAAAACTCATTCAAATTCAAATCATCCAAATCATCAAAATCTCAACATTTCTTTCAAGAGATTCAAAATGGCATAGATAGTTTTATTGGTCTCTTAGGTAGAAATCAATAAGATAAAGGATTACATTTCATTTTTATAAATTTCTATTCATGTGATTTGCTTCTTATGAGCATGCCTTAGTCTTTATATGCCAAATCAATATAAGCATTAAAGTTCAAGATGTAAAGGCAAAATCTTATAAGACAAAAATATTCATCATGTTTATTTTCATGAGATTTATAAGATTTGTAAAATAAATTCATTAATCTCAATAGAATAAAAAATTCATTTCCATTTTATACAATTGATTTCATGTAAGAGTGTTCAAGTCTTTTTGTGAAATCATTGTATCATCATTTAAAGTCAAAACATAAGTTTCGTCATAAAGCCGTCAAGCCCAAACACATCAAAAATAAAACATCATGATATCACATCTATCATCAAAAGACTATCAAGAAATTCATACATAGATGTACATGCACTATGTCATCTTAATATGTCATGAGATTGTCATCTTAATTCGTCATAAAAATGATTAAACCAAAAACATGTTAATCCAAAATGAGAGTATCAAATCAACATTTACTTCAAAAACTCATGCATGACATAAAATCATCAAAATACACATGCATGGATTAATCCTAAGCATTATCACATATCATATAACTATAATCCATAATGTTGCATACATCATTCAATATTTCAAAACTTAACATGCATGAAACCTTAGCAATATACTTTTCATTGATCAAATTTTTAGTTTTTTTCAAAGATGCTAAAAAAGAAAAACATGATATAATTTTTGAAAAATAATTTTTTTTATTTCCTATTCCTACTATCTAAATTAAGAACTCATGAAAAACTTCAAGTAATTTCAAAATAATTCAAGAGAGTTGAGTTACTTACCTTGTAGTCGAAGCCCGTCAAAGCCCAATTCGCCGTTTCACCTTTGGAAGTTCTTGATTCATCCTTGGATGCCTTCCTTTTCTTTGACCTCTTCCTCCATTCAAGTTCATTGTTTATTTTAGATTTTTGTTTCATGAACTTGTTAAGAGTTGGTGTTCGAAGTTTAAGTTCATCATTGTCCTCATCACTTGAGTCATCGCTCAAGTGGTATTCATTTGTCCGAGGTTCCAAATCCTTCCTATTCTTTGGAAGGTGGTTCAAGTGTTCATTGTGTTCATCATGTGCATTGCACCATTTTCTATTGTCATTAATGAGCCGATAAGTTCTTCAAGTGAAAAAAATATTTAAATCTTTTGTTTCTTGTATTGCCGTTACTTTTGATTCCCAAGCTTTAGAAAGTGATCGTAAAACTTTACTAACAAGTTCAAAATTCGAGAAACATTTGCCAAGAGCTTGTAAACCATTGACGACATCCGTGAAACGGGTGTACATGTCAACAATGGTTTCGCTCGGCTTCATTTGAAAAAGCTCGAAGTCATGCATTAAAATGTTGATTTTCGAATCTTTAACTCTAGAAGTGCCTTCGTGTGTGATTTCAAGAGTGTGCCATATGTCGAAAGCCGTTTCGCATAAAGAAACCCGATTGAACTCATTTTTGTCCAAAGCGCAAAATAAGGCATTCATAGCCTTTGCGTTTAAAGAAAACATCTTCTTCTCCAAATCATTCCATTGGTTCATTGGAAGAGAAGACTTTTCAAATTCATTTTCGACTATGTGCCATAAATTCAAATCCAAAGAAAGTAAGAAAACTCTCATTCGAGTTTTCCAATAAGTGTAGTTCGTCCCATTGAAAAAGGGAGGACAAATGAGAGAGTGACCCTCTTGAAAGCCGGAAAGAGCCATTTCTATTTGGGTGTTAAACCAAGGTAGAAAAACCTCGCTCTGATACCAATTGTTAGGATCGGAGCAGCACTAAGAGGGGGGGTGAATTAGTGCAGCGGATTAAAACTTCGGTTTTTAAAAAATCTTTCGTATGATAAGAGCGGAACTTGACAAGCTTAATCTTGAAAGCGTATTCTTAAATATGCTTGCAAAAAAGTAATAAGGAACTAAAGCATATAAGAAGGTTTGCAATAATGTAAATAGCAATAATGAAATGCAAACCAAGGATCACGCCGATTTTAGAGTGGTTCGGTCAAATGACCTACTCCACTTTTATGAGGCCCCTCTTCGATGAGGCTCCCACCTTCCACTAGCAAGTCTCTTGAAATGGAAGGGTAAATACCCTCTTACAACTCTTTACAAGCGGTTCACTCTCTTACAGATGTTCGAGAAGAGATGAGGTGAACACTAGCAAATTGAAAAGAAGACAAGCTAACACTTTTCTAAGACCTTTCTCTCAAACTCTTGCTGCTCAAAAAGTTGTAATCTTAGCTGAGATTTGAGGGGTATTTATAGGCCTCAAGAGGATTCAAATTTGGGCTCCAAAATTTGGGCTCCAAAATTCAAATCCTCTTTGGGTTCCCGATCTTTGGTGCCACCGCCAAGCTTGAAGAGGGTGTCACCGCCCAGCACTTTCGTGCTTGGGCGGTGCCACCGCCCTCTGTTTTTCACCAGCTATAGTATTTTCAAATTTCCACCTCTGGTGTTTTCAGCCTACAGTGTTATAGGCCCCTACTTGGGTTATAGGATTAATACCTAATCCTAACCCCAATTAACATGCTAACTACGAATTTTAAAGACATTATATAAGCTATTACAAAGTCCATAAGTCAAGACTTCTTCCCATGAAGCTTCCGCTAACTTTCGGCGATCTTCCCATAAACTCTAAACCATTCTACGGACTCCCGCAAGCTCTTAAACTTCACGATTTGATCTTGGCGAGTTCCAATGAGCTTCTTCGCAAGCTCCGATCTCTCTCGCAAACTCTGCGAACTTCCCACGAACCTTCCGGCGAGCTTCCAAAAACCCTTCGGCAAGCTCCCTACTCATTCTCGGCTTAGTTCCGGCAGGCGTTCCCGATGATCCTTCGGACTACCGTCGAACTCTTGAACTCCCAACGAATCCTTCATTCTTGACTCCACACTTTGTTTCACTTTATGCCTTCATCGTTATCGTAGTTAATCCTGCACATGCAAACCAAAACTCTACTCCGATCTAGAGCGGTTATTACAACGCTAATTGACATTCATTTGCGAAGACGTCATTGGTTGGCGCTTTCGTCTGATTCTTTAGCACATCGTCCTCTCTTGCGGCTTGTTGCCCAATCGACGGTTGACCTCCGCAACCCCGATATCCTTGGCGCAATTCCGCTCTTCTTGGCCCGATGCCCGACGTTCGAAGCCTTCTGCCGTCCAATATCCTGACGTGATCTCCTCCGGCGCAACATCAATTCCTCCTGCGTTAACTGTCTAATTCTGATCGAGTAGACCTGCATCACTCAAAATGCAGTTAAACATCTAAACACAATCAATTAGTTTCATCATCAAAATCCGAGATTCAATAGTAAGCTATTGAGGAGGTTTGCAGTAAAGATAAAATGCTCAAAAGTAAATGCAAACCGAGATTTAGAGTGGTTCGGTCAATCTTGACCTACTCCACTTTGGCTTCCTCCACCGACGAGGTCACCGACGTCAACTAGAGGTCTTCCTTCAATAGGCGAAGGCCAACCACCCTTTTACAGTTTCACTCCTTTTGACGGGCTTAGGAGACAACCCTTACAGAAATTTTCTCTCCTCTCTTTACAACTCAAAACTTTGAAGAATAGAAGGAGGAGAACTTTTGGCCTTTACAACAATTTTGAGCTCTAAGAATCACAGAAAGAGATCAAGATTTCGAGTATGTCTGTGCTCTTTCAGTGCTGAATGGGTGGGGTATTTATAGGCCCCAACCTAGTTCAAATTTAGAGCTTAAAACTATCAAATCCCGGAATTCCGGGATCAAGCGGTTGCACCTCCTTACTGGAGCGGTTGCACCGCCTGGCAGAGCTCGAAGACCGAGCTCAGGCGATGTTACCTCTCTGTCAGGGGAGGTTGCACCGCCCAGTCTCGCTGGGAGACTGAGCCCAGGCGGTTGCACCTCCTGATTGAGGCGGTTGCACCGCCTGCTAGAGCTCGAAGACCGAGCTTAGGCGGTGCTACCTCTCTGTCAAGGGAGGTTGCACCGCCCAGTCTCGCTCGGAGACTTAGCCCAGGCGGTGCTACCTCCTAGCTGGGGCAATTGCACCTCCCAGTGCAATCAGGGTCCGAATGGGTAGATCCATTCGGCCCAACTTGGGTTTTTCAGGGGCCCAATTGCCCCAAGATTAAGCTAATGGGATCACTGCTAGTCATAGGTGCCCAGCAAGCCAATCACGTGAGTGATGGCACGTGTGACTTGATACAGAATCTTTTTGCTTATTATATTTTGGCGTATATCACTTTATAACTATTGCATAAATGCATATATATATTATGATGTCCTTGGATTTGTGCAATGGGAATCGGATCGTGATGAGATCACGATAATGAGATCGATTCACCTTTAAACACATATCCTAAATAATCCCGGTCATAGGTTACTTCGAGAGGGACATCGTGATAACCGAATAGACCGGTGTCTGTCATATACCCGTCCATATGATGGATGCAGTGGTCTCATAGCTGCTCGTGTAGGGACACTAGGGATACAAAGATGTGCTCATTGGAGAATGAGTTCACCGATTGATCCGCTTACACGAATCTTTGGATGGTTGATGATGCCTTATTGTCGGACAACGATTCCGTAGTCCTAGTGGTGTATCTGGTCCTTAGACTTGAGACACCAAGGATGTCCTGTATGAGTGCTCCACTCTTTGATACCGGACTTATAGGTTTGGCTTGTCCCGCATCTAGTATAAATTGGTCATTGGGAGTGGTAGTCGACCTTACGAGGGCTATTGAGTGTCGACAGAGGATCATCCACTCTCGGCGTCATGAGAGGAATATCCCATGTGTTCTTGCTCGCATAAATCCCTGGCCAGGGTCATTCGGGTTGAGAGAGAAAGAGTTCTCCGGAGAATCCATTAGAGCGAGACTTCGGTAGAAACCGTATGGGTCCGACAACACCATGCTCGATATATGGTCTCTGGATATTAGATGGATGAGGGACTATAGGTACATGGTAAATCGAGGACAGACAGTCCAATGGATTGGATTCCCCTATATCGTTGCAGGGGACTACGACGTAGTGGCCTAGCACGCTTAGAAGTCGATGAGTCGAGTGAATTATTACAGAGATAATAATTCACCGAGTTAGAAGGAGTTCTCGGACAGATATGACTCACGGCCAACTCAATATTGGGCCTAGAGGGTCACACACATATGGTAGGCATTACATGAGTAGAGGTTCGGATATGAGATATCCGGACGGAGCCCTTTGTCTTATTGGATGCAGATCCAATACCCACTAGGGAAGGACCCATTAGGGTTTGACACGGGATCTCTATAAATAGGAGGGATTCACAGCCTCATAGGCTAGAGTCTTTGCTTGCCTTTCCTATTCTCCTCTCCCTCTCCACCTTAGAGGCCCGAGTTTTGAGGAGAGGTCGCCGCAACCCCTTTGTGTGGATCACCGCCAGAGAGGAGGACGCTTGACCTCCTTCACCCTCTCCCCTAAGGATCTGCAAGGAAACAGGGATATACGATCTCCCTAGGTAACACAATCTCTATACGCAGTTTTGTGTTTTTATGGATTTTTTTGCCATCCAATCTTCGCATACGACGACGAACATCTTTTTTTGGGAATCGGGGATTTTGTTTTCTTGTTCTTCCGCTTTGCATGATATGATGTCGCCCCATGATTTCCCAACAGTGGTATCGAGCCGGGTTGTTCGATGCGAATGATTGGTTTTGAACCGCGTGTGTTGTGTTTAGGAAGAATATTGACGTCAAAATCGTTGACGAAAAGCGGAAAGGTCGACAATGCTTGCTGCCCTCGATCTGCATGCCTGCAGCCACCTGCAGCAGTCGCAGCCAGGCAGCACAGCGTCGGGCGCGCGCAAGCGCGCCGCCAGCCCCTGCAGCAGCCCGTCCGACGGTCCGCTTTGCGGCAGTTTTGCGGCCGGCATGGGTCGGCAGCCCACCCGCAAAGCGCGCCAGCAGGGCAGCGGCGCTTTGCCGCCATTGAAAGCGCTTGCCGCTGTAGGGCAGCGGTGCCGCCGCCGCAGGGGCAGCGACGCCTAACGCCGCTGCTCCCGCCCCCGAAACCCCCACACAGGCCGCTTTCATGGAGGCGAAGGCGCCGGGAGAGCCCACCCATAGTGATCGCCGCCGCCAATTGGTGCAGCCACTTGCGGCGAGGCGATGCCCTCGCCCTCGCCAGATAGTGCCGCCCTTGACGGCAGGGTGGCGGCAGCAGCAACAGCGAGGGGAATTAGGGTTTTGGGCAAAATGACAGTTTTGCCCCTACGAATTTGAGAAATTCCAATTTCTGTCTTTTGTCCAAATTATGAAAATACCCTTAGGAATTAAGAAATTCCCTACATGTCCCTGATTTCAGAAAAATATTAATTAATTAAAAGGTTTAGTTGATTATTATTTTTTATTATTATCTAGTAGTCCTACATGATGATGATTATTTATACATGTGATGTATGATGTGTGGACGGATAATCATGGACCATGTGATGTGTGTACTTGTGATTATTATTATTGAGGTCTGCGAACCTCCATTATATTTCTCGTTTATTGTCGGGCCTGCGTGCCTATGATTAAATTGTAATCACATGAGGAGGCGCAGCGGGAGCATGGATGCGATAGCGGGACCCACGAGACGGACGATCGTGATGCATGGAGATGCATCAAGATGTCGACGAAACCGACGAGGACGAGATGAACGATCACAGGGCATGGCGATGCACCGTTGCACACATAGATCTTGATGTGAGTGATTAGGCCTATTGGCTCGGGCCTAATCATATTAGGTTGTGGTCCATGATCATCTGATGTGATTGCTTATACACATACTAGATATGTATATATATTTGCATGCGATGTAGATATATATTAAATATGTATATGTGTGACATGTCATATTAGGAGACCAAATTATAGAAACATCTCTCGATAATATTAAGTCGGTAAACGTGAGGCAATTAGATTGACCCACGTGGCCTTCCATCGTTATGAGTAAGAACCGATTCCCGGTGTAGGTTGAGTTGGTCGAGTCCCTCGAGACTCACCTATATCGCGATTCGCTATCTTGCTTACGACATAGAGATGTCACCGGTGACCTGAGGACATGGTATGCTTGGTCGAGTCCCTCGAGGGTATATCATCAAATCAGACTCATCTTATAACGAAGGTGTTGACTTAAACGAGCATCATGGTTGGTCGAGTCCCTCGAGGCCATGGTGATTCTGGAGGCCGAAACAGGGCGGGAATCACAAGGAGTTGTGATCGGCAAGAGTTGCCTACCTTTTAGGCTTAGTGTGATTGGTCGAGTCCCCGAGGTTACACTATGACGCTGATTGGATCCCCATCCCCACTAGAAGTCCCGGCTGGAGACTTCCGCTTTCACGGTTGAGGGTGTCGCGCGACTCGTTAGTAAAATAGTGGGAGCATATTAAGATAGAAGTCCATATCTTGATAGTTTATTTCTTGCAAAATCTGCATGTTATTCATTTCTGCTACATCTTTATTTTCAGAAAATGTCGCTTTCAAATCCCTTTACGTGGCATACTTGATGTCAACCGCCTTTATTGGTCCAAATTATACTGGATTGGCTCCGTAACTTGAGAATTGTTCTCACAGCCGGAGAAAATCGCGGTATGCCCTGATACAAAGATGCCTACCCTCGAAGAAGGGGCAAGCGAGGATGAGATCGCCGCCACGTGAAGTACATTGATGACTCCACTCTTGCTCGATTGCTATATGTTGGGCTCTATGACTCTAGAGTTACAGAGACAACATGAAAAGATGGATGCCAGATCCATTCTCCTACATGTCCGAAAATTGTTTGAGGAACAGGGAAGGACTCAACGATATGAGATATCCAAGAGCCTTTTCCGCGCTAGGATGACTGAGAGGACACCGGTTCAAAACCATGTCCTAAAGATGATTTAGTGGATAGAGAAACTCACAGGTCTAGGAATGGTCCTAGAGGATAACTTGTGTGTGGACATTGTGCTTTAGTCCCTATCAGATTCCTTTTCACAGTTCATATTGAATTTTAATATGAACAAGCTTGAGGTGACTCTCCTAGAGCTCCTCAATATGTTGAGGGAGGCAGAGAGTACTATTAAGAAAGAGAAGCCAGTTCTTTACACTGGTGAGACCAGAAAGAAAAGGAAAGCGAAAGGTCCCTTAAGAAGGGAAAGGGCAAGGGCAAACAAGGTAAAGCAAAGGTTGCTAAGATAGACCCAAAGAAAGGACAAAGGCCAGTACTTCCACATGGTAAAAGATGGGCATTGGAAGAGAAACTGCAAAGAGTACCTTGCAGAAAGGGCTAAACAAAAGCTTGATGAAGCTTCAGGTATATTCATGATCGATCTCCATTTGTCGACTCTTATGATAACACGGGGTATTGGATACCGTAGTGTTTATCATATATGCAATTCGTTGCGGTTCGGCAAGGCCTAGGAGACTACTGAGAGGCGAGATGGACCTCAAGATGGGTAATGGAGCAAAAGTTGCAGTATTAGCTGTTGGCGAGGTCGCCCTACATCTGCCTAGTGGAGCTTTTATTGCATTAGATGCATGTTATTTTGTTCCTTCTATTATCAAAAACATTATCTCCATTTCATGTTTAACAGTTAGTGGATATAAATTTGTTTTTGAGAACAATGGTTGTTCGATATTATTAGATGATAAGATCATCACGAAAGGAACATTGCATAATGGTTTATTTATGTTAGACACCACTCCACATATCATGAATGTAAATGTGTCCAAAAGGAAACGAGATGAGTTGAACAAAGGCATACCGTGGCATTGTAGGCTAGGTCACATCCATGAAAGAAGGATTCAAAAGTTGCTAAATGATGGATATCTAGATCCATTCGACTATATGTCATATGCGACTTGTGAGCCTTGCATTCGTGGAAAACCCACCAAATCTCCATTTAGTAGAACTCGAGAGAGCCAATGAGTTGTTGGAACTCATACATAGTGATGTATGTATGTGTACCCATGTCAACTCATGCCATTAGAGGTTACTCCTACTTCATTACATTTACTGATGATTTCTCAAGGTATGGATATGTGTACTTAATGAAGTACAAGTCCGAGGCCTTTGAGAAATTCAGAGAGTATAAGAATGAGGTGGAGAACCGGGACTGAAAGAGTATCAAAACTCTTCGATCGATCGAGGAGTTGAATACTTAAAATCTGAGTTTACTCAGTTCCTCAAGGACCATGGATATTATCCCAATGGACACCTCCTTATACACCTCAGCTCAATGGTGTCTCTCGAAAGGAGAAATCGTACATTATTAGATATGGTACGGTCCATGATGAGTTTCACTGACCTACCCATCTCATTCCGGGATATGCCCTAGAAAACCGCTTACTTACCTTCTCCGAACAGAGTTCCAACTAAGTCGGTAGTGTCTACACCATATGAGATATGGAAAGGGAAGAAGCCTGATCTTAAGGTTGTTAAAGATCTCGGGGCTGCCCCCCCCCATGTTAGAAGACACAACCCCATAAGTTAGAATCAAGGACAGAGGCGATGCAAATTTGTGGGATACCCCAAGGAAACTTGTGGGTATTATTTCTATCATCTCGAGGACCAAAAGGTCTTTGTAGCTAAGAAAGCAGTGTTCCTTGAGAAGGAACACATTCTTGACTGGAGAGACAGTGGGAGAATGATAGAATTGAGCGAGGTTGGAGAACCAAGCTCAAGCACCACTCTGACAGAAATTCATTTACCTAATACACACAAGTATCAACTTTACGCAGTCCGATAGAGTATCCCATCCTCCCGAGATATGTGGGACATATTAGAGCAGAGAGGATGTAGAGGATATTGATCCTCAGGACCTCTGAGAGGAGGCTATTATGAGTATAGACTGGGAAGTGGAAAGAAGCCATGAATTCGAGATGGATTCTATGTACTCCAATAAGGTTTGGAACCTAGTTGATGCACCCGAAGGTATTGTACCCATCGATTGCAAGTGGATCTTTAAGAAAAAGATCGGAGTCGATGGAGAGGTAGAGACCTATAAAGCAAGGCTAGTGGCTAAGGGGTATCGTCAAAGGCAAGGTGTTGACTACGACGAAACTTTCTCACCCGTAGCAATGCTAAAATCCATCAGAATTCTATTGGCTATTGCAGCACACTATGATTATGAGATCTTGCTGATGGATGTGAAAACCGCATTCCTCAACGGGAACCTCGAGGAGGAGGTGTATATGATGCAACCTGAGGGATTCGTGTCCAAGAACTACCCAGATAAGGTGTGTAGGTTGCTTAGATCCATTTATGGACTAAAGCAAACTTCCCGAAGTTGGAACATAAGATTTGATGAGGCAATCAGATCTTATGACTTCGTTAAGAACGAAGATGAGCCTTGTGTATACAAAAAGGTAAGTGGGAGCGCTATCACCTTTTTGGTGTTATATGTGGATGACATCCTCATCATTGGGAATGACATAGGAATGCTATCTACAGTAAAGGCTTGATTACCTAGACACTTCTCCATGAAGGACTTAGGGGAAGCATCTTATATCTTGGGGATTAGAATCTATAGAGATAGATCCAAGAGGATGCTTGGCTTGTCCCAGTCCAGGTACATAGAAACTATTGTCAAAAGGTTTGGCATGAAAAATTCCAAGAGAGGTCTCATACCGATGAGACATGGGATATCGCTTTCTACGAGTATGTCCCCAAAGACTCCAGAAGAAAGGGCGAACAAGGATATAATACCTTATGCCTCAGCAATAGGGTCTATCATGTATGCCATGCTATGTACTAGGTCTGATATAGCGCATGCTCTGAGTGTCACGAGCAGGTATCCGGCGGATCCAGGCTTGGAGCACTGGAAAACAGTAAACTGTATCCTTAAGTACTTGAGAAGGACTACGGATCTTTTACTAGTATATGGAGGTAATAGCCTTAAGGTTGAAGGCTACACTGACTCAAGTTTTCAGTCTGATGTCGATGATAGTAAGTCGAATTCAGGGTATGTGTACACCTTGAATGGAGGAGCAGTGTGCTGGAAGAGTTCCAAGCAAGATACCACTGCTGACTCCACCACAGAGGCGGAGTACATTGCTGCATCAAGATGCAGCAAAGGAGGGAGTCTGTGTGAAGAAGTTCATCACAGATTTGGGAGTCGATACAGATAGCGACAAGTCGACTTCCTTATATTGCGACAACTATGGGGTGATTACTCAAATAAGGGAACCCGGGTCTCATCAGAAGTGTTCTGAGGAGGTTCCAGCTTATAAGAGAGATCGTAACCCGAGGAGATGTAGAAGTGGAAAGAGTTCCATCCGAAGATAACATTGCAGATCCACTGACAAAGCCGATGTTTCATTATGTCTTTGAGCGTCACAGGGGTCTGATGGGGATCAGACACATATGTGATTGGCTTTAGGTCAAGTGGGAGATTGCTAGTCATAGGTGCCCAGCAAGCTAATCACGTGAGTGATGGCACGTGTGACTTGATACAGAATCTTTTTGCTTATTATATTTTGGCGTATATCACTTTATAACTATTGCATAAATGCATATATATATATTGTGATGTCCTTAGATTTGTGAAATAGGAATCGGATCGTGATGAGATCACGATAATGAGATCGATTCACCTTTAAACACATATCCTAAATAATCCCGGTCATAGGTTACTCGAGAGGGACATCGTGATAACCGGATAGATCTGGTGTCTTTGTATACCGTCCCATATGATGGATGCAGCTGGTCTCATAGCTGCTTTCGTGTAGGGATACTAGGGATACATGCAGTGCTCATTGGAGAATGAGTTCATCATTGATCCGCTTTACGGAATGTTTGGATGGTTGATGTTGCCTTATTGTCGGACAACGATTCCGTAGTCCTAGTGGTGTATCTGGTCCTTAGACTTGAGACACCAAGGATGTCCTGTAAGAGTGCTCCACTCTTTGATACCAGACTTGTAGGTTTGGTTGTCCCAGCATCTAGTACAACTGGTCATTGGGAGTGGTAGTCGACCTTACGAGGGCTATTGAGTGTCGACAGAGGATCATCCACTCTCGGCCATGAGAGGAATATCCCATGTGTTCTTGCTCGGACAAATCCTGGCCAGTCATTCGGGTTGAGAGAAAGAGTTCTCCTGAGAAATCCGATTAGAGCGAGACTTCGAGTAGAAACCGTATGGGTTTGCCAACACCATGCTTTCGATATATGGTCTCTGGGATATTAGATGGATGAGGACTATAGGTACATGGTAATCGAGGACGACAGGTCCAATGGATTGGATTCCCTTGTATCGTCTGGGGACTACTGACGTAGTGGCCTAAATGCGTTAAATAGTCGATAAGTCGAGTGAATTATTACAGAGATAATAATTCACTGAGTTAGAAGGAGTTCTGACAGGTATGACTCACGGCCAGCTCGATATTGGTCCTAGAGGGTCACACACATATGGTAGGCATTGCGATGAGTAGAGGTTCGGATATGAGATATCCGACGGAGCCCTTGTCTTATTGGATGCAGATCCAATACCCACTAGGGAAGGACCCATTAGGGTTTGACACAAGATCTCTATAAATAGGAGGGATTCACAGCCTCATAGTCTAGAGTCTTTGCTTGCCTTTCCTATTCTCCTCTCCCTCTCCACCTTAGAGGCCTGGAGTTTTGAGGAGGGTCGTCGCAACCCTGCTGTGTGGATCACCGCTAGAGAGGAGGACGCTTGACCTCCTTCACCCTCTCCTAAGGATCTGCAAGGAAACAGGGATATACGATCTCCCTAGGTAACACAATCTCTATACGCAGTTTTGTGTTTTGCGGATTTTTGCGCACCAATCTTCGCACGACGACGAACATCTTTTTGGGAATCGGGGATTTTTGTTTTCTTGTTCTTCCGCTGTGCATATGATGTCACCCCCATGATTTCCCAACAATCACCTCCCATTTCCAACTTAATCATTGTGCTAACTACGATAAATCCTAAGACAATTTCTGCAGCTTGCTCCGGTACGTCAATCGCTTCTTCCGGCGAGTTTCCGGTGAACTTCCGTCGATCAACCGATGAACCCTCGGTGATGCTCCTGCGGACTTCCGGCAAACTCCTGGACTTGCGATGATCCACTTGGCGAGTTCCGACGAGCTTCTTTTGGCAAGCTTATGGACTTATTCCCGTAGAACCTCCGACGACTGTCTGAACTTCCGTCGAACTCTCGAACTCTCAACATTATCATTGTCTTGACTCCGGCGCAACTCCTGCTGCATGTCTAACTTTCATCGTAGTTAATCCTGCACACTTATCTCAACACATAGATTAGACAACAAATGACAATTGACTTCATCATCAAAATCCGAGATTCAACAATCTCCCCCTTTTTGATGATGACAATCAATTGATAATGGAGTTAACCTTAACTCCCCCTGTCTATATACCATACTTGAGATAAGTCATTCTTGAATTCAAGACCTTAGAATTCAAGCGAGATATTGATAAGTTAAATCATTTGAACTTATCAATACTCCCATCATGATTCCCATCATGATGTATCTCTCTAAAGATGATGTCAAAGCTTGACATTCATTTTCAGATTTTACATTTACAAGTTTGAATGATAGTAATAGTAACAATTTATCATATTGTAAGATATCAACATGTAAAGCTATGAAGTAAGATTTTGATATCATTACATGATGTACACATTTTAAATATTTTAACCAGTGTTGCATTTCTTCACATGGTAAGATATCAACTCAAGGCATAATGCAAATTATAGTATCTGTTCATATATCTCTTGGTGATGCAAGCATGGCAGCATAATCATAGCATCAGTGTTTATAGCATCAATTCATATATTTATAATGCAAATTATAGCATCTGTTCATATATCTCTTGGTGATGCAAGCATGGCATAATCATAGCATCAGTGTTGTTAGCATCAATTCATATATTTCTCCCCCTTTGTCATCAATAAAAAGCATGGTAGTTGTAATACCATGAAAACAATATAAGCAAGTTATCAAGTATATAAAGGAAGGCATGATACGTAGATTGCTTTGAATACTTCTTCTTTTTTTTTATATAATCCTTTGTGCATGAAGGAGGAAAACCATTTGTGATTCCAGCTATTTGTGAGTTTACTTTGAGTCAAGATATGTGTTTAAAACAGCTTTTTGCAAGTAAAAATACTATCATCCATATTTCAAGATGGAATTCATAAGCAGGAATCATTTCATCAAATCCATTTCAAAAAAAATATTTTTCATAAGAGTGTATGAGAAAATTTGATTTTTAGTATTCCAACTATTAAGCGAATCTGAAAATGAGATGAACTCTTTTACGCATTCGGACAAGACTGTGCTACAGATTTTCAAATACAATCATAAGGACAAAACATTTCAACACATGTAATAGCAATCAAGTGATTTGATCATTCAATAAAGTCCAAAAAATAATTTTAACTAGTTTATCTATTCGGACACATCAACATTCCTAATTGTCTTCTTAGGAAATCAAATTGTTCTTCACTTAGAGGTTTTGTAAAAATGTCAGCTAGTTGATGTTTAGTATCAATGAACTCTATGGTTACGTCATGATTAGTAACATAATCTTGTATAAAGAGATGTCTAATATCAATATGTTTTGTTCTTAAGTGTTGTATAGGATTCTTAGTTAAGCATATTGCACTTGTGTTATCACATTTAATGGGAATATTTTTAAGATTAACTTTGTAATCTTCTAAGGTGTTTTTCATCCATACAACTTGTGTACAGCATGCACTTGCTGCAATATATTCAGCTTCGGTTGTTGATAGTGCAACCGAGTTTTGTTTCTTAGATGACCAGGAAACAAGGCATGTCCTAAAAATTGACATGATCCTGATGTGCTTTTTCTATCTAGTCTACAGCCAGCAAAGTCCGCATCAGCATAAGCAATTAACTCAAAATTCTCTGATTTTGGGTACCATAATTCTAGATTTGTGGTACCATTATGATATCTAAGTATTCTTTTAACTGCTTTGAGATGAGATATCTTAGGATTTGATTGAAATCTAGCACAAAGTCCTACACTGAACATGATGTCTGGTCTGGTTGCAGTGAGGTAAAGTAAACTTCCTATCATACCCTTATAAGTTTTTTGATTGAAGCTTTCTCCACTTTCATCAATTTCTAACTTAGTGGAGGTGCTCATAGGAGTGTTAATAGCCTTTGAGTTGTTCATATTAAACATTTTTAATAAATTCATAGCATATTTAGTTTGACTAATAAAGATGTCAATGCTTAGTTGTTTGATTTGTAAGCCTAAGAAGAATGTTAATTCTCTCATTAAGCTCATTTCGAATTCAAGACTCTTAGTTTTAGCAAAAGATTCACAAAGAGATTCATTCGTAGAGCCAAAGATAATATCATCAACATAAATCTGAACAATAAGAAAATTATTTTCAAAATTCTTGATGAACAATGTAGTATCAACCTTGCATTTTGTGAAATTATTTTCGATAAGAAAAGAACTAAGTCTCTCATACCGAGCCCTTGGGGCTTGTTTTAAACCATAGAGAGCTTTAGTTAATCTAAACACATGATTAGGGAGGCTATCATTTTCAAATCCAGGAGGTTGTTCAACATAAACTTCTTCGGAAATAAAGCCATTTAGAAAAGCACTTTTAACATCTATTTGAAACAACTTAAAATTATTACTACTAGTGTAGGCAAGGAGAATCCTTATGGCTTCCAATCAAGCCACAGGAGCGAAGGTTTCTTCGTAATCGATACCTTCTTCTTGGTTGAAACCTTTGGCCACTAATCTAGCCTTGTTTCTAACCACGATACCATTTTCATCTTGCTTGTTTCTGAAGACCCATTTAGTACCAATAACTAAATGGTCATTTGGCCTAGGTACAAGCTTCCACACCTCATTTCTCTCAAATTGATTCAATTCATCTTGCATTGTGATAATCCATGAATCATCTTTCATGGCTTTGTCAACACATTTGGGTTCAATTTGGGAGAGAAAGGCGGCGTTCGCACAAAAATTTTTAAGAGAAGATCGTGTTTGAACCCCCTTTGACGTGTCTCCTAAGATTAGCTCCTTGGGATGAGCATCTACATACTTCCAATCCTTGGGTAAGGATGTTTCGGGAGTGGATGCATCCAAGTTGCTAGTTGGAGAAGGGGTTTCATTTAAATTCAAGGAATCAAAATTAACATCATCATCAAAATCATTTTTTCTGATTTCAGAAATCTCATTAAAAACAACATGAATGGATTCTTCGATAATTAAAGTTCTTTTATTAAAGATACGAAAGGCTTTAGAAACTGAAGAATAACCAAGAAAGATTCCTTCATCGGATTTAGCATCGAATTTTCCTAAGTTATCCTTTTCATTCAAGATGAAACACTTACACCCAAAGACTTTAAAATATGAAACATTGGGTTTTTTGTTGTTCCATAACTCATAGGGAGTTTTGGTTAGTAGGGGTCTTACTAGAACTCTATTCAAAATGTAGCATGCAGTATTTACGGCTTCGGCCCAAAAATATTTGGGTAGGTTGTGTTCATTCAACATAGTTCTTGCCATTTCTTGTAAATTTCGATTTTTTCTTTCTACTACTCCATTTTGTTGAGGATTTCTAGGAGTAGAGAAATTATGGTTGTATCCATTGAGTTCACAAAATTCCTGGAAATCATGGTTTTGAAATTCACCACCATGATCACTTCTAATTGACGAAATCATAGAACATTTCTCATTCTGAACAAGTTTACAAAACTTGGTAAAATATCTAAGGCATTCACTTTTCTGTTTTAAGAAGTAAGTCCATGTGTATCTGCTATAGTCATCCACAATGACGAAGGCGTATTTACTACCTCCTAGACTTGATGTGGAGATTTGTCCGAACAAGTCCATATGGATCAATTGTAAGGGCCTAGAGGTGCTTATTTGATTCTTAGATTTGAAACTACCCTTAATTTGTTTACCTAATTGGCAAGCATCACATACATTATCTTTGATGAACTAGATATGAGGAATTCCTCTTACAAGTTCTTTAGATGATATTTGAGTGATAAGTTTCATGCTAGCATGACCTAATCTTCTATGCCATATCCAAGCATCCTTATTCAAAACAGAAAAACACATTTCATTACACAAATCATTGATGTCAATAGTGTATATGTTATTTTGTTTCAATGCAATCATAGATATGTTTTTGTGTGGTTTTTCAATGATGCAAGCATTAGATTCAAATCTGACAATATATCCTTTATCACATAATTGACTAATGCTCAAGAGGTTATGTTTTAAACCATCAACTAACAAAACATCTTCAATAAAGAAGTTAGATTTGTTACCTATGGTTCCTTTGCCAATGATTTTACCCTTGTTGTTGTCTCCGAAGGTGACATAGCCTTCGTCTATGCTAGTGAGCTTAGAGAATTGAGATGGATCTCCAGTCATATGCCTTGAGCATCCACTATCAAGGTACCATCTCTTGCTCCTAGCTTGCGATGGTTTAGTTTTCTACAAGAAAGGATGAGTTTTAGGTACCCATTTGCTTTTGGGTGCCTCACAAATAGATCTACATTGTCTATCATGTTGCATAGAATTTATCATGGTTCCTTTATGAACCCAAATCAATTTGTTTGGACTAATTTTCTTGAATGGACAATAATGCGTCTTGTGTCCAAATTTGCAACAAAAGTTGCATTTGTTTTGATATCGAACATGTAAGATGGGGCCTTTTATAAAGGTGGTTGGATTTTGGTGAGGACTTCTCACAAATCCAATTCCACTTCTTTTGGGAACGTGACCCTTGTTTGCAAGGATCATGTTTAATGACTTGCTACCAACCTCGAATTTCTTCAAGGTGTCCTTAAGTAGCAAGTTTTTCTTTTGGAGAGTTTCTAGATCATGGCATTTTATGCATGAGCTTAAACTATCATGATGTTCAACTCTTAACTTATCGAAATTACAAATAAGACTATCATGCTCCTTTTTTAGCAATTTGTATTTTCTACTAATTGTCATACATTCATCAAATAATTCATGGAAAGCATTTAATAATTCATGATAAGGTAAATCTGCATCAATTAAATTTGTTACCTCATCTCCGATGACCATTAAGGCGTAATGAGCAACTTGCTCGGTGTTGGACTCCTCTTCTTCGGATGCGCTCGAATCATCCCATGTTGCTTTGAGCGCCTTCTTCTTGGATGTTCTTTTCTTGGCTTGGGGACAATCGTTCTTGTAGTGTCCCGGCTTTTTGCACTCATAGCAAATAACTTGGTCCTTCTTGGGTTCAAGTTTATATTTTGCGTCATTCTTAAACTTGTTTCTTTTAAAGAATTTTTTAAATTTTCTTGTTAGAAGTGCCAAGTCATCATCACAGTCCTCATCACTTGAGTTTTCTCTCAAGTGGCCTTCTGAAGTTTTAAGTGCCATATCCTTCCTGTTCTTTGGAAGGATGTCTTCTTGCTCTTCATGAGCTTTACAAGTCATCTCGTAGGTCATTAATGACCCGATTAGTTCTTCAAGAGGGAAGTTGCACAGATCTTTTGCCTCTTGAATAGTAGTAACTTTAGGATCCCAACTCTTAGGAAGGGATCTAAGAATCTTATTTACGAGCTCAAAATCCAAAAAACATTTTCCGAGTCCTTTTAGACTGTTGACGACATCCGTGAAACGGATAAACATGTCGCCAATGGTTTCACTCGGTTTCATCCGGAAAAGTTCGAAAGAATGTAACATAAGATTGATTTTTGACTCTTTCACTCTACTTGTGCCTTCATGAGTCACTTCGAGTGTGTGCCAAATATTAAATGCGGTTTCACAAGTTGAAACACGGTTAAACTCGTTTTTATCAAGTGCACAAAATAAGGCATTCATAGCCTTTGCATTAAGAGCGAAAGCCTTCTTCGCCAATTCATTCCAATCGATCATTGGAAAAGAAGACTTCGAAAATCCGTTTTCGACAAGATTCCGAAGTTCAAAGTTCATAGAAATAAGAAAGATGCTCATTCGGGTCTTCCAATAGGTATAGTCCGTCCCACTGAACATGGGTGGACTTGTAATAGAATGGCCCTCTTGGTTTCCAGCGTATGCCATCTCTCTTGGGTTTTAATCCGTTAGAGAGTTAACCCCGCTCTGATACCAATTGTTAGGATCAAGAGCACTAAGAGGGGGGGGTGAATTAGTGCAGCGGAAATCTTTCTGCGATTAAAACGAAAGCTGCGTTCGTTCGATAAAAACGATTTCGATATAAAAGCCGATTCTAAGATTACTTTAACTTAAGATTGAGCGAGATGATGTTAAAGTAAATCGATGAAGGTAGTTTGCAGTTTATGATGAAAATCAGAATGCAAGCGCAAACTGAAATACGACGTTCGTACGATAAAACCGGTTTACGTCTATATGCTGATTCTGAAGATACTGAACTTTGATATACGTTTTATAAATGAGCATAAGGCAGTTTACAGTTATGATTGAAATCAAAATATAAACGTAAACTGAAATATGATGATCGTACGAAAAAGCCAATTTACATCTAATCGCAGATTCAGAAAGCTCTGAACTTAGAAACTTGTTCGTAAAAGCGCAGAAGGCAGTAAGCTATTGAGGAGGTTTGCAGTAAAGATAAAATGCTCAAAAGTAAATGCAAACCGCGATTTAGAGTGGTTCGGTCAACTTGACCTACTCCACTTTGCTAGTCATAGGTGCCCAGCAAGCCAATCACGTGAGTGATGGCACGTGTGACTTGATACAGAATCTTTTTGCTTATTATATTTTGGCGTATATCACTTTATAACTATTGCATAAATGCATATATATATTGTGATGTCCTTGGATTTGTGCAATGGGAATCGGATCGTGATGAGATCATGATAATGAGATCGATTCACTTTTAAACACATATCCTAAATAATCCCGGTCATACGTTACTCGAGGGGGACATCGTGATAACCGGATAGACTGGTGTGCTGTATACCCGTCCATATGATGGATGCAGCTGGTCTCATAGCTGCTCGTGTAGGGACGCTAGGGATACAGTACAGGTGCTCATTGGAGAATGAGTTCACTGATTGATCCGCTTATGGAATGCTAGATGGTTGATGATGCCTTATTGTCAGACAGCGATTCCGCAGTCCTAATGGTGTATCTGGTCCTTAGACTTGAGACACCAAGGATGTCCTGTATGAGTGCTCCACTCTTTGATACCAGGACTTATAGGTTTGGCTGTCCCGGATCTAGTACAACTGGTCATTGGGAGTGGTAGTCGACCTTCACGAGGGCTATTGAGTGTCGATAGAGGATCATCCACTCTCCGTCATGAGAGGAATATCCCATGTGTTCTTGCTCGGACAAATCCACGGCCAGGTCATTCGGGTTGAGAGAAAAAGAGTTCTCCTAGGAGAATCCGATTAGAGCGAGATTCGAGTAGAAACCGTATGGGTCCGACAACACCATGCTCGATATACGGTCTGGGATATTAGATGGATGAAGGACTATAGGTACATGGTAATCGAGGGGCGATAGGTCCAATGGATTGGATTCCCCAGATCGGTAGGGGACTACTGGCGTAGTGGCCTAAATACGTCCCCAGTAGTCGATGAGTCGAGTGAATTATTACGAGATAATAATTCACCGAGTTAGAAGGAGTTCGACAAGTATGACTCACGGCCAGCTTTCGATATTGGGCCTAGAGGGTCACACACATATGGTAGGCATTGCGATGAGTAGAGGTTCGGATATGAGATATCCGACGGAGCCCTCTTCTTATTGGATGCAGATCCAATACCCACTAGGGAAGGACCCATTAGGGTTTGACATGGGATCTCTATAAATAGGAGGGATTCCACAGACCTCATAGGCTAGAGTCTTTGCTTGCCTTTCCTATTCTCCTCTCCTCTCCACCTCCTGAGGGCCCGGAGTTTTGAGGAGGGTCGTCGCAACCCCTGCTGTGTGGATCACAGACTAGAGAGGAGGACGCTTGACCTCCTCACCCTCTCCTAAGGATCTGCAAGGAAACAGGGGATATCGATCTCCCTAGGTAACACAATCTCTATCGCATTTTTGTGTTTTTTGCGATTTTTAGCACCAATCTTCGCATGACGACGACGAACATCTTTTTTGGGAATCGGGATTTTTTGTTTTCTTGTTCTTCCGCTGCGCATATGATGTCGCCCCCCATGATTTCCCAACGGTGGTATCGAGCCAGGTTGTTCGTGCGAATGATTGGTTTTGAACTGCGTGTGTTGTGTTTTAGAAGAATATTGACGTCAAAATCATTGACGTAAAAGTGAGGAATGGCAGCAACAGGTTGCTGCCCTCGATCTACATGCCCGCGACCTGCAAATACAGCGGCCAGCCGCCAGCCGGGCACCGACAGCACCGGCATCATCGCTTAGCCTGCCACCCTAAAGCAGCCGGGTCGGTGGTCTGCTTGCAGCAGGCTTTATGACGGCGGGGGCGGGCAGACCAGCGGGTAGAGGCGATATCGCCACCGACCCAGGCAGAGGCGCCAGGGGAGCAACGGGGCGAGGCATCATCGAGGGCAGCAACGGCGGCTTGTGGCCACTATCCCCATCGGCAAAACCCTGCGGGGGGCCGCCAGCGAGGCAGCACCGCTGCGCCAAACGCTACCTCAGGCAGAGAACCGCCTGGAGGGCGGCCGGCGGTGCCCACACAGGCGGCGCCCAAAACCGTGCGCTTCTTGGCGAGAACACTGCCCTCGCCCTCGCCCGCATAGGCCGCCGCCGCGGCCGGCGGCGGCGGCAAAGGGAATTAGGGTTTTGGGCAAAGGGACAGTTTTCCCCCTGTGAATTTGAGAAATTCCGGTTTATGTTTTGTCCAAATTATGAAAATACCCTTAGGAATTGAGAAATTCCCTACATGTCCCCTGATTTTAGAAAAATATTAATTAATTAAAATGTTTAGTTGATTATTATTTTTTATTATTATCTAGTAGTCCTATATGATGATGATTATTTATACATGTGATGTATGATGTGTGGGCCGGATGATCATGGACCGTGTGATGTGTGTACTTGTGATTATTATTATTGAGGTCTCACGAACCTCCATTATATTTCTCGTTTATTGTCCGGCCTGCGTGCCTATGATTAAGTTGTAATCACATGAGGAGGCGCGGTGAGGCGTGGATGCGATAAGGGGACCCACGAGACGGACGATCGTGATGCATGGAGATGTCGAACGGAACCGACGAGGGCGAGATGGACGATCACAGGCATGGAGATGCACCGTTGCACACATAGATCTTGATGTGAGTGATTAGGCCCTCTTGGCTCGGGCCTAATCATATTAGGTTGTGGTCCATGATCATCCGATGTGATTGCTTATACACATACTAGATATGTATATATATTTGCATGCGATGTAGATATATATTAAATATGTATATGTGTGACATGTCATATTAGGAGACCAAATTATAGAAACATCTCTCGATAATATTAAATTCGGTGGCGTGAGGCAATTAGATTGACCCACGTGGCCTTCCATCGTTATGAGTAAGAACCGATTCCCGGTGTAGGTTGAGTTGGTCGATTCCCTCGAGACTCACCTATATCGCGATTCGCTATCTTGCTTACGACATAGAGATGTCACCGGTGACCTGAGGACATGGTATGCTTGGTCGAGTCCCTCGAGGGTATATCATTAAATCAGACTCATCTTGTAACGACGGTGTTGACTTAACCGAGCATCATGATTGGTCGAGTCCCTCGAGGCCATGGTGATTCGGAGGTCGAACAGGACGGGAATCACAAGGAGTTGTGATCGGCAAGAGTTGCCTACCTTTTAGGCTTAGTGTGATTGGTCGAGTCCCTCGAGGTTACACTAAGATGCTGATTGGATCCTGATCCCCACTAGAAGTCTGGCTGGAGACTTCCGTTTCATGCCTTTGAGGGTGTCAGCGTGACTTCGTTAGTAAAATAGTGGGAGCATATTAAGATAGAAGTCCATATCTTGATAGTTTATTTCTTGCAAAATCTGCATGTTATTCATTTCTGCTACATCTTTATTTTCAGAAAATGTCATTTTCAAATCCCTTACGTGGCATACTTGATGTCAACCGCCTTACTGGTCCAAATTATACGGATTGGCTCCGTAACTTGAGAATTGTCCTCACAGCGGAGAAAATCGTGTACGTCCTTGATACAGTGATGCTTACGCCCGAGGAAGGGACAAGCGAGGATGAGATCGCTCGCTACGTGAAGTACATTGATGACTCCACTCTTGCTCAGTGCTATATGTTGGGCTCTATGACTCTAGAGTTACAGAGACAATATGAAAAGATGGATGCCAGATCCATTCTCCTACATGTCCGAAAATTGTTTGAGGAACAGGGAAGGACTTAACGATATGAGATATCCAAGAGCCTTTTTCGCACTAGGATGACTGAGGGGACACCGGTTCAGAACCATGTCCTAAAGATGATTGAGTGGATAGAGAAACTCACAGGTCTAGGAATGGTCCTAGAGGATAACTTGTGTGTAGACATTGTGCTTCAGTCCCTACCAGATTCCTTTTCACAGTTCATAATGAATTTTAATATGAACAAGCTTGAGGTGACTCTCCCAAAGCTCCTCAATATGTTGAGGGAGGCAGATAGTACTATTAAGAAAGAGAAGCCAGTTCTCTACACTAGTGAGACCAGAAAGAAAAGGAAAGCAGAAAGGTCCCTTAAGAAGGGAAAGGGCAAGGGCAAACAAGGTAAAGCAAAGGTTGCTAAGAAAGACCCAGCAAAGGGCAAAGGCCAGTGCTTCCACTGTGGTAAAGATGGGCATTGGAAGAGAAACTGCAAAGAGTACCTTACAGAAAGGGCGAAACAAAAGCTTGATGAAGCTTCAGGTACATTCATGATCAGTCTCCATTTGTCAGACTCTTATGATAACACATGGGTATTGGATACAGGTAGTGTTTATCATATATGCAATTCGTTGCAGGTTCTGGCAAGGCCTAGGAGACTACAGAGAGGCGAGATGGACCTCAAGATGGGTAATGGAGCAAAAGTTGCTGTATTAGCTGTTGGCGAGGTCGCCCTATATCTGCCTAGTGGAGCTTTTATTGCATTAGATGCATGTTATTTTGTTCCTTCTATTATCAAAAACATTATGTCCATTTCATATTTAATAGTTAGTAGATATAAATTTGTTTTTGAGAACAATGGTTGTTCGATATTATTAGATGATAAGATCATCACGAAAGGAACATTGCATAATGGTTTATTTATGTTAGACACCACTCCACATATCATGAATGTAAATATGTCCAAAAGGAAACGAGATGAGTTGAACAGTGCATACCTTTGACATTGTAGGCTAGGTCACATCCATGAAAGAAGGATTCAAAAGTTGCTAAATGATGGATATCTAGATCCATTCGACTATGTGTCATATACAGCTTGTGAGCCTTGCATTCGTGGAAAACTGACTAAATCTCCATTTAGTAGAACTGGAGAGAGAGCCAATGAGTTGTTGGAACTCATACATAGTGATGTATATGGACCCATGTCAACTCATGCCATTGGAGGTTACTCCTACTTCATTACATTTACTGATGATTTCTCAAGGTATGGATATTTGTACTTAATGAAGTACAAGTCTGAGGCCTTTGAGAAATTCAGAAAGTATAAGAATGAGGTGGAGAACCAGACTGGAAAGAGTATCAAAACTCTTCGATCAGATCGAGGAGGTGAATACATAAGTACAGAGTTTACTCAGTTCCTCAAGGACCATGGGATATTATCCCAATGGACACCTCCTTATACACCTCAGCTCAATGGTGTCTCTGAAAGGAGAAATCGTACATTATTAGATATGGTACGGTCCATGATGAGTTTCGCTGACCTACCCATCTCATTATGGGGATATGCCCTAGAAACCGCAGCTTACCTTCTGAACAGAGTTCCAACTAAGTCGGTAGTATCTACACCATATGAGATATGGAAAGGGAAGAAGCTTGATCTTAAGGTTGTTAAGATCTGGGGCTGCCCTGCCTATATTAGAAGACACAACCCCGATAAGTTAGAATCAAGGACAGAGCGATGCAAATTTGTGGGATATCCTAAGGAAACTTGTGGGTATTATTTCTATCATCTCGAGGACCAAAAGGTCTTTGTAGCTAAGAGAGCAGTGTTCCTTGAGTAGGAATACATTCTTGACGGAAACAGTGGGAGAATGATAGAATTGAGCGAGGTTGGAGAACCAAGCTCAAGCACCACTCTACAGCCCGAGTCTGTTCAGGTACCTAATACACAAGTATCAACTTTACGCAGGTCTGATAGAGTATCCCATCCTCCTGAGAGATATGTGGGACATATTAGAGCAGAGGATGTAGAGGATATTGATCCTCAGATCTACGAGGAGGATATTATGAGTATAGACTCCGGGAAGTAGAAAGAAGCCATGAATTCTGAGATGGATTCTATGTACTCCAATAAGGTTTGGAACCTAGTTGATGCGCCCGAAGGTATTGTACCCATCGGTTGCAAGTGGATCTTTAAGAAAAAGATCAGAGTCGATGGAAAGGTAGAGACCTATAAAGCAAGGCTAGTGGCTAAGGGGTATCGTCAAAGGCAAGGTGTTGACTACGACGAAACTTTCTCACCCATAGCAATGCTAAAATCCATTAGAATTCTATTGGCTATTGTAGCACACTATGATTATGAGATCTGGCAGATGGATGTGAAAATCGCATTCCTCAACGGGAACCTCGAGGAGGAGGTGTATATGATGCAACCTGAGGGATTCGTGTCCAAGAACTGCCCAAATAAGGTGTGTAGGTTGCTTAGATCCATTTATGGACTAAAGCAAGCCTCCCGAAGTTGGAACATAAGATTTGATGAGGCAATCAGATCTTATGACTTCGTTAAGAAAGAAGATGAGCCTTGTGTATACAGAAAGGTAAGTGGGAGCGCTATCACCTTTTTAATGTTATATGTGGATGACATCCTCATCATTGGGAATGACATAGGAATGCTATCCACAGTAAAGGCTTGGTTATCTAGACACTTCTCCATGAAGGACTTAGGGGAAGCATCTTATATCTTGGGGATTAGAATCTATAGAGATAGATCCAAGAGGATGCTTGGCTGTCCCCTATCAGTACATAGAAACTATTGTCGAAAGGTTTGGCATGGAAAATTCCAAGAGAGGTCTCATACCGATGAGACATGGGATATCGCTTTCTCTTAATATGTTCCCAAAGACTCTAGAAGAAAGGACGAACATGGATATGATACCTTATGCCTCAAAGAATAGAGTCTATCATGTATGCCATGCTATGTACTAGGCCCTGATATAGCATGCTCGAGTGTCACGGCAGGTGTCAAAGCGGATCCGAACTTTGAGCACCGGAAAGCAATAAAGTGTATCCTTAAGTACTTGAGAAGGACTAAGGATCTTTTACTAGTATAGGGAGGTAATAGCCTTAAGGTTGAAGGCTACACCGACTCAAGTTTTCAATATGATGTCGATGATAGCAAGTCGAATTCAGGGTATGTGTACACCTTGAATGGAGGAGCAATGTGCTAGAAGAGTTCCAAGCAAGATACCACTGCTTGACTTCGACCATAGAGGCGAGTACATTGCTGCATCGGATGTAGCAAAAAGAGGGAGTCCGGGTGAAGAAGTTCATCACAGATTTGGGAGTCGATATAGATAGCGACAAGTCGACTTCCTTTATATTGCGACAACTATGGGGTGATTACTCAAATAAGGGAACCGGGTCTCATCGAAGTGTTACGAGGAGGTTCCAGCTTATAAGAGATCGTGAACCCGAGGAGATGTAGCAAAGGAAAGAGTTCCATCCGAAGATAGCATTGCAGATCCACCGACAAAGCCGTTGTCTCATTTTGTCTTTGGCGTCCACGGGGGGTTTGATGGGGATCGACACACATAGGTGATTGGCTTTAGGTCAAGTGGGAGATTGCTAGTCATAGGTGCCCGACAAGCCAATCACGTGAGTGATGGCGATGTGACTTGATACAGAATCTTTTTTGCTTATTATATTTTGGCATATATCACTTTATAACTATTGCATAAATGCATATATATATTGTGATGTCCTTGGATTTGTGCAATGAGAATCGGATCGTGATGAGATCACGATAATGAGATCGATTCACCTTTAAACACATATCCTAAATAATCCCGGTCATAGGTTACTCGAGAGGGACATCGTGATAACCGGATAGACTGGTATCTTTGTATACCCGTCCATATGATGGATGCAAACGGGTCTCATAGCTGCTTCGTGTAGGGACACTAGGGATACAAATGCAGTGCTCATTGGAGAATGAGTTCACTTGATTGATCCGCTTACGGAATGTTGGATGGTTGATGATGCCTTATTGTCGACAAGCGATTCCGTAGTCCTAGTGGTGTATCTGGTCCTTAGACTTGAGACACCAAGGATGTCCTGTATGAGTGCTCCACTCTTTGATACCACTTATAGGTTTGGCTGTCTCGAGATCTAGTACAAATGGTTATTGGGAGTGGTAGTCGACCCTTACGAGGGCTATTGAGTGTCGATAGAGGATCATCCACTCTCTACACATGAGAGGAATATCCCATGTGTTCTTGCTCGAACAAATCCCTGGCGGGGTCATTCGGGTTGAGAGAAAAGAGTTCTCCTGGAGAATCCGATTAGAGCGAGACTCGAGTAGAAACCGTATGGGTCCGACAACACCATGCTCGATATACGGTCTCTGGGATATTAGATGGATGAGGGACTATAGGTACATGGTAACTGAGGACAATAGGTCCAATGGATTGGATTCCCCTCATGTCGTCTGGACTACTGGCGTAGTGGCCTAGTCACGTCCAGTGTAGTCGATGAGTCGAAAGTGAATTATTACAGAGATAATATTTCACTGAGTTAGAAGGAGTTCTGACAGGTATGACTCACGGCCAGCTCGATATTGGGCTTAGAGGGTCACACACATATGGTAGGCATTGCGATGAGTAGAGGTTCGGATATGAGATATCCGAGGAGCCCTTGTCTTATTGGATGCAGATCCAATACCCACTAGGGAAGGACCCATTAGGGTTTGACATGGGATCTCTATAAATAGGAGGGATTCACAGCCTCATAGGCTAGAGTCTTTGCTTGCCTTTCCTATTCTCCTCTCCCTCTCCACCTCAGAGGCCTGGAGTTTTGAGGAGGGTCGTCGCAACCCTGCTATGTGGATCACCGCTAGAGAGGAGGACGCTTGACCTCCTTCACCCTCTCCTAAGGATCTGCAAGGAAACAGGGATATACGATCTCCCTAGGTAACACAATCTCTATATGCATTTTTGTGTTTTGCGGATTTTTGCGCACCAATCTTCGCACGACGACGAACATCTTTTTGGGAATCGGGGATTTTTGTTTTCTTGTTCTTCCGCTACGCATATGATGTCGCCCCCTTGATTTCCCAACACACTTTTGGCTTCCTCCACCGACAAGGTCACCGACGTTAACTAGAGGCCTTCCATAAATAAGCGAAGGCCAACCACCCTTTTACAGTTTCACTCCTTTTGTCGGGCTTAGGAGACAACCCTTACAGAAATTTTCTCTCCTCTCTTTACAACTCAAAACTTTGAAGAACAGAGGGAGGAGAACTTTTGGCCTTTACAACAATTTTGAGCTCTAAGAATCATAGAAAGAGATCAAGATTTCGAGTATGTCCCAACCAAGTTCAAATTTGGAGCTCAAAACTATCAAATCCCAGAATTTCGGGATCAGGCGGTTGCACCTCCTGACTGGAGCGGTTGCACCGCCTGGCAGAGCTCGAAGACCGAGCTCAGGCTGTGCTACCTCTCTGTCAGGGGAGGTTGCACCGCCAAGTCTTGCTCGGAGACTGAGCCCAGGCGGTTGCACCTCCTGGCTGGGGCGGTTGCACCGCCCAGTCTCCCTAGGAGACTTAGCCCAGGCGGTGCTACCTCCTGGCTTGGGCGGTTGCACCGCCCAGTGCAATCAGGGTCCGAATGGGTAGATCCATTAGGCCCAACTTGGATTTTTTAGGGGCCCAATTGCCTCAAGATTAAGCTAATGGGATCACCTCCCATTTCCAACTTAATCATTGTGCTAACTATGATAAATCCTAAGACAATTTCTGCAGCTTGCTCCGGTACGTCAATCGCTTCTTCCGGCGAGTTTCCGGCGAACTTCCGTCGATCAACCGATGAACCCTCGGTGATGCTCCTGCGGACTTCCGGCAAACTCCTGGACTTGCGACGATCCACTTGGCGAGTTCCGACGAGCTTCTTTTGGCAAGCTTATGGACTTCTCGGATTTGTTCCCGCAGAACCTCCGACGACTGTCCGAACTTCCGTCGAACTCTCGAACTCCCAACGTGATCATTGTCTTGACTCCGGCGCAACTCCTACTGCATGTCTAACTTTCATCGTAGTTAATCCTGCTCACTTATCTCAACACATAGATTAGACAACAAATGACAATTGACTTCATCATCAAAATCCGATATTCAACAAGTTTTTGTTCAAAAGAAGATGACAAACTTCTAACTTGACATTAAGAGTAATCAAAACAGAATAAGAAACTACATCGATTAATCTTTAGGAGGTAATCCACAGTGCTGATATATGACATTTATTTTTCGATTCATTTGTCATAGTTCCTTCAAAATTTCAATTTGCTGGATTTGAATTTGTTCTTACTGTGAATTGATCTGATACAATTTTGCCATAATGAGTTCTTCGGAGGATGAAACAGGAGCCGAAGGTTTAGAGAGGTTGTGGGAGAGCTTGAGGCTGTTTCTCACGGGTTAGGGGCGGTGTCACCGTCGGCCCTAACCCATCGGCTTATAAAGGGGCTCTCGGGCGGTGCCACCGCCAAAACGAGCGGTGCCACTGCCTGGCGCTCGAGCACTTATGCGGTGCTACCACCGATTCTGGCGGCACCACCGCTGGCTTGCCGCGGAAGAGAAGAAAAAATTCTTTCTTCTCCCCTTGTGTTTTTCATGTTAGGATCGGAGCAGCACTAAGAGGGGGGGGTGAATTAGTGCAGCGGATTAAAACTTCGGTTTTTAAAAAATCTTTCGTACGATAAGAGCGGAACTTGACAAGCTTAATCTTGAAAGCGTATTCTTAAATATGCGCAGCAAAAGTAATAAGGAACTAAAGCATATAAGAAGGTTTGCAATAATGTAAATAGCAATAATAAAATGCAAACCAAGGATCACGCCGATTTTAGAGTGGTTCTACAAATGACCTACTCCACTTGCGCGGGCCCCTCTTCGATGAGGCTCCCCACCTTCCACTAGCAAGTCTCTTGAAATGGAAGGGTAAATACCCTCTTACAACTCTTTTTACAAGCGGTTCACTCTCTTACAGATTTTCGAAAGAGATGAGGTGAACACTAGCAAATTGAAAAGAAGACAAGCTAACACTTTTCTAAGACCTTTCTCTCAAACTCTTGCTGCTCAAAAAGTTGTAATCTCAGCCTGAGATTTGAGGGGTATTTATAGGCCTCAAGAGGATTCAAATTTGGGCTCCAAAATTTGGGCTCCAAAATTCAAATCCTCTTTGGGTTACCGATCTTTGGCGGTGCCACCGCCAAATAGCCATGCCACCCAATTCGAGGAGGTGTCACCGCCCTAGCCAGACGGTGGCACCGCTTTGGCTCTCCGTTCACTTGGTTTGGCTTTCTTTTAGCCCAAACCAAATCTGACTTTGGCCCCAGATTGGCCCCTAACCAGGATATAGGCTTATCTTCTTAATCCTAATCCTAATTACAAGTGAACTACATAACAAAACACATCTTAAGCAATTTATTAACCGCGAACGTCAAGTTTTGTTCCGACGAGCTTTCCGACGAAACTTCCTTCGACGGGGTCCAAGCACGCTCCCGAACTTGTGATGACTTTAAAGAGTAGCTGAGACTTCTCGGTGATCTCTGCGAACCTCCGACGATCTCTTCGGCGAACTTCCAACAGTTCCCCCGATTTCTTCTCGATTGGTTCCGGCAAAGCATCTCCGGCGATTCATCGAACTCTTAAACGTTCATCGAACTCGACTCGGTATTCTTGCTTTGTATTTTCTGTTTATCGTAGTTAATCCTGCACATGCAAGCCAAAACTCTACTCCGATCTAGACAGTTATTACAACGCTAATCGACATACCGTTGTTCGACGTCATTGGTTGGCGTTTATCCCGATTCTTCAACAGATCGTCCTCTCTTGCGGCTTGTTTGCCCAATCGGCGGTTGACCTCCGCAACCCCCGATATCCTTGGTGTAATTCCGCTCTCCTTAGCCCGATGCCCGACGTCCAAGCCTTCGCCATCCAATATCCTGACGTGATCTCCTCCCGGCAATGTCAATTCCTCTGCGTTAACGTCTAATTCTGATCGAGTAGACCTACATCACTCAAAATGCAGTTAAACATCTAAACACAATCAATTAGTTTCATCATCAAAATCGATTCAACAATCTCCCCTTTTGATGATGACAACTAATTGATGACTAACGGAATTAACCTAAACTCCTGGAGTTTAACCAAACTCCCCTATCAATATGCCATTGATAGAACACTTGGATTATCCCAAATCCAAGTGACATTCATCACATGTTATGAAAAAATATTTAAACCATCATGCAAATATATAAAATATTCAATTCAATGCATGAAGTCATCAATATACTTCTCCCCCATGTCATCAACAAAAAAGGAGAAGTAGCTCTCATCTGTTTTTTAAAAGATATGCAAGTTTTACAACATGAAGCTAGATTTTCATCACAACATATAAGCACAAAAGCATAGCAAGATTTTTAAGTTCAATCATGGCAATTCAACACTTGCTTTTGTGCAAGATTGTACTTTTGCTTTTTTCTTTGCAAGTAACAATATTTATGATGTTTGATATAGCAAATTTTATATCATCTTGATATAGCAAACTTTTTGTGATGTTTCAAGATAGTAAGTTCTTTCTTCTTTTGAAGTGCTATTTTTTTCGCTTCCTTTACAAAGTGCAAGCTAGCAAAGTGTTTGAAAAAAGTGAGCAAGTTTTTTGCAATATAGAAGCTAGCAAAAAATTTTGAAAACAAATACAAGATAGCTTTCTTGTTGGAGTGTGTAAAGCTATCGATTCTTGCTTCCTATTGTAATGTGTAGGTTGCAAGTCTTGCTTCTTGAGATAGGCAAGATAGTGATGTTCAAGAAGACAACTTTTGCTTCTTGAAATAAGCAAGTTAGTAATCTTTGCTACTTAAGATAGGCAAGCTAGCAATAACTTTCTCCCCTTTGTCAATGTCAAAAGAAGGAGAGGAACCAATGATTTAGACTTTTACATCAACTTTGCATCAATCAATATTTCAATCATCACATGATGCATACAAGACAATAATGTAATGAAATCATTTCAATGAAGGATACCAATGTGAAAATTCACTAAGGATCACATGAAACAATCACAAATCATGATATCATTATGCGATACATCATGATATGATAATAGTCTAAAAAAAAATTAATTTGTGATACATGTGATACATTATGATACACTAAAAAATTCATTATGATGCTTTTAAGGATATCAACATATTTTTTTATACAAAGCATGGCAAGAGCAATTTTGTTGCAAGTTTTCTAAGTTTTGCAATTTTTACTTCTTTCAGATAGCAATTCTTTTTCTTCTCTGAACTAACAACTTTTACGATATATGCAGTTTTACTACATATAAGCTAGCAAATTTAAAGATTTGCAAGTTAGCATATTTTTTTTTCTTTATGATGTGCATGATAGCATTTCTTTATAATGTTTAAGATAGCAAATTGTACATTATACTAGCTAGCAAATTAAAGATGTTCAAGAAAGCAAGCACTTTCTTCTCTTTTTTGAGAAGTGTCAATTTTTTTGCTTCCTTAGCAAAATGTCAACCTAACAAGAGACAATGTTTTTACATGAGGCAAAACAAACAATTTGGCAAGTGTTACATTTGCATCTTCTCTTTAGATGTGCAAGAAAAGTAAGGAAGTTTTTGCATTTTCTTGACTTGTGCAAGGTAGCTAATTTCTGTTTGAGATGACCCTTTACATCAATTCAAGATAGCACATTAGTAACTCTTTCTCTCCCGTTGTCATTGGCAAAAAAGAAAGGAAGATTCAAGTCATGAATATCAAAATAATAATTTGGTCATAAGTATTTCATCATTATGTATATCATTATTACATGCATAATACCAAATCATCATATATTCAAAACATATTAACTCATCATTATATGCATGATTCCAAATCATCATTCATATCATTTCAATCATTGTTTCAATCATCACTATAACTCATCATGCACATGATGTAAAATCATCTAACATGATACAAATATTTATTTTCAAAATGTTTATCACTATTTTCATGTATGATAATAAAGTATTCATGATGCATATATCATCACAATACAAAAGCAATTGCATGCATAATTTCAAAGTATAAATATTTCAAATCATGAAGATATTAACTTGTCAAATTTCATCCAATCATTCATGAGTATAACTTTTCATTTGTATACATCAAAATAATATCAAGAGTATTTCATGCATAATTTTAATCACCACATAAGGAATATCAAGAAAAAAGTAATTGTGTGATGATGATAAACATTTCATGAATACAAGGAATTGTATAAAAATCATATCATGAAAAGATAATAATAGAAGACACATTTTGTTTTGAAAAATCTCCTCTTAAATAATCAAGGAAAAAATCTTAGGAGATCGATTAATGAAAAATCTTGATTCATAATAAATCTTAATTTGTAAATATCACGGAAACAAGATCATGATTTTGAATAAAACTCATTCAAATTCAAATCATCCAAATCATCAAAATCTCAACATTTCTTTCAAGAGATTCAAAATGGCAAAGATAGTTTTATTGGTCTCTTAGGTAGAAATCAATAAGATAAAGGATTACATTTCATTTTTATAAATTTCTATTCATGTGATTTGCTTCTTATGAGCATGCCTTAGTCTTTATATGCCAAATCAATATAAGCATTAAAGTTCAAGATGTAAAGGCAAAATCTTATAAGACAACTCATTTATAAAATATTCATCATGTTTATTTTCATGAGATTCATAAGATTGGTAAAATAAATTCATTAATCTCAATAGAATAGAAAATTCATTTCCATTTCATACAATTGATTTCATGTGAGAGTGTTCAAGTCTTTTTGTGAAAACATTATATCATCATTTAAAGTCAAAACATAAGTTTTTTCATAAAGCCCAAAAAGCCCAAACACATCAAAAAAATAAAACATCATGATATCACATCTATCATCAAAAGACTATCAAGAAATTCATACATAGATGTACATGCACTATGTCATCTTAATATGTCATGAGAATGTCATCTTAATTCGTCATAAAAATGATTAAACCAAAAACATGTTAATCCAAAATGAGAGTATCAAATCAACATTTACTTCAAAAACTCATGTATGTCATAAAATCATCAAGATACACATGTATGGATTAATCCTAAGCATTATCACATATCATATAATTATCATCCCTAATGTTGTATACATCATTTAACATTTCAAAAACATAACATGCATGAAACCTTAGCAATATACATTTCATGATCAAAGTTTTTAATTTTTCAAAAGATGCTAAAAAGAAAAACATGATATAATTTTTGAAAAATAATTTTTATTTCCTATTCCTACTGTCTAAATTAAGCACTCATGAAAAACTTCAAGTAATTTCAAAATAATTCAAGAGAGTTGAGTTAGTTACCTTGTAGTCGAAGCTCATCAAAGCCCAATTCGCTGTTTCATCTTTGGAAGTTCTTGATTCATCCTTGGGTGCCTTCCTTTTCTTTGGCCTCTTCCTCCATTCAAGTTCATTGTTCATTTTAGATTTTTGTTTAATGAACTTATTAAGAGTTAGTGTTCGAAGTTCAAGTTCATCATTGTCCTCATCACTTGAGTCATCGCTCAAGTGGTATTTATTTGTCCGGAGTTCCAAATCCTTCCTATTCTTTGGAAGGTGGTTCAAGTGTTCATTGTGTTCATCATGTGCATTACGCACCATTTCATATGTCATCAATGAGCCGATAAGTTCTTCAAGTGGAAAAATATTTAAATCTTTTGTTTCTTGTATTGCCGTAACTTTTGATTCCCAAACTTTAGAAAGTGATCGTAAAACTTTACTAACAAGTTCAAAATTTGAGAAACATTTGCCAAGAGTTTGTAAACCATTGACGACATCCGTAAAACGGGTGTACATGTCAACAATGGTTTCATTCGACTTCATTTGAAAAAAAGCTCGAAATCATGCATTAAAATATTAACTTTCGAGTCTTTGACTCTACTAGTTCCCTCGTGTGTGATTTCAAGTGTTAACCAAATATCAAAAGCCGTTTTATGCGTAGAGATCCGATTGAACTCATTTTTTTGTCTAAAAGCGCAAAAATAAGGCATTCATAGCCTTTGCGTTTAAAGAAAAAAATACTTCTTCTCAAATCCGACCATTCGTTCATCGGTTTAGAGGGAAGTTGAAAACCATTTTCAACAATATTCCATATATCCAAATTCATAGAAATCAAGAAAACTCTCATTCGAAGTTTTCCAATAAGTGTAGTCCAATCCGTTAAACAACGATGGACGAAAAAAACCCGATAAGCCCTCTTGAAAGCCATGAAGAGCCATTTCTCTCGGGTGTAAATCCAAAATGAGAAATACCGGGCTCTGATACCAATTGTTAGGATCGGAGCAGCACTAAGAGGGGGGGGTGAATTAGTGCAGCGGATTAAAACTTCGGTTTTAAAAAAATCTTTAAATGACGATAAGAGCGAACTTGACAAGCTTAATCTTAAAAAGCGTATTCTTAAATATGCAGCAAAAGTAATAAGGAACTAAAGTATATAAGAAGGTTTGCAATAATGTAAATAGCAATAATAAAATACAAACCAAGGATCACGCCGATTTTAGAGTGGTTCGGTCAAATGACCTACTCCACTTGCGAGGCCCCTCTTCGATGAGGCTCCCACCTTCCACTAGCAAGTCTCTTGAAATGGAAGGGTAAATACCCCTCTTACAACTCTTTACAAGTGGTTCACTCTCTTACAGATTTTCGAGAAGAGATGAGGTGAACACTAGCAAATTGAAAAGAAGACAAGCTAACACTTTTCTAAGACCTTTCTCTCAAACTCTTGCTGCTCAAAAAGTTGTAATCTCAGCTGAGATTTGAGGGGTATTTATAGGCCTCAAGAGGATTCAAATTTGGGCTCCAAAATTTGGGCTCCAAAATTCAAATCCTCTTTGGGTTCCCGATGCTGGCGGTGCCACCGCCCAGCCAAGCGGTGCCACCGCCTGGCTCTCCGGTTCACTTGGTTTGGCTTTCTTTTAGCCCAAACCAAATCTGACTTTGGCCCCAGTTGGCCCCTAACCAGGATATAGGCTTATCTTCTTAATCCTAATCCTAATTACAAGTGAACTACATAATAAAACACATCTTAAGCAATTTATTAACCGCGAACGTCAAGTTTTGTTCCGACGAGCTTTCCGACGAACTTCCTTCGACGGGGTCCAAGCACGCTCCCGAACTTGTGATGACTTTAAAGAGTAGCTGAGACTTCTCGGTGATCTCTGCGAACCTCCGACGATCTCTTCGGCGAACTTCCAACAGGTTCCCGATTTCTTCTCGATTGGTTCCGACAGCATCTCCGACGATTCATCGAACTCTTAAACGTTCATCGAACTCGACTCCGGTATTCTTGCTTTGTATTTTTTATTTATCGTAGTTAATCCTGCACATGCAAGCCAAAACTCTACTCCGATCTAGACAGTTATTACAACACGAATCGACATACCGTTGCCCGGCACGTCATTGGTTGGCGTTTCGTCCGATTCTTCAGCGCATCGTCCTCTCTTGCGGCTTGTTGCCCAATCGGCGGTTGACCTCCGCAACCCCGATATCCTTGGTGTAATTCCGCTCTCCTTAGCCCGAGGCCCGACGTCCGTAGCCTTCTGCCGTCCAATATCCTGACGTGATCTCCTCCGGCGCAATGTCAATTCCTCCTACGTTAACTGTCTAATTCTGATCGAGTAGACCTACATCACTCAAAATGCAGTTAAACATCTAAACACAATCAATTAGTTTCATCATCAAAATCCGAGATTCAACATTTCAGAGGTGTTTGACTCAAGATAGGTTGAGATATTGGGTTATACTTTAATATATCATTTGGAATCGAAAGAGAAGGATGAAATCAACTCCACAAAAGAACAGAACAAGGATGAGACATTTGTCGAAAAATACATTCAAACAAGCTTATTTTCAGGGACAATTTAACATGCCTAGTTCCCTTCTAATGAATTCAAATTGGTCTTCATTTACGGCTTTTGTAAAAATGTCTGCTAATTGATGCTTTGTGTCAATAAATTCTAGAACAACATTATTGTTAAGGACATGATCGCGTATGAAATGATGCCTAATATCAATATGCTTAGTTCTAGAGTGCTGAATGGGATTTTTAGTAAGACATATGACACTTGTATTATCACATTTTATGGGAATGTTTTTCAAGTGAATTCCATAGTCTTCTAATGTATTTTTCATCCAAACAACTTGTGCACAGCATGCACTTGCAGCAATATATTCGACTTCCGTCGTAGATAGTGCAACTGAATTTTGTTTCTTGGAAGTCCAAGAAACAAGTGCATGTCCTAAAAATTGGCATGTTCAGGATGTACTTTTTCTATCTATCCTGCATCCGCCAAAATCGGCATCTGCATAAGCTATTAAATCGAATTTATCAGATTTTGGATACCACAATCCTAAATTTGGAGTTCCTTTAAGATATCTAAATATTCTTTTAACGCTCTTAAGATGAGATAATTTAGGATTGGATTGAAATCTAGCGCAAAGTCCTACACTAAACATGATATCCAGTCTAGTCGCGATGAGGTAGAATAGACTACCTATCATTCCCCTATATGTTTTTTGATCAAAATTTTCACTATTTTCATCCATATCTAACTTAGTCGAAGTACTCATAGGGGTGTTTATTGCTTTTGAATTATTCATGTTAAATCGTTTTAACAATTCTAATGTATATTTAGATTGGTTAAGAAATATACCATCACTAAGTTGTTTGATTTATAATCCTAGAAAGAAGTTTAATTCACCCATTAAACTCATTTCAAATTGATGACTCATACATTTGGCAAATGATTCACATAGCAATTCATCCGAAGAACCAAAAATAATATCGTCAACATAAATTTGCATAATAAGAAAATTATTTTCAAGGTGTTTGATAAACAATATAGTATCAACCTTGCCTTTGGTAAAATCATTTAAAATAAGAAAGGAACTAAGCCTTTCATACCAAGCTCTAGGAGCTTGTTTCAAGCCATAGAGAGCCTTAGTCAATTTGAATACATGATTAGGAAGAAGAGAGTTTTCAAATCCGGGAGGTTGTTCAACATATACTTCTTCGGAAATAAAACCATTCAAGAAGGCACTTTTGACATCCATTTGAAATAGTTTAAAATTATTACTACTAGCATAGGCAAGGAGCATCCTAATGGCTTCTAATCTTACCATAGGAGCGAAGGTTTCTTCGTAGTCGATACCTTCTTCTTGGTTGAAACCTTTGGCCACTAATCTAGCCTTGTTTTTAGCCACGATATCGCATTCGTCTTGCTTGATTTTAAAGACCCATTTAGTACCAATGACTAAATGGTCACTAGGTCTAGGAACAAACTTCCATACCTCATTCCTCTCAAATTGGTTCAATTCCTCTTGCATTGCTATGACCCAAAAATCATCTTTTAAGGCCTCGTCAATACAATTAGGTTCGATTTGAGAAATGAAGGTGGCGTTAGCACAAAAATTCTTGAAAGAAGAATGAGTTTGAACCCCTTTTGATGTATCTCCTATAATTAGCTCCTTTGGATGAGTATCTATATACTTCCATTCCTTGAGTAAGGAAATTTCGGAAGAAGATGCCTCCAAGTTGCCATTTTTAGGAGGGGGTTCATTTAAATTCAAATTATTAAAACCAAAATCATCATCAAAATCATTTTTCTTTAAATCAGTAATTTCATTAAAAACTATATGAATAGACTCTTCTATAACTAAGATTCTCTTGTTGAAAACACGAAAAGCCTTAGAAACGGAAGAGTAACTAAGAAAGATGCCTTCATCGGATTTAGCATCAAATTTTCCTAAGGCATCCTTTTCATTCAAAATAAAACATTTGCAACCGAAAACTTTAAAATAAGAAACATTTGATTTTTTGTTATTCCATAATTCATAAGGAGTTTATGATGAAGACGGTCTTATTAGAACCCTATTCATGATGTAGCAAGCCATATTCACGGCTTCGACCCAAAAATACTTGGGTAGACTATGTTTATTTAACATAGTCCTTGCCATTTTTTGTAGGTTTCTATTTTTTCTTTCAACTACTCCATTTTGTTGAGGATTTCTTGGAGTGGAGAAGTTATGATTGTATCCATTAACTTCACAAAGATTTTGGAAATCACGGTTTTGAAATTCGCCACCGTGATCACTCCGAATTGATGAAATCATGAAGCCTTTTTCGTTTTGAGTCAGTTTACAAAATTTAGAGAAATACTTGAAACAATCACTTTTATGAACTAAGAAATAGGTCCAAGTATACCTAGTATAGTCATCCATAATTACAAAAGCATATTTGCTTCCTCCTAGACTTGTCGTGTCAATTGGTCCAAATAAGTCCAAATGGATCAATTGTAATGGTCTAGTGGTGCTGATTTGATTTTTTGATTTGAAACTAGCTTTTATTTGTTTACCTAGTTGACATGCATCGCATACTTTGTCCTTACTAAACTTCATATATGGAATCCCTCGTACTAATTCTCTAGATGAGATCTTAGATATCAGTTTCATGCTTGCATGGCCTAATCTCCTATGCCAAAGCCAAACATCATCATTTAGAGCAGAGAAGCACATCTCATTACTTAGTTCATCAAGGTTGATGGTGCAGATATTATTTTATTTTAATACAATCATAGTCATGTTATTGTTTGGTTTTTTGATAATACACATATTTGATTCGAATCTAACGATATAACCTTTATCGCATAATTGACTAATACTCAAGAGATTATGTTTCGATCCATCAATTAGTAAAACATCATCAATAGAAAATTTTAATTAGTTACCTATAGTTCCCTTGCCAATGATTTTGCCTTTGTTGTTGTCTCCGAAGGTGACGTACCATTCTTCTTTGCTAGTGAGCATAGAGAAATGAGATGGATCTCCAGTCATATATCTTGAGCATCCACTTGTTGAATCTCGTATTTTGATGATGAAACCACTTGATATGTGTTTATAATTTAAACTGCATTTTGAGTGATGCAGGTCTACTCGATCAGGATTAGACAGTTAACGCAGGAGGAATTGACGTTGCGCCGGAGGAGATCACGTCAGGATATTGGATGGCAGAAGGCTTCGGATGTCGGGCATCGGGCCAGGGAGAGCGAAATTGCACCAAGGATATCGGGGTTGCGGAGGTCAACCGTCGATTGGGCAACAAGCCGCAAGAGAGGACGATGCGTTGAAGAATCGGACGAAGCGCTAACCAATAACGTGCCGGGCAACAGAATGTCAATTCACGTTGTAATAATTATCTAGATCGGAGTAGAGTTTTGGCTTATGTGTGTAGGATTAACTACGATAATGATGAAGACATAAAGCGAAACAAAGTGTCGGAGACAAGCGCAAAGGATTTGTTGCGAGTTCGAGAGTTCGACGGAAGTCCGAAGGTTCGTCGGGAATGCTGTCGGAACTAGCCAAGAATGAGTAGGGAGCTTGCCGAAGGGTTTTTCGGAAGCTCGCCAGAAGGTTCGTTGGAAGTTCGCGGAGCTCGCCGAGAAAGATCGGAGCTTGCCGAAGAAGCTCGTTAGAACTCGCCAAGATCAAATCGTGAAGTATAGGAGCTTGCTGGGAGTCTGAAGAATGGTTTCCGAGAGTTTATCGGAAGATCGTCGGAAGTTTGTCGGAAGCTCGCCAGAAGAAGTCTTGACTTACGAACTTTGTAATAGCTTAGAAAATATCTTTAAATTTGTAGTTAGCATATTAATTAGGGTTAGGATTAGGTGTTAATCCTATAACCCAAGTAGGGGCCAATTGGGCCCGAGTTCGGACTGGTTTGGGCCAAGTTTGGAGCCCAACTAGTGAGCTGAATTGGCCTAGGCGGTGGCACCACCTAGACTGGGCGGTGGCACCGCCCAGCACCCGAGAGCTGGGTGGTGGCACCGCTTGGCTGGGCGGTGGCACCGCCAGCCACTATCAGTGTCAGAAACTGACAGGCGGTGGCACCGCCAGCATCGGGAACCCAATGAGAATTCAAATTTGGAGCCCAAATTTGAATCCTCTTGAGGCCTATAAATACCCCTCAAATCTCAGTTGAGATCACAACTTTTTGAGCAGCAATTGTTTAAGAGAAAGGCCTTAGGAAAGTCTTAGCTAGTCTTGTTTTCAATTTGCTAGTGTTCACCTCCTTCTTTCTTGCTGAAAATCTGTAAGAGAGTGAACCGCTTGTAAAAGTGTTGTAAGAGGGGTATTCACCCTTCCCTTTCAAGAGATTTGCTAGTGGAAGGTGGGAGCCTCATCGAAGAGGGGCCTCGCAAGTGGATGTAGGTCACTTGACCGAACCACTTCAAAAACGACGTAATCTCTGGTTTGCATTTCATTACTGCTATTTACATTGCTGCAAACCTTCTTACTTGCTTTATTTCTGTTAGGATCAAGAGCACTAAGAGGGGGGGGGGGGGGGGGGGGGTGAATTAGTGCAGCGGAAAACTTTCTGCGATTAAAATCGAAAGTTGCGTTCGAACGACAAAAACGATTTCGATGTAAAATCAGATTCTAAGACTACTTTAGCTTAAGATTAAGCGAGATGACGTTAAAGTAAATCAACAAAGGCAGTTTGCAATTTATGATAAAAATCAGAATGCAAGCGCAAACTGAAATACGACGTTCGTACGATAAAACCGGTTTACGTCTAAACTCAACTTTGAAGATACTGAACTTTGAGATATGTTTTGTAAATGCGCAGAAGGTAGTTTGCAGTTATAATTGGAGTCAAAACATAAACGTAAACTGAAATGTAATGATCGTACGAAAACGTCGATTTACGTCTAAACGCAGATTCGAAAAGTTCTGAACTTAGAAACTCATTCATAAAAGCGCAGAAGGTAGTAGCTATTTAGGAGGTTTGCAGTAATGATAAAATGCTCAAAGTAAATGCAAACCGAGATTTAGAGTGGTTCGGTCAGTCTTGACCTACTCCACTTTTGGCTTCCTCCACCGATGAGGTCACCGACGTCAACTAGAGGCCTTCCTTCAATAGGCGAAGGCCAACTGCCCTTTTACAGTTTCACTCCTTTTGACGGGCTCAGGAGACAACCCTTATAAAACTTTTCTCTCCTCTCTTTACAACTCAAAACTTTGAAGAACAGAAGGAGGAGAACGTTTGGCCTTTACAACAATTTTGAGTTCTAAGAATCACAGAAAGAGATCAAGATTTCGAGTGTTTCTCTTTTTGTTCAGTGCTGAATGGGTGGGGTATTTATAGGCCCCAACCCAGTTCAAATTTGGAGCTCAAAACTATCAAATCCCGGAATTCCGGGATCAGGCGGTTGCACCGCCTGGCAGAGCTCGAAGACTGAGCCCAAGCGGTTGCACCTCTCTGTCAGGGGCGGTTGCACCGCCTGAGTCTGGCTTGGTGACTGAGCCCAGGCGGTTGCACCTCCTGACTGAGGCGGTTGCACCGCCTGCCAGAGCTCTTAGACCGAGCTCAAGCGGTGCTACCTCTTTGTCAAGGGAGGTTGCACCTCCCAGTCTTGCTCAAAGATTGAGCCCAAGCGGTGCCACCTCCTGGCTGGGGCGGTTGCACCGCCCAGTCTCCCTGGGAGACTTAGCCCAAGCGGTGCTACCTCCTAGCTTGGGCGGTTGCACCTCCCACAGCAATCAGGGTCCGAATGGGTAGCTCCATTCGTCCCAATTTCAGTTTTTCAAGGGCCCAATTGCCCCAAGATTAAGCTAATTGGATCACCTCCCATTTCCAACTTAATCAATGTGCTAACTACGATAAATCCTAAGACAATCTCTGTAGTTTGCTCCGGTGTGTCAATCGCTTCTTCCGGCGAACTTCCGTCGATCATCCGATGAATCCTCGGTGATACTCCTGCAGACTTCCGGCAAACTCCTGGACTTGCGACGATCCACTTGGCTAGTTTCGACGAGCTTCTTTTGGCAAGCTCCTGGACTTCTCGGATCTGTTCCCGCAGAACCTCCGACGACTGTCTGAACTTCCGTTGAACTCTCGAACTCCCAACGTGATCATTGACTTGACTCCGGCGCAACTCCCGCTGCTTGTCTAACTTTCATCGTAGTTAATCCTGCACACTTATCTCAACATATGGATTAGACAACAAACGATAATTGACTTCATCATCAAAATCTGAGATTCAACAATCTCCCCCTTTTTGATGATGACAATCAATTGATAATGGAGTTATCCTTAACTCCCCCTGTATATATTCTATAATTCAGATAAGTCAATCTTGAATTCAAGACCTAAGAATTCAAGTGACATATTGATAAGTTAAATCATTTGAACTTATCAGTACTCCCATCATGATTCCCATCATGATGTATCTCTCTGAAGATGATGTCAAGGCTTGACATCCATCATCAGATTTTATATAACAAGTTTGAATGATGGTAATTGTTACAAGTCATCATATAGTAGGATATCAACATGTAAAGCTGTGAAGTAAGATTTTGATATCATTACATGATATACACATTTCAAATATCTTAGCAAGTGTTACATTTCTTCACATGGTAAGGTATCAACTCAAGGCATAATGCAAATTATAGCATCTGTTCATATATCTCTTGGTGATGCAAGGATGGCATAATCATAGCATCAGTGTTTATAGCATCAATTCTAGCATCAATTCATATATTTCTCCCCCTTTATCATCAACAAAAAACATGGTAGCTGTGATAGCAGGAAAACAAGTTATCAAGCATATAAAGGAGGGCATGATACGTAGATTGCTTTGAATAATCCTTTGTGCATGATATGTGTTTGAAAGCCATTTGTGATTCTAGCTCTTGAAGTCAAGATATGTGTTTGAAACAGCTTTTTGCAACATTTCATCAAATCCATTAAAAAAAATTTCATGAAGACAAAACATTTCAACACAAGTTATGTAATGGCAATCAGGTGATTTGATCATTCGATAAAGTTCGAAAAATAGTTTTAACTAATTTGTCTATTCGGACATATCAACTTTCCTAATTCTCTTTTTATGAAATCAAAGCACAAGGTTTTCAAAACTTTTAGTTTCAAAGCACAACATTCCTAATTTGGACACATCACATACCGAAAAAAAAAAATGATACCATAAAAATCCGAGATAACCTTTTAGTTTATATTTACCACAAGGCACAAGACATATGTTTACCACGATAGATGTTTACAACCATATCAAGGATCAAGACAAAGCACATCATGGTGAGTAACATAAGGAGTTCACAACAACAACAGATGTTCATACAAGCTCATTCGTGAGGTGGAAAATTAAAGTGCCTAAACAAGGAGTCAAATTGACTATGAATTTGCTGCAGCTCAGATAGGATTTGATCTTATCGTTGTTCGAGCCGTTCTTGTCTCTGTTCGAATCGGTCCATCCGAATCCCAATATCTTCGACAGATAATGTATGAGTTTGCTCAAAAGGATGTATTTCCTCAAAGGGACAGATCAGAGGAGATTGGGTACCCCTAAATACTGGTGTTTCCGGTTCTAGTTCAGGTTGAGGGAGATTAGTTCTTCTTGGCATTCTAACCCAGTTACCGTTTCTATAATAACATCTTAGTCGGTGAAGTAGATTTTTGTTTATTATGCTAAATCTATCTACTTTTATTACTTCTTCATCCGGTGGTATTAGAATATCGTAAGCTTTCATTATTCTAGTGATTATACCACCATATGGGAGTATCATGTCTTTCTTAGATAGTTCTAACATGTTTTGTTGGATAAGATAACCAAGACAGATGTCATGTCCTTTCATGATCAAATACATTGTTCCCAATTCTAAGTGACTTACTTCATCATGATGGTATTGTTTAGGGAGAATTATGCTAGTTAGGATATGATGAAGTATCTTAGTGTTTAGAGGCAGTAGATGTTCACAACTTTTAGGAACATATGCTAAGTTGGGATTGGCAAAGATTGTTCCTAAGGCTTCAACATAGGATGTTCCAATAGTTTCATCATCCTATGATCCTCTAAAGTAAAGTCCTATACTTTTCATGGGAATTCCTATCATGTCACAAATGAATCTATCCGTTATTGAGATGTGTTGTCCTAAAAGATAGGTGGACATTCTTTCTTCATCATCTATTTGTATGTTATTGTAAAACAATATAACAAGTCTTGGATAGATGGGTTCGTTAATTTGCAAAATTGGAAGAAGATCTAGGTTTGCAAACCATTGGATAGTCTCTAAGTCTCTTAGTTCATTTAGATCTACGTATTTTCCCTTAATGACACTCCTAAGTTCGAAAGAGAAAAAAATTTCAGCATGGTTTTTTGAATAAAAAAGGGTGAGATCAAAATCTTCTACTAATCTCCTCTTTCCCTTGTCCCTTGAGGATCTTCTAGATCCCATAACTACTGTTGTTTAGAGAGATAGTGATAAGCAAGAGTAAATGAATGAAAAAATATAGTTTAATGGGTTCTTAGAGAGTACCTTAGTGAAATCTTCAAGAGAGGGAAGGATTGTTGATGTTTTGCTCTGAAATGAGGGGTATTTGGGATGCTAAACGGGGTGAAATGGGAATGGAGGAGGCTTGGAAGAGTGGAGGAGGGAAAGGATTGAGTTGGGGTCGGTTTCACCGTCGGCCCTAGCTTGGGTTAAAAAGGGCAGAGTTGCGGGCGGTTGCACCTCTAGCTGGAGCGGTGCAACCGCTGGCAACACGTGACAGCTGGAGGTGCTACCGCCAGCTGGGGAGGTGCCACCGCCTGCAGGCGGTGAGCACTTGTTCTGATCAGTGTGATTTGATCTGGGAGTTTTTTTGTCTTGAGAAGAGTTTTCATTCAGAGCAATCAACTTTACTTACATAATTACGTAAGAGTTTTCATTTTAAGGCAAAGACTTTTGCACGATCAAGATAGATTTTTTAACGTGCATACTCTCAATGTCGTACACATGTTTGTGATAGTTTGTTCAAGTTGATAACCCTTTCAAGTTCATGACAGACTTAGTTTCTTCATGATACAAGGTTGGATTCGAAGGTGATGAATGGATGAAATTGACGGGTTCGAAGATCAAGGGGATATGTGAATTTGGGAATCATACGTTTCTAATTCTGAAAAGTCAAATAAGGTTGTATCCAAATCGCATTTGTGATTTTATAATTTCCACCTGTTATTTAAGCTAGAGAGCATTGCAAGTTCCTTTTTGGATCTTAGGTCATGACTATCGAGAATCAAGAAGCAGAATATTATTTCTTGCACCAGCCTAAAATTTTATGTTTTTTACAGGAAGGGATGATTTTTAGGTGCCCATTTGATTTTGGGTGCCTCACAAATAGATCTACATTGTCTATCATGTTGCATAGAATTTATCATGGTTCCTTTAGAAACCCAAATCAATTTGTTTGGACTAATTTTCTTGAATGGACAATAATGCGTCTTGTGTCCAAATTTGCAACAAAAGTTGCATTTGGTTTGATGTCTAACATGTAAGATGGGGCCTTTTATGAAGGTGGTTGGATTTTGGTGAGGACTTCTCACAAATCCAATTCCACTTCTTTTGGGAATGTGACCCTTATTTGTAAGGATCATATTTAATGACTTGCTACCAACCTCAAATTTCTTCAAGGTGTCCTTAAGTAGCAAGTTTTCCTTTTGGAAAGTTTCTAGATCATAACATTTTATGCATGAGCTTAAACTATCATGATGTTCAGCTTTTAACTTATCGAAATTACAAATAAGACTATCATGCTCCTTTTCTAGCAATTTGTATTTTCTACTAATAGTCTTACATTCATCAAATAATTCATGAAAGCATTTAATAATTCATCAAATGATAAATCTGCATCTATTAAATTTGTTACCTCATCTCCGATGGCCATTAAGGCGTAATGAGCAACTTGCTCGGTGTTGCACTCCTCTTCTTCGGTCGCTCTCGAGTCAACCCATGTTGCTTGAAGCGCCTTCTTCTTTGATGTTCTCCTTTTGACTTAGGGACAATCACTCTTGTAGTGTCCCGGCTTTTTGCACTCATAGCAAATAACTTGGTCCTTCTTGGGTTCAAGTTTATTTTTTGCATCATTCTTAAACTTGTTTCTTTTAAAGAATTTTTTAAATTTTTTTGTTAGAAGTGCCAAGTCATCATCACAGTCCTCATCACTTGAGTTTTCTCTCAAGTGGCATTCTGAAGTTTTAAGTGCCATATCCTTCCTGTTCTTTGGAAGGATGTCTTCTTGCTCTTCATGAGCTTTACAAGTCATTTCGTAGGTCATTAATGACCCGATTAGTTCTTCAAGAGGGAAGTTGCACAGATCTTTTGCCTCTTGAATAGCAGTGACTTTAGGATCCCAACTCTTAGGAAGGGATCTTAGTATCTTATTTACGAGCTCAAAATCCAAAAAGCTTTTTTCGAGTCCTTTTAGACCGTTGACGACATCCGTGAAACGGGTAAACATGTCGCCAATGGTTTCACCTGGTTTCATCCGAAAAGTTCGAAAGAATGTAACAGCAGATTGATTTTTGACTCTTTCCTCTACTTGTGCCTTCGTGAGTCACTTCGAGTGTGTGCCAAATATCAAATGCGGTTTCACAAGTTGAAACACGGTTAAACTCGTTTTATTAAGCGCACAAAATAAGGCATTCATAGCCTTTGCATTAAGAGCGAAAAGCCTTCTTCTCAATTCATTCCAATCGATCATTGGAAGAGAAGACTTCAAAATCCGTTTTCGACAAGATTCCATAGTTCAAAATCCATAGAAATAAGAAAAGATCCTCATTCGAAGTTTTCCAAAGAGGTGTAGTCCGTCCCCACCAACATGGGTGGACGTGTAATAGAATGGCCCTCTTGGTTTCCGCAGATGCTATCTCTCTTGGGTTTTAATCCGTTAGAGAGTTAACCCTGCTCTGATACCAATTGTTAGGATCAAGAGCACTAAGAGAGGGGGGGGGTGAATTAGTGCAGCGGAAAACTTTCTGCGATTAAAATCGAAAGCTGCGTTCGAACGACAAAAAACGATTTCGATGTAAAATCAGATTCTAAGACTACTTTAGCTTAAAATTAAGCGAGATGACGTTAAAGTAAATCTAATAAGGCAGTTTACAGTTTATGATAAAAATCAGAATGCAAGCGCAAACTGAAATGCGACGTTCGTACGATAAAACCAGTTTACGTCTAAACGTCAACTTTGAAGATACTGAACTTTGAGATATGTTTTGTAAATGCGCAGAAGGCAGTTTGCAGTTATAATTGGAGTCAAAATGTAAATGTAAACTGAAATGTAATGATCGTACGAAAATACCGATTTACGTCTAAACGCAGATTCAGAAAGTTCTGAACTTAGAAACTCGTTCGTAAAAGCGCAGAAGGCAGTAGCTATTTAGGAGGTTTCCAGTAATGATAAAATGCTCAAAGTAAATGCAAGCCGAGATTTAGAGTGGTTCGGTCAGTCTTGACCTACTCCACTTTTGGCTTCCTCCACCGACGAGGTCACCGACGTCAACTAGAGGCCTTCCTTCAATAGGCGAAGGCCAACTGCCCTTTTACAGTTTCACTCCTTTTGACGGGCTCAGGAGACAACCCTTACAGAACTTTTCTCTCCTCTCTTTACAACTCAAAACTTTGAAGAACAGAAGGAGGAGAACTTTTGGCCTTTACAACAATTTTGAGCTAATCACAGAAAGAGATCAAGATTTCGAGTGTTTCTCTTTTTGTTCAGTACTGAATGGGTGGGGTATTTATAGGCCCCAACCCAGTTCAAATTTGGAGCTCAAAACTATCAAATCCCGGAATTTCGAGATCAGGCGGTTGCACCTCCTGACTGGAGCGGTTGCACCGCCTAGCAGAGCTCGAAGACTGAGCCCAGGTGGTTGCACCTCTCTGTCAGGGGTGGTTGCACCGCTTGAGTCTGGCTCGGTGATTGAGCCTAGGCGGTTGCACCTCCTGACTGAGGCGGTTGCACCGCCTGCCAGAGCTCGAAGACCGAGCTCAAGCGGTGCTACCTCTCTGTCAGGGGAGGTTGCACCATCCAGTCTTGCTCGAAGACTGAGCCCAAGCGGTGCCACCTCCTGGCTGGGGCGGTTGCACCACCCAGTCTCCTTGGGAGACTTAGCCCAGGCGGTGCTACCTCCTGGCTTGGGCGGTTGCGCCTCCCACAGCAATCAAGGTCCGAATGGGTAGCTCCATTCGGCCCAATTTCGGTTTTTCAGAGGCCCAATTGTCCCAAGATTAAGCTAATGGGATCACCTCCCATTTCCACTTAATCAATGTGCTAACTATGATAAATCCTAAGACAATCTCTACAGCTTGCTCTGGTGCGTCAATCGCTTCTTCCGGCGAGTTTCCGATGAACTTCCGTCGATCATCCGATGAACCCTCGGTGATACTCCTGCGGACTTCCGGCAAACTCCTGGACTTACGACGATCCACTTGGCGAGTTCCGACGAGCTTCTTTTGGCAAGCTCCTGGACTTCTCGGATCTGTTCCCGCAGAACCTCCGACGACTGTCCGAACTTCCGTCGAACTCTCGAACTCCCAACGTGATCATTGACTTGACTCCGGCGCAACTCTCACTACTTGTCTAACTTTCATCGTAGTTAATCCTGCACACTTATCTCAACACATAGATTAGACAACAAATGACAATTGACTTCATCATCAAAATCCGAGATTCAACAATTTCATCATTACCTTTGCTGCACAACTTTGCGAATACGCTTTCAAGTTAAGCACTTCCGATTCCGATTTTTATCGTACGAAAGATTTGTTGAAACCAACGTTTTAGTCCGCTGCACTAATTCACCCCCCCCTCTTAGTGCCACTCCGATCCTAACCCCACTATCGAGATACCATCTTTTTCTCCTAGCTTGTGGGTTTGTCTACAAAAGAGGATGATTTTTAGGTACCCATTTGATTTTGGGTGCCTCAACAATTGATTCACTAATTTTGTTATTCATTATTAAATCATTTATAGTTCCTTTAGGAACCCATATTAATTTATGTGGACTAATTTTCCTAAATCGACATTTGTAGGTAATATGTCCGGATTTGCAACAAAAGTTGCATTTCATATAAGATGAAACATGTAATGTAGGTCCTTTTATGAAAGTGGTAGGATTTTGATGTGATCCTTTTACAAATCCAATTCCACTTCAATTTGTGACATGACCCTTGTTTGCAAGGATCATTTCTAATCCTTTGCTACCAACCTTAAACTTGTTTAAGGTTTCTTTAAGAAGTAAATTTTTATTTTTTATTGCTTCTAAATGCTCACACTTGGAGCATGGAGGAGTTTGAAGACTATCAAACATATTTTGTAGTAAAACATGCTCTTTCTTTAAGATATTTAACTTCTTACTAATAGTTCTACATTCATCAAATAATTCATGAAAAGCGATAGAGAGTTCTTCAAAAGATAAATCTTCATTAATTAAATCACATATCTCTTCTCCTAAAGCCATTAGCGCGAAGTTTGCCTCCTCTTTGTTGCTAGCTTCTTGACTTTCAGAATCACTTGAATCGTCCCAAGTTGCCTTTAGAGCTTTCTTCTTCTTTGGTTACTTCTTCTTGGCTTGGGGGCATTCATTTTTGAAATGCCCTGGCTTCTTGCATTCATAGCATATCACTTGGTCATTTTTATATTCAAGTATGTTTTTGGTGTTATTTTTAAATTTGTTCTTTCTTAAAAATTTTTTAAAATTTTGAGTCAAGAGTGCAATGTAATTTTCACTGTCCTCATCACTTGATGTTCCTTTCAAGTGATCTTCTTGTGATGTGAGTGTCATATCCTTCCTGTTCTTTGGAAGGGGGTTCTTGAGTTCGTCATGATCTTGACACGTCATTTCGTAGGTCATTAGAGACCCAATAAGTTCTCCGAGAGGGAATGTTTTAAGGTCTTTGGCCTCTTGAATGGCCGTAACTTTTGGATCCCAACTTTTAGGAAGGGATCTTAATATTTTATTTACTAGTTTAAAGTTAGAGAAATCTTTACTAAGAGCTTTAAGTCCATTGATGACATCCGTGAAACTGGTGTACATGTCTCTGATGGACTCACTTGGTTTCATTCGGAAGAGTTCATAAGAGTGTACAAGGATGTTGATTTTGGACTCTTTCACTCGGCTAGTGCCTTCATGAGTGACCTCAAGAGTTCTCCAAATATCAAAAGCCGAATCACAAATTCAAACACGATTAAACTCATTTTTGTCTAGTGTACAAAACAAGGCATTCATAGCCTTTGCGTTTAAAGCAAAAACCTTCTTCTCCGATTCATTCCATTCGCTCATCGGAAGAGAAGATTTTTGAAATCCGTTTTCGACAATAGTCCAAAGCTCGAAATCCATGGAAATGAGGAAGATCCTCATACGGGTCTTCCAATACGTGTAATCTGACCCATTAAACATAGGTAGACGTGTGATAGAATGACCCTCATGCATGCCGGAGTAAGCCATCTCTCTTGCGTATTAAACAAAATATGAGAGTTGTTAAGATCAAGAGCACTAAGAGGGGGGGGGGGGGGGTGAATTAGTGCAACGGAAAACTTTCAACGTTTAAAACTGCATTCGTACGACAAAGGCAATTTCAGTAGAAAAGTCGATTCGTAAATTACTTTAACTTGAGATCAGGTAAGAAGCAGTTAAAACAAATCTATAAAGGCAGTTTGCAGTTATGATGGAAATTAGAATGTAAGCGCAGACTGAAATACGATGTTTGTACTGTAAAAGCGATTTCAATAGAAAAGTCGATTCGTAAATCACTTTAACTTATGATTAGGCAAGAAGCAGTTAAAACGAATCTGTTAAGGCAGTTTGCAGTTGTGATGGAAATCAGAATGTAAGCACAAACTGAAATACAATGTTCATACGAGAAAAGCGATTTACATCTAAACACCGATTCAGAAAATACTAAGCTTGGAAACGCAATCGTAAAAGCGCAGAAGGCAGTAAGCTATGAAGGAGGTTTGCAGTAAGGATAATAAACTCAAAGTAAATGCAAACCAGAGAGCAACGCGATTTAGAGTGGTTTGGTCAATCTTGACCTACATCCACCTCTGGCTTCCTCCACCGATGAGGTCACTGACGTCCACTAGAGGCCTTCCTTCAATAGGCGAAGGCCAACCACCCTTTTACATATTCACTCCTTTTGACGAGCTTAGGAGACAACCCTTACAAACTTTTCTCTTCTCTCTTGAAAGATCTGAACTTGGAAGAAAAGAGGGAGAAGAACCTTTAGCTTATACAACACTTTTGAGCTCAAAAAATCTCAGAGTAAGATCAGTATTTTGATGGTTTTTCGTTGCTCTTTCATTGCTGAAAGAGTGGGGTATTTATAGACCCCAAACCAGTGTGAATTCGGAGCTCAAAACTATCATATCCCGGAATTTCGGGGTTTGGCGGTTGCACCACCTGACAGAGCTCGAAGACTGAGCCTCTGGGTGGTGCCACCGCTTGTCAGGGGCGGTTGCATCGCTTGGAAGAGCTCGAAGACCGAGCTCAAGCAGTGCCACCATCTGACTGGGGCGGTTGCACTGCCCTGCCAGAGCTCGGAGATTGAGCTTAGGCGGTTGCACCGCTTTCAGAGGCAGTTGCACCGCCCGGCTAGAACTCGGAGACTGAGCCCTGGGCGGTGCCACCGCCGACCCAAGCGGTGCCACCTCTGGGCGAGAGATCTGGGTCCGAATGGGTTGATCCATTCATCCCAATTTGGTTCTTTCAAGGGCCCAATTGCCCCTAGATTAAGTTAATGGGATCACATCCCATTTCTAACTTAATCATCGTGCTAACTACGATAATTCTTAAGACTTTTACTACAGCTTGCTCCGGTGCGTCAATCGCTTCTTCTGGCGAGCTTTCGGCGAACTTCTGGCGAACATCCGACGGACCTCTAGCGATGCTCCTGCGGACTTCCGGCAAACTCCTGGACTTGCGACGATCCACTTGGCGAGTCAGACGAGCTTCTTTTGGCAAGCTCCTGGACTTCTCGGATTTGTTCCCGTAGAACCTCCGACGACTGTCTGGACTTCCGTCAAGCTCTCGAACTCCTAACGTAATCATAGTCTTGACTCCGGCGCAACTCCTGCTGCATGTCTTACTTTCATCGTAGTTAATCCTGCACACTTATCTTAACATATGGATTAGATAACAAATGATAATTGTTGTCATCATCAAAATCCGAGATTCAACAATCTCCCCCGTTTTGATGATGACAATCAATTGATAACGGAGTTAACCTTAACTCTCCCTATCTATGTGCCATAATTGAGATAAGTCATTCTTGAATTCAAAGCCTTTGAATTCAAGAGACATATTGATAAGTTAAAATCATTTAACCTTATCAATACTCCCATCATGATTCCTATCATGATGTATCTCTCTATATGATGTCAAGACTCGACATCCATTTTCAAATTTCAAATATGAATTATAGTAATGATAGCAATTCATCATATGGAAAGATATCAACATGTAAAATTATAATGCAAGTTCTTGATATCTTAATATGATGCAAATATGGCAATCATAGCAAACATGGCATAGCATCAATAATCATTTGTCTGCTTCTTTCAACATAATATGGCATTTATAGTATTAATTCATATACTTCTTCCCCTTTGTCATCAACAAAAAGAAGAACAATATAAGCATCTTTTGAATATACGTGTGATGCCATAAGTCGGTTCATGTCATTTATAGGATACAAACATCTCAAGAAGACCATGACATGGAGATTACTTACATAGAGTGAAAACTTCTTCCTTTTTATTTTGTTATTATCCTTTTTTTGCATGAAGGAGGAAAGTCATTTGTGTAGTTCAAATAGATAGCATGCTTTATAAGGATCAGGATATTTATGTGAGTAAAGTCCTTGCAAAAAATATCTTCCTTTTATAAGAAGGAATCATCAAATTTATTTCTCAAAGGCAATATTTTTCACATGATAAGTCTAAAAGCCATGCATTTGCTAGATGATTCTTTGTGTCAAGAATTAATTATGTGAATTAAAATCCGAAAGAGAATAATGTATTCATGAAATCCGATTGGAACTGAAAATTTAATTTAACACTTTCATGCAAGACTATGAAGACATGCTCATCGTTTATGAAAATTATTGTATTAATTTCCAACATGTTATTTTTGGCATGTAATGATAATTAAGTGATTTGATCATTCAATCAATAAAGTCTGAATAATAAGTTTAACAAGTTTATGCATTCGGACACATCAACATTCCTAATTCTCTTCTTATGAAATCAAATTGTTCTTCACTTAGAGGTTTTGTAAAAATATCAGCTAGTTGATGCTTAGTATCTATGAACTCTATAATTACATCATGATTAGTAACATGATCTCGTATAAAGTGATGTCTAATATCAATATGTTTTGTTCTTAAGTGTTGAATGAAATTCTTTGTTAAACATATTGCACTCGTGTTATCACATTTAATGGGAATGTTTTTAAGATAGACTTTATAATCTTCTAAGGTGTTTTTCATCCACACAACTTGTGCACAGCATGCACTAGCTGCAATATATTCATCTTCAGTTGTTGATAGAGCAACCGAGTTTTGTTTCTTAGATGACCAGGAAACAAGGAAGTGTCCCAAAAATCGACATGTTCCTGATGTGCTTTTTCTATCTAGTCTACACTCGGCAAAATCCGCATTAGCATAAGTAATTAACTGAAAATTTTTGGATTTTAGATACCATAATCCTAGATTTGTGGTTCTTTTAAGATATCTAAGTATTCTTTTAACCGCTTTGAGATGAGATCTGGTCTGGTTGCAATGAGGTAAAGTAAACTTCCTATCATACCCTATAAGTTTTTTGATCGAAGCTTTAGTTAATTTAAATACATGATTAGGGAGGCTATTATTTTCAAATCCGAGAGGTTGTTCAACATAAACTTCTTTAGAAATAAAGCCATTAAGAAAAGCGCTTTTAACATCCATTTGAAATAACTTAAAATTATTATTACTAGCATAGGCAAGGAGCATCCTTATGGCTTCAAATCTAGCCACATGAGCGAATGTTTCTTCGTAATCGATACCTTCTTCTTGGTTGAAACCTTTGGCCACTAGTCTAACCTTGTTTCTCACCACAATACCATATTAATCTTGCTTGTTTCGAAAGACCCATTTAGTACCAATAACTAAATGGTCATTTGACCTAGGAACAAGCTTCCACACCTTATTTCTCTCAAATTGATTTAACTCATCTTGCATTGCGATAATACATGAATCATCTTTCATGGCTTCGTCAATACATTTAGGTTCAATTTGGGAGAGAAAAGCGGCGTTGGCACATGAATTTTTAAGAGATAAACGTGTTTGAACCCCCTTAGATGTGTCTCCTAGGATTAGCTCCTCAGGATGATCATCTACATACTTTAAGTCCTTAGGTAAGGAAGTTTCGGAAGTGGATGCATCCAAGTTGCTAGTTGGAGAAGGGGTTTCATTTAAATTCAAAGAATCGAAATTAACATTATCATCAAAGTCATTTTTCTTGATTTCGGAAATCTCATTGAAAACAACATGAATGGATTCTTCTATTATTAAAGTCCTTTTATTGAAGATACAAAAAACTTTAGAAACCGAAGAATAACCAAGAAAAATTCCTTCATCAGATTTAGCATCAAATTTTCCTAAGGCATCTTTCTCATTCAAGATAAAACACTTACACCGAAAAACTTTAAAAGATGAAACATTAGGTTTTTTATTGTTCCACAACTCATAGGGAGTTTTGGTGAGTAAGGGTCTTACTAAAACTCTATTTAAAATATAGCATGCAGTGTTTACAGCTTCGGCCCAAAAATATTTGGGTAGGCTTTGTTAATTCAACATGGTTCTTGCCATTTCTTGTAAATTTCTATTCTTTCTTTCTACTACTCCATTTTGTTGAGGATTTCTTGGAGTAGAGAAGTTGTGGTTGAATCCATTAGATTCAAATAATTCTTGAAAATCACAGTTTTGAAATTCACCACCGTGATCACTTCGAATTGATGAAATCATAAAACCTTTTTCATTTTGAACAAGTTTGCAAAACTTGGTGAAATATCGAAAGCATTCAATTTTGTGTTTCAAAAAACAAGTCCATGTGTATCTACTATAGTCATCTACAATGACGAGGGCGTATTTGCTACCTCCTAGGCTTGATGTAGAGATTGGTCCGAAAAAGTCCATATGGATCAATTGTAAGGGCCTTGATGTGCATATTTGATTCTTAGATTTGAAACTACTCTTAATCTATTTTCCTAATTGACAATCATCACATACATTATCTTTGATGAACTTGATGTGAGGAATTCCTCGTACAAGTTCTTTGGATGATATTTGAGTGATTAGTTTTATGCTAGCATGAACTAATCTTCTATGCCATAGCCAAGCATCCTCATTTAAAACCAAAAAACACATTTCATTACACAGATCATTGATGTCAATGGTGTATATGTTATTTTGTTTTAATGCTATCATAGATGTGTTGTTGTGTGGTTTTTTAAGGATGCATGAATTAGATTCGAATTTGACAATATATCCTTTATCACATAATTGACTAATGCTCAAAAGATTATGTTTTAAACAATCAATTAACAAAACATCTTTAATAAAGAAGTTGGATTTGTTACATATGGTTCCTTTGCCAATGATTTTACCCTTGTTGTTGTCTCCGAAGGTGACATTGCCTTCGTCTATGCTAGTGAGCTTAGAGAATTGAGATGGATCTCCGGTCATATACGTTGAGCATCCACTATCAAGGTACCATCTCTTGCTCCTAGCTTGTGATGGTGTATGTTTCTATAAGAAAGGATAATTTTTAGGTACCCATTTACTTTTGGGTGCCTCAAAAGTTGATCTATATTGTTTGTTATGTTGCATAGAGTTTATCATAGTTCCTTTAGGAACCCAAATTAATTTGTTCGGACTAATTTTCTTGAATGGACAATAATAAATTTTGTGTCCATGCTTGCAACAAAAGTTGCGTTTGCTTTGGTGTCGAACATGTTGGATGGAGCCTTTTATGAAGGTGGTTGGATTTTGGTGAGAATTTCTCACAAATCCGATTCCACTTCTTTTGGGAACGTGACCCTTGTTTGTAAGGATCATGTTCAAAGACTTGCTACCAACCTCAAATTTCTTCAAGGTGTCTAGGAGTAGCAAGTTTTGCTTTTGGATAGTTTCTAGATCATGACATTTAATACAAGAGCCTAAACTATCATGATATTCAGTTTTTAACTTATCGAAATCATAATTAAGACTATCATGATCCTTTTTTAGCAATTTGTATTTTCTACTAATAACCTTGCATTCATCAAATAAATCATGGAAGGCATTTAATAACTTATCAAATGATAAATCTGCATCAATTAAATTTGTTACCTCCTCTTCGATGGCCATTAAGGCGTAATAAGCAACTTGCTCAGTGTTGGACTCCTCTTCTTCAGACGCGCTCGAATCATCCCATGTTGCTTTGAGCGACTTCTTCTTTGATGTTCTCTTCTTGGCTTGGGGACAATCACTCTTGTAGTGTCCCAGCTTTTTGCTCTCATAGCAAATAACTTGGTCCCTTTTGTGTTCAAGTTTATTTTTTGCGTCATTTTTAAACTTGTTTCTCTTAATGAATTTTGTGAATTTCCTTATTAGAAGTGCCAAGTCATCGTCACAGTCCTCATCACTTGAGTTTTCTCTCAAGTGGTCATTTAAAGTTCGAAGTGCCATATCCTACCTGTTCTTTGGAAGGATGTCTTCTTGCTCTTCATGAGCCTTGCATGTCATTTCATAGGTCATTAATGACCCGATTAGTTCTTCAAGAGGAAAGTTGCTTAAATCTTTAGCCTCTTGAATAGCAGTGACTTTAGGGTCCAAACTCTTAGGAAGGGATCTTAAAATCTTATTTACGAGCTCAAAATCCGAAAAGCTTTTGCCGAGTCCTTTTAGACCAATGACGACATCCGTGAAACGGGTGTACATATCGCCAATAGTCTCGCTCGGTTCCATTCGGAAAAGTTCGAAGGAGTGTATCAAAAGATTGATTTTTGACTCTCTTACTCTACTTGTGCCTTCATGAGTCACTTTGAGTGTATGTCAAATATCAAACGCGGTTTCACAAACCGAAACTCGATTAAACTCATTTTTCTCAAGCGCACAAAATAAGGCATTCATAGCCTTTGCATTAAGAGCGAAAGTCTTCTTCTCCAATTCATTCCAATCGATCATTGGAAGAGAAGATTTCGAAAAATCATTTTCGACAAGATTCCAAAGTTTAAAATCCATTGAAATAAGGAAGATCCTCATTCGGGTCTTCCAATAGGTGTAGTCCGTCCCATTGAACATGGGTGGATGTGTAATAGAATGACCCTCTTGGTTTCTGGCGTATGCCATCTCTCTTGAGTTTTAATCCATTTGAGAGTGAACCTTGCTCTGATACCAATTGTTAGGATCAAGATGTTTGGATCAAGAGCACTAAGAGGGGGGTGAATTAGTGCAGCGGAAAACTTTCTGCGTTTTAAAACTAAGTTCGTACGACAAAGCTGATTTCAGCAGAAACTTCGATTCGTAAATCACTTTAACTTCTGATTAGGCAAGAGACAGTTAAAAACGAATCTGATAAGGCAGTTTGCTATTGTGATAGAAATCAGAATGTAAGAGAAAACTGAAATACGATGTTCGTACGAGAAAACCGATTTACGTCTAAACACGATTCGGAAAGTATTGAGCTTGGAAACGCAAATGAAAAAGCACAGAAGATAGTAAGCTATGAAGAAGGTTTGCAATAAGAAAATAAGCTCAAAGTAAATGCAAACTAGAGAGCAGCTCGATTTAGAGTGATTTGCGAGAAAATCGATTTACGTCTAAACACGATTCGAAAAGTATTGAGCTTGAAAACTCAGACATAAAAGTGCAGAACATAGTAGGCTATGAAGGAGGTTTGCAGTAAAGATAATGAACTCAAAGTAAATGCAAACTAGAAAGCAGCGCGATTTAGAGTGGTTTGGTCAGTCTTGACCTACATCCACTTCTGGCTTCCTCCACCGATAAGGTTGCTGACGTCCACTAGAGGCCTTCCTTCAATAGGCGAAAGCCAACCACCTTTTTACAGATTCACTCCTTTTGACGGGCTTAGGAGACAACCCTTACAAACTTTTCTCTCATTTCTTGAAAGATCTGAACTTGGAAGAAGAGAAGGAGAAGAACTTTTAACTCATACAACACTTTTGAGCTCTAAAAATCACAGAGTAAGATTAAGATTTCGGTGGTTTTCGTTGCTCTTTCATTGTTGAAAGAGTGGGGTATTTATAGGCCCCAAACCAATTCGAATTTTGAGCTCAAAACTGTGAATTCCTGGAATTTCGGGGTCTGGCGGTTGCATCGCTTGACTGGGGCGGTTGCACCACTGTCAGAGCTCGGAGACCGAGCTCCTAGGCGGTGCCACCGCTTGTCAGGGGCGGTTGCACCGCCTGGCAGAGCTCGGAGACCGAGCTCAGGCGGTGCCACCGCCTGACTGGGGCGGTTACACCACCCAGCCAGAGCTCAGGCGGTTCCACCGCTTGTCAGTGGCGGTTGCACCGCCCAGCCAGAACTCGGAGACCGAGACCTGGGCGGTGCCACCGCCGACCCAGGCGGTGCCACCTCTGGCCAAGTCATCTGGGTCCGAATGGGCTGATCCATTCGGCCCCAATTGGGTCTTTTAAGGGCCCAATTGCCCCAAGATTAAGTTAGTGGGATCACCTCCCATTTCTAACTTAATCAACGTGCTAACTACGACAATTCGAAGGACAGCTTGCTCCGATGCGTCAATTGCTTCTTCCAGCGAGCTTCCGGTGAACTTCCGTCGATCATCCGATGAACCCTCGGAGATGCTCCTGCAGACTTCCGCCAAACTCCTGGACTTGCGACGATCCACTTGGCGAGTTCTGACGAACTTCTTTTAGCAAGCTCCTGGACTTCTCGGATATGTTCCCGCAGAACCTCCGACGACCGTCCGAACTTCCGTCGAGCTCTCGGACTCCCAACGTGATCATAGTCCTGACTCCGGCGCAACTCTTGCTGTATGTCTTACTTTCATCGTAGTTAATCCTGCACACTTATCTCAACGTATGGATTAGATAACAAATGACAATTGATGTCATCATCAAAATCCTATATTCAACAATCTCCCCCTTTTTGATGATGACAATCAATTGATAACGGAGTTAACCTTAACTCCCCCTATCTATGTGCCATAATTGAGATAAGTTATTCTTGAATTCAAAGCCTTTGAATTCAAGAGACATATTGATAAGTTAAAGTCATTTAAGCTTATCAATACTCTCATCATGATTCCCATCATGATGTATCTCTTTGTATGATGTCAAGACTCGACATCCATTTTCAAATGTGAATTGTTGTAATGATAGCAATTCATCATATGGAAAGATATCAACATTTTCAAATTATAATACAAGTTCTTGATATCTTAATATGATGCAAATATGACTATCATAGTAAACATGGCATAGTTTCAATGATCATATGTCTGTTTCTTTCAACATAATAAGGCATTTATAGTATCAATTCTAATACTTCTCCCCCTTTGTCATCAACAAAAAGGAGAATGATATAAGCATCTTTTGAATATACATGTAATGCCATAAGTGGATTCACGTCATTTATAGGATACAAACATCTCAAGAAGATCATGACATTGAGAGTATATATGAAAACTTCTTCCTTGTAATTATTCTTTTTGCATGATGGAGGAAGGCCATTTGTGTAGTTCAAATCGATAGCATGCCTTATAAGGATCAAGACTCTTATGTTAGTAAAGTCCTTGCAAAAAAAAATCTTTCTTTTAACAAGAAGGAATCATTAATTTTATGTTTCAAAGGCAATATTCTTGTCAAGAATGTGAATCAAAATCCGAAAGAAAGTAATGATATCCAATTGGAACCGAAAATTTAATTTAACACTTACATGCAAGATTATGAGGACATGCTCATCGTTTATGAAGATTTTTCCAACATGTTATTTTTGTCATGTAATTCAATCAGTAAGGTCTAAATAATAATTTTAACAAGTTTATACATTCGAACACATCAACATTCCTAATTCTCTTCTTATGAAATCAAACTATTTTTCACTTAGAGGTTTTGTAAAAATATCAGCTAGTTGATGCTTAGTATCTATGAATTCTATAATTACATCATGATTAGTAACATGATCTCATATAAAGTGATGTCTAATATCAATATGTTTTGTTCTTGAGTGTTGAATGAGATTCTTTGTTAAGCATATTGCACTCTGTTATCACATTTAATGGGAATGTTTTTAAGATGGACTTTATAATCTTCTAAGGTGTTTTTCATCCACACAACTTGTGCACAGCATGCACTGGCTGCAATATATTCAGCTTCAGTTGTTGATAAAGCAACCGAGTTTTGTTTCTTAGATGACCAGGAAATAAGAGAATGTCCCAAAAATTGACATGTTCCTGATGTGCTTTTTCTATCTAGTCTACACCTAGCAAAATCCGCATCAGCATAAGCAATTAATTGAAAATTTTCGGATTTTGGATACCATCCTAGATTTGTGGTTCCTTTGAGATATCTAAGTATTCTTTTAACTGCCTTGAGATGAGATATCTTAGGGTTCGATTGAAACCTAGCACAAAGTCCTACACTGAACATAATGTCTGGTCTGGTTGAAGTTAGATAAAGTAAACTTCCTGTCATACCCCTATAAGTTTTTTGATCGAAGCTTTCTCCACTTTCATCAACTTCCAACTTCGTGGAAGTGCTCATAGGAGTGTTAACAGCTTTTGAGCTATTCATATTGAATCTATTTAGCAGATCTAGGGCATATTTAGTTTGACTAATAAAGATGTCATTCCTTAGTTGCTTAATTTGTAAGCCTAAGAAAAAGGTTAACTCTCCCATCAAACTCATTTCAAATTCGAGACTCATGGTTTTAGCAAAAGATTCACAAAGAGATTCATTTGTAGAACCGAAGATAATGTCATCAACATAGATCTGAACAATGAGAAAGTTATTTTCAAAATTTTTGATAAATAATGTAGTATCAACCTTGCCTTTTGTGAAATTATTTTCAATAAGAAAAGTACTTAGTCTGTCATACCAAGCCCTTGGGGCTTGTTTTAAACCATAGAGAGCTTTGGTTAATTTAAATACATGATTATGGAGGCTATTATTTTCAAATCCGGGAGGCTATTCAACATAAACTTCTTCAGAGATAAAGCCATTTAAAAATACGCTTTTAACATCCATTTGAAATAACTTAAAATTATTATTACTAGCATAGGCAAGGAGCATCCTTATGGCTTCTAATCTAGCCATAGGAGCGAAGGTTTCTTCGTAATCGATACCTTCTTCTTGGTTGAAACCTTTGGCCACTAGTTTAGCCTTGTTTCTTACCACAATACCATATTCATCTTGCTTGTTTCTAAAGACCCATTTAGTACTAATAACTAAATGGTCATTTGGCCTAGGAACAAGCTTCCACACCTCATTTCTCTCAAATTGATTTAACTCATCTTGCATTGTGATAATCCATGAATTATCTTTCATGGCTTCGTCAATACAATTAGGTTCAATTTGGACGTTGAGAAAAGCGGCTTGGCACACGAATTTTTAAAAGATGAACGTGTTTGAACCCCCTTAGATGTGTCTCCTAGGATTAGCTCCTTAGAATGATCATCTACATACTTCCAGTCCTTATGTAAGGTAGTTTCGGAAGTGGATGCCTTATCAACAAGGTTGCTAGTTGGAGAAGGGGTTTCATTTAAATTCAAAGAATCAAAATTAACATCATCATCAAAGTCTTTCTTCTTGATTTCGGAAATCTCATTGAAAACAACATGAATGGATTCTTCTATTATTAAAGTCCTTTTATTGAAGATACGAAAGGCTTTAGAAACCGAAGAATAACCAAGAAAAATTCCTTCATCGGATTTAGCATCAAATTTTCCTAAGGCATCTTTCTCATTCAAGATAAAACACTCACACCCAAAAACTTTAAAATATGAAACATTAGGTTTTTTATTATTCCACAACTCATATGGAGTTTTGGTGAGTAAGAGTCTTACTAAAACTCTATACAAAATATAGCATGCAGTGTTTACAGCTTCGGCCCAAAAATATTTGGGTAGGCTTTGTTCATTCAACATGGTTCTTGCCATTTCTTGTAAATTTCTATTCTTTCTTTCTACTACTCCATTTTGTTGAGGATTTCTTGGAGTAGAGAAGTTGTGGTTGAATCCATTAGACTTACAGAATTCTTGGAAATCACGGTTTTGAAATTCACCACCGTGATCACTTCGAATTGATGAAATCATAAACCCTTTTTCATTTTGAACAAGTTTGCAACACTTGGTGAAATATCTAAAGCATTCATTTTTGTGTTTCAAAAAATAAGTCCATGTGTATCTACTATAGTCATCTACAATAACGAGGGCGTATTTGCTACCTCCTAGACTTGATGTAGAGATTGGTCCGAACAAGTCCATATGGATCAATTGTAAGGGCCTTGATGTGCTTATTTGATTATTAGATTTGAAACTACTCTTAATCTGTTTTCCTAATTGACAAGCATCACACAGATTATCCTTGATGAACTTGATGTGAGGAATTCCTCGTACAAGTTCTTTGGATGATATTTGAGTAATAAGTTTCATGCTAGCGTGACCTAATCTTTTGTGCCATAGCCAAGCATCCTCATTTAAAACCGAAAGACACATTTCATTACACAAATCATTGATGTCAATGGTGTATACGTTATTTTGTTTTAATGCTATCATAGATGTGTTGTTGTTTGATTTTTTAAGGATGCATGCATTAGATTCGAATTTGACAATATATCCTTTATCACATAATTGACTAATGCTCAAGAGATTATATTTTAAACTATCAACTAACAAAACATCTTCAATAAAGAAGTTGGATTTGTTACCTATGGTTCCTTTGCCAATGATTTTACCCTTGTCGTTGTCTCCGAAGGTGACATACCCTTCTTCTATGCTAGTGAGCTTAGAGAATTGAGATAGATCTCCGGTCATATGCATTGAGCATCCAATATCAAAGTACCATCTCTTGCTCCTAGTTTGTGATGCCGTGTGTCTCTATAAGAAAGGATAATTTTTAGGTACCCATTTACTTTTGGGTGCCTCAAAAGTTGATCTATATTGTTTGTCATGTTGCATAGCGTTTATCATAGTTCTTTTAGGAACCCAAATTAATTTGTTTGGACTAATTTTCTTGAATGGACAATAATGCGTTTTGTGTCCATGCTTGTAACAAAAGTTGCATTTGCTTTGGTGTTGAACATATAGGATAGGGCCTTTTATGAAGGTTGTTGGATTTTGGTGAGAATTTTTCACGAATCCGATTCCCCTTCTTTTGAGAACTTGACCCTTGATTGTAAGGATCATGTTCAAAGACTTGCTACCGACCTCAAATTTCTTCAAGGTGTCCATGAGTAGCAAGTTTTGCTTTTGGATAGTTTCTAGATCATGACATTTGATACAAGAGCCTAAACTATCATGATATTCAGTCTTTAACTTATCGAAATCACAATTAAGACTATCATGCTCCTTTTTTAGCAATTTATATTTTCTACTAATAATCTTGCATTCATCAAATAAATCATGGAAGGTATTTAATAATTCTTCAAATGATAAATCTGCATCAATTAAATTTGTTACCTCCTCTCCGATAGCCATTACGGCGTAATGAGCAACTTGCTCGGTGTTGGACTCCTCTTCTTCGGATGCGCTCGAATCATCCCATGTTGCTTTGAGCGCCTTCTTCTTTGACGTTCTCTTCTTGGCTTGGGGACAATCACTCTTGTAGTGTCCCAGCTTGTTGCACACATAACAAATAACTTGGTCCCTTTTGGGTTAAAGTTTATTTTTTGTGTCATTTTTAAATTTGTTTCTCTTAATGAATTTTTTGAATTTCTTTGTTAGAAGTGCCAAGTCAACGTCACAGTCCTCATCACTTGAGTTTTCTCTCAAGTGGTTATCAAATGTTCTAAGTGCCATATCCTTCTTGTTCTTTGGAAGGATGTCTTCTTGCTCTTTATGAGCCTTGCATGTCATTTCATAAGTCATTAATGACCCGATTAGTTCTTCAAAAGGGAAGTTGCTTAAATCTTTAGCCTCTTGAATAGCAGTGACTTTAGGGTCCCAACTCTTAGGAAGGGATCTTAGAATCTTATTTACAAGCTCAAAATCCGAAAAACTTTTGCCGTGTCCTTTTAGACCATTGACGACATCCATGAAACGGGTGTACATGTCGCCAATAGTCTCGCTCGGTTTCATTCGGAAAAGTTCGAAAAAGTGTATCAAGAGATTGATTTTTGACTCTTGCACTCTACTTGTGCCTTCGTGAGTCACTTCGAGTGTTTGCCAAATATCAAATGCAGTTTCACAAACCGAAACACGATTAAACTCATTTTTATCAAGCGCACAAAATAGGGCATTCATAGCCTTTGCATTAAGAGCGAAAGTCTTCTTCTCCAATTCATTCCATTCGATCCTTGGAAGAGAAGATTTCAAAAAACCATTTTCAACAAGATTCCAAAGTTCAAAATCCATCGCAATAAGGAAGATCCTCATTCGGGTCTTCCAATAAGTGTAGTCTGTTCCATTGAACATGGGTGGATGTGTAATAGAATGACCCTCCTGATTTCCGGCGTATGCCATCTCTCTTGGGTTTTAATCCATTTGAGAGTGAACCTTGCTCTGATACCAATTGTTAGGATCAAGAGCACTAAGAGGGGGGGGTGAATTAGTGCAGTGGAAAACTTTCTGCGTTTTAAAACTGAGTTTGTACGACAAAGCTGATTTCAGTAGAAACTTTGATTCATAAATCACTTTAACTTGTGATTAGGCAAGAGACAGTTAAAAACGAATCTAATAAGGCAGTTTTCTATTGTGATAGAAATCAGAATGTAAGCGCAAACTGAAATACGATGTTCGTACGAGAAAATCGATTTAAGTTTAAACACGATTCAGAAAGTATTGAGCTTGGAAACGCAAACGTAAAAGCACAGAAGAAAATAAGCTATGAAGAAGGTTTGCAGTAAGGATAATAAGCTCAAAGTAAATGCAAACTCGAGAGTAGCTCGATTTAGAGTGATTTGCGAGAAAATATATTTACGTCTAAACACGATTCAAAAAGTATTGAGCTTGAAAACTCAGACGTAAAAGCGCAGAATACAGTAGGCTATGAAGGAGGTTTGCAGTAAAGATAATGAACTCAAAGTAAATGCAAACCAAAGAGCAGCGCGATTTAGAGTGGTTCGGTCAGTCTTGACCTACATCCACTTCTGGCTTCCTCCACCGATGAGGTTGCCAACGTCCACTAGAGGCCTTCCTTCAATAGGCGAAGGCCAACCACCATTTTACAGATTCACTCCTTTTGACGGGCTTAGGAGACAACACTTACAAACTTTTCTCTCCTTTCTTGAAAGATCTGAACTTGGAAGAAGAGAAGGAGAAGAACTTTTAACTCATACAACACTTTTGAGCTCTAAAAATCACAGAGTAAGATTAAGATTTCGGTGGTTTTCGTTACTCTTTCATTGCTGAAAGAGTGGGGTATTTATAGGCCCTAAACCAATTCAAATTTGGAGCTCAAAACTGTCAATTCCCGGAATTCCGGGGTCTGGCGATTGCACTGCCTGACTGGGGCGGTTGCACCGCTGTCAGAGCTCGGAGACTGAGCTCCTAGGCGGTGCCACCGCTTGTCAGGAGCGGTTGCACCGCCTGGCAGAGCTCGGAGACCGAGCTCAGGTGGTGCCACCTCTGGCCAAGTCATCTGGGTCCAAATGGGCTGATCCATTCGGCCCCAATTGGGTCTTTCAAGGGCCCAATTGCCCCAAGATTAAGTTAGTGGGATCACCTCCCATTTCTAACTTAATCAACGTGCTAACTATGACAATTCGAAGGACAACTTGCTCCGGTGCGTCAATCGCTTCTTCCAGTGAGCTTCCGGTGAACTTCCGTCGATCATTCGATGAACCCTCGGTGATGCTCCTGCGGACTTCCAGCAAACTCCTGGACTTGCGACGATCCACTTGGCGAGTTCCGACGAGCTTCTTTTGGCAAGCTCCTTGACTTCTCGGATATGTTCCCGCAGAACCTCCGATGACCGTCCGAACTTCCGTCGAGCTCTCAAACTCCCAACGTGATCATAGTCCTGACTCCGGCGCAACTCCTGCTGCATGTCTTACTTTCATCGTAGTTAATCCTGCACACTTATCTCAACATATGGATTAGATAACAAATGAGAATTGATGTCATCATTAAAATCTGAGATTCAACACAAGAGCACTAAGAGGGGGGGGAATTAGGGGGGGTGAATTAGTGCAGTAGAAAACTTTCAACGTTTAAAACTGCGTTCGTACGACAAAGGCGAAATCGCTAGAAAAGCCAATTCGTAAATTACTTTAACTTGAGATCATGTAAGAAGCAGTTAAAACAAATCTAAAAAGGCAGTTTGCAGTTATGATGGAAATCAGAATGTAAGCGCAAATTGAAATACGATGTTTGTACGGTAAAAGCGATTTCAGTAGAAAAGCCGATTCGTAAATCACTTTAACTTGTGATTAGGCAAGAAGCAGTTAAAACAAATTTGTTAAGGCAGTTTGCAGTTGTGATGGAAATCAGAATGTAAGCGCAAACTGAAATACGATGTTCGTACGAGAAAAGCGATTTACATCTAAACACTGATTCGGAAAATACTGAGCTTGGAAACACAATCATAAAAGCGCAGAAGGTAGTAAGCCATGAAGGAGGTTTGCAGTAAGGATAATAAGCTCAAAGTAAATGCTAACCAAAGAGCAGCGCGATTTAGAGTGGTTCGGTCAATCTTGACCTATATCCACTTCTGGCTTCCTCCACCGATGAGGTCACCGACGTCCACTAGAGGCCTTCCTTCAATAGGCAAAGGCCAACCACCCTTTTATAGATTCACTCCTTTTGACGGGCTTAGGAGACAACCCTTACAAACTTTTCTCTCCTCTTTTGAAAGATCTAAACTTGGAAGAAAAGAGAGAGAAGAACCTTTAGCTTATACAACACTTTTGAGCTCAAAAAATCTCAGAGTAAGATCAGGATTTTGGTGGTTTTTCGTTGCTCTTTCATTGCTGAAAGAGTGGGGTATTTATAGGCCCTAAACTAGTTTGAATTCGGAGCTCAAAACTGTCATTTCCCGGAATTTCGGGGTCTGGTGGTTGCACCGCCTGACTGGGGCAGTGCATTGCCTGACAGAGCTCGAAGACTGAGCCTCTGGGCGGTGCCACCGCTTGTCAGGGGCGGTTGCACCGCTTGGCAGAGCTCAGAGACCAAGCTTAGGCGGTGCCACCGCTTGACTAGGGCGGTTGCACCGCCCAGCCAGAGCTTGGAGACCGAGCTCAGGCGGTTGCACCGCTGTCAGAGGTGGTTGCACTGCCCAGCCAGAACTCGGAGACTGAGCCCTGGGCGGTGCCACCGCCGACCCAGGCGATGCCACCTTTGGGCGAGAGATCTGGGTCCGAATTGGTTGATCCATTCGGCCCAATTTGGTTCTTTCAAGGGCTCAATTGCCCTTAGATTAAGTTAATGGGATCATCTCCCATTTCTAACTTAATCATCATGCTAACTATGACAATTCTTAAGACTTTTACTACAGCTTGCTTTGGTGCATCAATCGCTTCATCCAGTGAGCTTCCGGCGAACTTCCGATGAACATCCAACGGACCTCCGGCGATGCTCCTGCGGACTTCCGACAAACTCCTGGACTTGCGACGATCCACTTGGCGTGTTCTGACGAGCTTCTTTTGGCAGGCTCCTGGACTTCTCGGATTTGTTCCCGCAGAACCTCCGACGACCATCCGGACTTCCGTTAAGCTCTCGAACTCCTAACGTGATCATAGTCTTGACTCCGGTGCAACTCCTGCTGCATGTCTTACTTTCATCGTAGTTAATCCTGCACACTTATCTCAACATATGGATTAGATAACAAATGATAATTGTTGTCATCATCAAAATCCGAGATTCAACAAGAGTGAGCCTCGCTCTGATACCAATTGTTAGGATCAGAGTGGCACTAAGAGGGGGGGTGAATTAGTGCAGCAGTAAAGTATGATAAACTTTCGACGATTTAAACACTTTCAAAAACTTCGTACGATAAAAGTAACGTTTCGTTTGAAACAGTTTTGATTGCAACTTGAGTAAAGTAAGAAACCGGAAACGATTGCAGAAAGGTAAGTACTCACAGATTCAATGAACATGCCAATTTAAAGTAGTTCGGTCAAATGACCTACATCCACTTGCGAAGCCTTCTTCAATGAGGCTCCCAACTTCTACTAGCAAATCAATTTGAAGGGGAAGGACTAATACCCCTCTTACAACCTTTACAAGTGGTTCACACTCTTACAATTTTTTCAATAAGAAGAAAGGAGATGAACACTCAAGCAATTTGAAAACAAGACTTGCTAAGACTTTGCTAAGGCTCTAATCTCAAACTATTGCTTTGCAAAAGTTATATTCTTTATTGAGAATTGAGAGGTATTTATAGGCCCCAAGAGGATTCAAATTTGGGCTCCAAATTTTGAATTCTCTTGGGTTTCCGAGACTGGCGGTGCCACCGCATGTCGATGCCTGTCGGTGGCGGTGCCACCGCCTGTCAATGTCTATTAGACGTTGTATTGGCAGTGCCATTGCCTGATCTTGATTGCTGGACGGTGCCACCGCCTGACACTTCGGGCTCTGGGCGGTGCCACCGCCCATCCTTACATATCTCTGGTTAGGCTTCACGTCCGTCCCATATCAGGCCACTTTTGGGCCCAGTTGGCCCCTAACCAAGATATAGGATTGTCCCTTAATCCTAACCCTAATTACATGTGAACTACATACCTAAAAACATAATCCTAAGCAAGTTTTTAACCGGCCAATGTCGAGTTTTTTTCGGCGAGCTTTCCTGTGATCTTCCGGTGGACTTCTGATACGCCCTCGGGTTTCTTCCGGTGGACTCCCAGTAGGCTCCCGATCTTGTGACGAATTCAACGAGTAGCTGAGCCTTCTCGGTGATCTCTGTAAACCTCTGACGATCTCTTCGGCAGACTTTCGAAAGTTCCGACAAATCTTCAATCTTTCTTGGTTAGTTCCGACAGCATCTCCGACGAATCTTCGGACTCTCAAACGTCCATCGAACTTGACTCCGGTATCCTTGCTTTATGATTTTAGGCTATCGTAGTTAATCCTGCACACTTAACTTCAATAATATGGATTAGATCAATTAACCCATCAATTGATTTCATTATCAAAATCCAAGATTCATCAGCGACTGGGGGCAGCGTCGCCAAGGGCCTATCGCTGTGGTGGTTGCGACAACGCGGATGGAAGGCAGCGTTGCTCTGTCTCTACCGCACTACGGAAGGAGGCGTTGGTGACACCGAGGGATCGCATGCGGTTGAGGAAACAACATTGCCATTGAAGCATCCGAGGTTGAGAAGAGGAGTCGGTGCATGCGTTGCCGAGGTTGAAGGGGCGCACAAGAGCTTGCTGCATGTGCTATTGGAGGGTGGTTGCGGTGGCGTTGCGAGTATGAGGCTGCAGTGGAAAATAGGAATCAACGGTGGTAGGCTGGGCGGCAAGCGGCATCGTCACTGGCTGAGCAGCAACGGCGACGGTGGTGGCAACCGACATTCGCAGCAGCAAGAGGGCCGGCAATTGCTTCGCAACAGCATGAGGACTGCCCTATTTCGGTCACCAACAGGGTAGAGCAAGGGGGATTGGCGGCGGTCATTCTCGTCCGAGCCAGGGGGAGCAGCGGTTGGGAGGTGAGCGGCGGTCGCCGCACGGTGGCTGGTAACGGTGGTGGGCTGGCAAGAAGGTGATGACACTTGAGGCACGGTTGTGATCGACGAGGGGTTGCGGTAACAGAGGAAGCTCTGTTTCTGCAACCGCTGCAAGGAGGGGCTACGGAAATCGGCGACTGCGGCTGCGGTGCCGGCGGTCCTTCTCGCTCGAGCGAGATGGGGATGCGAGGAGGAGAGGTCGCTGGCCGGGTGATCGAGCGGTGGCGAGGCAGCTGGGAAAAGTGGTGGTGACGCGGTTGGGAATAAGGGCAATCCGTGAGTTACCCTGTTTCGGTCGCCGTGAGGAGGAAGACAACCAGCGGTTGTGGCTGTGGCTTCTTCTTCCTCTCTTGTTTCTTCTTTTCTTTTTTCTTTCTGTTTTTTTTTTTAACAAGATGGGGCAGCGAGGAGGTCGAGCGGTGGTCGAAGGTTGCTGGCCGGGGAGAAGCAGCGACAGTGGTCGAGCAGTCGGGGAAACAACGGCAGTGGTGAAGAAAGAGTTGCCTTGTAGTGGTGGTGGGGAAGAAGGGAAGCAAGGCTACGGTGGGCTGCGCCAAGGATCGTTGCTTTGATACCAAATGGTAAGATCCTAAAATCTTATGGTCGCTCTGATACCAATTGATAAGACCCTAAGGTCTTATCGTGGAAGAAATGAGAGAAAAGGGAATGATAATGATCGCTTCGAGGGGATCGACCTCCTAGGGTTTGTCCATATAGTGGAATAACATTTCATTGATTGATTGATTTCCTTAAAGAAAGTGTTACATCACATTTATAGAGTTCCACCCAGAATTCATCAGGACTTGAACTCTAATAATAAATAAATATTAAATAAATCTCTACTTGACTTTAATTGAACCAAACCGACTCAATAAACAACTGAACTAAACAGACTCGATAAACATTATTTAAAAGCTTAGAAAAAGGGTCCTAACAGAACATCTTCATAAGGCATTTGTAATAGTCCCCCTTTTATAGTAGTGATTTGCTCCTCCTTCTTCCGTGGATGTAGGTCAATTGACTGAACCACGTAAATTTGGTGTTCTTGTCGCTTCTCTTATTTTTCTGCTTTATTGTCTTTGTTAAGTTACCAAAATTATCCTTTGGTAAATTTCCTAGGGCTAGCTATAACAAACTAGTATTAGAGCCTAATTTCGAGTTCTTTTGGCAATAATGACAATAACAAAGATCGTTGTCGAGAAATTCGATAGAAATGTCAACTTCGGCATGTGGCAACTCAAGATGGAGGCCATTCTGGTTCAAGACGGAGTTGATTTGGCACTATAGGGAGCTGAGAACATTCCAAATGGTACGTTAAAGGAAGATCTTGTGGGTATGGATAAGAAGGCCCGTTCAAGCATTATTCTAAATCTCTCTAACGAGATTTTATGGGAGGTAGCTACGGAGAGTACGGCTAAGAGCATGTGGGACAAACTTAAAGCCTTATATATGAAGAGGACAGTGGATAATCGTCTCTATTTGAAGTAGAGTTTATATATGCTTCGGATGACTGAAGGTATATCTATGCTCTCACATCTTGATAAATTTGATTCCTTAGTTATGGATTTAGAGAATATAGATGCAAAAATTAATGATGAGGATAAAGCCATGTTACTTTTGTGTTCTCTTCCCCAATCCTTTAAGTATTTTTGTGATACTGTGATTTATGGAAAAGAAACAATTTCGTATCAGGAAATTAAATTTGCACTAAAATCTAAGGAGCAAATAGACAAGGAAATCACTAGGGAAAGTAAGGGAATCGAGCTGAAGGTCTGATTGTCAGGGGTAGAACGAATAAAAGAGAATTTGATAGTAGTAGATCTAAATCTAGATATAAATCCAGACAAAAATTTGGAGTGCAGATGTTGTCATAAAATGGGGCACATTAAGGCTGATTGCTTTAAATTGAAAAATAAATTAAAGCAAAAGGAAAAATTTGTTGAGAAAACTACTTAGTCCGCTGAAGCTAGTGTAGCAGCTGATGAGAATGTTATAAATATTTTCTTTGCTACTGATGATAGGATGAGGTCTAAAAATGAATGGATTTTCGATTCGGGTTGTTCTTATTATATGTGTCCTAATAGAGATTTGTTTTCCACATATGAATCTTGTAATGGTGGAATTGTTTTGATGGGCAATAATGTCGCGTGTGATGTTATTGGTAGAGGCACAATCCGAATTAAAATGCATGATGGTATTGTGAGGACACTTATTAATGTTAGACATGTTCCTGATTTAGAAAAAAATCTCATCTCTTTAGGCACCCTAGAGTCGGGTGTAAATACGCAATTGAAGGTGGAGTTATGAAAGTTTCTAGAAGTGCCCTTGTTGTTATGAAAGCTTGTAGGTCTGGTAGCTTGTATATTTTGCAGGGAACTACTATCACAAGCTTAGTTACAATCTCGTCATCATCATTGTCTGATTCTGCCATCACCAAATTATGACATATGTGTTTAGGTCATATGAGTGAAAAAGGTTTGAGCATATTGAGCAAAAGGGATCTTCTTTGCGGACAGAGTACTAGGCCACTGGATTTTTGTGAATACTGCAATTTTGGAAAGCAGAAAAGAGTCAGCTTCAATTCTCCGACAGTTCATAAAACGAAAGGTACTCTTGACTATATTCATTCAGACCTTTGGGGTCTAGCTCATATTCAATCTAAGGGTGGTGCCAGGTATATGTTGACTTTCATTAACGATTATTCCAGGAAAGTTTGAATTTATTTTCTGAAGCATAAAAATAATATTATTCTAACTTTTAACCAATGGAAGGCTTTGATTAAGAAGTAAACATGTAAACAGATTAAGCGGCTTCGAACAGATAATGGCATGGAATTTTGTGAAGGTGACTTTGATGAATTCTGCAAAATGAAGAAATTATTCGGCATCGCACTCTTAGGATGACGCCTCAATAAAATGGTGTGGCCGAATATATGAACAGGACACTCTTAGAGAGAGCAAAGTTTATGATCTCAAATGCAGGGTTGACAAAGGACTTTTGGACAGAGGCGATTAATATGGCCTGTTACGTTGTCAACCGCGCTCCTTCTGCAGCACTTAACTTTAAAACTCTGGAGGAAGTTTGGTCAGGTACTCCTGTTGATTACTTTGATTTAAAATTTTTTGGGTGTCCAGCATACATGTATGTAAATGAAGGAAAATTAGAGCCTCGAGCGAAAAAGTACATTTTCCTTGGGTATGCTTCTGGGGTTAAAGGATACAGATTATGGTGTTCTGATCCCAAATCCCCAAAATTTGCAATCAGTAAAGATGTTACTTTTGATGAATTGTCTATGTTATCTACCAAAGAGGAATCTACTAGTTGTACAAATGATAGTGCACAGAAGCAAGTGGAGCTTGAGATTGGTAGTTCAGATTCTTTTAAGTTAAACTCTTCTACTCAAAAAATACCAGTAGATGGTCCCGTGTCTACTAACAAAGATGATCTAGAGGAAGAGCAATATTCCATAGCCAAGGATAGACCACGGAGACATATTCGAGCACCATAAAGATATACAAATTTGGTTACATATGCTTTGTCTATTGCAGAAGAAACAAGTAGAGTTGGTGAGCCTACTACCTACTAAGATGTAGTTTTTTATGATAATTCCGCTAAGTGGTTGATTGCGATGAATGAAGAAATTGAATCTCTCTATCGGAATAGAACTTGGGATCTTGTGAAGCCGCCTTCAGGTAAGAAAATTATTGGATGCAAATGGGTCTTCAAAAGGAAGGAAGGTATTCCAAGGGTTGAAGATGCAAGATACAAAGTATGATTGGTTGCAAAGGGCTATAGTCAGGTACATGGTGTTGATTTTAATGACGTATTTTCACCTGTTGTTAAACATAGCTCTATTCATGTTTTACTTGCTTTAGTTACCATGTATGATTTGGAATTGGAGCAACTTGATGCCAAGATAACTTTCTTACATGGTGAACTTGAAGAACAAATTTATATGGAGCAATCTCATGGATTTAAAGTTGACGGTAAGGAAGATCATGTTTGCTTGTTAAAGAAATCCTTATATGGATTGAAGCATGTATGATAGCTGTGTTTACTTTCGGAAGTTAATTGATGGCTCTTTTATATATTTGTTACTTTATGTTAATGGCATGCTTATTACAGCTAAGAATTTGTTAGAAATTCACACTTTGAAAATGCAACTGAGTAGTAAATTTGAAATGAAAGATTTGCGAGCAGCTAAGAAAATTCTTGTCATGGAGATCAAAAGAGAATGAGGAGTTGGAAAATTATTTCTAACCTAGAAAAATTACCTCAAGAAAGTCTTGGAGAGATTTGGCATGAAAAACGCTAAGCTAGTAAGGTCTCCTCTTGCTAGCCATTTTCGGCTATTTGCTGCTCAATCACCATAGTCAGTTGAAGAGGAAGAATATATGGTGCAAGTTCCATATTCCAGTGCCATCGACAGTATTATGTATGCAATGGTTTGTACTCATCGAGATATTTCACAAGCAGTCGGTGTGGTTAGCAGATATATGTCTTGCCCGGGTAAAACACATTGGTAGGCTGTGAAGTGGATTCTCAGATACTTGTAAGAGACTTCATATGCTTGTTTGGAGTTTGGGAAAAATCGTGACACTTTGGTTGGTTTCATCGACTTTGATTATGCCGTGGATCTTGATAAACGAAGATCTTTGACAGGCTATGTTTTTTGCATTGGCAGTTGTGCAGTTAGTTGGAAAGCTTTCTTACAACCTATCGTGGCTTTATCTACTACAGAGGCAGAATATATGATAGTGATAGAGGCGATCAAAAAATTCTTATGGTTAAGAGGTTTGTTCGACGAATTATGTCTACATTAAGGTGTTGCTACAATTTACTGTGATAGTGAAAGTGCTATTTATTTGACTAAAGACCAGATATATCATGAAAGGACAAAACACATCGATGTGAAGTTTCATTTTATTCGGGATATCAATGCTGAGGGAAAAGTCCTTGTTCAGAAAATTCATACGAAGGACAATTCCAACTGATATGCTTACGAAGCCACTTCCGGTTTACAAGTTAATGCAGTGCTTGGACTTGGTTGGTGTTCATTGTTAGTGATTGCCCGTTGGGGCTTTTATAAAGAAGGTGGAGCAAGTTTTGTTAGGACATGCCAAGGTGGAGATTTGTTAGTTTGGCAAGTCTCATATTATCCCATATCAGGAAAATCAAGTTTGGTATCTCATGTTTAAACTATAAATAAGAGCCTGAACTTTGAAGTCAGATCCACCACAAAAAAACCTAATTATTTGCTTTAGGCTTTTCCTGTTTAGTAGTTTCGTATTTTATGGCTTAGGAATATCTTCCTAAGGCATTTGTAATAGTCCCTCTTTTATAGGAGTGAATTGTTCCTCTTTTGTCCGTGGATGTAGGTTAATTGATCGAACCACGTAAATTTGGTGTTCTTGTCGCTTCTTTTCTTTTTCTGCTTTATTATCTTTGTTGGTTTATCAAAATTACCCTTTGGTAAATTTACTAAGACTAAATCTAACAAGAGCTTTTATGCAAGAAACTTTATGTTTTTGAGTAATTTATTGAGCTTTGGTGTGAAAGCTGTCTTGTAAGAAACTCTCTCTTATGTTGTAGGATTTATGTTCGAGTTTAAGAGTATTTCAGTATAAGATTTGGTTATTAAAAGTGAAAAACAATGATCTTGAGGAAAGAATGATTAGACAAAATGATTAGCTATAAGAGAATTATAGTTTTTGTTGAGGAAAAAATTAGTAGAAGAATTATAGTTTTTGTCGAGAAAAGAATTAGCTATAAGACGAATGATCTCGAGGAGAGAATTAGTGATAGAACGATTCATCATTAGTTTTTGTCGAACTAGGTCCGGTGATTAACGAAAACAGTTGTACTTGTTACTAAATTATAATTAATTATAATTTTCATTGATGACTTATGTTTGTAGCCAATACATCCAAATTATATCAATTAAAAATATATAAATGGATAAAATAATATTTTTTGATAATATTTGGTGATGAATTATTTTATCACTATAAATCTTGACAAAAAGTTGTAGTGGCAAAATAAACTAAAAAATGGAATGAACATTGATCCTGCCATTAATAATTTTCTTAACAATTTATTAATTTTTAATAATCTAAAAAACATAACAAAATTCTCAATAATTGCAGTGCAAAAATAAAAAAAAGATCATATTTAAAACTCCATATTACGACATATCATTTTCTTCAAAAATCAATATTAGAGTTGATACAATCACAAAGTTCACATTATCTTAAAAAATATTTAAAATATAATCATATATTAAAAAAGATATCATGTTAGTTATTACATTTGAAATTTTCTATACAAAATAAACAATTAGATGTAGATGAAAAGTTAACGCATAAAGGTGTAATGCTAGTTATTCTCTGTGGAAATTTGAAATATAAATATACAATTTGAAACTACAAATCTCATGATAGGAAAACAAGACATAACACTAAACCCATTTAAACCGGGAACCCAAAAGAAGATACGAGATATTCGATAAAAAAATGTTACACTGAACTTTTGTATTCAGCATGATTGTTCAGCATACTTAGAAATTGTCAAATATTAAAGAAAATAACGTGTCAGAAGGTGAAATCTGGTTTACATTTTATTAAAGAAGCTTGTAAACCACTTGAAATGTTAGTTTCCAGTAATCCATAAAATAACAAATATTTTAGACAATAATAGTCTTCTTAAAGCGCTTACATGAGCAAGCACATCACATTCTACTACTTCCTGCACATCAGGTTCAATTCAATGCTTGAACAAGTAGAAGCCATTTGCAATGGCTTGGATTCAATCCATCACAATTCGACATATTGCTCTCCAGCAGATCAAATTCCACCACCACCAAAAGTTTTGACCGTCTTCATCTACCTCTGCATACTCGATCAGCTGAAAGTTTCACAGATTACAGCTCAACTAGGTTCATGCATCCACAGATTAACCTCATTAGCAGCCGCGGAGCCGAGTAGAATCAGTTTGAAACCGATATCGTCGTCCTCCGAGCCCCCTGACCCTGCTTCCTGTCCTCCTTCCAAGCCGCCCATCGTACTCAACCCTTCCTTTCAAGCTCTTCACCGACCGCCGTGGTCTCACAACCTTTCCCTGCAATGCCACTCCTAGGTCGGAACCTGGCTTATCACCTCAAGGGCCACCTGTGTTCCTGATCCTGCAAAACTCACACCAGTCCGTGAATTCATGAGAAACTCCCTCAACAGTAAGTTGGTCGGCAAAACTCCACCTCTGAGTTCCCAAGGACATTCCTTCCGAAACTCGGGGGTAAATCGTAGGCCTAGCAGTTGGATTTTTTGGTTTCCACTTCGACTTCAAAACTGAAATGCTCCATGTTTTGCTTGGCAGACCCTGGTTCATCGAGGTCAAGCCTTTGGAGGCTAAACTTTCAACCCTGACTTGAAAAATTAAAAAATTAAAAAATTAAAAAATCTCTCCACTTGGATACAACACTATATTCAAACTTTCAACCTTCTAGTCTATATCAAATTATATTCAAACTATGACAATTCTCTAAGATTGATGAGGTCACCCTCTCTAGAATAAGCGGCAAATTCACGAGGGTATGCATTCTTCTTGATTTACTTTGTTCCCTTCCCCAGGGCTACTAGATCTTAGAGGGTCATTTCTAATTCTTCTAATTCATAGCTTTTGAGAACCTATCGAATATATGCTTCAAGTGGGAGATTGTATTAGGCCTTTAGTTAGGAGAATCCTAATTGAGAGGGGCATTTATATAAAATCTACTTAGTCGATTCCCATTAAAGAGGTGAAGAGGCTGGCTAGGATTAGAAGGTTGTTTCTTAGAGAAGCATTAGGAGTTGTAAAAGAATATGAGTCTTGAGTAAGAGTCCTATAAGGAGTTGGTTAGAAGTATGAGTCTTGAGCAGGAGTTCTATTAGGAGTTGGGGTTTAGAAGCCCTATAAAAAGCCTTGTATTCATCATATTTTTTTAAGGAATAGATGAATCTTTTCTGCTGCCTTTGAGTAGCAACTTGGAGGAAGGAACCCCTATAGAGTTCGAAAGAGGCCGATCCCCTTAAAGAAATCAACCATAAGCTTAGAATATGCAAGAGTTCTAACACTTGGTATCAGAGCAGCGTTTTTGGGTCTTGCTACTCTTCCATAGCCATCTATCAGCCCTCCACAACCACCCAAAGCAATTCCCATAATTGCTTAAAATATCATCACTGAATTCTGTCGTCATCTCCACCATCACGAATCATCCTTTGATCTCCCAGTGAATTACAATAGGTTCTGGTTTCCTACCTTACTGTTACTGTAATTTAGTTATCCTTATTCAAAAATCTAACCATCCATCAGCCCTCCACAGCCACCTAAAGTAATTCCCATAATTGCTTAAAAAATCATCGTCGAATTTCACCGTCATCTCCATCATCGCAGATCATCCTTTGATCTTCCCGTGAATTGCAACAGGTTCTAGTTTCCTACCTTACTGCTGCTGCAATTTAGTTATCCTTATTTGAAAATCTCACAAAAAAAATTATTCTTATATTGCTGCATAAACTTTTCATCGTAAAGTTTTCATCTCTATGACGAAAGATGCACTGCAGAATTCTAACCACATAACACAGATTGTTTGATCTTGCTACTGCATTTTTTCTATCCAAACCTCTATAAAATTTTTATGATAGCTTTAAAACTTCCTAACAGTAGATTTTCCTTTAGTTTCGTCAAAAAATTCTCAATATAAACCACTGATCTTTTACATCCAAATTGCTACACTTGAAAATGTGCACTATAGAATTCCAACCGCATAGCATAGTTTGTTTGATTTTGCTACTGTATTTTTTCTATCCAAATCTCTACGAAATTTTTATGACAACCTTGACACTTCCTAACAGCAGATTTCTCTTTAGTTTTGTTAAAAAATTCTTAATATAAACTACTAATTTTTTATGTCCAAGCTGCTACACTTTAGACGTAAAAATATGATGCAGTACCTCTCCGTGATCCTCAATTCTTCCGAATCTTCTACCGCTCATGCCATTAACCCATCAACAAAAAAAAGACAAGGACATCTCTGATCTATAGGCATATGCTATGGCTTCTCAAGATCCAATTGATGCCAAATTTGAAGCATGGGAATCTCTGATTGAATCGCGGCTTGAATCACGCTTGGAGGACAAATTACACGCTTTATTTGTAAAATTCAGAATTGGACAACCGTCGAGTTCAACCAAATCTCAGCGAGGAGATAGTTCAGAGAGGTCTCCATAGAAGGAGGTACAACCCTCAGACATGCTTCAGCCATGCATGAGGGTGGACTTCCCACGATGGGAAGGAGAACAGGCGGGGTGGATTTCACATGCTAAATATTACTTTCGCTACTACCGAACATTGGATGATGCTATGGTGGAAATTACTATCATCCATCTTGAAGGAGATACTATTCAATGATACAATTAGTTGGAATTCAATCATGGGGCTCCAATGTGGAATTAATTTAAGAACACACTACTGAATCGTTACGGACCTATGCAGTATGAAAATATCAATGGCTAACTCACATAGATTCAACAAACCTCTACGATTCAAGAGTACCAAACCAGGTTTGAGAAGCTATCCTAACTTGCTTATGATTGGATTGACTGCCAATTGTTAGGAACATTCATCAAAGGACTCGAGCTAGAGATAAAAGGGGAGGTTAAGGCGCAGTAGCCCCGTACCGTGACAGTTACAATTTCTTTCGCTCGGATACAAGAAGAACGACTCAACCAAGATGCTTAGAGGATGAGAACCTCTCCTAGACCCGTGGCATATAAACCTCCTTCTACTCCCAACCATCCTTCACTACTAAAAAATTTGACAAGAGAAGAACTACGTGATTAATCAGCAAAGGGTCTTTGTTGGCATTGCGACAAGCCGTGGAACTGCGATCATCGCTGCAAAAGGGGCCGCCTCCCACTAATTGAACCTTTTGAAGATATGGAGGAGGAGATCTAGGAGCATAAGGAAGAGGTAGTGGATGAAGAACAATAGCCGATTAATATTATAATGCATGCCTTTGCCGGTTACGCGAACTCGCAAACGATGAAAGTGGGAGGACTTCTGAAGTAACAACCTATCACCGTTCTTATTGACACCAAGAGCATTAATAATTTTTTGAATAGAAAGGTTTCTGTTCAGATAGTTTTACCTATCGAGAATTGTAGCAGGTTTGACATTAAGGTCACCGATGATCGAATTTTAAAGTGTGATCATAGGTGCCCGTGGGTGAAACTATTGCTACAAGACCAAGAGATAATTGCATATTTCTTCCTCCTACCTCTTGATGATTATGCGGCTATGCTCAGCATCGAATGACTGACGACATTAGATGATATTTCTTGAAAATTTGTGAAACTAATTATGAGATTTTATAGTAAGGGGAAATAGGTGATACTGCATGGGAAACATGGGGGCGACGTAACGACGATTTGCACAACAAGGAATGAAGAAGGTTTTGCACAAAGCATGTAGCGGCTTTTTGGTACAACTTGAGTAGCAAACTAAGGGAGAGCCAACAGAATTTGAAGATCCAAACCTACTTCCTTTGCTTGCTAAATTTTTAGATATATTTGACGAACTACGCAACCTACCTCATACCCATAGGCATGATCTTAGATTCTTCCTTTGTTAGGTGCGAGTTGGCACTAAGAGGGGGGGGGGAATTAGTGCAGCGGTAAAAATTATGTCGGTTCTAAAAATTTCTTTCTTTTCGTACGATAAAACTGATTTCGGAAACTTGCTCAACTTAAAAGGGTATTCGTAAATGTATTGAAAGTAGTAAGCAAGTAATGAGGTTTGCAGTAAGATAAATTGCACAAAAGAAAAGGCAAACTAGATTTTTATAGTGGTTCGGTCGTCGTGACCTACATCCACTCCGTCGATTACTCTTCCGTCAAGGACACTGGCATCCACTATCGATCTTCCTTTAATTGGTGAAGATCAACCTCTTTCTTACACGCCTCTTCTCCTTTTCATAGGTTTAGGAGATAACCTTTACAAGCACACACTCCTCTCTAAACAGAATTCTAAATTTAAGCTAGAGGAAGGGATTTCTAAAGAGATTTCTATAGCATTTTCTTACTTTTAAACTCTTTGTGCTTGTGTTTGTTAACCAAGGATGAGAGGGGTATTTATAGGCTTCAAGTTGATTAAAACTCAGAGCCTAAAAAAGTCTCTCCCGGGTTTCCTAGGTATTGGCGATACCACCGCCGTTCCTGGGTGGTACTACCGCCATAGGATTTGACTTTGGGAGGTACCACTACTGAACAGGGGTGGTACCACCGTTGGTAGCATTACTACCGGTAGTACCACCACCCAGCCTGGGCGGTACCACCGCTAAGATTTCCTGGGGTTCTATTCCCTAGGCGGTACTACCGCCGACCAGGGTTTCAACACCCTGGTTGGGCCTTGAATCCACCCCAAACCAACCCAACTTCGGGCCCAATTGACCCCTAATAGCATTGATGGGATTACCTTCTAATCCCAACTCTAATTATGTACTAACTACGATTCCTAAGACATATTCTAAGTAAGATAAGTCTGATTTCTTCCGGCGAGCTTCCGGTGATCTTCTGGCGAAATTCCGACGATCTCTCGGTAATGTTCTAGCGGAATCCCAGCAAGCTCCTGGACTTCACAATGATCTTCTTAGTGAGTTCTGACGAGCTTTTTTGGCAAGCTCCTGGACTTCTCGGTTGGTTCCGGTAGAACTTCTAACGAACGTCCGGACTTCCAACGAACTCTCGAACTCCCAACGAAATCGCGTTCTTGACTCCGGGACTTCATTTTGCTTTATGCTTTGCTATCGTAGTTAATCCTGCACACATAAAAATACATTTCGATTTAGACAATTATTACTATGCATGAATCATGTCGTCTAACATGTCATTGGTCTATCGATGCTTCGTCCAATTCTTCGGCGCATTGTCCTCTCTTGCGGCCTATTGCCCAATCGGTCAATTGACCTCCGCAACTTCGATATTCTTGGTGCAATATCCATTCTTCTTGGCCCGATGCCTGAATCCATAGCCCGAAGCCTTCTATCGATACGTTGACCGATCCTCCGGCCCGACGTCCAATCTTCTGACATGTTTTCCTCTGGCCCAACATAATTCTTTCTACTTTAATTGTCTCTCCTAGATCGATGCATCCTACGTCACTCAAAACATAGATTAAATCATAAACACTTATCAATTGGTTTCATCATCAAAATCTGAGATTCAACAACCTCCAGCAAATACTCAACTATATCACTATCCATATTTCTAGAAGTATGAAATAAAAAAGATTGTAAAAGAAGCGCTTGAAACAGGAGTTATTCAGCCAAGTTGCAGCCCCTACTCTTCACCAATACTCGTATGAAAGAAGGATGGAACATGGCGAATGTGCGTTGATTACTGAACTCTCAATGGCATAACCATCAAGGACAAATACCCTATTCCAATAGTAGATGAATTGATTGATGAATTAAAGAGAGCATGAGTATTCACAAAGCTGGACCTTCGATCTGGGTATCATCAAATATGAGTGTGCGAAGAAGACATACTGAAAATCGCATTTCGAACACACAGCGACCACTACAAATTTTTGGTAATGCCCTTTGGTCTCACCAATGCTCCCTCCACCTTCTAGAGCCTTATAAATGATATTTTTCAGAATTATCTTCGTAAGATTATGCTGGTTTTCTTCGATGATTTCCTTGTTTATAGCCCTTCTCTTGAAAGTCATTTTCAGTACTTACGACTTATTATGATGATTTTACGAGAACATGTTCTTTTTGTCAAAAAATCGAAGTGTAGCTTTCTTCAACAAAATGTGAAATATCAGGGGCATATCATATCGAAGGAAGGTGTGGCAGTGGACCCTTCCAAAATTGAAGCAATATAGAACTGGCCAACCTTGAGGAACATAAAATTGATACGTAGCTTTCTCGGTTGAACAGGCTACTACTGCAAGTTTGTGAAAAACTATGGAAAGATCAGTGCACCCCTTACTTCCTTGTTAAAAAATGATGCTTTCCAATGGTCGGACAAAGCCACCACCATCTTCGATGAACTTAAAGCCGTAATGATGACAACGCCCATACTAACGCTACCCGACTTCGGTAAGACTTTTGTTATTGAAGTCGATGCCTCCGGAATAAGAAGTGCTAAGTCATTATCATCAGCATCATTTAGAGTTTTCTTCTAAGTTATCTTCTTTGGTTCTAAGTGTCATGTCCTTCTTGTTCATTGGAAGGTTGTTCTCTATTAGGACCAAGCCAACACGAAAAGGGGGGGTGAATTAGTGCTTACATAAAAATTACGTCGATTCGATAACTCGTTCAATGTAGAAAAACCATTTCGGTAAAGCCCGTATCGGAAAGTATTTAAGCTTGACTTAGAGTAAATGCAAAGTGAAGTAAGAAGCTAAGTAAGCAATAAAAGTAAGTAGCAAAGGAAAAGAGCACATCGGATTTATAGTGGTTCGGTCATCGTGTCTATATCCATTCCTGATTCCTCTTCTATTGAGGCCACTGACATCCATTATCAGTCTTCCTTCAATGGGCAAAGATCAATTACCCTCTTACAACACTTTCTTATTTTTACAAGTTTAGGAGATAACATTTATATGTCACTCTTTTACAAGTAGTTCCTCACACACCTTCCTTAGGACTAACTATAAGCACTAGGAGGAGGGAACTCAAAGTTTTGGTAGAGTTTACTTAATTTTTTCCTCAAGAATTCTTTATTCTTTCTTGTTGCCCAAGTGGAGTATTTATAGGCCCCAAATTATTTTAAAAAGGGAGTCAAAAATTTAAATTTTGAGTCTTCCGGGTATGAGCGGTACTATCGCATGCACTAGCCGTACTACCACATGACACATTGTTACTGGGTGGTACCACCGCCTGACAGCCTCGAGGATTGGGTTTTTTGAATTATCCAATTCACAAGCGGTTCTACTACCTGTTCTAGTGGTGCTACTACCTGACCCAACTTTTGGGTCACTAAATAAGCTTTCCAATGAGCCCAAATCTGTCCCAATTAAGGCCCAATTGGCCCCTAATTGAGTTAGCATGATTACACCAAAAGCTAACTCAATTAGCCCCCTAAACTATCAATTTTAGATAAATGATTACATAGCATGAATTCTTTGTTCAGTATGTCATTGGTTCATCCAACGCTTCGTCCGATCCTTCGGCACATGGTCCTCTCCTTCAGCATATTGCCTAATCGGCATGTTGACACCTACAACTTCCGATCTTCTTAGTGCAATATCCAATCCTTCGGCCCAATGCCTGAATTCATGGCATGAAACCTTCTGTCGACACGTCGACCAATCCTCTGGCTCGACGTCCAATCTTCTGACATGTTCACTCCGGTTCAATACCTGATTCCTCCCACTTTAATCAATTTGCCTCTCCTTAATCGAAGCTAGTCATACATCACTCAAAACACAGATTAGATTACAAACTCATCAATTTATTTCATCATCAAAATCTAATATTTAACATTCTCAAGTTCATCATGTGCTACACATGTCACTTCATAGGTCATCAAAGACCCGATAAGTGTTAGGATCGAGTCGGCACTAAGAGAGGGGAGGGGGGAGGCAGAATTAGTGTAGCGGATAAAAACTTTAATTTTATAAAATCTTCATTTCGATTAAACCTATTTTGGAAAGATATTAAACTTCAAAGCGTTCGTAAGAGTATAATGAGAAAGTAAAGCAAGTAAGGAAGTTTGCAGTAAGATAAATTGCATAAATAGAAATGCAAACCAGATTTTTATAGTGGTTCGATCTCGTGACCTACATCCACTCCTCTGATTCCTCATCCATCGAGGCCACCGGCATCCATTAACGATCTTCCTTCAATGGGCGAAGAACAACTACCCTTTTACACTCTTTCTCCTTTTTACAGGTTTAGGAAACAACCCTTACAACCTCTCTTTCTTAGACCCCACTTCTCCGTTTAGAAGAACTTTCTAAATACTAGGAAGAAGGGACTCTAAATCCTACGAGAGTTTCTAATTTTTCTTTCCCCCTTTTTCAACTTAATTTCATGCTTCATTCTTGCTTCTCCATGCAGGAATAGCTGGGGTATTTATAAACTTTAAATGACTTCAAAATTGGAGCCAAAAAAGGTCTCATCTTGGGTTTTCCAGGTCCTAAAGGTACCACCACTTGTGCTGGGTAATACCATCGCCTATAGCACTAACACTGAGCAGTACCACCACTCAGTTTGGTAGTACCAATGCTTGACACAGTCTAGGAGACTATGTCTAGGTGGTACCACCACCCAGTCTGGCGGTACCATCGCTTGACACAATCTTGAAGACCTGTGTCTAAGCGATACCACCGCTTGACACAATCTTGAAGATTGTGTCTAGGCAATACCACCACCCAGTCTGGCAATACCACCGCCAGACCCTACTATAGAACTCTGAATGAGCCAATTAATAGGCCCAATTCAGTCATGATTCAGGCCTAATTGGCCCCTAATTGAGTTGGCATTGTTTCACTCCAATACCGACTCAATTAGACCTAAAACTAAATCAATCTAGACAAATTATTACAAAGCATGAATCATTTATTATCTGGCATATCATTGGTTCTTCTGGCGCTTTGTCTGATCCTTTGGTGTATCGTCCTTTCCTTCGACATATTGCTCAATCGGCATGTTGACCTCTGTAACTCCGATTTTCTTGGTGTAATTTTCGCTCTTCTTGGCCCGATGCCTGAATTCGCGGCACGAAGCCTTCTGCCAACACATCGATCGATTCTCCGGCTCGACGTCTAATCTTCTGACATGTTCACTCTGGCCCAATGTCTGATTCCTCCTACTTTAATCAATTTGCCTCTCCTTGATCGAAGCTAGTCCTGTGTCACTTAAACGCACATTAGATGACAAACACATCAATTGATTTCATCATCAAAATCCGAGATTCAACAATAAGTACTTCAAGCAAAAAATTATTCAGGTCCTTAGTTTCTTGTATTGTCGTTATTATAGGATCCCAACATTTTAGAAGAGATCTTAGTACTATATTAAAAGTTTAAAATTAAAAAACTTTTACTAAGTCCTTTTAAACTATTGACGACATCCATAAAATGGGTGTATATGTCTCCAATGGTTACGTTTGGTTTCATTCGAAAAAACTCATATCTATGTATAAAAAGATTATTTTTTTATTCTTTAATCCTTCTTGTGCCTTCGTGTGTGACTTCGAGTGTGTACCAAATATGATATATAGTTTGGTATATAGAAACCAAATTAAATTCATTTTTATCAAGAGCACAAAACAAAGTGTTCATCGCTTTAGCATTCAATGAGAAAGTCTTCTTTTCCAAATCATTTCATTCGTTCGTTGGTTTGGAATACTTTTAAAAATCGCTTTCAACAATATTTTATAAATCAAAATCCATAAAAAGCAAGAAAATTCTAATTCAAGTTTTCCAATATGTGTAGTTCATCCCATTGAACATAGGAGGACGACTGATAGAAATACCCTCTTGATTGCCAACAAAAGCCATTTCTCTTGGGTGAATTAGTACTTACATAAAAACATCGGTAGTTTGTAAACTTCATTTGATAAAATCATATCAGAAATGCATTTGAACTTAGAGAAAGTGTGAAGTGGAGTGAGCAGCCAAATCAGTAAGCAATATAAAGAAAAAGGCAAAGAAGAGACGGCACACCAATTTTATAGTGGTTCGGTCATCGTGATCTATGTCCACTCCCGATTCCTCCTCCGTTGAGGTCACTAGCCTTCACTATTAATTTTCTTTCAATGGGTGAAGATCAACTACTCTCTTATAGCTCTATTCTCCTTTTCACAAGTTTAGGAGATAATCTTTACAATTCTCTCAACCCTCCCTTAAATAGAAATTACACTTAGGGAAGAGAAGGGGAACTATCAAGGAATTATAATAACATTTTCTCACTTAGATCACAAGGTTTCTATTTTATTTTCATACTCTTTCATGTAGAAAAGAGTGGGGCATTTATAGGCTACAAATGACTTTAAAAATGGAGCCAAAAAGTGTCTTGGGTTTCCAGGGTACCAATGGTACCATCACCAATATTGGGCGGTACCACCGCCTATTCCTTTGACAACTGGTAGTCCTATCGCCAGTCTAAGTGTTATGACTACCTAACAGAGCCTTAGAGACTAGGCTCTAGTAGTACTATTAGAAAAAGAGTCGGCACTAGGGGGTGGTGAATCAGTGCAGCGGTAAAAATTACGTCGGTTCAAAACTTCGATCGATTAAAACTGATTTCGATGAAAACCATTTCGGAGAGATGTTAACTTTGAAAGTGCACAGAAAAACATAGTGGATATAAAGTAAATAAAGTAGTTTTGTACTTAAAGTAAATTGCTCAAAAGAAATACAAACCAGATTTTTATAGTGGTTCGGTCGTTGTGACTTACATCTACTCTACCGATTCCTCTTTCGTCGAGGCCACCAGCATCCACTATCGGTCTTCTTTCAATGGGCAACGACTAACTACCCTTTTACACCCCTCTTCTCCTTTTCACAGGTTTAGGAGACAACCTTTTATAACCCTTTTTTACAAGGTATCCCTCTCACACCTCCCGTAAAACTCTCTCTAAGCTTTGGGAGGAGGTAACTCAACTTTCTAAGGTTTACAACTTTAAAATCATAGATTTTTTCTTAATATTTCTTACTTATCTATGGACGAATAGCTAGGGTATTTATAGGCCCCAAATGGATTTAAATTTGGAGCCCAAAATTTAAACCCTCGAAATTTTAGAGTACGGGCGGTACCATAGCCCAGACAATCTCGGAGACTGAGTCTGGGTAGTACCACCACCCAGACTAGCGGTACCACCGCCTAACATAGTCTTGGAGACTGTGCTATGATGGTTTCACTTGTTTGGTCACTATTTGGGCCTTTCTCTTGGCCCAACACAGCCCAAACTTGGTCCAACTGTCCCCTAATTGGGTTGGCCCAATTCTAATCCCTATTATTTGCTAACTATAAATTTTAAGACATTTACTAAGCTAAACAAAATTCGTAAGTCTAGGTTTCTTCCGGCGAGCTTCCGGCGAACTTCCGACGATCTCTCGGCAATGTTCCAACGGACTTTCGACAAGCTCCTGGACTTCATGATGATTCTTGGCGAATTCCGATGAGCTTTTTTGGCAAGATCCTGGACTTCTCAGCTGGTTCTGGCAAAACTTTCGACGAACGTCTAGACTTCCGATGAACTCTCGAACTCCCAACGAAATCGCATTATTGACTCCTGGACTTTATTTTGCTTTATGCCTTGCTATCGCAATTAATCCTGCACACATAAAAATACACTTCGATCTAGACAATTATTATTAAGCATGAATCATGTCATTCGGCATGTCATTGGTCTATTGATGCTTTGTTTGATTCTTCGGCGCATCATCCTCTCTTGCGGCCTATTGCCCAATCGGCTAGTTGACCTCTGTAACTCCAATATCCTTGGTGCAATCGGCTAGTTGACCATGTCGCAAAGCCTTTTGTCGATACATCGATCGATCCTTCGGTGCGATGTCCAATCTTCTGACATGTTTCTCCGGCCTAACATGATTCTTTCTACTTTAAATGTCTCTCCTTGATCGAAGCATCCTGCGTCAGTCAAAACACATATCAAATCATAAATACTTATCAATTGGTTTCATCGTCAAAATATGAGATTCAATAATCCCCCCCTTTTTGATGATAACAACCAATTGATGACGGAGTTAACCTTAACTCCCCCTATCAATATGTCATATTGATAGAACCTTGAATTCAAGCTGAATTCAAGTCATTACAAATTTCATAATGAATATTTGCAACACATCATCATGCATAACATGATTATACTTCTCCCCCTTCGTCATCAATAAAAAGGAGTGTAACTTTCAAGTGTTTGGATATAATGTCAAATCATCGCATACTAAACATAATCTTCAGTTTTATCATCATGCAAACTAGCAATAATTTTACAACATTTTAAAACATACAAGCTAGCACTTTTGAGATGTTCAAGAAAGCAACTCTTGCTTCTTGAAATATACAAGTTTGTAGGTTTTGCTAGATATGCAAGTTAACATTTTTTGCTTCTTGAGATACGCAAGATAGCACTTCTTGGTGATGTTTAAGATAACAAGTTCTACATCATACAAGCTAGTGAATCTTACAACATTTTAGAACATGCATAATCACCAAATTATAATAAATTTTAATGATGTGCAAAATTATAAATTTTGTAAGTTTGCATTTGTGCGTCTTGAGATTTGCAAGATAGCACTACTTGCTTCTCTTTTGAGGTGAGCAAGCTAGCAAGTTTGCTTCTTTTGCAATGTGCAAGTTTTCAAATTTTGCATCTAGAGCTAGCAATTTTTCTCCCCCTTTGTCATTGTCAAAAAGAAGGGAAGAATACAATGTTGTAATTCTTTTCCTTTTACAATAATTTTCAAATCACGACAAAGGTAAAGTATTCATTTTTATTTCAAAATGCCATAATTGAGATAAACCTTGAATTCAAATCAAAGTAATTTCAATCATGATTCACATCATATGCAATACATCACATACATTATCATAATAAAAAGTATAAGTATTGCATGCATCATTCCAAATCATAAATATTTCACATCATGATGGTATTAATTTGTCAAATTACATCCTACCATGCATGATCATAACTTTTCCCCCTTTTATCATTGTAAACAAGAAAGAATAAGGGAAGAACATAATATAAAATATTTCAATCATTTCAAAGCATTCGTGTCATAAATACAAAGAAATCATGTCATCAAAGATAAGACCATTTGAATATCGAAAGATATTATTCATATAGTAAATCTCTTATTTAAATAAAATACCAAGAATAAAAAATTATAGGTGTACAAAGAAGAGATCTTGATTCAAAAAATCTCAAGTAATTCCAAGAAACCAAGATCATGATTTTGATAAAACTCATTCAAATTCAAATCGTCAAAATCATCAAAATCTCAACATTGTTGAATCTCGAATTTTGATGATGAAGTCAATTGTAATTTATTTTATCTAATCTATATATTGAGAAAAGTGTATAGGATTAATTATGATGGCAGTAAAACATGAAGCAGGTGTTGTGCCAGAGTCAAGATCGAGATCACATTGGGAGTTCGAGAGTTCGTCGGATGTTCGGATGTTCGTCGGATGTTCGGACATTCGTCGGAAGTTCTGCGGGAACCAACTGAGAAGTCCAGAAGCTTGCCATAGAAGCTCATCCAAACTCACCAAGAAGATCATCGCAAAGTCTAGGAGCTTGCTAGGAGTCCGTCAGAGCATTGCCGAGAGTTCGTCGGATGTTCACCGGAAGTACGTCGGAAGCTCGCCAGAAGTATGCCGGAAGTACGATTGACGCACCGAAACATGAATTGCAGTAATCATGTCTTAATTATCATAGTTAGAGTATAAATTAAGTTAGGATTGGGAGGTAATCCCACTAACTTAATTAGGGGCCAATTGGGCCCTAAGTTGGGCTAGTTTGGGTTGGATTCAAGGCCCAACCAGGACCCATAATTCTCGGTTGACAATGGCACCGCTAGGGCCGACGATGGCACCGCCTAGAAAGCAGTGCCCCTGGATTCCTAGGCGATGGTACCACCCAGGATGGGTGATGGTACCGCTGGTAGTAGTGTTGCTGGCGGTGGTACTGCCCTTGTTCTGTGTGGTATCGCCCAAGGTCATATCAGCGGTGGTAGTACCATCCAATAATGGCGGTGGTACCATCGGTACCTCGGATTCCGAGAATGAGACACTTCTTGGCTCCATTTTTGAAAGTCATTGGGGTCTATAAATACCCCATCCTTTTTTGAATGAAAGGGCATCGAAATCTTGATATATTCTTGAGTCTTTGAAGTATTAAAGAGTTGTAAAAGTGCTAGAGTTCTACTCCACCCTTTCTAAGTGTTGAGATCATTCAAGAGAGGAGTGAAATTTGTAAGGGTTGTCTCCTAAACCCTGCAAAAGGAGAAAAGCTGTAAAACATGGTTGGCCTTCGCCTATTGAAGGAAGGCCTATAGTGGATGCCGGTGACCTCATCGGAGGAGAAAGTCGAAAGCAGATCTAGGTCACGATTGACCGAACTACTCTAAATCCGATTTGCATTTGTTTTGAGCAATCTTCTTTAACTACAAATCATTTTATAGCAAAGTACTTCTTTTCCTCATCTTGCTTTCATTACACTTACACTCTCTTACGTTTTAAAATAATTATCTTTCCGAATCGATTTCCTTCAACGCATTTAAATATTTTCTTTTTAAATCGCATAGCTTTTTTTTTTACACTAATTCACAACCCCCCTCTTAGTGCGCTCTTGATCCTAACAAACATTTCTTTCAAGAGATTCAAAATGACATAAATAATTTTATTGGACTCTCAGTAAAAAAATCGATAAGATAGAGAAAAAAAATTTTCAAGAAAAATGCTGTCCTCCTTTTTTTTCAACTTATTAATTGATTTCATACATGCATGTTCTTTTCTTTTAAATCCATGCATCATTCATTAACACCAAAAAAGAACTTTCAAAAGATCACAAAAATTATCATGTAAAAGTTCAAAATATAAACTCGTTAAGCATGCTTTCAAATCATCATTACATTTTCATTAAGATATATATTTTTTTTATGTGTTTCATTTTAAGTGATTGATTTCATATAAGCATAATCAAGTTTTTCATATAAAAACATACATCATAGTGTAAAATCGAAAGAGCAAATCTCATCATGAAAGTCATCAAGATCAAATCATCATATCTTTAAATCATCATGCTTAATTAAATATAAAATCGTCAAGCATCATACTTACATTATTTCATATAAGCATGCCTTTGTTATTTATGCCAAATCAAGACATGTATCCTTTTTAAAACCGAAAAAGCCACTTTCATTATAGTAAAAATCGATAATCCATAAATTACAAGAATCACCATGCATAATTTTGAAAGATAAACTCATTAAGCATGATATTACTTCAAATCAAACATGATTTCATAAGATATTTTTAATCAAAGATCATTTAGTTTGTTTATCGTAAAACATGGAATTTTTATGATTATTTTTAAAATCACTAGAAAGGTAAGCATGATCCAATTTTATTTTTGTATTTTCATTAAACATGCAATTCAAAAAAAAAAAAAATATATATATATATATATATATATATATATATATATATATATATATATATATATAATTTTTCTAAACTAATTTAAGAATAACTCATGAAAAGCATTATGTAATTTCAAAATAAATTAAAGGAGTTTCGTTTGAGTTGTTTACCTCATTGTCGAATGCCGTTAAGGTGTAGTTTGTCACCTTGCCTTTGTTGAAGTGTCCTTCATCTTCGGATGAGCTCGTTTCGTCTAAGATTGCTTCCTTCTTCTTGCGTTCATAGTAAGTAGTTGCGTTCTTTTTAAATTTATTGTTGTTCTTTAATTTTTATTTCATGAACTTTTTAAATTTCATAGTGAAGAGTTTAAGTTCACCATCACTTGAGCTTATGCTCGAGTGGTCTTTGATTGTTCTAAGTCCGAAATCCTTCCTGTTCTTTGGAAGGATGTTCTCAAGTTTGTTTTGTGCATTGTGCGTTATTTCGTACGTTATTAATGAACCAAAAAGTTCTTCAAGTGAAAAATTATTAAGATCTTTTGCCTCTTGTATTGCGGTTACTTTCGGATCCCAGTTCTTATTAAGAGAACATAAAATTTTGTTTACAAGTTCAAAGTCCAACAAACTTTTACCAAGTACTTTTAAACCATTGACGACATCCATAAAACGTGTGTACATGTCTCCAATGGTTTCGCTTGGTTTCATATGAAAAAGTTCAAAATCATGCATCAAAAAGTTGATTTTTGAATCTTTAACTTTGCTAGTGCCTTCATGTGTGATTTCAAGAGTATGCCAAATGTCAAAAGTCATTTTGCAAGTAGAAACCCAATTAAATTTAGTTTATCTAAGGCACAAAATAGAGCATTCATAGCCTTTGCATTTAGAGAAAAAGTCTTCTTCTCCAAATCATTCCAATGGTTCATTGGAAGAGAAGACATTTGAAAACCGTTTATAATAATATTTCATAAATTTAAATCCAATGAAAGTAAGAAAACTCTCATTCAAGTTTTCCAATATGTGTAGTCCGTCCCAATGAACAAGGGAGGATGAATGAGAGAGTGACCCTCTTGAAAGCCGAAAAGAGCCATTTTCTATTTGGTTGTTAAACCAAATATGAAAAACGAGGCTCTGATACCAATTGTTAGGAAAAGAGTTGGCACTAAGAGGGGGGAGGGGGGGAGGGAGGGGGGTTGAATTAGTGCAGCAGTAAAGATTACATCGGTTCAAAACTTCGTTCGATTATAACTGATTTCGACGAAAACCGTTTCGAAGAGATGTTAACTTTGAAAGTGCATGGAAGAGCGTAGTAGATGTAAACTAAGTAAAGTGGTTTACAGTTAAAGTAAATTGCTCAAGATACATGCAAACCAGATTTTTATAGTGGTTTGATCGTCATGACCTACATCCACTCCATCGATTCCTCTTCCGTCGAGGCCACCGACATCCACTATCGATCTTCTTTCAATGGGCGAAGACCAACTACCCTTTTACACCCCTCTTATCCTTTTCACGGGTTTAGGAGACAACCTTTTATAAGCTTTTTTTATAAGGTATCCCTCTCGTACCTCCCTTAGAACTCTCTCTAAGCTTTGGGAGGAGAGAACTTAACTTTCTAAGGTTTACAACTTTAGAATCATAGGGTTTTTCTCAATATTTCTTTCTTATCCTTACAGGAATAGCTGGGGTATTTATAGACCCCAAATAGATTCAAATTTGGAGCCCAAAATTCAAACCCCCGAAATTTTAGGGTACGGGCCGTACCACCGTCTGTAGCTTGACACTGGACGGTACCACCACCCAGACTAGTGGTACCACCACCTAGATAGTCTTAGAGATAGAGTCTGGGTGGTACCACTGCTTGACATAGTCTCGGAGACTGCGCCACGACGGTTTCACCTGTTTGGTCACTGTTTGGACCTTTATCTTGGCCCAACACAGCCCAAACTTGGTCCAACTATCCCCTAATTAGGTTGGCCCAATTCTAATCCTTATTATGTGCTAACTATGAATTTTAAGATATTTACTAAACTAAACAAAGTCCATAACTCTAGGTTTCTTCTAGCGAGCTTCCAATGTTCTTCCAGCGAACTTCCGACGATCTCTCGGTAATGTTTCAGCAGACTCCCTGCAAGCTCTTGGACTTCTTGATGATCTTCTTGGTGAATTCTGATAAGCTTCTTTGGCAAGCTCCTGGACTTCTCGGTTGGTTTTGATAGAACTTTCGACGAACGTCCGGACTTCTAACGAACTCTCGAACTCCCAACGAAATCGCATTCTCGACTCCTGGACTTCATTTTGCTTTATGCCTTGCTATCATAGTTAATCCTGCACACATAAAAACACATTTCAATCTAGACATTTATTACTAAGTATGAATCATATCGTCCGGCATGTCATTAGTCTATCGACACTTCATCCGATTCTTTGGCGCATCATCATCTCTTGCGGCCTATTGCCCAATCGACCAGTAGACCTCTACAACTCCGATATCCTTAGTGCAATATCTGCTTCATTGGCCCGATGCTTGAAACCATGTCCCGAAGCCTTTTGTCGATATGTCGATCGATCATTCGGCGCGACGTCCAATCTTCTGACATGTTTCTCCAGCCCAACATGATTCTTCCTACTTTAAATATCTCTCCTTGATCGAAGCATCCTGCTGTTGAATCTCATATTTTGATGATGAAACCAATTAATAATTGTGTTTATATTTTATTCTGTATTTTGAGTAACGTAGAATGCTTCGATCTAGATGAGACAATTAAAGCAGGAAAAATCATGTTGTGCTAGAGGAACATGTCAGAAGATTAGACGTCGGGCTGGTGGATTGGTCGACGTATCGACAGAAGGCTTCGGGTCGTGGACTCAAGCATCAGGCCAAGAAGAGCGGGTATTGCGTCAAGGATATCGGAGTTGCAGAGTCTGTTAGGATCAGAGTGGCACTAAGAGGGGGGGGGGGTGAATTAGTGCAGCGGTAAAGTGCGATAACTTTTCACGATTTAAACACTTTTCGGAAACTTCGTACGATAAAAGCAATGTTTTTGTTTAAAATCGTTTCGATTGCGTTTTAACTTGAAGGGATAAGTAAGACTGAGACAAAGTAGTATAGCATTAAAGTACAAATGGTTTGCAGTAATGTAAATGACAATAAGTAAATGCAAACCAGAGATCACGCCAATTTATAATGGTTCGGCCAAGGACCCACATCCACTTTATGAGGCCCCTCTTCGGTGAGGCTCCCACCTTCCACTAGCAAATCTCTTGAAAGGGAAGTGTGAATACCCCTCTTACAACTTTTTACAAGCAGTTCACTCTCTTACAGATTTTCAACAAGAAAGTAGGAGGTGACCACTAGCAAATTGAAAACAAGGCTAGCTAAGACTTTTCTAAGGCCTTTCTCTCAAACACTTGTTGCTCAAAAAGTTGTTTTCTTAGCTGAGATTTGAGGGGTATTTATAGGCCTCAAGAGGATTCAAATTTGGGCTCCAAAATTTGAATTCTCTTTGAGTTCCCGATACTAGCGGTGCCACCGCCTGTCAGTGGCGGTGCCACCGCCTGTCAGTGTCAGACACTGACAGTGCTGGGCAGTGCCACTGCCCAGCCCAGGTGGTGCTACCGCCCAGCTCTCGGGTGTTGGGTAGTGCAACTTGATCCTGGGTGCACACCGGAGACCTTTCTGTTTCACTTGTTGGGCTTCAAATTTAGCCCAAAACCAAGTCTAATTTTGGGCCCAATTGGTTTCTAACCAGGATATAGGATTATCTCTTAATCCTAATCCTAATTACAAGAAACTACATAACAAAACACATCCTAAGCAAGTTTTCAAAATCCGCTAACGCCGAAAGTATTGTTCCTGAAGCTTTCCGACGAACTTCTTCCGATGGGCTCCCAAAGAAGCTCCCAACTTGTGATGACTTTAATGAGTAGCCGAGCCTTCTCGGTGATCTCTGAACCTCCCATGATCTCTTCGACGAACTTCCAAAATTTTTCGATGTGTTCCCCATTTCTTCTCGATTGGTTCCTAAGAAGATCTCCGACGATTCTTCTGGACTCTTAAACGTCCATCGAACTTGACTCCGGTATCCTTGCTTTGTGTTTTCTGGTTATCGTAGTTAATCCTGCACACTTAACTCAATAATATGGATTAGATCATTTAACCCATCAATTGATTTTATCATCAAAATCCGAGATTCAACAATCTCCCCCTTTTTGATGATGACAATCAATTGATGACGGAGTTAAACATAACTCCGCCTATCTATATGCCATATTATGAGAAGATAAAAACACTTAAATTCCATCCCATTGAATTCAAGTATAAACCGATAAGTTCTAACAGTAGAACTTATCGTTATTCTCATTAAGCATAATGTAAATGCAAAACTTCGATGAAAGCCCTTCTCAAGTTGAATGATAAGAGACAATTTTTACTACGACAGGAGATAAAGATTTTCCACATGAATTTCATGATATACATGTTAGACATGCTTTCAATATGATTAATCGATCTTGCGATATTCTCAAGGATTTTGCAAGGCATATAAGACATTCATCGATCGATCACTTTTCTCAAAGATTTTGAAAAGCTTTTGCAATTCATATAAGTCATGCTATTAAAATGATACAAGTCATCACTTTTCTCTCCCTTTGTCATCAACAAAAAAAAAAAAAGGGAAATGAGACCTGAAGCACATATTTTGTCATACAAAGATTTTATCATTCAAAATTAAGTATGCAAAAATATTTACACAGAGTTCATCTTAAAGGAAAATTCAGCATGCATCCATATTATCTAATCTCTTCTTTCTATAAATAACAGAAATTTTAGATGTACAAGGAAGAGATTGGGATAAAAAAAATTCAAGTAGTAACTTCAATAAGTCAAGATCATAATTCTAATACAAACTCATTTAAATTCAATTTGTCAACTTGAAACTCATAATCAAAAAATCAATTTCGAGATTCACAAAATGTCATAAAATCATTAATATTGAGCAGATTGGAGCGGTAGGATAAGATAATTTAACATGCCATTTAGAATTGAAGGAGAAGGATTAGATTCACCGATGAACGGCGAGAAGATGAAAAACTTTACGGAAAATCCTTTCAAACAAGTTTATTGTTTAGGGACAATTTAACATACCTAATTCCCTTCTAATGAATTCAAATTGGTCTTCATTCAAAGCTTTTGTAAATATATCTACTAATTGATGCTTTGTGTCAATGAATTCTAGAATAACATCATTGTTAAGGACATGATCGCGTATGAAATGATGCCTAACATCGATGTGCTTAGTTCTAGAGTGCTGAATTGGATTTTTAGTAAGACATATTGCACTAGTATTATCACATTTTATGGGAATGTTTTTAAAGTGAATTCCATAGTCCTCTAATGTATTTTTCATCCAAACAACTTGTGCACAGCATGCACTTGCAGCAATGTATTCGGCTTCCGCCGTAGATAGAGCAACTGAATTTTGTTTCTTGGAAGTCTAAGAAACAAGTGCATGTCCTAAAAATTGGCATGTTCCGGATGTACTTTTTCTATCTATCCTGCATCCGCCAAAATCGGCATCTGCATAAGCTATTAAATCGAATTTTTCAGATTTTGGATACCATAGTCCTAGATTTGGAGTTCCTTTAAGATACCTAAATATTCTTTTAACACTTTTAAGATGAGTATATTTAGGTTTTGATTGAAACCTTACGCAAAGTCCTACATTAAACATGATATCTGGTCTAGTCGCGGTAAGGTATAGTAGACTACCTATCATTCCCCTATATATTTTTTGATCGAAATTTTCACTATTTTCATCCATATCTAATTTAGTCGAAGTACTCATAGGGGTGTTTATCACTTTTGAATTATTCATGTTAAATTGTTTTAACAATTCTAATGTATATTTAGATTGGTTAAGAAATATACCATTACTAAGTTGTTTGATTTGTAATCCTAAAAAGAAAGTTGAAAGTTAATTCACCCATTAAGCTCATTTCAAATTCATGACTCATACATTTGGCAAATGATTCACATAGTGATTCATCCGAAGAGCCAAAAATAATATCGTCAACATAAATTTGCACAATAAGAAAATTATTTTCAAAATATTTAATAAACAATGTAGTATCAACCATGCCTTTGGTAAAATTATTTAAAATAAGAAAGGAACTAAGCCATTCATACCAAGCTCTCGGAGCTTGTTTCAAGCCATAGAGAGCCTTAGTCAATTTGAATACATGATTAGGAAGAAGAGAATTTTCAAATCTGGGAGGTTGTTCGACATATACTTCTTCGGAAATAAAACCATTCAAGAAGGCACTTTTGACATCCATTTGAAATAGTTTAAAATTATTACTACTAGCATAGGCAAGGAATATCCTTATGGCTTCTAATCGAGTAACGGGAGCGAAGGTTTCTTCGTAATCGATACCTTCTTCTTGGTTGAAACCTTTGGCCACTAATCTAGCCTTGTTTCTAACCACGATACCATTTTCGTCTTGCTTGTTTCTAAAGACCCATTTAGTACTAATGATTAAATGGTCACTAGGTCTAGGAACAAGCTTCCACACCTTATTCCTCTCAAATTGATTCAATTCCTCTTGCATTGCAATAACCCAAAAATCATCTTTTATGGCCTCGTCAATGCACTTAGATTCAATTTGAGAAATGAAGGTGACATTAGCACAAAAATTCTTGAAAGAGGAACGAGTTTGAACCCCTTTTGATGCATCTCCTATAATTAGCTCCTTTGGATGAGCATCTATAAACTTCCATTCCTTGGGTAAGGAAATTTCGGAAGAAGGTGCATCCAAGTTGCTATTTTGAGGAGGGGGTTCATTTAAATTCAAATTATCAAAACCAAGATCATCATGAAAATCATTTTTCTTTAAATTAGAAATTTCATTAAAAACTACATGAATAGACTCTTCTATTACTAAGGTTCTTTTGTTAAAAACCCGAAAAGCCTTAGAAACGGAAGAGTAACCAAGAAAGATGCCTTCATCGGATTTAGCATCAAATTTTCCTAAGGCATCCTTTTCATTCAAAATAAAGCATTTACAACCTAAAACTTTAAAATAGGAAATATTTGGTTTTTTTATTCCATAATTCATAGGGAGTTTTTGATAGGGATGATCTTATTAGGACCCTATTCATGATGTAGCAAGTCGTATTCTGGCTTTGACCCAAAATACTTAGGTAAACTATGTTCATTTAACATAGTTCTTGCCATTTCTTGTAGGTTTCTATTTTTTTTTCAATTACTCCATTTTGTTGGGGATTTCTCGGAGTGGAGAAGTTGTGATTGTATCCATTAACTTCACAAAAAATTTTGAAAGTCACGGTTTTGAAATTAAACCACCGTGATCAATCAATTAATGAAATCATGAAACCTTTTTTTTGCTTTTGAGTGAGTTTACAAAATTTAGAGAAACACTTGAAACAATCACTTTTATGAGCTAAGAAATAGGTCCAAGTGTATCTAGTATAGTCATCCACAATTACAAATGCATATTTGCTTCCTCCTAGACTTGTCGTATCAATTGGTCCAAATAAGTCCAAATGAATCAATTGTAATGGTCTAGTGGTGCTAATTTGAGTTTTTGATTTGAAACTAGTTTTTATTTGTTTACCTAGTTGACATGCATCGCATACTTTGTCCTTAATAAACTTTATATTTGGAATTCCTCGCACTAATTCTCTAGATGAGATCTTAGATATTAGTTTCATGCTTGCATGGCCTAGTCTCCTATGCCAAAGCCAAGCATCATCATTTAAAACAGAGAAGCACATTTCATTACTTAGTTCATCAAGGTTGATGGTATAGACATTATTTTGTTTTAATGCAATCATAGTCATGTTATGGTTTGGTTATCAATAATACATACATTTGATTCAAATCTAACGATATAACCTTTATCGCATAATTGACTAACACTCAAGAGATTATGTTTCAATCCATCAACTAGTAAGACATCATCAATAGAAAATTTTAATTTGTTACCTATGGTTCCCTTGCCAATGATTTTCCCTTGGTTGTTGTCTCCGAAGGTGACGTACCCTTCTTCTTTGCTAATGAGCATAGAGAAATGAGATGGATCTCCAGTCATATGTCTTGAGCATCCACTATCTAGATACCATCTCTTGCTCCTAGCTTGTGATGGTGTATGTTTCTACAAGAAGGGATTATTTTTAGGTACCCATTTTCTTTTGGGTGCCATAAAAACTGATTTAACTTGTTCATCATATTGCATAGAGTTGATCATGGTTCCTTTAGGAACCCAAATTAGTTTGTTCGGACTAATTTTCTTGAATGGACATTTATAAGTTTTATGTCCATATTTGCAACAAAAGTTGTAATTGTTTTGGTGCCGAACATGTAAGACGGGGCCTTTAATAAAGGTGGTTGGATTTTGGTGAGGACTTCTCACAAATCCGATTCCACTTCTTTCAGGAACGTGACCCTTATTTGTAAGGATCATATTCAAAGATTTGCTACCAACCTCGAATTTCTTCAAGGTGTCCTTAAGTAGCAAGTTCTCCTTTTGGAGAGATTCTAGATCATGACATTTTATACATGGAGCTAAACTATCATGATATTCAGTTTTTAATTTATTGATATCACAAGTGAGACTATCATGTTCCTTTTTTAGCAATTTGTATTTTCTACTAATTGTCTTACATTCATCAAATAACTCATGAAAAGTATTTAATAATTCATGATAAGGTAAATCTGCATCAATTAAATCTATTACCTCTTCTCCGATGGCCATTAGGGCGTAATGAGCAACTTGCTCGGTGTTGGACTCCTCTTCTTCGGACGCGCTTGAATCATCCCACGTTGCCTTGAGCGCCTTCTTCTTTGATGTTCTCTTTTTGGCTTGAGGGTAATCGTTCTTGTAGTGTCCCAATTTTTTGCATTCATAGCAAATCACTTGGTCCTTCTTGTGTTCGAACTTATTTTTTGTATTATTTTTAAATTTGTTCTTTCTTAAATATTTTTAAAATTTTTGAGTCAAAAGTGCAATGTCATTGTCACTTTCCTCATCACTTGATGTTCCTTTCAAGTGGTCTTCTTGTGATGTGAGTGTCATATCCTTCCTATTATTTGAAAGGGGTTTCTCGAGCTCATCATGAGCTTGACATGTCATTTCATAGGTCATTAAAGACCCAATAAATTCTTCAAGAGGGAATGTTTTAAGGTCTTTGGCCTCTTGAATTGCCGTAACTTTTGGAACCCAACTTTTAGGGAGGGATCTTAAGATTTTAGTTACTAGTTCAAAGTTAGTAAAATCTTTACCAAGAGCTTTGAGTCCATTGATGACATCCGTGAAACGGGTGTACATGTCTCCAATGGACTCACTTGGTTTCATTCGGAAAAGTTCATAAGAGTGCACAAGGATGTTTATTTTGGACTCTTTCACTCGGCTAGTGCCTTCATGAGTGACCTCAAGAGTTCTCCAAATATCAAAAGCCGAATCACAAATTGAAACACGATTAAATTCATTTTTATCTAGTGCACAAAACAAGGCATTCATAGCCTTTGCGTTTAAAGCAAAAACCTTCTTCTCCGATTCATTCCATTCGCTCATCGGAAGAGAAGATTTTTAAAATCCGTTTTCGACAATAGTCCAAAGTTTGAAATCCATAGAAATGAGGAAGATCCTCATACGGGTCTTCCAATACGTGTAATCCGACCCATTAAACATAGGTGGACGTATGATAGAGTGTCCCTCATGCATGCCGGAGTAAGCAATCTCTCTTGGGTATTAAACCAAATATGATAGTGAGCCTTGCTCTGATACCAATTGTTAGGATCAGAGCGGCACTAAGAGGGGGGGGGTGAATTAGTGCAGCGGTAAAGTGCGATAACTTTTCACGATTTAAACACTTTTTGGAAACTTCGTATGATAAAAGCAACGTTTTTATTTAAAATCGTTTCGATTGCATTTTAACTTGAAGGGATAAGTAAGACTGAGACAAAGCAGTATAGCATTAAAGTGCAAATGGTTTACAGTAATGTAAATGACAATAAGTAAATGAAAACCAGAGATCACGCCGATTTTACAGTGGTTCGGTCAAGTGACCTACATCCACTTGCGAGGCCCCTCTTCGGTGAGGCTCCCACATTCCACTAGCAAATCTCGTGAAAGGGAAGGGTGAATACCCCTCTTACAACTTTTTACAAGCAGTTCACTCTCTTATAGATTTTCAACAAGAAAGTAGGAGGTGACCACTAGCAAATTGAAAACAAGGCTAGCTAAGACTTTTCGAAGGCCTTTCTCTCAAACACTTGCTGCTCAAAAAGTTGTTTTCTTAGCTTAGATTTGAGGGGTATTTATAGGCCTCAAGAGGATTCAAATTTGGGCTCCAAAATTTGAATTCTCTTTGAGTTCCCGATGCTAGCGGTGCCACCGCCTGTCAATGTCAGACACTGACAGTGCTGGGTAGTGCCACCGCCCAGCCCAGGTGGTGCTACCGCCCAGCTCTCGGGTGCTGGGTGGTGCAATCGCCCAGTCTGGCGGTGCCACCGCCAGACCCTTCTGTTCACTTGTTGGCTTCAAATTTAGCCCAAACCAAGTCTAATTTTGGGCCCAGTTGGCCCCTAACTAGGATATAGGATTATCTTTTAATCCTAATCCTAATTACAAGTGAACTATATAACAAAACATATCCTAAGCAAGTTTTCAACCGCGAACGTCGAGTATTGTTTCGGCGAGCTTTCCGACGGGCTCCCAGCAAGCTCCCGAACTTGTGATGACTTTAATGAGTAGCCGAGCCTTCTCGGTGATCTCTATGAACCTCTGACGATCTCTTCGGCAAACTTCCGAAAATTCCGACAGGTTCCCGATTTCTTCTCGGTTGGTTTCGGCAACATCTCCGACGATTCTTCAGACTCTTAAACGTCCATCGAACTTGACTCCGGTATCCTTGCTTTGGGTTTTCTGGTTATCGTAGTTAATCCTGCACACTTAACTCAATAATATGGATTAGATCATTTAACCCATTAATTGATTTTATCATCAAAATCCGAGATTCAACCGAGTCAACTGGCCGATTGGGCAATAGGCCGCAAGAGAGGACGATGCGCCGAAGAATCGGCCGAAGCGTCGAGGGACCAATGACATACCGGGCAACTTGGTTAATTGCTTAGGAATAATTGTCTCGATCAAAGTTTTGTTTTAAGTGTGCAGGATTAACTATGATGAAAGAAAGACATGTAGCAGGAGTTGCGCCGGAGTCAAGACTATGATCACGTTGGGAGTTTGAGAGCTCGACGGATGTTCGGACGGTCGTTCGAGGTTCTGCGGGAACAAATCCGAGAAGTCCAGGAGCTTGCCAAAAGAAGCTCGTCGGAACTCACCAAGTGAATTATCGCAAGTCCAGGAGTTTGCCGGAAGTCCGTCGGAGCATCGTCGGAGGTTCATCGGATGTTCGCCGAAAGTTTGCCGGAAGCTCGCCGGAAGAAGTGATTGACGCACCGGAGCAAGTTGCAGTAAATGTCTTAAGAAATTCGTAGTTAGCACGATAATTAAGTTAGAAATGGGAGGTCATCCCATTAACTTAATCTTGGGACAATTGGGCCTTTGAAAGACCCAAATTGGGCCAAATGGATCAGCCCATTCGGACCCAGATTTCTTGGCCAGAGGTGGCACCACCTGGTTCGGTGGTGGCATCGCCCAGGGCTCAATCTTCGAGCTTTGGCTGGGCGGTTGCACCACCTCTGACAGAGGTGCAACCGCCTGAGCTCAGTCTCCGAGCTCTGGCAGGAGGTGCAACCGCCCTTGACAAGCGTTGGCACCGCCCATAGGCTCAGTCTCCGAGCTCTGCCAAGCGGTGCAACCGCCCCAATTAGGCGATGCAACCGCCATACCCCGGAATTCAAGAATTGATAGTTTTGAGCTCAGAATTCAAACTGGTTTGGGGCCTATAAATACCCCACTCTTTCAGCAATGAAAGAGCAACCAAAACCACCAAAATCCTGATCTTACTATGTGATTTTTAGAGCTCAAAAGTGTCGTATGAGTTAAAAGTTCTTCTCCCTCTTTTCTTCCAAGTTCTGATCTTTCAAGAGAGGAGAGAAAATTCTGTAAGGGTTGTCTCCTAAGCTCGTCAAAAGGAATGAAACTGTAAAAGGGTGGTTGGCCTTCGTCTATTGAAGGAAGGCCTCTAGTGGATGTACGTGACCTCGTTGGTGGAGGAAGCCAGAAGAGGATGTAGGTCAAGATTGACCGAACCACTCTAAAATCGTGGTGCTCTCTGAGTTGCATTTACTTTAAGCATATTTTCTTTACTGCAAACCTCCTCAATAGCTTACTGCTTTCTACGAATTTACGATCGTGTTTCAAAGTTCAGTATTTTCTGAATTGGTGTTTAAACCTAAATCAGTTTTATCGTACAAACGCAGTTTTAATCGTTGAAAGTTTTCCACTACACTAATTCACCCCCCCCCCCCTCTTAGTGCTCTTGATCCTAACACCTGCGTCACTCAAAATGTATATCAAATCATTAACACTTATGAATTGGTTTTATCATCAAAATACGAGATTACACAAGTACTACTACCTGTCAAGTGGTACCACCGCCTGACAGCATTAACTGTCGGCGATACCATCACCCAAACAATACATAGGAGGCCGAGCCTCAGGCGTTTCCACCACTGCCTGACGTGGCTCCAGGTCACTGAATGGGTTATCCATCCAGCCCAATTCAGCCTTAATTCGTGCCTAGCCCTAATTGAGTTAGTAGGATTACTCCCCAAACTAACTCAAATTGACAAATAACTACGATAATTAAGACAAACAATTACAATACTAGTAGTAATCTTAGTTTTCCGGTATGTCAATTGTTCATCCAAATTTTCGGTGAACTTTCAACAAACTCCCAACGAAGTCCCGATGAACTCCCGGTGAGCTTTCAGTGCATCGTTTGAACCTTCAATGTAATGCCCGATCAATATATTCTTGGTGCATTGTCCGATTCTTCCGACCCGATGCCCGATCTTTGACACCGACCCAATGACTAATTCTTTAATTATTTTATCGTTTCATGATCGTAGTTATGTTAAGATCAAAACATTGGTTTTAGAAAATCTTTATTCGATAAAAACGATAACAAAAGCGTGATTGACTTAGAGTAAATGAACTAAGCAATTAACTCATAATATGGTTGTAATGAAACGTAGAAAGAAAGTGTAATCCAAATTTATAGTGGTTTGGTCATCGTGACCTACATCCTCTCTCAATTCCTCCTCCGTTGAGGCCACCAACGTCTACTAATGGTCTTTCTTCAATGGATGAATATCAACTACCCTCTTACAACTCTTTCTTTTTTTCATAGGTTTAGGAGACAACCTTTACAAGCCTCACACCTCTCTTAGACTAAGATCGAAACTTAAATAGGAGGAGGACACTTAGCACTTTTTCTATTAGGATCAAGAGCGAACTAAGAGGGGGGGTATTAGTACAGCAGAAAAAACTACGTCGGTTTGAAAAACTTCGTACGATAAAAATCATTTTTGATAAAAAACCAATTTTAAAAACTTAACTTGAAAGCGTACATAGAGAATTGAAGGCAGTAAGCACATAAGGAGGTTTGCAATAAGGTAATAGCAAGAATAAAATGCAAACCAGAGAATACAGCAGTTTTATAGTAGTTTGGTCATCGTGACCTACATCCACTCCATTGATTCCTCTTCCATCGAGGCCACCGGCATCCACTATCAGTCTTCATTCAATAGGCGAAGACCAACTATCATTTACACCCCTCTTCTCCTTTTACCGGGTTTAGGAGATAACCCTTACAAGCACTTACTCTCCTCTCTAAACAGAATTCTAACACTTAGACTAGAGGAGGATTCTCACAAAAGATTTCTATAGTAATTCTTCACTTTTTAAACTCTCTATGCTTGTGTGCTTTAACCAAGGATGAGAGGGATATTTATAGGCTTCAAGTTGATTCAAACTTAGAGCCTAAAAACTTCTTATCCCGGGTTCCCGAGGCACGGGCAGTACCATCACCTACGTTGGGCAGTACCACCGCGTAGCACCATGCCAAGGGCGGTATCTCGAAGATTATGCCATGAGGGTGAGACTTCTTGGGGCACTGTTTAGGCCCCTTATTGGGCCCAACACAGTTCTTACACTGTTTGACATTTTTGCTAGCTTGTATGTTGCAAAACTTGATCACTTTTTCAAACATTTTGCTAGCTTACACTTTGCAAAGAAAGCAAAAATGACACTTCTAGAAGAAAGAGCATGTTATTTTGAACATTACAAGCTTGCCTATCTTAAGAAACAAAAATTGCAAAAGTGCTATCTTGCCTATCTCAAGAAGCAAAACTTGCAACTTGCACATTGCAATAGGAAGCAAGAACTATGAGCTTACACAAGAAAGCTATCTTACATTTGCTTTCGAAATTTTTGCTAGCTTGTATATTGTGAAACTTACATATCGTAAAAATTGCTAGCTTGTAGTCTAAAGAGAAGCAAAAAGTTGCTATCTCAAAAGAAGCAAATGTGCTATCTTGCCTATCTTAAGAGGCAAAAATGCTAACTTACACATCTAGCAAAACTTGACAAATTTGCATATTTCAAGAAGCAAGAGTTGCTTTCTTGAACATCTCAATATTGCTAGCTTGCATGATGTAGAACTTACTATCTTGAACATTACCAAAAGTGCTATCTTGTATGCTGTAAAACTTGCATATCTAAAACTTGATAGCTTGAATGTCCTAAGCATAATGCATTACTTACTAAATTTTCTAGCTTCAAGATTGCATGATGATAAAACTTGATATTATGTTTTTCATGCAATGAGTTGAACCCATATAACAAATACTTGATTGTGGTACTTCTCCTTTTTGTTGATGACAAAGGGAGAGAAGTATATTGATGACATGACATGTGATGCATAAGTTTTATGCATATGTTCATGATAATGTGTTGCAAGTATTCATGATGAATATTGCAGTGACTTGAATTCTGCTTGAATTCAAGGTTCTATCAATATGGCATATTGATAGGGGGAGTTTGTTTAAACTCCGGGAGTTAAGGTTAACTCCGTCATCAAGTGGTTGTCATCATCAAAAAGGGGGAGATTGTTGAATCTCATATTTTGATGATGAAACCACTTGATATGTGTTTATAATTTAAACTACATTTTGAGTGATGCAGGTCTACTCGATCAGGATTAGACAATTAACGCAGGAGGAATTGACGTTGCGCCGGGAGGAGATCACGTCGATATATTGACGGCGAAGGCTTCGGACGTCGGGCATCGGGCCAAGGAGAGCGGAATTGCGCCAAGGATATCCAGGTTGCGGAGGTCAACCGCCAATTGGGCAACAAGCAAGCAAGAGAGGACGACGATGCTGAAGAATCGGACGAAGCCAACCAATGACATTCCGGCAACGGAATGTCGATTCGCTGTAAATAATTGTCTAGATCGAGTAGAGTTTTTAGTTTATGTGTGCAGGAATAACTATGATAATGAGAAAGACATAAAGCGAAACAAAGTGCGGAGTCAAGCGCAAAGGATTCATTTGGAGTTCGAGAGTTCGACGGAAGTCCGAAGGTTCGTCGGGAATGCTGCCGGAACTAGCCGAGAATGAGTAGGGAGCTTGCCGAAGGGTTTTTTTGGAAGCTCACCGAAAGGTTCATGGGAAGTTCGCGGAGCTCGCCGAGAGAGATCGGAGCTTACCGAAGAAGCTCGTTGGAACTCGCCAAGATCAAATCGTGAAGTTTAAGAGCTTGCTAGGAGTCCGCAGAATGGTTTCCGAGAGTTTATCGGAAGACCGCCGAAAGTTCGCCGGAAGAAGTCTTGACTTATGGACTTTGTAATAGCTTATAAAATGTCTTTAAATTCATAGTTAGCATGTTAATTAGGGTTAGGATTAGGTATTAATCCTATAACCCAAGTAGGGGCCAATTGGGCCCAAGTTCGGACTAGTTTGGGCCAAGATTGAAGCCCAACTAGTGGGCTAAAAACACTGTAGGCGGTGGCACCGCCTGGGCTGGGCGGTGGCACAGCCCAGTGCCCGAGAGCTGGGCGGTAGCACCGCCTGGGCTGGGTGGTGGCACCGCCCAGCACTGTCAGCTTCTGACACTGACAGGCGGTGGCACCGCCAGCATCGGGAACTCCACGACAATTCAAATTTGGAGCCCAAATTTGAATCCTCTTGAGGCCTATAAATACCCCTCAAATCTTAGCTGAGATAACAACTTTTAGAGAAGCAATTGATTGAGAAAAAAGTCTTAGAAGAGTCTTTGCTGGTCTTGTTTTCAATTTGCTAGTGTTCACCTCCTTCTTTCTTGCTGAAAATCTGTAAGAGAGTGAACCGCTTGTAAAAGTTGTAAGAGGGGTATTTACCCTTCCCTTTCAAGAGATTTGCTAGTGGAAGGTGAGAGCCTCATCAAAGAGGGGCCTTGCAAGTGGATGTAGGTCATTTGACCGAACGACTGTAAAATCGGCGTGATCTCTGGTTTGCATTTACTTATTGTCATTTACATTACTGCAAACCATTTACACTTTAATGTTATACTGCTTTGTTTCTGATTTACTTATCCCTTCAAGTTCAAACGCAATCGAAACGGTTTCAAACGAAAACGTTACTTTTATCGTACGAAGTTTCCGAAAGGTTTTAAATCGTCAAAAGTTTATCGCACTTTACCGCGTCACTAATTCACCCCCCCCTCTTAGTGCCACTCCGATCCTAACACTTCTCCCTCTTTTCTTGCAAGTTCAGATCTTTCAAGAGAGGAGAGAAAAGTTAGTAAGGGTTGGCTCATAAGCCCGTCAAAAGGAGTGAATTTGTAACAGGGTGGTTGGCCTTCAACTATTAAAGGAAGGCCTCTAGTGGACGTCGGCGACCTCATCGGTGGAGGAAGCCAGAAGTGGATGTAGGTCAAGATTGACTGAACCACTCTAAATTGCGCTGCTCTCTGGTTTGCATTTACTTTGAGCTTATTATCCTTACTGCAAACTGTTAGGATCGGAGCGGCACTAAGGGGGGGTGAATTAGTGCAGCGTCTTAAAACTTCGGTTTTAAAAAATATTTCATACGATAAAAAACAATATTAATGAATTCCGATTTTAGAAGCTTGATAACTTAGAAGCGTATGGAAGCGTAGTGACTAAGTAGAGAAGTTTGCAGTATGTAAATGGCAAGAGTAGGATGCAAACCAGATAACGCAGTAGTTTTAAATTGGTTCGGTCAAAATGACCTACATCCACTTGCGAAGCCTTCTTCGAAGAGGCTCCCAACTTCCACTAGCAAATCTCTTGTAGGGGAAGGACTAGTACCCCTCTTACAACCTTTACAAGTGGTTCACACTCTTATAATTCTTTTCAACAAGAAGGGAGGAGGTGAACACTCAAGCAATATGAAAAACAAGACTTGCTAAGACTTTCCTAAGGCTCTTATCTCAAACTATTGCTTTGCCAAAGGTTGTAATCTCTGCTGAGAATTGAGGGGTATTTATAGGCCCCAAGAGGATTCAAATTTGGGCTCCAAAATTTGAATTCTCTTGGGTTTCCGAGGCTGGCGGTGCCACCACTTGTCATTGGCGGTGCCACTGCCGGATCTCTCGGGTGCTGAGCAGTGCCACTGCTCAGATCTCGGGTTCTAGGCGGTGCCACTGCTTACACTATTTCAGCTCACTGGTTGGGCTCCAAACTTGGCCCAAACCAGTCCGAACTCGAGCCCAATTGGCCCCTTCTTGGGTTATAGGATTAACACCTAATCCTAACCCTAATTAACGTGCTAACTATGAATTTAAAGACATTTCCTAAGCTATTACAAAGTCTGCAAGTCAAGACTTCTTTTGGCATGCTTTCGGTGAACTTCCGGCGGTCTTCCGATAAACTCTCGGAAACCATTCTGCGGACTCCCGGCAAGCTCCTAGACTTCACGATTTGATCTTGGTGAGTTCCAATGAGCTTCTTCGGCAAGCTTTGATCTTTCTCGGCGAGCTCCGTGAACTTCCAACGAACCTTTTGGCGAGCTTCCGAAAAACCCTTCGGCAAGCTCCCTACTCATTCTTGGCTAGTTCCGGCAACCTTCGAATTTCCGTCGAGCTCTCGAACTCCCAACAAATCCTTCGCGCTTGACTCGCTTTATATCTTTGTTATTATCGTAGTTATTCCTGCACACACAAACTAAAACTCTACTTCGATCTAGACAATTATTACAACGCAAATTCACATTCTACTGCCCGGCACATCATTGGTTGGCGCTTCGTCCGATTCTTCAGCGCATCGTCCTCTCTTGCGGCTTGTTACCCAAACGGTGGTTGACCTCTGTAACCCCGATATCCTTGGCGCAATTCCGCTCTCCTTAGCCCGATGCCCGACGTCCGAAGCCTTCTGCCATCCAATATCCTAACATGATCTCCTCCGGCGCAACGTCAATTCCTCCTGCGTCAACTGTCTAATCTTGATCGAGTAGACCTGCATTACTCAAAATGCAGTTAAACATCTAAACACAATCAATTAGTTTCATCATCAAAATCCGAGATTCAACAATCTCCCCCTTTTTGATGATGATAATTAATTGATGACTAACGGAGTTAACCTTAACTCCCCGGAGTTTAATCAAACTCCCCTTATCCATATGCCATTGATAGAACACTTTGGATTATCCCAAATCTAAGTAACATTCATCACATGTTATGAAAAACATTTAAACCATCATGCAAATTTAAAATATTCAATTCAATGCATGAAGTCATCAATATACTTCTCCCCCTATGTCATCAACAAAAAGGAGAAGTAGCTCTAGCTATTTTAAAAGATATGCAAGTTTTTGCAACTTGAAGCTAGATTTTTATCACAACATATAACCACAAAAGCATAGCAAGATTCTTTATGTTCAATCATGACAATTCAACACTTGAATTTTTGTGCAAGATTGCACTTTGCTTTTCTTTGCAAGTAACAATATTTATGATGTTTGATATAGCAAATTTCTTCATTACAATGATCGAGCTAGCAAATTCTTCATTCAAGTGTGCAAGCTAGCAATAACTTTCTCCCCCTTTGTCAATGTCAAAAAGGAGAGGAACCAATGATTTAGACTTTTACATAAATTATGAATTTGCATCAATCAATATTTCAATCATCACATGATATATACAAGACAAAAATGCAAAGAAATCATGTTATGAAAGACATCAATTGTTAAACATGATATGATAATAGTCAAAATTTTCAATTTGCGATACATGTGATACATTATGATACTAAAAAATTTAATGCGATGCTTTTAAGGATATCAACCTATTTTTGATACAAAGCATGGCAAGAGCAATTATATTACAAGTTTTCTAAGTTTTACATTTTTTGCTTCTTTCGAGATAGCAATTCTTTGCTTCTCTTTAGATTGCAAGATTTGTAATTCATTGGTAGTGTTCATGATAGCAAGTTCTTTCAATGAAATGATCGAGCTAGGAAATTTTTACGATATGCAAGTTTTACTACATAAAAGCTAGTAAAAATTTCGAAAGCAAATGCAAGATAGCTTTCTTGTGTAAGCTCATGATTCTTGCTTCTAATTGCAATGTGCAAGTTGCAAGTTTTGCTTCTTGAAATAGGCAAGATAGCTCATTTGCTTTAGATTACAAGATAGCATTTCTTGCTTTTGAGATGAGCAAGCTAATAAGTTTTGCCCCTTTTTGCGATGTGTACGTTTGTAATTTTTTGCTTCTCTTGTCTTGTGCAAGTTAGCTATCTCCCCCTTTGTGGCAAAAGGAAAGGAAGATTCAAGTCACGAATATCAAAATAATAATTTTATCATGAATATTTCATCATTGCATGCATCATTATCATACGTTAAAGTATTACATACATAATACCAAATCATCATATATATTTTTAAAACATATAAACTCATCATTATATGCATGATTCTAAATCATCATTCATATTATTTCAATCATTGTTTCAATCATCACTATAACTCATCATGCACAAAATGTAAAATCATCTAACATGATACAAACATTTATTTTTAAAATATTTATCACTATTTTCATGTATGATAATAAATTATTCATGATACACATTATATGCATATATCATCACAATAAAAAGTAATTGCATGCATAATTTCAATCATAAATGTTTCAAATCATGATGGTATTAACTTGTCAAATTTCAACCTACCATTCATGATCATAACTTTTCATCAAAACATATTAATGAATATTTTGTTGAATCTCGGATTTTGATGATAAAATCAATTGATGGGTTATTTGATCTAATCTATATTATTGAGTTAAGTGTACAGGATTAATGACGATAACCAGAAAACACAAAGCAAGGATACCGAGGTCAAGTTCGATGGACGTTTAAGAGTCCGAAGAATCATCGGAGATGCTGCCGGAACCAACCGAGAAGAAATCGAGAACCTGTCGGAATTTTCAGAAGTTCGCCGAAGAGATCGTCGGAGGTTCACGGAGATCACCGAGAAGGCTCTGCTACTCATTAAAGTCAACACAAGTTTGGGAGCTTGCTGGGAGTCCATCGGGAGAAGTTCGTCGGAAAGCTCGCCGGAACAAGACTCAACGTTCACGGTTGAAAAATTGCTTAGGATGTGTTTTGTTATGTAGTTAACTTGTAATTAGGATTAGAATTAAGAGATAATCCTATATCCTGGTTATGGGCCAATTGGGCCCAAAATTAGACTTGGTTTGGGCTAAGTTTAAAGCCCAACCAGTCAACCGAAGAGTCTGGCGGTGGCACTGCTAGACTGGGCGGTTGCACCGCCCAGCACCCGAGAGCTAGGCGGTGGCACCACCTGGGCTGGGCGGTGGCACCGCCTAGCACTGTCAATGCCTGACACTAACAGGCGGTGGCACCGCCAGCATCGGGAACTCCACGAGAATTCAAATTTGGAGCCCAAGTTTGAATCCTCTTGAGGCCTATAAATACCCCTCAAATCTCAACTGAGATTACAACTTTTTGAGCAGCAATTGATTAAGAGAAAGGTCTTAGAAAAGTCTTAGAAAGTCTTGTTTTCAATTTGCTAGTGTTCACCTCATTCCTTCTCGAAAATCTGTAAGAGAGTGAACCGCTTGTAAAGAGTTGTAAGAGGGGTATTTACCTTTCCCTTTCAAGAGATTTACTAGTGGAAGGTGGGAGCCTCATCGAAGAGGGGCCTCACAAGTGGATGTAGGTCATTTGACCGAACCACTCTAAAATTGGAGTAATCTCTGGTTTGCGTTTACTTATCGTAATTTATCTTACTGCAAAATTTATTACATACTTTATAATCTTGCTGCACTTCTCTACGAACCTGCGTCTAAGTCAAACTTTTCAAGTTTAGTTTTTTATCATGCCAACGATTTCAAAAACCAATGATTTAATCCGCTGTACTAATTCACCCCCCCCTCTCTTAGTGCTCTTGATCCTAACAATTGGTATCAGAGTGAGGTTATCTCTCATATTTGGTTTAATACCCAAGAGAGATGGCTTACTCCGGCATGCAAGAGGGCCATTCTATTGCACGACCACCATTGTTTAATGGGTCGGATTACACATATTGGAAGACTCGCATGAGGATCTTCCTCATTTCTATGGACTTTGAGCTTTGGTCTATTGTCGAGAATGGATTTCAAAAATCTTCTCTTCCGATGAGCGAATGGAATGAATCGGAAAAAAAGGATTTTACTTTAAATGCAAAGGCTATGAATGCCTTGTTTTGTGCACTAGATAAAAATGAATTTAATCGCGTTTCAATTTGTGATTCGGCTTTTGATATTTGGAGAACTCTTGAAGTCACTCATGAAGGCACTAGCCGAGTGAAAGAGTCCAAAATCAACATCCTTGTGCACTCTTACCAGCTTTTTCGAATGAAACCAAGTGAGTCCATCGGAGACATGTACACCCGGTTCACGGATGTCATCAATGGACTCAAAGCTCTTAGTAAAGGTTTTACTAACTTTGAACTAGTAACTAAAATCTTAATATCTCTCCCAAAAAGTTGGGATCCAAAAGTTACGGCCATTCAAGAGGCCAAAGACCTTAAAAAATTCCCTCTTGAAAAACTCATTGGGTCTTTAATGACCTACGAAATGACATGTCAAGCTCATGACGAGCTCGAGAACCCCCTTCCAAAGAACAGGAAGGATATGACACTCACATCACAAGAAGACCACTTGAAAGGAACATCAAGTGATGAGGACAGTGACACTGACATTGCACTTTTGACTCAAAAATTTAAAAAATATTTAAGAAAGAATATATTTAAAAATAATACAAAAAATAAATTCGAACACAAGAAGGACCAAGTAATTTGCTATGAGTGCAAGAAACCGGGACACTACAAGAACGATTGTCCACAAGCCAAAAAGAAAGCATCAAAGAAGAAGACGCTCAAGGCAACATGGGATGATTCAAGCACGTCCGAAGAAGAGGAGTCCAACACCGAGCAAGTTGCTCATTACGCCCTAATGGCCTTCGAAGAAAAGGTAACGGATTTAATTAATACAGATTTACCTTATCATGAGTTATTAAATGCCTTCCATGAGTTATTTGATGAATGTAAGACAATTAGTAGAAAATACAAATTGCCAAAAAAAGGAGCATGATAGTCTTACTTGTGATTTTGATAAATTAAAAACTGAATATCATGATAGTCTAGCTCCATGTGCTAAATGCCATAATCTAGAAACTCTCCGAAATGAGAACTTGGTACTTAAGGACACCTTGAAGAAATTTGAGGTCGGTAGTAAGTCCTTAAACATGATCCTTACAAATAAGGGTCACGTTCCTAAAAGGAGTGGAATCGGATTTGTGAGAAGTACTCACAAAAATCCAACCACCTTCATTAAAGGTCCTATCTTACATGTTCAACACCAAAGCAATTGCAACTTTTGTTGCAAATATGAACATATAACTTACCAATGTCCATTCAAGAAAATCAGTCCGAACAAATTGATTTGGGTTCCTAAAGGAACCATGATCAAGTCTATACAACATGATAAACAAGTTAGATTAGTTCTTGAGGCACCCAAAAGTAAATGGGTACCTAAAAATAATTCCTTCTTGTAGAAACATACACCATCACATGCTAGGAGCAAGAGATGGTATCTTGATAGTGGATGCTCAAGGCATATGACCGGAGATCCATCCCAATTCTCCAAGCTCACTAGCATGGACGAAGGCTATGTCACCTTCGGAGACAACAACAAAGGCAAAATCATTGGCAAAGGAACCATAGGTAACAAATCAAGTTTTTCTATTGATGATGTGTTACTAGTTGATGGATTGAAACATAATCTGTTAAGCATTAGTCAATTATGCAATAAAGGTTATATCGTTAAATTTGAATCAAATATGTGCATTATTGAAAAACCAAATCATAACATGACTATGATTGCTTTAAAACAAAATAATGTCTATACCATCAATCTTGATGAACTAAGTAATGAAATATGTTTCTCCGCCGTAAATGATGATGCTTGGCTTTGGCATAGGAGATTAGGCCATGCAAGCATGAAAACAATATCTAAAATTTAATCTCAAGAATTAGTACGAGGGATTCTGAATATGAAGTTTATTAAGGATAAGGTATGCGATGCATGTCAACTAGGCAAACAAATAAAAATAAGCTTCAAACCAAAAAATCAAATTAGCACCACTAGACCGTTACAATTGATCCATTTGGACTTATTTGGACCAATTGATACATCAAGTCTAGGTGGAAGAAAATATGCTTTTGTGATTGTGGATGACTACTCTAGATACACTTGGACCTATTTCTTAGCTCACAAAAGTGATTGCTTCAAGTGTTTCTCTAAATTTTGTAAACTCACTCAAAACGAAAAAGGTTTCATGATTTCATCAATTCGGAGTGATCACGATGGTGAATTTCAAAACCGTGACTTTCAAAATTTTTGCGAAGTTAATGGGTACAATCACAACTTCTCAACTCCAAGAAATCCCCAACAAAATGGAGTAGTTGAAAGAAAAAATAGAAACCTACAAGAAATGGCAAGAACTATGTTAAATGAACATAGTTTACCTAAGTATTTTTGGGCCGAAGCTGTAAATACGGCTTGCTACATCATGAATAGAGTCCTAATAAGACAATCCTTATCAAAAACTCCCTATGAATTATAGAATAACAAAAAACCAAATATTTCCTATTTTAAAGTTTTCGGTTGTAAATGCTTTATTTTAAATGAAAGGGATGCCTGAGGAAAATTTGATGCTAAATCCGATGAAGGCATCTTTCTTGGTTACTTTTCCGTTTCTAAAGCTTTTCAGGTTTTTAATAAAAGAACCTTAGTAATAGAAGAGTCTATTCATGTAGTTTTTAATGAAGTTTCAAATTTAAAGAAAAATGATTTTGTTGATGATCTTGGTTTTGATAATTTAATTTAAATGAACCCCCTCCTCAAAATAGCAACTTGGATGCACCTTCTTCCGAAAATTCCTTACCTAAGGAATGGAAGTATATAGATGCTCATCCGAAGGAGCTAATTATAGGGGATACATCTAAAGGGGTTCAAACTCGTTCCTCTTTCAAGAATTTTTGTGCTAATGCCGCCTTCCTTTCTCAAATCGAACCTAAGTGCATTGACGAGGCCATAAAAGATTATTTTTGGGTTATTGCAATGCAAGAGGAATTGAATCAATTTGAGAGGAATAAGGTGTGGGAGCTTGTTCCTAGACCTAGTGACCATTTAGTCATTGGTACTAAGTGGGTCTTTAGAAACAAGCAAGACAAAAATGGTATCGTGGTTAGAAACAAGGCTAGATTAGTGGCCAAAGGTTTCAACCAAGAAGAAGGTATCGATTACGAAGAAACCTTCGCTCCCGTGGCTCGATTAGAAGCCAAAAGGATACTCCTTACCTATGCTAGTAGTTATAATTTTAAACTATTTCAAATGGATGTCAAAAGTGCCTTCTTGAATGGCTTTATTTCCGAAGAAGTATATGTCGAACAACCTCCCGGATTTGAAAATTCTCTTCTACCTAATCATGTATTCAAATTGACTAAGGCTCTCTATGGCTTGAAACAAACTCCTAGAGCTTGGTATGAAAGGCTTAGTTCCTTTCTTATTTTAAATAATTTTACCAAAGGTAAGGTTGATACTACATTGTTTATTAAATATTTTGAAAATAATTTTCTTATTGTGCAAATTTATGTTGACAATATTATTTTTGGCTCTTCGGATGAATCACTATGTGAATCATTTGCCAAATCTATGAGTCATGAATTTGAAATGAGTTTAATGGGTGAATTAACTTTCTTTTTAGGATTACAAATCAAACAACTTAAGGATGGTATATTTCTTAACCAATCTAAATATACATTAGAATTCTTAAAATGATTTAACATGGATAATTCAATAGCAATAAACACCCCTATGAGTACTGCGACTAAGTTAGATATGGATGAAAATAGTGAAAATTTCGATCAAAAAACATATAGGGGAATGATAGGTAGTCTACTCTACCTTACCGCGACTAGACCGGATATTATGTTTAGTGTAGGACTTTGCGCTAGGTTTCAATCAAATCCTAAATTATCTCATCTTAAAAGTGTTAAAAGAATATTTAGGTATCTTAAAGGAACTCCAAATTTAGGATTGTGGTATCCAAAATCTGAAAATTTTGATTTAATAGCTTATGTGGATGCCGATTTTGGCGGATGCAGGATAGATAGAAAAAGTACATCCAGAACATGCCAATTTTTAGGACATGCACTTGTTTCTTGGACTTCCAAGAAACAAAATTCAGTTGCACTATCTACGGCGGAAGCCGAATACATTGCTGCAAGTGCATGCTGTGCACAAGTTGTTTGGATGAAAAATACATTAGAAGACTATGGAATTCACTTTAAAAATATTCCCATAAAATGTGATAATACTAGTGCCATATGTCTTACTAAAAATCCAATTCAGCACTCTAGAACTAAGCACATCGACATTAGGCATCATTTCATACGCGATCATGTCCTTAACAATGATGTTGTTCTAGAATTCATTGACACAAAGCATCAATTAGCAGATATTTTTACAAAAGCCTTAAATGAAGACCAATTTGAATTTATTAGAAGGGAACTAGGAATGTTAAATTGTCCCTTAGAGTAAGACGTTTGAATGTATTTTACGAAGAATGTCTCATCCTTGTTCCGTTCGTTTGTGGATTTGATTTCATCTTCTTCTTTCGATTCCAAATGATATATTAAAGTACAACTCAATATCTCAACCTTTCCTTGCGTCAAAAACCTCTGGAAATCAAGAATGGGGAAGAAAAGTTTTCCTTCCTTCTTCCGCGGCAAGCTAGTGGTGGCACCTCTAGAATCGGCGGTAGCACCGCCTGAGAGCTCGGGCGCCAAGCGGTGGCACCGCTTGTTTAGGCGGTGGCACCGCCCGAGAACCCTTTATAACCCGAAATGGTTAGGGCCGGCGGTGACACCGCCCCCAACCCGTGGAACTCTTGCTCCAACTCTCCCAAAATCTCTCAATCCCTCATTCTAACTTCTACAAACCTTGGAGAAGGATTCTTGTTGGTCCAAACTCTCCATCATCCCAGAAACACTCCATAAGGTAAAATCTTCTCTTCACTTTCTTCTTGTTTCACCTATTCATTACAATTCATATTACTCTTATCATCTTGTCTAGAAAATGGCTCCTAAGAGATCAAAAGGGAAAAGGATTGAAGGAGATACATATGACCACAATCTTTTTAGATCCAAAGAAGATGCCCTTAGGTTTCCAAATTTTGAAACAAGATATATCCATAAGGGAAAACACGTTGATCTTGATGAATTAGGAGACTTAGAACCCATTAGGTGGTTTGCTCATCTAGAGGCCCTACCTCTCTTACAAATAGATGAACCAATTTATCCTAGATTAGTGAGGCTCTTTTATGCAAACCTATGGGTAGATAACGATAGCCTAAGTACTTACATGTTGGGAACACAAATTAAGATTTCTGATAATTCCATTTGTGAACTAATTGGAATCACTGAAAAAGATAGGGGCTGCTATTTTAGAGGAAAATGGGATGTTAATATAATAGGAGCAACTTACACCGAAGCTGTCAAAACCATTTTTGCAAACTCGAACTTTGGAATAATACCCAAGAGTTGCGAACACTTACTACCTTTTAACTCTAAGATTCTTTATCATATCATGACAAGCATACTATTCCCTAAGCAATATTATCTTGATGAAATGAGTACAATAGAGATAAGCACTATGTATTGGATTATGACCGGTCAACATAACTGTTTTGGATACTCAATACGGCAACACATGCAGGACATTACAGCTAAAGATATTATGTTGCCATATGGGGGGTTAATCACTAGATTTCTTCGTGCCTATAACATTTGCATCTCACCCGATGAAGAAACAATTCAGAGTGATAGATATAACGTCATCAATAAAAATCTACTAAAGAGACTTAGGTGCATATTTAACAATGGAATATGGGTAAGGCAACCTAGAAGGACTGATCCTATTCCTCCACCAGTAGAACAACCAGAAACACCAATTTTTATGGGAAATGAATCTCCTCCTCCTAGTCCCTTTGGTGCAGCGCCTTCAGCTCCTGTTTCATCCTCTAAAGGACTCATTATGGCAGAACTCTCTCAGATCAAATTCTAACAAGACCAACTCAAATCGCAGCAAGAACAAATTCAACTCTAGAAAATTGAAATTTTAAAGGAACTACGACAGCTAAATCAAAAAATAGATGTTATGTATCAGCACTATGGATTTCCTCCTACGGATTGATGTATCTTTTTATTCTGTTCTGTTTACTCTTAATCTCAAGTTCCAAGCTGGTCATCTTTTGAACAAAAACTGAACCTTCTTTTTAAATGTATTTTTAAATTCTGGATATATGCTTCTGGATGAATGCTGATTTTTCCTTTTAAGCTGAATTCTGGGTAAGTAGTTTTGGTAAATTTGAATGAATGAATGCTGAATTTGAATGAATGTTTGAATGAATGAATGCTGAATTTGAATGAATGAATGAATGAATGAATGAATGCTGAGTTTCAAATTGACGGATTGAATTTGAATAGGCTTGTATAAAAAAAAGAGATTTGATAAAATTAATGAATGCTGAATTTTTCTTTTCTTTTTTGTTGATGACAAAGGGGGAGAAAAGTGATGACTTGTATCATTTTAATAGCATGACTTATATAAACTAGTGTGATATGAATGTCTTATGTGCCTTGCAAAATCGTTGAGAAATTCGCAAGATCGAATGATCATATTGAAAGCATGTCAAACATGTATATCATGAAATTCATGTTGAAAATCTTTATCTTTCATTGTAGTAAAAATTGTCTCTTATCTTTCGACTTGAAAAGGATTTTCATTGAAGTTTAGCAATGACATTATGCTTAATGAGAATAACAATAAGTTCTACGGTTAGAACTTATCGGTTCATGCTTGAATTCAATGGGATGGAATTCAAGTGTTTTTATCTTCTCATAATATGGCATATAGATAGGGGGAGTTATGTTTAACTCCATCATCAATTGATTGTCATCATCAAAAAGGGGGAGATTGTTGAATCTCGGATTTTGATGATAAAATCAATTAATGGGTTATTTGATCTAATCCATATTATTGAGTTAAGTGTGCAGGATTAACTACGATAACCAGAAAACACAAAGCAAGGATACCGGAGTCAAGTTCGATGGATGTTTAAGAGTCCGAAGAATCGTCAGAGATGCTGCCGGAACCAACAGAGAAGAAATCGGGAACCTGTCGAAATTTTCGGAAGTTCGCCGAAGAGATCGTCGGAGGTTCACGGAGATCACCGAGAAGGCTCGGCTACTCATTAAAGTCATCACAAGTTCGGGAGCTTGCTGGGAGTCCATCGGGAGAAGTTCGTCGGAAAGCTCGCCGGAACAAGACTCAACGTTCACGGTTGAAAATTTGCTTAGGATGTGTTTTGTTATGTAGTTAACTTGTAATTAGGATTAGGATTAAGAGATAATCCTATATCCTGGTTAGGGGCCAACTAGGCCCAAAATTAGACTTGGTTTGGGCTAAGTTTGAAGCCCAACCAGTCAACCGAAGAGTCTGGCGGACCGCCACTGACAAGCGGTGGCACCGCCAGCATCGGGAACTCATTCAAATTTGGAGCCCAAATTTGAATCCTCTTGAGGCCTATAAATACCCCTCAAATCTCAACTGAGATTACAACTTTTTGAGCAGCAATTGATTGAGAGAAAGGTCTTAGAAAAGTCTTAGAAAGTCTTGTTTTCAATTTGCTAGTGTTCACCTCATTCCTTCTCGAAAATCTGTAAGAGAGTGAACCGCTTGTAAAGAGTTGTAAGAGGGGTATTTACCCTTCCCTTTCAAGAGATTTGCTAGTGGAAAGTGGGAGCCTCATCGAAGAGGGGCCTTGCAAGTGGATGTAGGTCATTTGACCGAACCACTCTAAAATTGGATTAATCTCTGGTTTGCGTTTACTTATCATAATTTATCTTACTGCAAACTTTATTACGTACTTTATAATCTTGCTGCACTTCTCTACGAACACGCGTCTAAGTCAAACTTTTCAAGTTCAGTTTTTTATCGTGCCAACGATTTCAAAAACTAACGATTTAATCCACTGCACTAATTCACCCCCCCCTCTTAGTGCTCTTGATCCTAACATATTTCATGTATTCATATCATCACATAAGGAATATCAAGGAGAAAATAATTGGGTGATGAGATAAACATTTCATGAATACAAGGAATTACATAAAAATCATACCATAAAATATTAGAATATGTGAATGCCAAAAGACATGATTTCTTTTTGAAAAGCCTCCTCATAAATAATCAAAGGAAAATCTTAGGAGATCAAATAATAAGAGATTTTTAAATAAAATTTTAAGTTAAGAATTTTCAGAAAGGATATTCTCTTTAGTAAATCACAAAAGGAAATGTAGGAGAAAAAAATTTCAATTCATGTATAAGAACACTTATGATTCATATTGAAAATTTTCTCAAAATATAAGAGAATAAAGAGTAAGAAATCTTGATTCATAAAGGATTTCATGTTATAAATTTCAAGAGATCAAGATCATGATTTCGATAAAAAATTATTCAAATTTAAATCATCAAAATAATTATCAAAATCCAAGAGATTCACAAAGATAATACAAATGGATTCATCAAAATCAATAAGATTGAGCAAAATAATTTTCAAGAATGTTTTCCTCTTTTCGGTTGTTTCAAAACATATGATTTTGTTTTATTTATGCCAAATAAAAACATATATCATGTTTAAAACCGAAAGTGTAAGATTTGTTACAACAAAAATTAATAAGGCACTTTCATTATGGTAAAAATCAATAATCCATAAATCACAAGATTCATCATGCATAATTTCAAAATTTATTAAGCATGATCATTATGCATGACATAAAATCATCAAGATACACATGCATGGATTAATCCTAAGCATTATCACATATTATATAATTATCAACCCTAATGTTGCATACATCATTCAACATTTCAAAACATAACATGCATGAAACCTTAGCAATATACTTTTCATGATTAAATTTTTAATTTTTTTAAAGATACTAAAAAGGAAAAAAAATATATATGAAATAATTTTTGAAAAATAATTTTTTATTTCCTATTCCTACTATCTAAATTAAGCACTCATGAAAAACTTCAAGTAATTTCAAAATAATTCAAGAGAGTTGAGTTACTTACCTTGTAGTCGAAGCCCATCAAAGCCCAATTCGTCGTTTCACCTTTGGAAGTTCTTGATTCATCCTTGGGTGCCTTCCTTTTCTTTGGCCTCTTCCTCCGTTCAAGTTCATTGTTTATTTTAGATTTTTGTTTAATGAACTTATTAAGATTTAGTGTTCGAAGTTCAAGTTCATCATTGTCCTCATCACTTGAGTTATCGCTCAAGTGGTATTCATTTGTCTGGAGTTCCAAATCCTTCCTATTCTTTAGAAGGTGGTTCAAGTGTTCATCGTGTTCATCATGTGCATTGCGCACCATTTCATATGTCATCAATGAGCCGATAAGTTCTTCAAGTGGAAAAATATTTAAATCTTTTGTTTCTTGTATTGCGGTTATTTTAGGATCCCACCTTTTTGGAAGGGATCTTAAGATCTTGCTTACGAGATCAAAATTCGAAAAAGATTTACCAAGAACTCTTAGATTATTGACGACATCCGTGAAACGGGTGTACATGTCGCCAATAGTCTCGCTTGATTTAATTTGAAAAAGCTCAAAATCATGTAATAAAATATTAACTTTCGAGTCTTTGACTCTACTAGTTCCCTCGTGCGTGATTTCAAGTGTTCGCCAAATATCAAAAGCCGTTTCGCACGTAGAAATCCGATTGAACTCATTTTTGTCCAAAGCGCAAAATAAGGCATTCATAGCCTTTGCATTTAAAGAAAAATACTTCTTCTCCAAATCCAACCATTCGTTCATCGGTTTAGAGGGAAGTTGAAAACCGTTTTCAACGATATTCCATAAATCCAAATTCATAGAAATCAAGAAAACTCTCATTCGAGTTTTCCAATAAGTGTAGTCCAATCCGTTAAATAATGGTGGACGAACAACCGATAAGCCCTCTTGAAAGCCATGAAGAGCCATTTCTCTAGAGTGTAAATCCGAAATGAGAAATATCGGGCTCTGATACCAATTGTTAGGATCGGAGCGGCACTAAGAGGGGGGGGTGAATTAGTGCAGCGGATTAAAACTTCGGTTTTAAAAAATATTTCGTATGATAAAAAGCAATATCAATGAAAATCGATTTTAGAAGCTTGATAACTTAGAAGCGTATGGAAGCGTAGTGACTAAGTAGAGAAGTTTGCAGTATGTAAATGGCAAGAGTAGGATGCAAACCAGATAACGCAGCAGTTTTAAAGTGGTTCGGTCAAAATGACCTACATCCACTTGCGAAGCCTTCTTCGAAGAGGCTCCCAACTTCCATTAGCAAATCTCTTATAGGGGAAGGACTAATACCCCTCTTACAACCTTTACAAGTGGTTCACACTCTTACAATTCTTTTCAACAAGATGGGAGGAGGTGAACACTCAAGCAATATGAAAAATAAGACTTGCTAAGACTTTTCTAAGGCTCTTATCTCAAACTATTGCTTTGCCAAAGGTTGTAATCTCTGCTGAGAATTGAGGGGTATTTATAGGCCCCAAGAGGATTCAAATTTGGGCTCCAAAATTTGAATTCTCTTGGGTTTCCGAGGCTGGCGGTGCCACCGCTTGTCGGTGGCGGTGCCACCGCCGAATCTCTCGGGTGCTGGGCGGTGCCACCGCTCATATCTCGGGTTCTAGGCGGTGCCACCACCTACACTATTTCAGCTGACTGGTTGGCCTCTAAACTTGGCTCAAACTAGTCCAAACTCGAGCCCAATTGGCCCCTACTTGGGTTATAGGATTAACACCTAATCCTAACCCTAATTAACATGCTAACTACGAATTTAAAGACATTTCCTAAGCTATTACAAAGTCTGCAAGTCAAGACTTCTTTTGGCGAGCTTTCGGTGAACTTCTAGCGGTCTTCCGATAAACTCTCGGAAACCATTCTACGGACTCCCGGCAAGCTCCTAGACTTCACGATTTGATCTTGGTGAGTTCCAATGAGCTTCTTCGGCAAGCTTTGATCTTTCTCGGCGAGCTCCGTGAACTTCCAACGAACCTTTTGGTGAGCTTCCGAAAAACCCTTCAGCAAGCTCCCTACTCATTCTTGGCTAGTTCCAGCAACCTTCGAACTTCCGTCGAACTCTCGAACTCCCAACAAATCCTTCGCGCTTGACTCCGACACTTGTTTCGCTTTATGTCTTTGTCAATATCGTAGTTATTCCTGCACACACAAACTAAAACTCTACTTCGATCTAGACAATTATTACAACGCAAATTGACATTCAACTGCCCGTCACGTCATTGGTTGGTGCTTCGTCCGATTCTTCAGCGCATCGTCCTCTCTTGCGGCTTGTTGCCCAAACGGTGGTTGACCACCATAACCCCGATATCCTTGGCGCAATTCCGCTCTCCTTAGCCCGATGCCCGATGTTAGAAGCCTTCTGCCATCCAATATCCTGACGTGATCTCCTCCAGAGCAACGTCAATTCCTCCTGCATCAACTGTCTAATCCTGATCGAGTAGACCTGAATTACTCAAAATGCAGTTAAACATCTAAACACAATCAATTAGTTTCATCATGAAAATCCGAGATTCAACACAAACCTCTTTCATAGCTTACTGCATTCTGCGCTTTTACGATTGCGTTTCCATGCTCCATATTTTCCAAATCGTGTTTAAACGTAAATCACTTTTCTCGTACGAACATCGTATTTCAGTTTATGCTTACATTCTGATTTCCATTACAACTACAAACTACTTTAACAGATTCATTTTAACTACTTCTTACCTAATCATAAGTTAAAGTGATTTATGAATCGGCTTTTCTACTGAAATAGCTTTTCTCGTACGAACATCGTATTTCAGTTTGCGCTTACGTTCTGATTCCATCACAACTGCAAACTGACTTAACAGATTTATTTTAACTACTTCTTGCCTAATCTTAAGTTAAAGAAATTTACGAATCGACTTTTCTACTAATATCGGCTTTGTCGTATCAACGCATTTTGAAAACGTTGAAAGTTTTCCGCTGCACTAATTCACCCCTCTTAGTGCTCTTGATCCTAACATAGGGACTTTCGGTGGCTCAATGAGATTCTCCCTGCATCCCGGGTTATCCAGGAAATGACCGAGGGGTGGCTGGTCGAGGCAGGTCTTAGCCCGGCGCCTCGAGGTATGCCCGCAGTGGGTAGCGTTAGGGTTTTCTAAAAGATCATCTTTGGTGTTCTGACCAATGTCGGTGCTTTTGTGCAGAGATGGTGAACCTCGTCGTTGTGCGCGGGGGGCGTTCTTCGTCGGTCACATCATCGCGTCAAACAGCCGAGCCAAGGGCCGGCTTAAAGGAAGCGCTAGTAGAACTCGAGGCCAGTCGGCCCTGGAAGAAATCGAAGATTGGTGCCCAGAAGGAGGATATGCCTCCACCTCGGGCCCGGGAGGTCGTTGTTGAACCCGGTCGGCGTGATTGGCGATGGGGCCCTGGTCGGGGCGAGGCCGGCCCGAGCAACGAGGTGGCAGGAAAGGCACCTCGGGAACCCTCTAACCGCGACCTGTGTCACCTCCCTACGGGAGCGCAGGACGAGCCCTATCAAGCTTGGGTGATGGGCGAACTCCCGGAGGGCCAACCCTTCGACCCGCTGGTCGCCCGGTGGGCGGGCCTGACCTGCGGGACCCGGGTATGGGCTGATGGGGAGGCCGTGGCCTCCTTCGCATGAGGCGGGCTTCATCCCGACATGGCTTGGGATCTGTACACCATGCCCTCAAACATTTTGTTGGGCAAGTCTGCTAAGTCGTTGTTGTGGGTAAGCATCTTGCTATCAACTTCCTGCCTATGCCCGGATGTTAATTGTCCTGACTCTTTCTCTTTGCAGGGCCATCATTATATCACAGTGTTGATGGACCGTGTCCGTGACGCGGTTCGGGCCCTCGGCGTTTTGAGCGACCGCAACGCCGAGCTGGGTCGACAGATTGAGGAGGTCCGCACAGGGGCGGCTCCAGAGGCGGTCGCTGTGGCCGAGCAGTGTGCCTTCGATCTGGAAGCGGAAGTGACGCACCTCTCCTCCGTCTCGAGGGCGGTTGAGTAACGCGTCTCAAAGCTGGAGGTGGAGTCGGCGTGCCTCCAATCAGAGGTGAAGGCTGCCAAGGATCAAAATAACGAGCTCCAGATGCTCTTGTGAGTGTCTAGGACCGAGGCTCGTCTAGCTCGGGACGAGGCGGTGGGCCTCGCTCGAAAGTTGGAGGATGCAGGCGCCGAGGTGAAGGGGGCTTCCGACGCCCTGGCCACCGAGATGAGTCAATGGCTGGAGAAAGATAGGAAGCTGATCGAGGACTACAAAGAGTCCTCGGGCTTTCAGCTCGGTCTGATCCGATCGGGGCAGGTTACCTATGAATATGGGTATTGGATTGCTTTGGCTCGTCTCAAGGCGCGCCATCCCAACCTGGAGGTCAAGGAAAACCCCTTTGCCTCCTGCCCGAAAGACTAGAGCGTTGATATGCCAGACGAGGTCCCTTTTGACGATAGCACCGAAGCCTCCGAGAAATAGGGTAGAACATTGTAACAACCTAGGAGTTTAGTCTGGGGCTGCAACTTGTCTGGTCCTGTAATCAGTTTTTGATTTCAATAAAACTTTTGTTTTAGACTTCTGCCTTGTCTACTTCACCTCTCCTTTATACGAAGAATTTCTTGAGATTTTGCACGTTCCACGTCCTCGACAAAGGGTGGCCTGCATGGTTGCAAGCCGATACATGCCGACCCGGACGACGTCGATAACCCGATAAGGTCCTTCCCAATTGGGGGCGAGCTTGCCGCATGCTCGGGTTGGGTCGCTGACTTCGGTCTTGCGTAGGACCAGGTCGCCTAATTTAATGGGTCGAGGCCGTACCTTGCAGTTATAGATTCTGGCGACGGCTCTCTTGTAGGAGAGGTCTTTCAGGTGTGCGTCAGCATGCCACTCTTTGAGCAGGTCGAGGCCGGCTCGTATTCCTTGGGCCGATGTCATTTCATCATAGTTTTCCGTCCGAGAGGTAGGGAAAACCACTTCGGGGGGTAGGACGGCCTCGGTCCCGAATGAAAGGCTGTAGGGGGATTCTCCAATTGCAGTTTTGGGGGTGGTCCAAGGAATACGAGCCGGTTGTAGGAGACCACTACCAAAAATGTGGCGACAGCTCTCTTGTAGAAGAGAGCAGGAGAGGAGAGGTCTTTCAGGTGTGCATCAGCCTGAGTCATGCCCCGTCACAAGAGACCCGGGCAGGCCGCGTAGAGGTTGTGGCCTTAGGCAGCATGGAGCCGAGGAGCACGACTCAGGCGGGCGGGCCGCGCAGAGGTGGTGGTCTCGGGCAGCATGGAGCCGAGACCACTACCTCTGCACAGCCCGCCCACCTGAGTCATGCCCCTTAGCTACATGTCGCTCGAGACCACAGCCTCTACTCGACCTGTTCGATTGAGTTGTGCTCCTCGATCGCACACTGCCCGGGGTCACCGCTGCGCATCCAACCCTCCTTTGTTACTAAACTCCATGATTCCCACAACCCTGGCGGGGACAGTTTCTCAAAGCCGAAGCCATGCCTCAGACCCCGATCATAACGATCGACGCATAGCTTCCTTCCGGGAGGGAATATGATGAGGATAATAATTACGATAAGACTCGTGTGACATCAGCTGCCCCTAATGACGCATCACACCTCTGTTGACCTGATGAGGCACTTGGTCAACGCGGACCGGAACGCCTACCAAGGCACATTAACACCCCGTTCATGCTCGATCCCTCACGCCACCAGAAGTACGATCCTGCTCCCTGCGGGTAGGCACATCAGGCAACGGTAATTCTCACTATAAAAACCCTCACGCTCCGAGGGAGGAATGGGGAACCAAACATAGATAAAAAAAACCCCCCTTGCGATGGCTCACTAACTTGATTGTCGGAGGGGTTGGGCCGAGCTTCCCCGACCCGACCTTTGTGCAGGTGCGAAGGCGGAGGTCTCCCACTAAACGCCCAAGCGACCAGTCCCTTCCCGGTGGAAACGGCGACCCCGTCCCGATCGGATCAACGCAATTGACCACCTCAGCAGTCTCAAGAAATGTCCCAGGGAGATCCCCCATCATCTGGACCTGAACTAAGTCGCGACGGCCATGAGGCCATGGCTTAAAGTTATTTACAACAACATTTTTGGTGCTAGAAGGAGGGCCTTAATGTCAGGGGATCGCCTAATTGGCTCAGACGAGCTCGTAGCTGAGGGGTCATACCCGATCGGAGCTCCGGGGGAACACCCCCCACGCTGAGAACCTCGAGACGAACCCCCCGTCGCGACTTCAAAGTGCTATTGGCGGATATTTAATGACCTGGGCCTGTCACCGCTAGACGACACCCTAGCTGGCCCGTCGCCCGTGTCGTCCGAGGCCTTTCAGAACCTCACTCATCAAGTCCGAACTATGACCGGTATGGTGCAATCCATTATCCCACTGGTTTCTCGACCGCTGCACCCGTCTGCGATCCAACCACTACGGCAATAGGAGCGGCCCATTTGGGCTCGCACCCCGCCTCAAGAACGTCCGACGTCCCCTTGGGACCGATCGGCCCTGCTTGCGAACCGAGCAACGGCAAACCCGAGAGGCCGCCTGGAACCAGAGGCATTATCCTCTGATTCCATGAATTCCCTACGAGCCCAATTACGCTACGTTAGTCAGCGGCTCGACGAGGTGCAGAAGGAGGTTCGTAGGTCGAGGGGAGAGCTTGGGGAGGACGCACACCAGGGATCTCCATTCACACTTAAGATACAGGATCAGACAATCCCCCGAACTTCCAACTCCCCTCCCTAGATGCATACGACGGCTCCACCGACCCGGCGGACCATGTAGCCACTTTTCATGCCCAGATGGCGCTGTATGAAACTTCTGATGCTTTGAGGTGCAGAGCATTTCCCACCACTCTGAGAGGGCCGGCCCACATGTGGTACAGCGGCCTAAAGACCGGGACGATCACCTCCTTTGACTAGCTCGTCAAGGACTTCGAACTCAACTTCTTGGCTTACGCCCGGCCAAAACCTTCCGTTGCACTGCTCCTCGGACTCAACCAGAGGGAGGATGAGCCCCTCTCCCATTTTGTGAATCGTTTTGCAACGTAAATCCGGCGATTACCAGATGCTCATCCCTCTCTATTGATGCAGGCATTTATGATAGGCCTACGACCTTCCAGATTCTTCTGGTCCCTCATGGAGTGACCCCCCACCGCGGTACCTGAGATGCTTCAATGGGCAAACCAGTTCATCGCGATCGAGGCCTGGATGGTCGGGAAGCGGGAGGAGAACAAGAGGGTCAGGCCGAAGCCAGCTCGAGGACAACCGTCCGCCGCGCCGAGGTGCAAGTTGGACCGTCCTGACCCACCGGCGTTGAGGACCCCGTTGCCCTCTTTAGGCACGTCCCGAATGGAGATATTTCCCCAAATAAGGGGAAAAGGGTTACTCAGGGCCCCCAACCCGATGAAAAGCCCGCGAGAACTCGCTGATCAATCGAAGTATTACCGCTTCCACCGGCAAAGTGGACACGATACTGAGGAGTGTCGCGAGCTGAAGCGGCAAATCGAGGAGCTAGTCCGCAGAGAACACCTCGGTCGATATATCCGACAGGATAGGGAGCTCTCGCCCCATCTGGTGGGCCCTGCGGAGCACCAAATCGACATCATCACAGGTGGCCCAGCATCCGGAGGAAACAGTATGTCCGAAAAGAAGGCCTACGCCCGCTCCGTCGGGGCCGATGCTCCCAGGCGTGGCCCTGACCCCGAGGTCGCGTTCCCTCCTGAGGGCGCTGAGCGATCAGAACATGATGATGCGCTTATAATAATGGCCAGGATCACTAACGCCCAGGTTAGAAGGGTCATGATCAACATGAGGAGCTCAGCCGACGTGCTCTATCTTGACGCTTTCCAGAAACTCAGGTTCGCTAAAGAAGTCTTGAAGCCCATGTGCTCGATGCTCACAGGGTTCACCGGTGACTCGATCTCGCCATTGGGGGCCATCACCTTGCCCCTGACTTTGGGAACGCCGCCCAAATCGAAGATGGTGATGTCCACCTTTTTAGTGGTGGATCTCCCCACCGCATATAATGCCATCCTCAGTCGCCCCACCCTCAACAAGATTAGAGTTGTAGTCTCCACCTACCACCAGACCGTGAAGTTCCTGACCCACGCCGGGACCGAGGAAGTCTGGGGAAGCCCCCGTGAGTCCAGACAATGTTACCTGACGGCGATCTCGCTGCACAAAATGGTAAAGACCGACCGCCCCCTAGAAGACCCGAGGAAAACAAAGTGGTCGACCCTACATCCTGAGTCGACGGCGCCCACTTGCGACGTACTGTTGATGAAGGATCAGCCAAACCGGATGAATAAAGTTAGGTCGAAACTCCCCGAGCAGGAGCAGGAGCAGCTCGTCAGATTCCTATAGGAGAACGCCGACATCTTCGCCTAGTCGCCATCCGACATGATGGGTATCGACCCAAAGACCGCCCAACATCACTTGAACATATCACCTGATGCTCGACCAGTGAAGCAGAAACTACGACGGCAAGCTCCAGACAAACAATAGGCTGTCCGTGCAGAAGTGGAGCTACTCTTGGCAGCAGGCTTCATTAAAGAAATCAAGTACCCGCGATGGCTGTCTAATGTAGTCCTGGTGAAGAAATCTAATGGGAGCTGAAGGATGTGTGTTGACGACACCAGTCTCAATAGTGCATGCCCAAAGGACTACTGTCCCCTCCCAAGGATCGACCAATTGGTCGACGCAACCGTCGGGCATGCCCACCTTTCGTTCATGGACGCCTTCTCCGGCTATAACCAGATCAGAATGGTGCCCGAAGACCAAGAGCACACGGCCTTCCTCACTGATCTAGGAGTGTATTTCTACAAAGTTATGCTGTTTAGGCTGAACAATGCAAGTGTTACCTATCAGAGAGCCATGAACAAGATGTTCACCCAATAGATCGGGCGAAACATTGAGGTCTATATCAACGACATGATCGTGAAGAGCCGCGTGACCACGGGTCACCTGACCGAATTGGCTAAATCATTTGCCATGTTGCGGAGGTATGGTTTGCGACTCAACCCAGCAAAGTGCGTTTATGGCATCAACTCGGGAAAGTTCCTCGAGTTTATCGTATACGAAAGATGAATCGACATCAACCTGGAAAAGGTCCAGGCGATCATCAATATGCAATCCCCCCGGACAATCAAGGACTTACAATGACTGAACGGAAGGCTCGCTGCCTTATCCCGGTTCCTATCCCGATCCGGTGACCGTTGCCTCCCCTTCTTCCGGGCGTTGAAGAGCCCGAAGAACTTCCAGTGGATGGCACAGTGTGAAGAAGCTTTTGGACAAGTCAAACGACACTTGGCCAACCTCCTCTGCCTTTCATCGGTCTCTTTTGAGGAAAAACTTGGTATCTACCTAGCTGCCTCCCGGCAAGCGGTCAGCTCCGTCCTGATCAAGGAAGCCTCCAGTGAGCAACTGCTGGTCTACTACATCAGCCATGTCCTGAATGGGCTTGAGGAGTGGTACCCGCCAATCGAGAGACTTGCTTTGGAGCTCATGCTAGCTGCCCAGAAACTACGCCCCTACTTCTAAGCCCACCCAATTGAGGTAATCACCGACCAACCGCTCAAGCAGGTTTTATCTCAGTTCAATGTTGCAGGTCGACTCCTCAAGTGGTCGGTAGAGCTTGGAGAGTTCAACATACAATACGTGCCGAGGACTGCCATCAAAGCCTAGTTGATAGCCGACTTCATCTCGGAACTAGTTCAGACTGAGGATGGGGTTTCCGGGGAGCCTAGGGAAGCGTGGTTCCTGCACGTGGACAGCTTGGCTACCGCGAATGGTGCGAGCGCGGGACTGGTGCTATTAGCCCCCGACGGGCATTCGTTCGAATGCTCCCTCCGCTTCGAGTTCCAAGCAACCAACAATGAAGCCGAGTATGAGGCTCTCCTGGTAGGACTTAAACTGGCCCTCGAGATGCAGGTGAATGCCATCCACGTCCTCACCGATTCGCAGCTCGTGGCCGAGCAACTCGGTGGCGGATACAAGGTCAGGGAACCAACCATGGTGAAGTACCTGGCGGAGGTAAAAAGCCTAGCCTCCAATTTCTCTCACTTTACGGTATCTAGGGTGCCAAGGAGTCAGAACGAGCGAGCCAACGAGCTGGCTAAACTGGCCTCAAGGTCGAACTCCAAATCCTAGTCCAGGATTGAAGAGCTCCCCTTTCGCGTCATCTCGGTCCCGACTGTATCTTCAGCCGACGCACGTACCACGTGGGTGCAAGAGATGCTGCGCTTCAAGAACGATGAGATTCTTCCCACCGACGAGGCTGTGACTCGGCGCATCCGCTGAACGCAGGCATGGTACTCCGAGGTGAACAGACGGCTCTACAAGCGGTCCTTCTCGCATCCTCTAATGTAGTGCCTCGGGCCTGAAGAGGCTCAGATGGTCCTGGCCGAGGTCCATGAGGGGATTTGTGGAGAGCATATCGCTGGACGGACCTTGGCTTACAAAGTCCTTCGCCAAGGATACTACTGGCCATGTTAGGATCAAGAGCACTAAGAGGGGGGGGGGTGAATTAGTGCATCGGAAAACTTTCGACGATTAAAACTGCGTTCGTACGATAAGAGTGATTTCGGTAGAAAGCCGATTCGTAAATCACTTTAACTTGTGATCAAGCAAGATATAGTTAAAGCGAATCTATAAGGGTAGTTTGCAGTTATAATGGAAATCAAAATGTAAGCGCAAACTGAAATATGATGTTCGTACAATAAAACTGATTTACGTCTAAACACCGATTCAGAAAATACTGAACTTTGAAACACGATCATAAATTCGCAGAAGGTAGTAAGCTATTGAGAAGGTTTGTAGTAAAGATAATATGCTCAAAGTAAATGCAAACCAGAACACCGCAATTTTAGAGTGGCTCGGTCAATCTTGACCTACATCCACTTCTGGCGTCCTCCACCGACGTCCACTAGAGGCCTTCCTTCAATAGGCGAAGGCCTACTACTCATTTACAGTTTCACTCCTTTTGACGGGCTTAGGAGACAACCCTTACAGAATTTTCTCTCCTCTCTTGAAAGATCAGAACTTGGAAGAAAATTGGGAGAAGAATTTTTAACTCATACAACACTTTTGAGCTCTAAATATCACAGAGTAAGATCAGGATTTCGATGGTTTTGGTTACTCTATCATTGCTGAAAGGGTGGGGTATTTATAGGCCCCAACCCAGTTTGAATTCCGAGCTCAAAACTGTCAATTCCCGGAATTCCGGGGTGTGGCGGTTGCACCGCCTGACTGGACCGGTTGCACCGCCTAGCAGAGCTCGAAGACTGAGCCTCTAGGTGGTGCCACCTCCTGTCAGGGACGGTTGCACCTCCTGCTAGAGCTCGGAGACCGAGCTCAGGCAGTGCCACCACCTGATTGGGGCGGTTGCACCGCCCAGCTAGAGCTCGGAGTCTGAGCTCAAGCGTTTGCACCTCTGTCATAGGCGGTTGCACGACCTAGCCAAAGCTTGGAGACTGAGCCTTGGGCGGTGCCACCGCCGACCCAAGCAGTGCCACATCTAGGCAAGAAATCTGGGTCCGACTGGGCTGATCCATTCGGTCCAATTTTGGTCTGTCAAGGGCCCAATTGCCACAAGATTAAGTTAATGGGATCATCTCCCATTTCTAACTTAATCATTGTGCTAACTACGAATTTCTTAAGATATTTACTACAGCTTGCTTCTGGTGCGTCAATCGCTTTTTCCAGTGAGCTTCCGACGAACTTTCGGTGAATAGTCGACGAACCTCCGGCGATGCTCCGACGGACTTCCGGCAAACTCCTGGACTTGCAACGATCCACTTGACGAGTTCCGATGAGCTTCTTTTGGCAAGCTCCTGGACTTCTCGGATTTGATCCCGTAGAACCTCCGACGACCGTCCGGACTTCCGTCGAGCTCTCGAACTCCCAACGTGATCATAGTCTTGACTCCAACGCAACTCTTGCTGCATGTCTTACTTTCATCATAGTTAATCATGCACACTTATCTCAACATATGGATTAGATGACAATTGACGTCATCATCAAAATTCGAGATTCAACAATCTCCCCCTTTTTGATGATGACAATCAATTGATAACAGAGTTAACCTTAACTCCCCCTATCTATGTGCCATAATTGAGATAAGTCATTCTTGAATTCAAAGCCTTTGAATTCAAGAGACATATTGATAAGTTAAAATCATTTAACCTTATCAATACTCCCATCATGATTCTCATCATGATGTATCTCTCTAAAAATGATGTCAAAGCTTGACGTCCATTTTCAAATTTCAAAAGTGAATGATGGTAATGGTAGCAATTTATCATATGGTAAGATATCAATATGTAAAATTTTGAAGTAAGATTTTGATATCTTAACATGATGCACACATTTCAAGGGTTTAAGCAATCATAGCATTTCATCACATGGTAAGATATCAACACGTAAAATTATGATGTAAGTTCTTGATATTTTAACATGATGCCAATATGGCAATCATAGCATAATGCAAATATGGCAATCATAGTTATCATCAATTCATATATTTTTGATGATGCAGTCATAGCATAATCATAGCATCAATACTCATATATCCGCTTCTTTCAACATAATATGGCATTTATAGCATCAATTCATATACTTCTCCCCCTTTGTCATCAACAAAAAGGAGAACGATATAAACAACTTTTAAATATACGTACGATGCCATAAGTAGGTTCATGTTATTTATAGGATACAAACATCTCAAGAAAAACATGATATGAAGATTATTTACATAGAGTGAAAACTTCTTCCTTTCTATTTGTTATTATCTTTTTTGCATGAAGGATGAAAGCCATTTGTGTAGTTCAAATCGATAGGATATTAAGGCATGCTTTACTAGGATCAGGATATTTATGTGAATCAAATCCTTGTACAAAAAAATATCTTCCTTTTATAAGAAAGAATCATCAAATCTATTTCTCAAAGGAAATATTTTTCACATGATAAGTCTAAAAGAAATGCATTTGCTAGATAATTCTATTTGCCAAAAATCAATGATATGAATCAAAGTCCGAAAGTGAATAATGTATTCATGAAATCCGATTGGAACTGAAAATTTAATTTAACACTTTCATGCAATCGGACAAGACTATACAATCATGAAGACATGCTCATTGTTATGGAAATTTTTGTATTAATTTCCAACATGTTATTTTAGGCATGTAATGGCAATTAAGTGATTTGATCATTCAATCAATAAAGTCCGAATAATTTTAACAAGTTTATGCATTCGGACACATCAACATTCCTAATTCTCTTCTTATGAAATCAAATTGTTCTTCACTTAGAGGTTTTGTAAAAATATCAGCTAGTTGATGCTTAGTATCTATGAACTCTATAATTACATCATGATTAGTAACATGATCTCGTATAAAGTGATGTCTAATATCAATATGTTTTGTTCTTGAGTGTTGAATGAGATTCTTTGTTAAACATATTGCACTCGTGTTATCATATTTAATTGGAATGTTTTTAGGATAGACTTTATAATCTTCTAAGGTGTTTTTCATCCATACAACTTGTGCATAGCATGCACTAGCTGCAATATATTTAGCTTCAGTTGTTGATAGAGCAACCGAGTTTTGTTTCTTAGATGACTAGGAAACAAGGGAATGTCCCAAAAATTGACATGTTCCTGATGTGCTTTTTCTATCTAATCTACACCTAGCAAAATCCGCATCAGCATAAGCAATTAACTCAAAATTTTTGGATTTTGGATACCATAATCATATATTTGTGGTACCTTTAAGATATCTAAGTATTCTTTTAACCGCTTTGATATGAGATATCTTAGGGTTCGATTGAAACCTAGCACAAAGTCCTACACTGAACATGATATCTGGTCTAGTTGTAGTGAGGTAAAGTAAACTTCCTATCATACCCCTATAAGTTTTTTTATCAAAGCTATCTCCACTCTCATCAACTTTTAACTTAGTGGAGGTGCTCATAGGGGTGTTAATAACCTTTGAGCTATCCATATTAAATCTTTTCAGTAGGTCTAAGGCATATTTAGTTTGACTAATAAAGATGTCATTGCTTAGTTGCTTAATTTGTAAGCCTAAGAAAAACGTTAATTCTCCCATCAAACTCATTTCAAATTCGAGACTAATGGTTTTAGCAAAAGATTCACAAAGAGATTTATTCGTAGAACTGAAGATAATTTCATCAACATAAATCTAAACAATGAGAAAATTATTTTCAAAATTCTTGATAAACAATGTAGTATCAACCTTGCCTTTTATGAAATTATTTTCAATAAGAAAAATACTTAGTCTATCATACCAAGCCCTTGGGGCTTGTTTTAAACCATAGAGAGCTTTGGTTAATTTAAATACATGATTAGGGAGGCTATTATTTTCAAATCCGGAAGGCTGTTCAACATAAACTTCTTCATAAATAAAGCCATTAAGAAAAGTGCTTTTAACATCCATTGGAAACAACTTAAAATTATTATTACTAGCATAGGCAAGGAGCATCCTTATGGCTTCAACATATGTTGTCTCAACTATTTCATTGTCCCACGATCCTCTAAAATAAAGTCCTCTTTTTTTTACGGGAATGCCTATCATGTCGCAAATGAATTTATCCGTAATGGAGATGTATTGTCCTAAAAGATAGGTAGACATTCTTTCTTCTTCATCTACTAGTAGATTGTTGTAAAATAGTCTAACAAGTCTTGGATAGATGGGTTCACTAATTTGTAAAATAGGGAGTAGATCTAGGTTTGCAAACCATTGGATTATCTCTAAGTCTCTTAGTTCATCTAAATCTACATATTTTCCCTTATTAACACTTTTAAATTTGAAAGTAGAAAATTTTTCAGCATGATATTTTGAATCGAAAAGGGTAAGATCAAAGTCTTCCACTAATCTCCTCTTCCCTTTGTCCCTTGAGGATCTTCTAGAGCCCATAACTACTGTTATTTAAGAGGATAGTAATGAGCAAGAGTAAATGAATCAAACAGAATTTAGAGGCTTCTTAGAGAATACCTCAAGTGAGATCTTCAAGAGAAGGAGAGATTGTTGATCTTTTGCTTCGAAATGAGGAGTATTTGGGATGCTAAGAGGGGAGAAATAGAGGTGGAGAAGCTTTGGAAGAGTAAAGAGGGGAAGGGAGTGAGTTGGGGTCGGTTCCACCGCCGGCCCTAACTCGGTTTAAAAGGGGCAAGATTACGGGCGGTTGCACCGCTGGTTGGGGCGGTGCAACCTCTTGCAACCCGTGACAACCGGCGGTGCTACCACCAGCTGGGGTGGTGCCACCGCCTGCAGGTAGTGAGCACTCGTTTTGACTGCTGTGTGGTATGTTTTGAATGTTTTTGACTTGAAAAGAATTTTTATTTGTGGAGCAGTCAACTTTACTTACGTAATTACCAAAGAATTTTTATTTTAAGATGAGAAATTTTGCACGATCAAGATAGATCTAGTGATGTGTATACTCTACTTCAAATGTCATATTCATGTTTATGACAGTTTATCCAAGTTGGTAAGCTTTGCAAGTCCATGATACACTTTGCTTATAAAACGTAAGTTCATGATATAGTTGGATTTGAAAGTAACGAACAAGTCAATTTGATGGGTTTGGAAATCCAGAGGATATGTGAAGGTAGAATCATGGGTTTCCAATTCTGAGGGATCAAATAGGTTTATACTGCTCTTGTAATTTTAATTTTCTCATCCTCTTTTTGTTATTTAGGCTAGGGAGCATCGCGTGTTCTTTTTGGATCTCGAGTTATGAATATCGAAAATCCAAAGAGCAAGATATTATTTCTTGCTCCCAGCTTAGGATGGTTTACGGTTCTACAAGACAGGATAATTTTTAGGTACCCATTTACTTTTGGTGCCTCAAAAACTGATCTACATTATTTGTCATGATGCATAGAGTTTATCATGGTTCCTTTAGGAACCCAAATTAATTTGTTCGGACTAATTTTCTTGAATGGACAATAATGCATTTTGTGTCCATGTTTGTAACAAAAGTTACATTTGCTTTGGTGTCGAACATGTAGGATGGGGCCTTTTATGAAGGTGGTTGGATTTTGGTGAGGATTTCTCACAAATCTGATTCCACTTCTTTTGGGAATGTGTCCCTTGTTTGTAAGGATCATGTTCAAAGACCTACTACCAACCTCAAATTTCTTCAAGGTGTACTTAAGTAGCAAGTTTTCCTTTTAGATATTTCTAGATAATGACATTTTATACAAGAACCTAAACTATCATGATATTCAGTTTTTAACTTATCGAAATTACATGTAAGACTATCATGCTCCTTTTTTAGTAATTTATATTTTCTACTAATAATCTTGCATTCATCAAATAAGTCATGGAAAGCATTTAATAACTCATCAAATGATAAATCTGCATCAATTAAATTTGTTACCTCCTCTCCGATGGCCATTAAGGCGTAATGAGCAACTTGCTCGGTATTGGACTCCTCTTCTTTGGACGCGCTTGAGTCATCCCATGTTGCTATGAGCGCCTTCTTCTTTGATGTTCTCTTCTTGGCTTGGGGACAATCACTTTTGTAGTGTCCCGGCTTTTTGCACTCGTAGCAAATAATTTGGTCCTTTTTTGGGTTCAAGTTTATTTTTTTTGTCATTTTTAAACTTGTTTCTCTTAATGAATTTTTTGAATTTCCTTGTTAGAAGTGCCAAGTCATCGTCACAGTCCTCATCACTTGAGTTTTCTCTCAAGTAGTCATCTAAAGTTCTAAGTGTCATATCCTTCCTGTTCTTTGGAAGGATGTCTTCTTGCTCTTCATGAGCCTTGCATGTCATTTCATAGGTCATTAGTGACCCGATTAGTTCTTCAAGAGGAAAGTTGTTTAAATCTTTAGCCTCTTGAATAGACTTTAGGGTTCCAACTCCTAGGAAGGGATCTTAGAATCTTATTTACGAGCTCAAAATTCGAAAAACTTTTGCCAAGTCCTTTTAGACCATTGACGATATCCGTAAAACGAGTGTACATATCGCCAATAGTCTCGCTCGGTTTCATTCGGAAAAGTTCGAAAGAGTGTATCAAAAGATTGATTTTTGACTCTTTCACTCTACTTGTTTCGTGAGTCAATTCGAGTGTATGCCAAATATCAAACGTGGTTTCAGAAATTGAAACACGATTAAACTCATTTTTATCAAGCGCACAAAATAAGGCATTTATAGCCTTTGCATTAAGAGCAAAAGTCTTCTTCTCCAATTCATTCCAATCGATCATTAGAAGAGAAGACTTCGAAAATCCATTTTCGACAAGATTCCAAAGTTCAAAATCCATTGAAATAAGAAAGATCCTCATTCGGGTCTTCCAATAGGTGTAGTTCGTCCCATTGAACATGGGTGGACGTGTAATAGAATGGTCCTCTTGGTTTCCGGCATATGCCATCTCTCTTGGGTTTTAATCTGTTTGAGAGTTAACCCCGCTCTGCGCTTTGATACCAATTGTTAGGATCAAGAGAACTAAGAGGGGGGGGGGGGAATTAGTGCAGCGGAAAACTTTCGACGATTAAAACTGCGTTCGTACGATAAGAGTGATTTCGGTAGAAAAGTCAATTCGTAAATCCCTTTAACTTGTGATCAAGAAAGATGCAGTTAAAGCAAATTTATAAGGGTAGTTTGTAGTTATGATGGAAATCAGAATGTAAGCGCAAACTGAAATATGATGTTCGTACGATAAAACTGATTTACGTCTAAACACCGATTCGGAAAATACTGAACTTTGAAACACGATCATAAATTTGCAAAAGGCAATAAGCTATTGAGGAGGTTTGTAGTAAAGATAATATGCTCAAAGTAAATGCAAACCAGAGAGCACCGCGATTTTAGAGTGGTTCGATCAATCTTGACCTACATCCACTTTTGGCTTCCTCCACCGACGAGGTCACCGACGTCCACTAGAGGCCTTCCTTCAATAGGCGAAGGTCAACCACCCTTTTACAGTTTCACTCCTTTTGACTTGAAAGATCATACAACACTTTTGAGCTCTAAAAATCACAGAGTAAGATCAGGATTTTGGTGGTTTTGGTTACTCTGTCATTGCTGAAAGGGTGGGGAATTTATAGGCCCCAACCCAGTTTAAATTTCGAGCTCAAAACCCCAGAATTCCTGGAATTCCGGGGTCTGGCGGTTGCACCGCCTAACTGGAGCGATTGCATCGCCTGGCAAAGCTCAAAGACTGAGCCTCTAGGTGGTGCCACCTCTTGTCAGGGGTGGTTGCACCTCCTGCCAGAACTCGGAGACCGAGCTCAGGTGGTGCCACCGCCTGACTGGGGTGGTTGCACTGCCCAGCCAGAGCTCAGAGACCGAGCTCAAGCGGTTGCACCTCTGTTAGAGGCGGTTGCACCGCCTAGCCAGAGCTCAGAGACTGAGCCTTGGGCGATGCCATCGCCGACCCATGTGGTGCCACCTGTAGCCAAGAAATCTGGGTCCGAATGGGCTAATCCATTCGGCCCAATTTGGTCTGTCAAGGGCCCAATTGCCCCAAGATTAAGTTAATGGGATCACCTCCCATTTCTAACTTAATCATCGTGCTAACTATGAATTTCTTTAGACATTTACTATAGCTTGCTTCCGGTGCGTCAATCGCTTCTTCCGACGAACATTCAACGAACTTCCGGCGATACTCCGACGGACTTCCAGCAAACTCCTGGACTTGCGACGATCCACTTGGCGAGTTCCGACGAGCTTCTTTTGGCAAGCTCCTGGACTTCTCGGATTTGTTCCTGCAGAACCTCTGACGATCGTCCGGACTTCCGTCGAGCTCTCGAACTCCCAACGTGATCATAGTCTTGACTCCGGCGCAACTTCTGCTGCGTGTCTTACATTCATCATAGTTAATCCTACACACTTATCTCAACATATGGATTAGATGATAATTGACGTCATCATCAAAATCCGATATTCAACAGGCCCACCATGTCCCAAGACTCAAGATCTTACGTACAGCGGTGCGGCCCGTGCCAGAGGCACGCCCGAACACCCCGACAGCCTGCGGTTCCGCTCACCCCCATTAACTACGCTTGGCCATTCGCACAATGGGGATTGGACCTCCTCGGCCCTTTGTCACTGGCCTCGAGGCAACGGAGGTATATCATCGTGGGAGTAGACTACTTCACCAAGTAGCCCAAGGCCAAGCCACTAGCACGGAACGACAAGTGGAGAAGTTTGTTTGGAAAAACATCGTGACTCGGTTCGGCTTGCCCAGAACCATCATCATGGACAACGGATCCCAGTTCGCTAGCGAGAGGTTCTGAGAGTTCTGCGTGAACTATGGGATTCAACTGAGGTTCAGCTCGGTGGCCCACCCCCAGACGAACAGTTTGGCCGGGGTGACCAACCTATCCATTTTGGATGGACTCAAGAGGAGAGTGTCTGCGGCCCGATTAGCTTGGGTGGACAAGCTCCCAAGTATCCTATGGTCCCTGCGGACCACCCCCAAAACCGCAACTGAAGAATCCCCCTATAGCCTTTCATTTGGGACCGAGGTCGTCCTACCCCCCCGAAGTGGTTTTCCCTACCCCTCAGATGAAAAACTACGATGAAACGACATTGGCCCAAGGAATACGAGCCGGCCTCGACCTGCTCGAAGAGCGACGTGCTGAGACACACTTGAAAGGCCTCTCCTACAAGAGACCATCGCCAGAATCTATAACTGTAAGGTACGGCCTCGACCCATTAAATTAAGCGACCTGGTCCTACGCAAGGCCGAAGTCAGCGACCCAACCCGAGCGTGCGGCAAGCTCGCCCCCAATTGGGAAGGACCTTATCGGGTTATCGACATCGTCCGGGTCAGCATGTATCGGCTTGCAACCATGCAAGGCCACCCTTTGCCGAGGACGTGGAACGTGCAAAATCTCAAGAAATTCTTCGTATAAAGAAGAGGTGAAGTAGACAAGGCAGAAGTCTGAAACAAAAGTTTTATTGAAATCAAAAACTGATTACAGCACCAGACAAGTTACAGCCCCAGACTAAACCCCTAGGTTGTTACAATGTTCTACCCTATTTCTCGGAGTCTTCGACGCTATCGTCAAAAGGGACCTCGTCTGGCATATCAACGCTCTGGTCTTCGGGGCAGGAGGCGAAGGGGTTTTCCTCGACCTCCAGTGAGAAGACCCTAAAGTCTTATTGTCGCTTTGATACCAAATGATAAGACCCTAAAGTCTTATCGTAAAAAAGAAGAAGAGAAAGGAGATGATCACTTCGAGGGGATCGACCTCCTTGATCACTTCGAGGGGATCGATCCCCTTTCTCTTCTTCTTTTTTACGATAAGACTTTAGGGTCTTATCATTTGGTATTAGAGCAACGATAAGACTTTAGGGTCTTACCATCTAGGTTGGGGTAGCACGCCTTGAGACGAGTCAGGGCAATCCGATACTCGTATTCATAGGTAACCTGCCCCGATCGAATCAGACCGAGCTGAAAGCCCGAGGACTCTTTGTAGTCCTCGATCAGCTTCCTATCTTTCTCCGACCGCTGACTCATCTCGGCAGCTAGGGCATTGGAAGCCCCCTTCACCTCGGTGCATGCATCCCCCAACTTTCGAGCGATTCCCGCCGCCTCGTCCCGAGCCAAACGAGCCTCGGTCCTAGACACCCTCAGGAGCATCTGGAGCTCGTTATTTTGATCCTTGGCCACCTTCACCTCTGATTAGAGGTGCGCCGACTCCGCCTCCAGCTTTGAGACGCGTTGCTCAACCGCCCTCGAGATGGAGGAGAGGTGCGTCACTTCCGCTTCTAGATCGGAGGCACGCTGCTCGGCCGCAGCGACCGCCTCTGGAGCCGCCCCTGCGCGGACCTCCTCAATCTGCCAACGAAGCTCGGCATTGCGGTCACTCAAAACGCCGAGGGCCTGTCCCGCGTCACGGACATGGTCCATCAACACCGTGGTATAATGATGGCCCTGTAAAGAGAAAGAGTTAGGACAATTAACATCCAAGCATAGGCGGGAAGTCGATAGCAAGATGCTTACCCACAGCAACGACTTAGCATACTTGCCCAACAAAACATCTGAGGGCATGGTGTACAGATCCCGAGCTATGTCGGGATGAAGCCCGCCTCGCACGAAGGAGGCCGCGACCTCCCCATCAGCCCATACCTGGGTCCTGCGGGTCAGGCCCGCCCACCGAGTGACCAACGGGTTGGAGGGTTGGCCCTCCGGGAGTCCGCCCATCACCCGAGCTTGATATGGCTCGTCCTGTGCTCCTACAGGGAGGTGACACAGGTCGTGGATGGAGGGTTCCCGAGGTGCCTTTCCTGCCACCTCGTTGCTTGGGCCGGCCTCGCCCCGACCAGGGCCCCATCGCCGATCACGCCGACCGAGTTCAACAACGACCTCCTCGGCCCGAGGTGGAGGCATATCCTCCTTCTCGGCGCCGATCTTCGATTTCTTCCGAGGCCGACTGGCCTCGAGTTCTACTAGCGCTTCCTTTTAGCCGGCCCTTGGCTCGGTCGTTTGACGCGACGACGCGACGACGCGACCGTCGTTGTTTCCCTGGCTAGCGACCTTCGACCACTGCTCGACCTCCTCACTGCCCCATCTCGTTTCAAAAAAAAAAAAAACACGAGAGGAAGAAGAAGCCGCATGCACCCCTACGTCCCTCGCTTCCGGCCAGCCCACCCGCCGCTGCTGCTCTCCGGCCATCGCCTACCATCGCCCCGCTTCCCGGCCGGCGACCACCGCCGCCGCTGTTCCTCGGCCAGGAGACGACGCTGCCAGCGTCCATCCCAGCCCTACTGCCGCCGCCCGCCTCCCCGTGCGTCGCAGCGCAGCCGCTCAACCTCTCCTCCTCGGCGATCGTTGGTGACGCTGCTCCCAGCCGCGCCACCACCGCTGCCTCTCCACCGCCGCCCGCCTCCCATTGGGTCGCAGCCGCAGCCGCCGATTGTCGCCCTCCTCACGGCGACCGAAACAGGGCAACTTACGGATTGCCCTTGTTCCCAGCCGCGTCACCACCACTTTTCCCAGCCGCATCACCATCGTTCGATCACCTGGCCAGCGACCTCTTCTCCTCGTGTCCCCATCTCGCTCGAGCGAGAAGGACCACCGGCACCACAGCCGCAGCCGCCGGTTGCCCCAGTCCCTCCTTGCAGCGGTTGCAGAAACAGAGCTTCCTCTGTTGCCACAGCCCCTCGTCAATCGCAACCACGCCTCAAACGTCGTCGCCTTCCAGCCGACCCACCACCATTGCCAGCCACCGTGCGACGACCGCTGCTCGCCTCCCAACCACCGCTCCCCCTGGCTTGGGCGAGAACGACCGCCGCCACTCCCCCTTGCTCTGCCCCCTTGGTGACCGAAATAGGGCAATCCTCTTGCTGCTGCGAACGGTTGCCACCACCATTGCCGCTGCTGCCCAGCCAGCGATGACGCAGCCGCCCTCCATTTTCGACTGCAGCCTCAACCTCGGCAACACTACCACAGCCGCCCTCCAACAGCACACGCAGCAAGCTCTTGTGCGGCCGCTTCAACCTCGGCAACGCACGCACTGACTCCTCGTCTCAACCTCGGTCGCTTCAACAGCACCGGTGTGTCCTCAACCGCACGAGATCGCTCGATGTCACCAATGCCTCCTTCCATAGTGTGGTAGAGACATAGCAATGCTGCCTTCCATCCGCACCATCGCAGCGATAGGCCCTTGGCGACACTGCCCCCAGCTCTCACCCCACACAGCGATAGAAATAGGGCAGCTACTCTTCCTCCAACGCAGCTACCGCAGCACTGCCCTTGGTGTCCACCTCCTCGGTAACTTCGCATCGACAATGTTGATGCCCTTGACCAACACCAAAAATAGGAGTTGAGATTATATATTTGCAGTCTTACGCAATGGCCACTGATAACTGTTAGGACTCTAGCTAGGAGAGTCCTAATTGAGAGGGACATTCTGTTAGGGCTCTAGCTAGGAGAGTCCTAATTGAGAGGGACACTCTGTTAGGACTCTAACTAGGAGAGTCCTAATTGAGAGGGACATTCTATTAGGAGGTTTTTTCTTAGAGAAGAATTAGGAGTTGTAAGGGAATAGGAGTCTTGAGTAGGAGTCATATTAGGAGTTGGTTAGAAGTAAGAGTCTTAAGTAGGAGTCCTATTCGGAGTTAGGGTTTAGAAGCCCTATAAATAGCCATGTATTCCTTCTCTTTTGATAAGCAATAGATGAATCTTTTCTGCAGCCTTTGAGTAGCAACTTGAAGGGAGGAACCCCTATAGAGTTCCAAGGAGGCCGATCCCCTAACGAGATCAACCCCAAGTTTAGAATCTGCAAGGGGTCTAACAATAACTCGGTGAAAGCACAAATGGAAGCATTGGAAATCAGAATTGAGAATCGACTACAAGAAACACTTAATGATTTCAAAAAGAGCCTACTGGAGAGCCTCAGCAAATTTCAACAAAATGGGGGCTCAAGTTCTACGTTGCATAGATCTGAAATTACAGGAAAATGGCTCCAAGATTTAGACACAATCTACTCGTACATGAAGGTGGATGGACAGCTCGTCAAAATTTGTCAGACTTCTACAGTGTTGGAATATCAGAGTAGGTTTGAAAGATTGTCAAATCAAGCTAGAGATTGGTCGGAATGACAACTTCTAGATACATTTATTGAAGGGCTTATTCCAGAGATTCGGTGTCAAGTTAAGGCTCGTCAACCCCGCACTATGATAGCTGCGATCTCATTCGCACATCTACATGAGAAAAAAATCAACAGGGAAAATCATGGAAACAGAAGTGACAACAACCAGATGATTAGTAAGCCATTGGCCCCATCTATTCCCAACCAAAGTCTTGACACCCGAAGACTAACCCAAGAAGAACTCAATGAAAGATTAGCAAAGGGTTTGCACTATGATGAAAAGTGGAGTATGGAGCACCAATGTAAACAAGGGCAACAAATGATGATTGAGCCAATTAGAGAGGAACCAAAAGCAGAACCGGAAGTAAAAGAGTTGGACTCCGATCATAAACGTATGAAAACTGATGAAGATATTGAAACCCTCACACATACAGTGCATGCATTTGCTGGCTACACTAACCCATAAACTATGAAAATCGGAGGAACTTTGAAGCAACAACCTGTCACTATTTTGATTGATACAGATAGCACTAATAATTTTGATTGACAAACCCTAGGAGGCTGATCCCCTTGAAGCGATCAAGGAGGGCCGATCCCCTCAAAGTGATCAAGGAGGGCCGATCCCCTCGAAGCGATCAAGGAGGCTGATCCCCTCGAAGCGATCATTATCATCCTCATTTCTCCCCTTTCTTCGACGATAAGACTTTAGGGTCTTATCATTTGGTATCAGAGCGACGATAAGACTTTAGGGTCTTATTATTTGGTATCAGAGCCTACGATAAGACTTTAGGGTCTTATCATTTGGTATCAGAGCGATGATAAGACTTTAGGGTCTTATCAGAAACCCTTTGGGATAGGGTCGTACGCCCGTTGCCCCAGCTCAAGGGCAGTAAGCACAAATTCCTCCGGGATACCATAGCGACCCTGGAGGTAACCAAGTGATGACTCGCTCATGGTAGAGTCAAGGTCGTGCGGCCACATTAAGGCTTCGAGAGCCCTAGCCGCCTTTTCGTTGGATGACGAGTTGGGGCTCGACGGTAATGCTTTTTCTCCGGCATCACCGAAGGTGGATGGTGAAGAAGGCGGGGGCAAGGAAGAGGGGGAAACCATCCTCACCGACCTTAGGAAGGAATAGTAGGATAGCCGATTTGGACAAAGCAATACAGTCCGAAGATGTAACTGGGCGAATGCAAGTAACAAGACGTGCAGGAACCCAACTGCACGCTATTTATATGCCAAATCCCGCCAAAACAACGACCCTTCCTCTCCTGAAGTACGTTGCGTTAGGCAGACCAAACGTCACTTCGCCATAAGTATGGCCTGACATGGCAGCCAACAAGCGCACGGTGCGAATGCTGAAGCATTGATCTTATCAACCTCGAAAACCAGCGACTCCCGAAAGTGATGGTCCCCTAGGCTTCCCTAGGAGGGAAGTGACCTGGCCACCCATGCCCGTGCATCACTAAGCAATGAATTGCTTATCAAAACCAAGTTGCTCCTCGGCTCCATGCTACCCGAGGTCACCACCTCTGCGCGGCCTGCCCGCCTGAGTCATGCTCCTCGGCTCCATGCCGCCCGAGACCACCACCTCTGCGCAGCCTGCCCGCCTGAGTCATGCTCCTTGGCTCCATGTTGCCCGAGGCCACAACCTCTGTGCGGCCTGCCCACTTGGGTCGTGCTCCTTGGCTCCATGCTGCCCGAGACCACCACCTCTGCACGGCCTGCCCGCCTGAGTCGTGCTCCTCGGCTCCATGCTACCCGAGACCACCACCTCTGCACGGCCTGCCCGCCTGAGTCGTGCTCCTCGCCTCCATGCCGCCCGAGACTACCACCTATGCGTGGCCTACCCGCCTGGGTCATGCTCCTCGGCTCCATGCTGCCCAAGACCATCACCTCTGCGTGGCCTGCCCGCCTGAGTCGTGCTCCTCGGCTCCATGCTGCCCGGGGCCACAATCGCTATGCGACCTACTCGCTTGAGTCGTGTTACTTGGCTCCATGTTGCCCGAGACCACTACCTCTGCACGACCCGCCCGCTTGAGTCAAGCCCCTCGGCTATGTGTCGCTCGAGACCAGAACCAAAAATGTTGTTTTAAACAACTTTAAGCCGTGGCCTCGGGGCCGTCGCGGCTTAGTTCGGGTCCGGATGATGGGGGATCTCCCTGGGACGTTTCTCAAGACTACTGAGGTGGCCGATTGCGTTGGTCCGATCGGGATGGGGTCGTCGTTTCCACCGGGAAGGGACTGGTCGCTTGGGCGTTTAGTGGGAGACCTTCGCCTTCGCACCTGCACAAAGGTCGGGTCGGGGAAGCTCGGCCCGACCCCTCCGATGATCAAGTTAGTGAGCCGTCGCAGGGGGGTTTTTTTTATCTATGTTTGGTTCCCCATTCCTCCCTCAGAGCGTAAGGGTTTTTATAGTGAGAATTACCGTTGCCTGATGTGCCTGCCCACAGGGAGTAGGATCGTACTTCTGGTAGCGTCTGGCATCGCCGTTGGCGAGGCGTGAGGAATCGAGCCTGAACAGGGTGTTAATGTGCCTTGGTAGGTGTTCTGGTCCACATTGACCAGGTGCCTCATTAGGTCAACAAAGGCGTGATGCGTCATCTGGGGCAACTGATATCACGCGAGTCTTATTGCAATTATTATCCTTATCATATTCCCCCCCGGAAGGAAGCTATATGTCGATCGCTGTGATGGGGGTCTGAGGCATGGCTTCGGCTTTGAGAAAGTGTCCCCGTCGGGCGTTTGTCAGTCCATCACCAGCGGTGTGGGAATCGTGGAGTTTAGTAACTAAGGAGGGTTGGATGCGCAGTGGTGACCCCGGGTAGTGTGCAGCTGAGGAGCACAACTCAGTCGAACAGGCCGAGCAGAGGTTGTGGTCTCGAGCGACACGTAGCCGAGGGGCATGACTCAGGTGGGCGGGACGCGCAGAGGTAGTGGTCTATGTTAGGATCAAGAGCACTAAGAGCGGGGGGTGAATTAGTGCAGCGGAAAACTTTCAACGTTTTCAAAACGCGTTCATACGACAAAGCCGATTTCAGTAGAAAAGTCGATTCGTAAATTTCTTAAACTTAAGATTAGGCAAGAAGTAGTTAAAATAAATCTGTTAAGGTAGTTTGTAGTTGTGATGGAAATCAGAACGTAAGCGCAAACTGAAATACGATGTTCGTACGAGAAAAGCGATTTCAGTAGAAAAGCTGATTCATAAATCACTTTAACTTGTGATTAGGCAGGAAGCAGTTAAAATGAATCTGTTAAAGCAGTTTACTATTGTGATGGAAATCAGAATGTAAGCGCAAACTGAAATACAATGTTCGTACGAGAAAAGCGATTTACGTCTAAACAAGATTCGGAAAATATGGAGCTTGGAAACGCAATCATAAAAGTGCAGAATGCCGTAAGCTGTGAAAGAGGTTTGCAGTAAGGATAATAAGCTCAAAGTAAATGCAAACCAGAGAGCAGCGCGATTTAGAGTGGTTCGGTCAATCTTGACCTACATCCACTTCTGGCTTCCTCCACCGATGAGGTCGCCGACATCCACTTCTGGCTTCCTCCACCGATGAGGTCGCCGACGTCCACTAGAGGCCTTCCTTCAATAGGCGAAGGCCAACCACCCTTTTATAAATTCACTCCTTTTGACGGGCTTAGGAGACAACCCGTACAAACTTTTCTCTCCTCTCTTGAAAGATCTAAACATGGAAGAAAATAGGGAAAAGAACCTTTAGCTTATACAACACTTTTGAGCTCTAAAATAACAGAGTAAGATCAGGATTTTGGTGGTTTTCATTGCTCTTTCATTTCTGAAAGATTGGGGTATTTATAGGCCCCAAACCAATTTGAATTCCAAGCTCAAAACTATCAATTCCCGGAATTCCGGGGTCTGGCGGTTGCACCGCCTGACAGAGCTCGAAGACTAAGCCTCTAGGCGGTGCCACCGCTTGTCAGAGGCGGTTGCACCGCCTGGCGGAGCTCGGAGATCGATCTCAGGCGGTGCCACCGCCTGACTAGGGCGGTTGCACCGTTGTCGGAGATCGAGCTCGCTCGAAGACTAAGCCCTGGCGGTGCCACCGCCGTCCCAGGTGGTGCCACCTCTGGCTAGTGATCTGAGTCCGAATGGTTTGATCCATTTGGCCCAATTTGATTCTTTCAAGGGCCCAATTGCCCCTAGATTAAGTTATTGGGATCACCTCCCAATTCTAACTTAATCATCGTGCTAACTACGACAATTCTTAAGACTTTTACTACAGCTTGCTCCGGTGCGTCAATCGCTTCTTTCGGCGAGCTTCCGGCGAACTTCCGGCGAACATCCGACGGACCTCCGACGATGCTCCTGCGGACTTCCGGCAAACTCCTAGACTTGTGACGATCCTCTTAGCGAGTTCGACGAGCTTCTTTTGGCAAGCTCCTGGACTTCTCGGATTTGTTCCCGCAGAACCTCCGCTGACCGTCCGGACTTCCGTCAAGCTCTCAAACTCCCAACGTGATCAATGTCCTGACTCCAGCGCAACTCCTGCTGCATATTTTACTTTCATCGTAGTTAATCCTGCACACTTATCTCAACATATGGATTAGATAACAAATGACAATTGATGTCATCATCAAATCCAAGATTCAACAGTCTCCTCCTTTTTTATGATGATAATCAATTGATAACGGAGTTAACCTTAACTCCCCCTATCTATGTGCCATAATTGAGATAAGTCATTCTTGAATTCAAAGCCTTTGAATTCAAGAGACATATTGATAAGTTAAAGTCATTTAATCTTATCAATACTCCCATCATGATTCCCATCATGATGTATCTCTCTGTATGATGTCAAGACTCGACATCCATTTTCAAATTTCAAATGTGAATTATTGTAATGATAGCAATTTATCATATGGAAAGATATCAACATATAAAATTACAATGCAAGTTCTTGATATCTTAATATGATGCAAATATGGCAATCATAGCAAACATGGCATAGCATCAATAATTATATGTCTGTTTCTTTTAACATAATATGGCATTTATAGCATCAATTCATATACTTCATATATCTACTTCTTTCAACATAATATGATGCAAATATGGCAATCTTAGCAAACATGTCATAGCATCAATAATCATATGTCTGTTTCTTTTAACATAATATGGCATTTATAGCATCAATTCATATACTTCATATATCTACTTCTTTCAACATAATATGGCATTTATAGCATCAATTTATATACTTCTCCCCCTTTGTCATCAACAAAAAGGAGAACGATATAAGCATCTTTTGAATATACATGTGATGCCATAAGTAGGTTCATGTCATTTATAGGATACAAACATCTCAAGAAGATCATGACATGGAGATTATCTACATAGAGTGAAAACTTCTTCCTTTTTATTTGTTATTATTCTTTTTGCATGAAGGAGGAAAGCCATTTGTGTAGTTCAAATCGATAGCATGCTTTACAAGGATCAGGATATTTATGTGAGTCAAATCTTTAAAAAAAATATTTTCCTTTTATAAGAGAGAATCATCAAATTTATTTCTCAAAGGCAATATTTTTCACATGAAAAGTCTAAAAGCTATGCATTTGCTTGATGTTTCTATTTGTCAAAAATTTATGATGTGAATCAAAGTTCGAAAGAGAATAATGTATTCATGAAATCCGATTTGGAACTGAAAATTTAATTTAACACTTTCATGCAAGACTATGTAATTCAATAAAGTCCGAATAATAATTTTAACAAATTTATGCATTCGCACACATCAACATTCCTAATTCTCTTCTTATGAAATCAAATTGTTCTTCACTTAGAGGTTTTATAAAAATATCAGCTAGTTGATGCTTAGTATCTATAAATTCTATAATTACATCATGATTAGTAAGATGATCTCATATAAAGTGATGTCTAATGTCAATATGTTTTGTTCTTGAGTGTTGAATGGGATTCTTTGTTAAACATATTGCACTCGTATTATCAAATTTAATGGGAATATTTTTAAGATAGACTTTATAATCTTCTAAGATGGTTTCATCCACACAACTTGTGCACAGCATGCACTAGCTGCAATATATTCTGCTTCAGTTGTTGATACAGCAACCGAGTTTTGTTTCTTGGAAGACTAGGAAATAAGGGAATGTCCCAAAAATTAACATGTTCCTGGTGTGCTTTTTCTATCTAGTCTACACCTAGCAAAATCCGCATCAGCATAAGCAATTAACTGAAAATTTTCGGATTTTGGATACCATATTCCTAGATTTGTAGTTCCTTTAAGATATCTAAGTATTCTTTTAACCACTTTGAGATGAGATATCTTAGGGTTCGATTGAAACCTAGCACAAAGTCCCACACTGAACATGATATCTGGTCTAGTTGCAGTGAGGTAAAGTAAACTTTCTATCATACCCCTATAAGTTTTTTGATCGAAGCTTTCTCCACTTTCATCAACTTCCAACTTATTGGAGGTGCTCATAGGAGTGTTAATAGCTTTTGAGCTATTCATATTGAATCTATTTAGCATATTTAAGGCATATTTAGTTTGACTAATAAAGATGCCAGTGCTTAGTTGCTTAATTTGTAAGCCTAAGAAAAAGGTTAATTCTCCCATCAAACACATTTCAAATTCGAGACTCATGGTTTTAGCAAAAGATTCACAAAGAGATTCATTCGTAGAACCGAAGATAATATCATCAACATAAATCTGAACAATGAGAAAATTATTTTCAAAATTTTTGATAAATAATGTAGTATCGACCTTGCCTTTTGTGAAATTATTTTCAATAATAAAAGTACTTAGTCTGTCATACCAAGCCCTTGGGGCTTGTTTTAAATCATAGAGAGCTTTGGTTAATTTAAATACATGATTAAGGAGGCTATTATTTTCAAATCCGGGAGGCTGTTTAACATAAACTTCTTCAAAAATAAAGCCATTTAGAAAAGCGCTTTTAACATCCATTTGAAATAACTTAAAAGTATTATTTCTAGCATAGGCAAGGAGCATCCTTATGGCTTCTAATCTAGCCACAGGAGCGAAGGTTTCTTCGAATTGATACCTTCTTCTTGGTTGAAACCTTTGGCCACTAGTCTAGCCTTGTTTCTCACCACGATACCATATTCATCTTGCTTGTTTCTAAAGACCCATTTAGTACCAATAACTAAATGGTCATTTGGCCTAAGAACAAGCTTCCACACCTCATTTCTCTCAAATTAATTTAACTCATCTTGCATTGCAATAATCCATGAATCATCTTTCATGGCTTCGTCAATACATTTAGGTTCAATTTGGAAGAGAAAAGCGGCGTTGGCACAAAAATTTTTAAGAGATGAACGTGTTTGAACCCCCTTAGATGTGTCTCCTAGGATTAGCTCCTTAGGATGAGCATCTACATACTTCCAATCCTTAGGTAAGGATGTTTCGAAAGTGGATGCATCCAAGTTGCTAGTTGGAGAAGGGGTTTCATTTAAATTCAAAGAATCGAAATTAACATCATCATCAAAGTCATTTTTCTTGATTTCGAAAATCTCATTAAAAACAACATGAATGGATTCTTCTATTATTAAAGTCCTTTTATTGAAGATACGAAAAGCTTTAGAAATCAAAGAATAACCAAGAAAAATTCCTTCATCGGATTTAGCATCAAATTTTCCTAAGGCATCTTTCTCATTCAAGATAAAACACCTATACCCAAAAACTTTAAAATAAGAAACATTAGGTTTTTTATTGTTCCACAACTCATAGGGAGTTTTGGTGAGTAAGGATCTTACTAAAACTCTATTCAAAATATAGCATGCAATATTTACAACTTCGGCCCAAAAATATTTGGGTAGGCTTTGTTCATTCAACATGGTTCTTACCATTTCTTATAAATTTCTATTCTTTCTTTCTACTACTCCATTTTGTTGAGGATTTCTAGGACTAGAGAAGTTATGGTTGAATCCGTTAGATTCACAGAATTCTTGGAAATCACGGTTTTGAAATTCACCACCGTGATCACTTCGAAATGATGAAATCATAAAACCTTTTTCAATTTGAACAAGTTTGCAAAACTTGGAGAAATATCTAAAGCATTCATTTTTGTGTTTCAAAAAATAAGTCCATATGTATCTACTATAGTCGTCTACAATTACGAGGGCGTATTTGCTGCCTCCTAGGCTTGATGTAGAGATTGGTCCGAACAAGTCCATATGGATCAATTGTAAGGGCCTTGATGTGCTTATTTGATTCTTGGATTTGAAACTCCTCTTAATTTATTTTCTTAATTGACAAAAATCACACACATTATCTTTGATGAACTTGATGTGAGGAATTCCTCGTACAAGTTCTTTGGATGATATTTGAGTGATCAGTTTCATACTAGCATGACCTAATTTTCTATGCCATAGCCAAGCATCCTCATTTAAAACCGAAAAACACATTTCATTACACAAATCATTGATGTCAATGGTGTACACGTTATTTTGTTTTAATGCTATCATATATGTGTTGTTGTGTGGTTTTTTAAGGATGCATGCATTAGATTCGAATTTGACAATATATCCTTTATCACATAATTGACTAATGCTCAAGAGATTATGTTTTAGACCATCAACTAACAAAACATCTTTAATAAAGAAGTTGGATTTGTTACCTATGGTTCCTTTTCCCATGATTTTATCCTTGTTGTTGTCTCCGAAGGTGACATAGCCTTCGTCTATGCTAGTGAGCATAGAGAATTAAGATGGATCTCCGATCATATGCCTTGAGCATCTACTGTCAAGGTACCATCTCTTGCTCCTAGCTTGTGATGGTGTATGTCTCTACAAGAAAGGATAATTTTTAGGTACCCATTTACTTTTGGGTGTCTCAAAAGTTGATCTATATTGTTTGTCATGTTGCATAGAGTTTATCATGGTTCCTTTAGGAACCCAAATTAATTTGTTTGGACTAATTTTCTTGAATGGACAATAATGCATTTTGTGTCCATGCTTGCAACAAAAGTTGCATTTGCTTTGGTGTTGAACATGTAGGATGGGGCCTTTTATGAAGGTGGTTGGATTTTGGTGAGAATTTCTCACAAATCCGATTCCACTTCTTTTGGGAACGTGACACTTGTTTGTAAGAATCATATTCAAAGACTTGCTACCAACCTCAAATTTCTTCAAGGTGTCCATGAGTAGCAAGTTTTACTTTTGGATAGTTTTTAGATCATGGCATTTGATACAAGAGCCTAAACTATCATGATATCCAGTTTTTAACTTATCGAAATCACAATTAAGACTATCATGCTCCTTTTTTAGCAATTTATATTTTCGACTAATAATCTTGCATTCATCAAATAAATCATGAAAGGCATTTAATAATTCATCAAATGATAAATCTGCATCAATTAAATTTGTTACCTCCTCTCCGATGGCCATTAAGGCGTAATGAGCAACTTGCTCAGTGTTGGACTCCTCTTCTTCGGATGTGCCTGGGTTATCTGGGAAATGACCGACGGGTGGTTGGTAGAGGCGGGTCTTAGCCCGGCACCTCGAGGTATGCCTGCAGTGGGTAGCGTTAGGGTTTCCTAAAAGATCGTCTTTGGTGTTCTGACCAATGTCGGAGCTTTTGTGCAGAGATGGTGAACCTCGTCGCTGTGCATGGGGGGCGTTCTTCGTCGATCGCGTCGTCACGTCAAACGACAGAGCCAACGGCCGGCTCAATGGAAGCGCCAGTAGAACTCGAGGCCAGTCGACCCCGGAAGAAATCGAAGATCGACGCTTAGAAGGAGGATATGCCTCCACCTCGGGCCTGTGCAGTCATTGTTGAACACGATCGACGTGATCGGCGATTGGGCCCTGGTCGGGGCGAGGCCTGCCCGAGCAACGAAGTGGCAGGAAAGGCGCCTTGGGAACCCTCCATCCGCGACCTATGTCGCCTCCTTATGGGAGCGCAGGATGAGCCCTATCAAGGTCGGGTGATGGGTGGACTCCCGGAGGGCCAACCCTCTGACCCGCTGGTCGCCCGATGGGCGGGCCTAACCCGCGGGACCCGGGTATGGGCTGATGGGGAGGCCGCGGCCTCCATCGTGCGAGGCGGGCTTCATCCCGACATGGCTCAGGATCTGTACACCATGCCCTCAAATGTTTTGTTGGGCAAGTCTGCTAAGTCGTTGCTGTGGGTATGCATCTTGCTATCGACTTCCTGCCTATGCCCGAATGTTAATTGTCCTGACTCTTTCTCTTTGCAGGGCCATCATTATACCACGGTGTTGATCGACCATGTCCATGACACGGGTCGGGCCCTCGACATTTTAAGCGATCGCAACGTCGAGTTGCGTTAGCAGATTGAGGAGGTCCGCGTAGGGGCGGCTCCGGAGGCGGTCGCTACGGCCGAGCAGTGTGCCTCCGATCTGGAAGCAGAAGTGACGTGCCTCTCCTCTGTCTCGAGGGCGGCCGAGAAACGCATCTCAGAGCTGGAGGCGGAGTCGGCATGCCTCCAATCAGAGGTGAAGGCGGCCAAGGATCAAAATAACGAGCTCCAGACGCTCCTGAGGGTGTCTAGGACCGAGGCTTGTCTAGCTCGGGACGAGGTGGCGGGCCTTGCTCGAAAGTTAGAGGATGCGTGCGCCGAGGTGAAGGAGAGTTTTGATGCCTTGGCTGCCGAGATGAGTCAGCGGCCGGAGAAAGACAGGAAGCTGATCGAGGACTACAAAGAGTCCTCGGGCTTTTAGCTTGGTCTGATTCGGTCGGGGCAAGTTACCTATTAATATGATTATCGGATTGCCCTGGCTTATCTCAAGGCATGCCACCGCAACCTGGAGGTCAAGGAAAACCCCTTCGCCTCCTACCTCTAAGACCAGAGCGTTGATATGCCAGACGAGGTCCCTTTTGACGACAGCGCCGAAGCCTCCGAGAAATAGGGTAGAACATTGTAACAACCTAAGGGTTTAGTCTGGGGCTGTAACTTGTCTGGTCCTGTAATCAATTTTTGATTTCAATAAAACTTTTGTTTCAGACTTCTACCTTGTCTACTTCACCTCTCCTTTATACGAAGAATTTCTTGAGATTTTGCACGTTCCACGTCCTCGGCAAAGGGTGGCCTGTTAGGACTCTGGCTAGGTGAGTCCTAATTGAGAGGGACATTCATGTAAAACCTACCTAAGCTGACCTCTATTAAAGAGATGAAGAGGTCGGCTATGGTTAGGAGGGTTTTTCTTAGAGAAGAATTAGGAGTTGTAAGGGAATATGAGTCTTAAGTTGGAGTCATATTAGAAGTTGGTTAGAAGTAAGAGTCTTAAGTAGGAGTCCTATTAGGAGTTAGGATTTAGAAGCCCTATAAATAGCCATGTATTCCTTCTCTTTTCTTAAGCAATAGATGAATCTTTTCTGCAGCCTTTGAGCAGCAACTTGGAGGGAGGACCCCCTATAGAGTTCCAAGGAGGCCGATCCCCTAAAGAGATCAACCCCAAGTTTAGAATCTACAAGGGTTCTAACACTTGGTATCAGAGCAGCGTTCTTGGCATCTCACTGCCCTTCCATAGCCATCCATCAGCCCTCCACAGCCGCCAAAGCAATTCCCACAATTGCTTAAAAGATCGTCGCCAAATTCCACCATCATCTCCACCACTGCGGATCATCCTTTGATCTCCCCGTGAATTGCAACATGTTCTGGTTTCCTACCTTACTGCTGCTGCAATTTAGTTATCCCTATCCGAAAATCCAAAAAAAAAAAAATTGTTCCTATATTACTGCATAAACTTTTAGTCACAAAGTTTTCATCTCTACAATGGAAGATACATTGTAGAATTTCAGCCGCATAGCACTATTTGTTTGATCTTGATACTATATTTTCTCTGTCCAAACCTCTACAAAATTTTCTTGATTAAATTGGACATCCTTGCTGTCATATAAACTAAGATATTACTGTCAATTCCCTCAAATATCTCAAATGTTTGGTGAAGATTTCATCAAGAAACCGCTGTTTCTTCGACGACAATTCTGCTCTTACAAGACAACACAATTCTGCAGCAAACTTTCACTAATTTCTATCAAACCTTTGCTGCTATCCACCACAGATCGAAAACTTTCATCCATAGCCCTAAAACTCTACCAAACCACACCCTCAAACTACACCCAAAAAAGCCACAAAACAAACCTAAACCGTAGCCTACATCTACCAATCCACCAACCCTTTCAACCATCACTTCTCTCAACCTATACATGCCTTTAACCCGTCAACAAAAGAGAGATCTTAACATCACAGATTTGGAGTCATATACTATGACATCTGAGGAGACAATCAATGCTAAATTTGAAGCCTTCAAGGCACGAATGGAGGATTAGATTCAGACTCTCCTTACCGAATTCAGTTTGGGCCGACCACCAAGCTCGAAGAAATCACATCAAGGAGAGAGCTCTAACTAATCACGTCATGCCCAAAGAGTTGACTTCCAAGAGAGGGGAGGCTCTATGACCGACCCCAACTATTCACGCATGAGAGTGGACTTCCCTAGATGGGAAGAAGGAGACCCAATTGGTTGGATCTCGCGCGCGGAGTGATATTTTCGGTACCATAAAACTGTGGATGCATCCATGGTAGAAATTGCAGCTATACATCTTGAAAGGGATGCCATACAGTGGTTTGACTGGTTTGAACACACTTATGGAGTCCTTTCATGGCGACAATTCAAAGAATGACTGCTGAACCGCTTCAGACCAACTTATTACGAGAACATTGACGGACAACTAGCAAAGATCCGACAAACCTCCACCATTTAGGAGTACCAAACCAGGTTTAAAAGGTTATCTAATCAAACTCATGATTAGTCTAAAAAAAAGCTATTAGGGACCTTTATTGAGGACTTAAAGCCGGAGATCCGGGGAGAAGTTAAGATGCGACAACCATACACGCTTATGGCAACCATCTCTTTCGCATGACTTCAAGAGGAGCGATTGAACCATGAAGCCCGAAGGACTAGGATCACTCCTCGACCTACAATACTAAAGCCCTAAGCCCCCCCTACTATCAACCAAGTCCCTGCACCGAAAAGATTAACAAGAGAAGAACTTTGGGAGCGATCTGCGAAGAGGTTATGTTGGCATTGCGACAAGTCGTGGAGCCACGAGCATCGCTGTAGAAAAGGGAGACTTCTTATGATTGAACCAGTAGAAGAAGAGGTCATTGAACATCCAAAAGAGAGCCTTGAATATGAAATAGAAGATAAGGAAGAAGAGTCACAACCGACCAACATTACGGTACGCGCACTAGTCGGCTACTCAAACCCGCAAACGATGAAAGTTGGAGGCCTTCTCAAACAACAGCTGATTACTGTTCTCATTGACATGGGCAGCACTAATAAATTTCTAAATAGTAAGGTTGCTACTCGGATGGCACTGCATATTCAAGGTTGCAGCAAGTTCGATGTAAAGGTGGCCGACGGCAGAATCCTAAAATGCGACCAAAGATGCCCGCAGGTGAAACTATTATTGCAAGACCAAGAAATTATCACCGATTTCTTCCTCCTACCACTTGATGACTATGAGGCAGTGCTTGGTATAGAATGGCTGACTACACTATGTGATGTCTCTTGGAACTTTTCTAAATTAATTATGAAATTCTACTGTAAAGGCAAACAGATCATCCTACGTGAGAAGCGCGGAAGCAACGTTACCACTGTTTTGACCCAACGAATAGAGAAAGTTTTACACAAGGTAAATGGTGGCTTTTTGATGCACCTCCAGCAATAACCAAAGGGGAAGAAAATAGAAATTGAAGATCAAAATCTTGCCCAATTGCTTAATGAATTTGTCGACATTTTTGCTGAACCATGCGGTCTTCCTCCTTCTCGACAACATAACCATCGAATTCCAATCCTTCCGGGCAAGCCACCAGCGAACACTCAACCATACCAATATCCTCACCTCCAAAAAGATGAAATTAAAAAAATCGTAAAGGAGATGCTTGAAACAGGGGTGATTCGGCCAAGTTGCAGCCCCTATTCCTCACCAGTGCTACTTGTACGCAAGAAGGACGGAACTTAGCGGATGTGCATCGACTACCAAGCTTTAAATGGCATCACTGTCAAGGACAAGTACCCAATACCAGTGGTGGATAAACTTCTTGATAAATTAAAAGGAGCTCGAGTCTTCACGAAGTTGGACCTCCGATCCGGTTACCACCAAATTCGGGTATGTAAAGATGACATTCCAAAAACTGCATTCCGCACACATGATGGTTATTATGAATTCTTGGTAATGCTTTTGGAATCACTAATGCTCCTTCAACCTTTCAAAGTCTCATGAACGATATTTTTCGGAGCTTTCATCGCAAATTTGTGTTGGTATTTTTTGATGATATTCTCATTTACAGCCCTTCTCTTAAGACTCACTTTCAGCATTTACGGATTATTCTGACGATCCTTCGGGAGAATACTCTTTTTGTTAAGCAACCAAAGTGTAGCTTTCTCCAGCAAAAAGTAGAGTACCTTGGGCACATAATATCAGAAGAAGGAGTGGTGGTAGACCCAACAAAAATTGAGACAATGCAAGGCTAGCCGAAACCTACAAACGTGAAATTACTACGCGGGTTCCTTGGACTAATAGGCTACTACCGAAAATTTGTTAAGGACTATGGGAAGATCAGTGCACCACTCACTTCTCTACTGAAAAAAGATGCTTTCGAATGGTCGGACAAAGCTTCTGCTACCTTTGACAAACTTAAGGTAGCCATGACAACGACACTGGTGCTAGCGCTACCAGATTTCAACCGACCCTTCATCATTGAGACCGACGCATCTGGAGTCAGAATTGGAGCCGTTCTCATGCAAGATGGTCGACCACTCGCATACACTAGCAAGGCATTATCTTCCTCCCATCAAAACATGACAGTATATGATAAGGAGATGCTCGTCATTGTACACGCAGTAATGAGGTGGAGACCCTACCTGATCGGCCGGCGATTTCAAATTAAAACCAACTATAGAAGCCTCAAGTATTTTTTGGAGCAAAAGATATCATCCCTTGAGCAACAAAAATGGGTAAACAAACTTCTTGGATTTGATTATGAAATTATTTACAAAAAGGGGAAAGAAAACGTTGTTGCAGATGCACTCTCATACCTACCTGAGCAAGCTAAGGTTTCAGCCATCTCCCTTCCTACCACTAGTCTCCTCGTGGACATTAGGGAAGAATGGAAGAAGGATCTAGAGATCAGCAACATTATAAAAAAATTGGAGGATCCAAGTGCAATAGCCCACTACACTTGGGATTCGAGGGATCTACGCTACAAAGGTCGTATTGTGCTTATATCTGACTCCCCTTGTATCATAATCATCCTGCATGAAATACACTCCATACCTTTAGCCGGGCACTCTGGATTCCTAAGAACCTATAAAAGAGTGAAGCAAAATTTTTATTTGAGAGGGATGAAAAAAATTATTGCTGAATATGTGGCACAATGTGATGTATGTCAACAGCACAAGGGTGAAACTGTGGCAAATCCAGGGAAACTACAACCACTACCTATACCGGACTCAGTGTGGACTGACATCTCCATGGACTTCATTGAAGGGCTGCCACCTACCAAAGGTAAAAGCACAATTCTCGTGGTGGTTGATCGACTTACGAAATATGCTCATTTTTGTGCTGTGAGAAGTCCCTACATTGCTGCTAGTATTACCCAATTTTTCATAGAAAATATTGTTAAACTGCATGGGATGCCAAGGTCCATTATAAATGATCGTGATAGGATCTTCACTAGTAAATTTTGGACCGAGTTGTTCTAGTTACAAGGCACCAAACTCAAGATGAGCACAGCGTATCATCCACAAACTGACGGCTAAACAGAGGTGGTAAACAGGTATTTAGAGAAGTACCTTCGGTGTTTCGCTAGCGACCAACCAAAAGAGTGGGCAAAATGGCTTCCTTGGGCCGAATGATGGTATAATACTACATATCATTCATCTACAAAATGTGCCCCTTATGAAGCATTGTTTGGTCGATCGGCCCCTGTGATTCCAAAGTATGTAATTGGCTCGGCCAAGGTAGATCAGGTTGAACAAGAATTGATTGATAGGGACAAACTTCTACAATTGTTAAAAGATAATCTCTCTACAGCTCAAGCCAGAATGAAGCAGCAAGCCAACACACGACGAAGCAAAAGAGAATTTTCAATAGGAGATTGGGTTTATCTTTGCCTACAACCATACAAGCAACTCTCCATAAACACTCGAGCCTCCATGAAGCTATCTCCATTATTTTTTGGGCCCTATCAGATCACAGAGCGTATTGGAGCAGTGGCGTATAGACTTAAATTACTTGAGGATGCCAAAATTCACCCTGTCTTCCATGTGTCATGCTTGAAGCCCAAGTTGGGAGAACACGAGTCACCCCAGATCCAATTGCCCAACACCACTGAGGATGGAGTTATTCAAGCTCAACCACAAGCTATCCTCGATCGCAAGATCATGATGCGTCGTCGACGTCCCTCTATTGAAGTACTAGTGCATTGGAATAATTTACCACTTGAAGACGCCACATGGGAACCATATGAGGAGCTGAAGACCCGGTTCCCTAAGTTCATGGAATCTCAGCCTTGAGGATAAGGCTGATTTGAAGAAGGCGGGTTTGTTAGGACTCTAGCTAGAAGAGTCCTAATTGAGAGGGACATTCATGTAAAACCTACCTAAGTCGACCACTATTAAAGAGATGAAGAAGCCGACTAGGGTTAGGAGGTTTTTTCTAAGAGAAGAATTAGGAGTTGTAAAGGAATAGGAGTCTTGAGTAGGAGTCCTATTAGGAGTCGGTTAAAAGTAAGAGTCTTAAGTAGGAGTCCTATTAGGAGTTAGGGTTTAGAAGCCCTATAAATAGCTATGTATTCCTTCTCATTTCTTAAGCAATAGATGAATCTTTTCTGCAGCCTTTGAGCAGCAACTTGGAGGGAGGAACCCCTATAGAGTTCCAAGGAGGCCGATCCCCTAAAGAGATCAACCCCAAGTTTAGAATCTGCAAGGGTTCTAACATGGCCCTGCATGGTTGCAAGCCTATACGTGCCGACTTGGATTATGTTGATAACCCGATAAGGTCCTTCCCAATTAGGGGTGAGCTTGCCACGTGCTCGGGTCGGGTCGCTGACTTCGGTCTTGCGCAGGACCAGGTCGCCTAATTTAATGGATCGAGGCCGTACCTTACGGTTATAGATTTCGGTGATGGCTCTCTTGTAGGAGAGGTCTTTCAGGTGTGTGTCAACACGTCACTCTTCGATCAGGTCAAGGCTGGCTCGTATTCCTTGGGCCGATGTTGTTTCATCGTAGTTTTGTGTCTAAGGGGTAGGGAAAACCACTTCGGGGGGTAGGACGGTCTCGGTCCCGAATGAAAGGCTGTAGGGGGATTCTCCAGTTACAATTTTGGGGGTGGTCTGCAGGGACCATAGGATACTTGGGAGCTCATCCACCCAAGCCGATCGGGCCGCAGACACTCTCCTCTTAAGTCCGTCCAAAATAGATCGATTGGTCATATCGGCCAAACCGTTCATCTGGGGGTGGGCCACCGAGCTGAACCTCAGCTGAATCCCTAGTTCGCACAGAACTCTCAGAACCTCATGTTGGCGAACTGGGATCCGTTGTCCGTGATGATGGTTCTAGGCAAGCCGAACCGAGTCACTATGTTTTTCCAGACAAACTTCTCCACTTGTCATTCCATGATCGTTGCTAGTGGCTCGACCTCGGGCCACTTGGTGAAGTAGTCTACTCCCACAACGATATACCTCCATTGCCCCGAGGCCGGTGGGAAAGGGCCGAGGAGGTCCAGTCCCCATTATGCAAATGGCCACGCGTAGTCAATGGGGGTGAGCGGAACCGCAGACTGCCGGGGCATTCGGGTGTGCCTCTAGCACAAGCCGCACCGCTATACGTAAGATCTTGCATCTTGGGACATGGTGGGCTAGTAGTATCCTTTGCAAAGGACTTTGTAAGCCAAGGTCTGTCCAGCGATATGCTCAGCGATATGCTCTCCGCAAATCCCCTCATGGACCTCGGCTAGGATCGTCTGAGCCTCTTCAGGCCCAAGGCACCGCATTAGAGGATGCGAGAAGGACCACTTGTAGAGCCGTCCTTTCACCTCGGAGTACCATGCCTGCGTTCGGCGGATGCGCCGAGCCGCAGCCTCATCGGCGGGAAGAATCCCGTCGTGCTTGAAGCGCAGCATCTCGTGCACCCACGTGGTATGTGCGTCGGCTGAAGATACAGCCGGGACCAAGATGACGCGAAAGGGGAGCTCCTCAATCCCGGACTGGGCTTTGGAGTCCGACCTTAAGGCCACTTTAGCCAGCTCGTCGGCTCGCTCGTTCTGACTCCTTAGCACCCTAGATACTATAAAGTGAGAGAAATTGGAGGCTAGGCTTTTTACCTCCGCCAGGTACTTCACCATGGTTGGTTCCCTAGCCTCGTATCCACCGTCGAGTTGCTCAACCACGAGCTACGAATCAGTGAGGACGTGGATGGCATTCACCTGCATCTTGAGGGCCAGTCTGAGTCCTGCCAGGAGAGCCTCATACTCGGCTTCATTGTTGGTTACTTGGAACCCGAAGCGGAGGGAGTGTTCGAACGAATGCCTGTCGGGGGCTAACAGCACCAGTCCTACGCCCGCACCATTCCCGGTAGCCGAGTCGTCCACGTGTAGGATCCATGCTTCCCTAGGCTCCCTGGAACCCCCATCCTCAGTCTGAACTAGTTCCGATATGAAGTCGGCTATCGATTGGGCTTTGATGGTAGTACTCGGCACCTATTGTATGTCGAACTCTCCAAGCTCTACCGACCACTTGAGGAGCCGACCTGCAACATCGAACTGAGATAAAACCTGCCTAAGCGGTTGGTTAGTGATTACCTCAATTGGGTGGGCTTGGAAGTAGGGGCATAGTTTCCGGGCAACCAGCACGAGCGCCAGAGCAAGTCTCTCGATTGGCGAGTACCGCTCCTCAGGCCCATTTAGGACATGGCTGATATAGTAGACCGGTAGCTACTCACCGGAGGCTTCCTTGATCAGGACGGAGCTGACCAATTGCCGGGAGGCAACTAGGTAGATACCGAGTTTTTCCCCAAAAGAGACCGAGGCAAGGCGGGGGAGGTTGGCCAAGTGTCGTTTGACTTGTCCAAAAGCTTCTTCACACTGCGGCGTCCATTGGAAGTTCTTCAGGCTCTTCAACGCCCAGAAGAAGGGGAGGCAATGGTCACCGGATCAGGATAGGAACCGGAATAAGGCAGCGAGCCTTCCGTTCAGTCACTGCAAGTCCTTGATTGTCTAGGGGGCATGCATATCAATGATTGCCTGGACCTTTTCCGGGTTGACGTCGATTCCTCTTTCATGTACGATAAACCGAGGAACTTTCTCAAGTTGATGCCAAAAACGCACTTTGCCGGGTTGAGTCATAGACCATACCTCTGCAACGTGGCAAATGTTTCGGCCAAGTCGGTCAGGTGATCCATGGTCGCACAGCTCTTCACGATCATGTCGTCGACATAGACCTCGATGTTTCGCCCGATCTGTTGGGCGAACATCTTGTTCACGGCTCCCTGATAGGTAGCACCTGTGTTCTTCAACCCAAACGACATAACTTTGTAGAAATACACTCCTAGATCAGTGAGGAAGGTCGTGTGCTCTTGGTCTTCGGGTACCATTCTGATCTAGTTATGGCCGGAGAAGGCATCCATGAACGAAAGGCGGGCATGCCCGGTGGTTGCATTGACCAGCTGGTCGATCCTCGGGAGGGGATAGCAGTCCTTTACGCATCCACGATTGAGACTGGTGTAGTCAACACACATCCTCCAACTCCCATTAGATTTCTTCACTAGGACTACATTAGATAGCCATCGCGGGTACTTGATTTCTTCAATGAAGCCTGCTGCCAAGAGTCGCTCCACTTCTGCACGGACAGCATGTTGTCTATTTGGAGCTTGCTATCAGGGTTTCTACTTCACTAGTCGAGCATCGGGCGATATGTTCAGGTGATGTTGGGCGATCTTTGGGTCAACGCCCATCATGTCGCCGGTGAACCCTGCGAGCACCGAGCACATGGGCTTCAGGGCTTCTTTAGCCAACTCGAGTTTTTGAAAAGTGTCAAGATAGAGCACGTCGGCTGAGCTCCCCGTGTCGATCATGACCCTTCTAACCTGGGCGTTAGCGATCCTGGCCATTATTACAAGCGCGTCGCCATGTTCTGATCGCTCAGCGCCCTCGGGAGGGAACGCGACCTCGGGGTCGGGGCCGCACCTAGGAGCATCGGCCCAGACGGAGCGGGCGTAGGCCTTCCTTTCGGACATACTGTTTCCTCTGGATGATGGGCCTCCTGTGATGATGTCGATTTGGCGCTCCGCAAGGCCCACCGGATAGGGCGAAAGCTCCCTATCCTGTTAGATATACCGACCGAGGTGTCCTCTGTGGACGAGCTCCTCGATTTGCCGCTTCAGCTCGCGGCACTTCTCAGTATCGTGTCTGCTTTGTCGGTGGAAGCAGCAATACTTCGACTGATTGACGAGTTCTCGCAGGCTTTTTATCGGGTTGGGGGCCCTAAGTAACCCTTTTTCCCTTATTTGGAGAAATATCTTCATTCGGGACGCACCCAAAGAGGGCAACGGGGTCCTCAATGCCGGTGGGTCAGAACGGTCCAACCTGCGCCTCGGCGTGGCGGACGGTTGTCCTCGAGCCTACTCCGGCCTGACCCTCTTGTGCTCCTCCCGCTTCCCAGCCATCCAGGCCTCGGTTGCGATGAATTGGTTCGCCCGTTGAAGCATCTCAGGCACCGTGGTGGGGGGTCACTCCATGAGGGACCAGAAGAATCTGGAAGGTCACATGCCTATCATAAGTGCCTTCATCAATAGAGAGGGATGAGCGTACGGTAATCCCCAGATTTGTGTTGCAAAACGATTCACAAAATGGGAGAGGGGCTCGTCCTCCCTCTGGTTGAGTCCGAGGAGCAGCACAACATAAGGTTTCGATCGAGCGTAAGCCAAGAAGTTGAGTTCGAAGTCCTTGACAAGCTGGTCAAAGGAGGTGATCGTCTCGGTCTTCAGGCCGCTGTACCACGCGCGGGCCAACCCTCTCAGAGTGGTGGGAAACGCTCTTCACATCAAAGCATCAGAAGTTCCATATAGCGCCATCTGGGCACCAAAAGTGGCTACATGGTCCGCCGGGTCGGTGGAGCTGTCATATGCATCCAGGGAGGGGAGTCGGAAGTTCGGGGGGACTGTCTGATCTTGTATCTCGGGTGTGAATGGAGATCCCTGGTGTGCGTCCTCCCCGAGCTCTCTGTTAGGACTCTAGCTAGGAGAGTCCTAATTGAGAAGGACATTCATGTAAAACCTACCTAAGCTGGCCCCTATTAAAGAGATGAAGAGGCTGGCTAGGGTTAGGAGGTTTTTTCTTAGAGAAGAATTAGGAGTTGTAAGGGAATAGGAGTCTTGAGCAGGAGTCCTATTAGGAGTTGGTTAGAAGTAAGAGTCTTAAGTAGGAGTCCTATTAGGAGTTAGGGTTTAGAAGCCCTATAAATAGCCATGTATTCCTTCTCTTTTCTTAAGCAATAGAAGAATCTTTTCTACAGCCTTTGAGCAGCAACTTGGAGGGAGGAACCCCTATAGAGTTCCAAGGAGGCCGATCACCTAAAGAGATCAACCCCAAGTTTAGAATCTGCAAGGGTTCTAACACTCTCCCCTTGACCTGCGAACCTCCTTTTGCACCTCATCGAGCCGCTGACTAACGTAGCGTAACTGGGCTCGCAAGGAATCCGTGGAATCTAAGGATAATGCCTCGGGTTCCGGGCGGCCTCTCGGGTTTGCTGTTGCTTGGTTCCTAAGAAGGGCCGATCGGTCCCGAGGGGACGTCGGAAGTTCCTAAGGCGGAGTGCGAGCCCAAACGAGCGGCTCCTGTTGCCGCAGTGGTTAGATCGTATGCGGGTGCAGCGGTCGAGAAACCAGTGGGATAATGGACTGCACCATACCGGTCAGAGTTCAGACTTGATGAGTGAGGTCCTGAAAGGCCTCGGACGACACGGGTGATGGGCCAGCTAGGGCGTCGTCTGGCGGTGACATGTTGAATCTCGTATTTTGATGATGAAAATACTTGATATATGTTTATGATTTAATCTGTGTTTTGAGTGACGCAGGATGCTTCGATCAGGATGAGACAATTAAAGCAGGAAAATCATGTTGTCTTGCCGGCGAACATGTCGAAGATTGGACGTCGAGCCGATGGATCGGGTCGGCGATCGACGAAGGCTTCGGAACGTGGACTTCGGGCATCGGGCCAAGAAGAGTGGGTATTGTGCCAAGGATATCGGTTCGCGAGTCAATCGGCGATTAAACAATATCTTTGCAGAGAGGACGATGCACCAAGAATCGGACGAAGCGTCCGAGGGACCAATGACATGCCGGACAACTTGGTTAATTACTTAGGATTAATTGTCTCGATTGAAGTTTTGTTTTAATTGTGCAGGATTAACTATGATAACGATGAAGACATAAAAAAAACAAAGTGTCGGAGTCAAGCGAAGGATTTGTTTCGAAGTTCGAGAGTTCGACGGAAGTCCGGTTAAGTCTTCCGAATGCTACCGAGAGCTTCGCGAGAGATCGGAGCTTACCAAGAAGCTCATTGGAACTTCGCTAAGATCAAATCGTGAAGTCTAGGAGCTTGCCGGAGTCCGCAGAATGGTTTCCGAGTTCATCTAAGACCGCCGGAAGTTTCAGGAAGTCTTCGAAGCTTCGAGAGAAAGAAGTCTTGACTTGCGGACTTTGTAATAGCTTAGAAAATATCTTTAAATTCATAGTTAGCACGTTAATTAGGGTTAGGATTAGGTGTTAATCCTATAACCCAAGTAGGGGCCAATTAGGCTCAAGTTCGGACTGGTTTGGGCCAAGTTTGGAGCCAAACCAAGTGAGTCGGAATAGTAAAGAGGTGGCACCGCCGGGTTGGAGGTGGCACCGCCAAAGCTATGTCTCCCAGCGAGACCGGCGGTGCAACCGCCCCAGCCAAGAGGTGCAACCGCCCAGGGGCTCGATCTTGAAGCTCTGCGCGCGGTGCAACCTCTCCAAATCAGGCGGTGCGCCCGAGCTCTAGCAAGAGAGGTGCAACCGCCTCAGCAGAGGTGGCACCGCCAGAGGCTCGATCTTGAAGCTCGCGGGCGGTGCAACCTCTCCGATCCAAGAGGTGCAACCGCTGATCCCTAATTCGAGGATTTGATCGATTTGATCGTTTTGAGCTCCAAATTTGAACTGGGTTGGGGCCTATATATACCCCACCCATTCAAAGACTTTGGCCACAGCTTATACACTTTCAAATCTTGCTATCTTTCTGTGTTTCTTAGAGCTAAAACTGCTAGTTCTCCTCCTTCTATTCTTCAAGTTTGAATTGTAAAGAGAGGAGAGAAAACTTCTGTAAGGGTTGTCTCCTAAGCCCGTAAAAAGGAGTGAATCTGTAAGAGGGTGGTTGGCCTTCGCCCATTGAAGGAAGGCAGCTAGTTGACGTCGGTGACCTCGTCGGAGGAGGAAGCCAAAAGTGGAGTAGGTCAAGACTGACCGAACCACTCTAAATCTCTGGTTTGCTTTTACTTTGAGCACTTTATCATTACTGCAAACCTCATACATAGCTACTGCCCTCTGCGCTTTTACGAACGAGTCTCTAAGCTCTGATCTTTCCGAATCTACATTCAAACGTAAATCATGTTTTCATACAATCTTTACACTGCAGTTTTCGCTTACGTTTTGATTCCATTTATAACTGCAAATTGCTTTCTGCGTATTCATAAAACGGTTTTCAAAGTTCAAAACTGCTTTCAAACGCAAAACTGCGTTTAGACGTAAAATTACGCTTTGACGTAAAAACTGCGTTTAGACGTAAACTGCGTTTAGACGCAAAACTGCGTTTAGACGTAAAACTGCGTTTAGATGTAAAACTGCGTTAAGACGCAAAACTGCGTTTAGACGTAAAATTGTGTTTAGACGCAAAACTGCGTTTAGACGTAAAACTGCACTTAGACCTAAATCTGCATTTAGACGTAAAACTGCACTTAGATGTAAATCTGCACTTGGACGTAAAACTGCGTTTAGACGCAAACTGCGCTCAGACGCAAACTGCGCTTAAACGCAAACTGTGTTTAGACACAAACTGTGTTAAGACGCAAACTGCGCTTAGACGCAATCTGCGCTTAGACGCAAACTGCGCTTAAATGCAAACTGCGCTTAGACGCAATCTGCATTAAGACGCAAACTGCATTTAGACTCAAACTGCGTGAACTACACTTAGATACAAACTGTGAATCAGCTTTTACATCGAAATCGTTTTTATCGAACGAACGCGGCTTTTGTTTTTAAATCGCTGAAAGATTTCCGCTGCACTAATTCACCCCCTCCCCCTCTTAGTGCTCTCGATCCTAACAATTGGTATCAGAGCGGGGTATTTCTCATTTCGGATTTACACCCGAGAGAAATGGCTCTTCAAGAGGGCTTTTCGGTCTTTCGTCCACCGTTCTTTAACGGATTGGACTACACTTATTGGAAAACTCGAATGAAAGTTTTCTTGATTTCTCTAAATCTGGATTTATGGAATATCGTTGAAAACAGTTTTCAACTTCCCTCTAAACCGATGAACGAATGGTCGGATTTAGAGAAGAAGTATTTTTCTTTAAACGCAAAGGCTATGAATGCCTTATTTTGCGCTTTGGACAAAAATGAGTTCAATCGGGTTTCTTTGTGCGAAACGGCTTTCGATATCTGGCGCACTCTTGCAATCATGCACGAGGGAACTAGTAGAGTCAAAGACTCGAAAGTTAATATTTTACTGCATGATTTCGAGCTTTTTCATATGAAACCAAGCGAAACCGTTGTTGACATGTACACCCATTTTACGGATGTCGTCAATGGTTTAAAATCACTGGGTAAAAGCTTTTCGGATTTTGAACTCGTTAACAAAGTTTTGCGCTCACTTTCTAAAACTTGGGATTCAAAAGTAACTGCTATTCAAGAATCGAAAAACTTGAACCAATTTCCACTTGAAGAACTAATTGGTTCATTGATGACATATGAAATGGTGCACAATGCACATGATGAACATGTTGAACACAATCACCTTCCAAAGAACAAGAAGGATTTGGAGCTCTGGACAAATGAATGCCACTTGAGCAATGACTCAAGTGATGAGGACAATGATGAACAAAACAACCTTCCAAAGAACAGGAAGGATTTGGGACATAGAACATTTGAAGACCACTCGAGCATAAGCTCAAGTGATGGTGAACTTAAACTACAAATGAAACGAAAATTAAAAAGCAAAAAGAATGGAACTACTTGCTTTGAACGCAAGAAGAAGAACAAAAATTGGGATGAATCGAGCTCCTCCGAAGACGAGGAGAAAATCAACAAAGGCGAGGTGGCAAACTACGCCTTTACGCCTTTCGACGCTGAGGTAATCAAAATGCCTTTAATTTACTTTGAAATTACATGATGCTCTTCATAAAGCATTTTTTTTTTTATTTTCTTGAAAATTGCATGTTTAATAATCTTATAATGAAAATACAAACAATTAGGAATCATGCTTATCATTCTAGTAATTTTGAAAATAATCATGAAAATTACATTTTTATGGTAAACAAAATGATTTTGATTAAAAATACCTTATGAAATCATGCTATATATGGTTGAGAAGTAATAATGTGTATCATGTTAATTTCCATTGTTATTTCTCGATGAAATCATGAATCTATTTATAAATTTTGTGAGCCATAAAAATGATTTTGATAATTTAAAATTGAAATAAGTTTTATCAAAATCATGATCTTGATTTATCAAATTGAATGAATTGAAAATGAACAATAATTTTTCTCTTGAATGATTGTGACTTGTATTCCATGTATTCATGATATGATTTTTATGCAATTCCTTGTATTCATGAAAGCAAAAATTGCTATCATGATATGACTTGCACAATTCAAGAAGAAAGCAAAAATTGCACTTCTCAAAAGAGAAGAAATTGCTATCTTGAACATCACTAAGAAGTGCTATCTTGCATATCTCAAGACACACAAATGCAATCATGCAAAATTTGTAATTTTGCACATCATTAAAATTTATGATGCTTTGGTGATTATGCATGTTCTAAAATGTTATAAAATTCACTAGCTTGCATGATGTAGAACTTAGCTATATTGAACATCACCAAGGAATGCTATCTTGCCTATCTCAAGAAGCAAAAAGTTAACTTGCACATCTAGCAAAACTTATATTTCAAGAAGCAAGAGTTGCTTTCTTGAACATCTCAAAATTGCTAGCTTACGGGCCTTAAAATGTAGAAATTTTTGCTAGCCTGTACATGGTAAACTTGCTATCATATCACCATGATGATGAGCATGCCTTATCTTCATGATTATATTTGAAAACCTATGGCAAAAATATGTCCGAATGATTAAACGTGTTAAAAATATTTTTTTTCGGACTTTTTTGATTGAATGATCAAATCACTTGATTGCCATAATGATTATACACAATTACTTGCCATGATTACATGTTGGAAATTAGGTGCTTAAATACAAAATTTTATGATAATAAGCATGTTTTACCTTCATGATTGTAATTGAATATATCTAGTAAAACTCTGTCCGAATGTATGAAAGTGTCAAATTTCATTTTCGGATTTTCCTAATCCTAACAATTGGATTTTCTTGATACATTATCCTCTTCCGAATTTAACAAGCATATGTCATATCAAGTTTAATTCACATCATTGATTTTTGACATATGGAATCATCTAGCAAATGCACTTATCATGTGAAAAATATTTTTCGAAAAACATATTTGATGATTCCCTCTTACCAAAGGAAGATATTTTTACATACAAGGATTTGACTCACTTACATATCTTAATCCTTGCAAAAATGAAGTGTGCTTTAATATCTTATCGATTTAAACTTCACATATAGCTTTCCTCCTTCATGTAAAAAGATAACAAATAAAAAGGAAGAAGCAATAAAAGCTATCTCCATGTCATGTTTTCCTCGAGATGTTTGTATTACTAGTATCCTATCACTCACTGTTGGAAAATGACATGAACCAACTTATGGCATCGCACTTATATTTAAAATTTGTTTATATCGTTCTCCTTGTTGTTGATGACAAAGGGGGAGAAATATATGAATTGATATGTTTGCTATCACTAATGGTTGCTATTACTGATGTTGATATGTTTGCTATCACTGATGTTGATATGGTTGCTATCACTGATGCTATGATTAGGCCATACTTGCATCACCAAGAAATATATGATTGCTATCATTGCTATGATTAGGCCATACTTGCATCACCAAGTAATATATGATTGCTATCATTGCTATATGCCCTGTATCAAGATATCAAACAAAAATTTGTATTGCACGAGCTGATATCTTACCATGTGATGCAATGCTTGCTAAAATATTCGAAATGTGTACATCATGAAATGATATCAAAATCTTGCTTCACAGCTTTACATGTCGATATCATGCCATATGATGAAATGCTACAATTGATAAACACTTGAAATAGTTGCGTTACGATATCAAAAGCTAACGCTACAAAGGAAGCAAAAATTTGCTAGCTTGCAACTTGCATGTTTCAAGAAGCAAGAGTTGCCTTCTTGAATATCTCTAAACTGCTAGCTCGCAAGCTCTAAAATATTGTAACATTGCTAGCTTGCATGTGCTATCTTGTATGCTGTAAAACTTGCATATCTAAAACTTGATAGCTTGAATGTTCTAAGCATGATGTAACATTTGCTAAATTTTCTGGCTTCAAAACTGCATGATGATAAAACTTGATATTATGTTTTTCATGCAATGAGTTGAATCAATATCACACGCACTTGATTATGGTACTTCTCCTTTTTGTTGATGACAAAGGGGGAGAAGTATGTTGATGACATGACATGTGATGCATAAGTTTATGCATATGTTCATGTTGACGTGTTGCAAGTATTCATGATGAATATTGCAATGACTTGAGTTCAGTTTGAATTCAAGGTTCTATCAATATGGCATATTGATAGGGGGAGTTTGTTTAAACTCCGGGAGTTAAGTTTAACTCCGTCATCAAGTAGTTGTCATAATTAAGGGGGAGATTGTTGAATCTCGTATTTTGATGATGAAACTACTTGATATATGTTTATGATTTAATCTGTGTTTTGAGTGACGCAGGATGCTTCGATCAGGATGAGACAATTAAAGTAGGAAAATCATGTTGTGCCGAAGGAACATGTCAGAAGATTGGACGTCGAGCCGATGGATCGGTCGACGTATCGACAGAAGGCTTCGGGCTGTAGACTCGGGCATCAGGCCAAGAAGAGCGGGTATTGTGCCAAGGATATCGGAGTTGCGGAGTCAACTGGCCGATTGGTCAATATGCTGCAAGAGAGGACGATGCACCGAAGAACTGGATGAAGCGTCGAGGGACCAATGACATGCCGGACAACTTGGTTAATTACTTAGGATTAATTGTCTCGTTTGAAGTTTTGTTTTAATTGTGCAGGATTAACTATGATAACGATGAAGACATAAAGCGAAACAAAGTGTCCGAGTCAAGCGCGAAGGATTTGTTGCGAGTTCGAGAGTTCGACGGAAGTCCGAAGGTTCGCCGAATGCTACCGAGCTTCGTCGAGAGAGATCTGAGCTTATCAAGAAGCTCATTGGAACTTCGCTAAGATCAAATCGTGAAGTCTAGGAGCTTGCCGGGAGTCCATAGAATGGTTTTCGAGAGTTCATCTAAGACCCCGGAAGTTTCCTAAGCTTCGCCCGAAAAGAAGTCTTGACTTTGCGGACTTTGTAATAGCTTAGAAAATGTCTTTAAATTCATAGTTAGCACGTTAATTAGGGTTAGGATTAGGTGTTAATCCTATAACCCAAGTAGGGGGGCCAATTAGGCTCAAGTTCGACTGGTTTGGGCCAAGTTTGGAGCCAAACCAAGTGAGTCGAATAGTAAAAGAGGTGGCACCGCCAGGTTTGGAGGTGGCACCGCCCAGGCTCGTCTCCCGGCAAGACCGGCGGTAACCGCCCCAGCCAAGAGGTGCAACCGCCCGGGCTCGATCTTCGAAGCTCTGCGGCAGGTGCAACCTCTCCAAATAGCGGTGCAACCGCTTTGAGCTTCGATCTTCGAGCTCGGCAGAGAGGTGCAACCGCCTCGACAGAGGTGGCACCGCCAGAGGCTCGATCTTGAAGTCTGCCAAAGCGGTGCAACCTCTCCAGTCAAGAGGTGCAACCGCCTGATCCCGGAATTCCGAGATTTGATCGATTTGATCGTTTTGAGCTCCAAATTTGAACTGGGTTGGGGCCTATATATACCCCACCCATTCAGCACTGAAAGCACAGCTTATACACTCGAAATCTTGCTGTCTTTCTGTGTTTCTTAGAGCTAAAAACTGCTAGTTCTCCTCCTTCTATTCTTCAAGTTTGAATTGTAAAGAGAGGAGAGAAAACTTCTGTAAGGGTTGTCTCCTAAGCCCGTAAAAAGGAGTGAATCTGTAAGAGGGTGGTTGGCCTTCGCCCATTGAAGGAAGGCAGCTAGTTGACGTCGGTGACCTCGTCGGAGGAGGAAGCCAAAAGTGGACTAGGTCAAGACTGACCGAACCACTCTAAATCTCTGGTTTGCTTTTACTTTGAGCACTTTATCATTACTGCAAACCTCGTACATAGCTACTGCCCTTTGCGCTTTTACGAACGAGTCTCTAAGCTCTGATCTTTCCGAATCTACATTCAGACGTAAATCGTGTTTTCATACGATCTTTACACTGCAGTTTTCGCTTACGTTTTGATTCCATTTATAACTGCAAATTGCTTTCTGCGTATTCATAAAACGGTTTTCAAAGTTCAAAACTGCTTTCAAACGCAAAACTGCGTTTAGACGTAAAATTACGCTTTGACGTAAAAACTGCGTTTAGACGTAAACTGCGTTTAGACGTAAAACTGCGTTTAGACGCAAAACTGCGTTTAGACGTAAAACTGCGTTTAGACGTAAAACTGCACTTAGAAGTAAATCTACATTTAGACGTAAAACTGCACTTAGACATAAATCTGCACTTGGACATAAAACTGCGTTTAGACGCAAACTGCGCTCAGACGCAAACTGCGCTTAAACGCAAACTGTGTTTAGACGCAAACTGTGTTAAGACGCAAACTGCGCTTAGACGCAATCTGCGCTTAGACGCAAACTGCGCTTAAATGCAAACTGCGCTTAGACGCAATCTGCATTAAGACGCAAACTGCATTTAGACGCAAACTGCGTGAACTACACTTAGATACAAACTGTGAATCAGCTTTTACATCGAAATCATTTTTATCGAACAAACGCGGCTTTTGTTTTTAAATCGCTGAAAGATTTCCGCTGCACTAATTCACCCCTCTTAGTGCTCTCGATCCTAACATGACAGGCCCGGGTCGTTAAATATCCGCCAATAGCGCTCTAAAGTCACGGCGGGGGATTCATCTTGAGGTTCTCTGTGCGGGGGGTGTTCCCCCAGAGCTCTGATCGGGTGTGACCCCTCAACTGCGAGCTCGTTTAAGCCAATTGGGTGATCCCCTGACATTCTGGCCCTCCTTCTAGCGCCAAAAATATTGTTGTAAACAACTTTAAGCCATGGCCTCGGGGCCGTCGCGGCTTAGTTCGGGTCCGGATGATGGGGGATCTCCCTGGGACATTTCTCAAGAATGTTGAGCTGGCCGATTGTGTTGGTCTGATCGAGACGGGGTCATCATTTCCACCGGGAAGGGATTGGTCGCTTGGGCGTTTAGTGGGAGACCTCCGCCTTCGCACCTACACAAAGGTCGGGTCGGGGAAGGTCAGCCTGACCCCTCCAACGATCAAGTTAGTGAGCTGTCACAGTGGGGGTTTTTTTATCTATGTTTGGTTCCCCCTTCCTCCCTCGGAGTGCAAGGGTTTTTATAGTGAGAATTATCATTGCTTGATGTGCCTACCGCAGGGAGCAGGATCGTACTTCTGATAGCGTCTGCCATTGTCGTTGGCGTGGCATGAGGGATTGAGCCTGAACAGGGTGTTAATGTGCCTTGGTAGGCGTTCCGGTCCACGTTGACCAGGTGCCTCATCAGGTCAACAGAGGCGTGATGCGTCATCTATGGCAACTGATGTCACGCGAGTCTTATCGCAATTATTATCCTCATCACCAATACTGTCATAAAATGTTAAAGAATATTCTCTCTAATGTTGTCAGCCCTTTTGTTTTCCTTTCAACCAACAACTTGTATACCATTCATCCACATCACTTACATCTATTTAGAAACTATTAGTTTGGCAAGTCCCATATACTCCCATATCGAAAAAATCAGGCTTACTATCTCCTATTGGAACTATAATAAGAGTTTGGGTTTTGAAGTCAGATGCACCACAAGAAAAACTGAAGTGTTTGCTTTGGGTTTAAGTCCACACTTAGTTAAATAGTTTGGGCTTATAGTTTGAGTTATTCTTCTTTAATAGATTCGGTGTTTTATGGCCTAGGAACATCTTCCTAAGGCATTTGTAATTATCTCTTTTATAGTAATGATTTGCTCCTCCTTCGTCCGTGGATATAGGTCAATTGACCGAACCACGTAAATCCAGTGTTCTTGTCTCTTTTTTATTTTTCTATTTTATTGTCTTTATTGGGTTACCAAAATTACCCTTTGGTAAATTTCCTAGGGCTATCTCTAACAAACTAGTATCAGGGCCTGGTTTCAGAATCTTTTGGCAACGATGACAATAACAAAGATTGTTGTCGAGAAATTCGATAGAAATGTCAACTTTGGCATGTGGCAACTCAAGATGGAGGCCATTCTGGTTCAAGACGGAGTTGAATTGGCACTATATGGAGCTAAAAACATTCCATATGTTACGTCAAAGGAAGATCTTGCGGGTATGGATAAGAAGGCCCGATCAAACATTATTCTAAATCTTTCTAACAAGGTTTTACGGGAGGTAGCTACGGAGACTACGGTTAAGAGAGCATGTGGGACAAGCTTAAAGCCTTGTATATGAAGAGGATAGTAGAGAACCATCTCTACTTAATGTTAGGATCAAGAGCACTAAGAGGGGGGGGTGAATTAGTGCAGCGGAAAACTTTCGACGATTAAAACTTCATTCGTACGATAAGAGTGATTACGGTAGAAAAGCCGATTCGTAAATCACTTTAACTTGTGATCAAGCAAGATGCGGTTAAAGCAAGTCTATATAGGCAGTTTGCAGTTATGACGGAAATTAGAATATAAGCGTAAACTGAAATATGATGTTCGTACGATAAAACTGATTTACGTCTAAACGTTGATTCGAAAAATATTGAACTTTAAAACACGATCGTAAATGTGCAGAAGGCAGTAAGCTATTGAGGATATTTGTAGTAAAGATAATATGCTCAAAGTAAATGCAAACAGAGATTTTAGAGTGGTTCGGTCAATTTTGACCTATATCCACTTTTGGCTTTCTCCACCGACGAGGTCACCGACGTCCACTAGAGGCCTTCCTTCAATAGGCGAAGGTCAACCACCTTTTTATAGTTTCACTCTTTTTAATGGGCTTAGGAGACAACCGTTACAGAATTTTCTTTCCTCTCTTGACAGATCAAAACTTGGAAGAAAAGAGGAAGGAGAACTTTTAACTCATACAACATTTTTTAGCTCTAAAAATCATAGAGTAAGATCTAGATTCAGTGGTTTTTGGTTACTCTTTCATTGCTGAAAGAGTGGGGTATTTATAAGCCCCAAACCAGTTTGAATTTTGAGCTCAAAACTGTTAATTCCCGGAATTTCGGGGTTTGGTGATTGCACTGCCTGACTGGGGTGGTTGCACCGCCTGGCAGAACTCGGAGACTGAGCCTCTGGGTGGTGCCACCTCCTGTCAGGGGTGGTTGCACCTCCTACCAAAGCTCGGAGACCGAGCTCAGGCGGTGCCACCGCTTAACTAGGACGGTTGCACCACCCAGTCTCGCTCGGAGACTCAGCCTAGGCGATGCCATCGCCTGCCTGGGGTGGTTGCACCGCCTTGCTTTCCTGGGAGACCCTCTCCTGGGTGGTGCCACCACCTACACTATTTCATCTCACTGGTTGGGCTCCAAACTTGGCCCAAACTAGTCCGAACTCGGGCCCAATTGGCCCCTACGTGGGTTATAGGATTAACACCTAATCCTAACCCTAATTAACATGCTAACTATAAATTTAAAGATATTTCCTAAGCTATTACAAAGTCCGCAAGTCAAGACTTCTTCCGGCGAACTTCCGACGGTCTTCTGATAAACTCTCGGAAACCATTCTACGGACTTCCGGCAAACTCCTAGACTTCACGATTTGATCTTGGCGAGTTCCGACAAGCTTCTTTTGGCAAGCTCCTGGACTTCTCGGATTTGTTCCCGCAGAACCTCCGACGACCGTCCGGACTTCCGTCGAGCTCTTGAACTCCCAACGTGATCATAGTCTTGACTCTGGCGCAACTCCTACTGCATGTCTTTCTTTCATCGTAGTTAATCCTACACACTTAAAACAAAACTTCAATTGAGACAATTAATCCTAAGCAATTAACTAAGTTGTCCGGCATGTCATTTGTCCCTCGACGCTTCGTCCGATTCTTCGGCGCATTGTCCTCTCTTGTGGCCTATTGCCCAATCGGCTAGTTGACTCTGCAACTCCGATATCCTTGGTGCAATACCGGCTCATCTTGGCCCGATGCCCAAGTCCATGGCCCGAAGCCTTCTGTCGATACGTCGACCGATTCATCGGCCCGACGTCCAATCTTCTGACATGATCCTCTAGCACAACATGATTTTTCCTGCTTTAATTGTCTCATCCTGATCGAAGCATCCTACGTTACTCAAAACGAAGATTAAAACATAAACACAATTATCAATTGGTTTCATTATCAAAATACGAGATTCAATAATCTCCCCCTTTTTGATGATGATAACCAATTGATGACGGAGTTAAACTTAACTCCCGGAGTTTAAAAAAACTCCCCCTATCAATATGCCATATTGATAGAACCTTGAATTCAAACTGAATTCAAGTCATTGCAATATTCATCATGAATACTTGCAACACGTCATCATGAACATATGCATAGACTTATGCATTAACATGTCATGTCATCAACATACTTCTCCCCCTTTGTCATTAACAAAAAGGAGAAGTACAACTATTCTGTGTTTGTAATATAGGTTCAACTCATTGCATGAAAAACATAGTATCATCATGCAATTTTGCTATCATCATAGATATGCAAGGTAGTAAGATAGCAAGTTCCACAACATCAAGCTAGCAAATTTTATAATATGCAAGGTAGAAGTTTTGAGATGTTCAAGAAAGCAACTCTTACTTCTTGAAATATGCAAATTTGTCAAGTTTTGCTAGATATGCAAGTTAGCATTTTTGCCTCTTGAGATTGGCAAGATAGCACATTTGCTTCATTTGAGATAGCAACTTTTTGCTTCTCTTTAGACTACAAGCTAGCAATTTTTACAATATGCAAGTTTTACAATATACAAGCTAGCAAAAATTTCGAAAGCAAATGCAAGATAGCTTTCTTGTATAAGCTCATGATTCTTGCTTCCTATTGCAATGTGCAAGTTGCAAGTTTTGCTTCTTGAGATAGGCAAGATAGCACTTTTGCACTTTTTGTTTCTTAAGATAGGCAAGCTTGTGATATTCAAGATAACAAGCTCTTTCTTCTCTTTTGAGAAGTACCATTTTTGCTTTCTTTGTAAAGTGCAAGCTAGCAAAATGCCAAACTAGCAAGAGATAATGTTTTACATGAGGTAAACAAACAATTTGGCAAATGTTACATTTGCATCTTCTCTTTTGAGAAGTACAATTTTTGGCTTTCATCTTGAATTGTGCAAGCTAACTAGTTTGCCTTTTTTCATGATGTCCATGCTAGAAATTCTTGCTCCCCCTTTGTCATTGTCAAAAAAAAGTGAAGACCCTTATATCAATTTTCATTATGTCAAAAGTAAGTATCAATCTTATTTGTGCATCATTATATATTCAAATTAAAACATACACAATTTCAAAAAACCTTATTTTTCATGCACGATACCGAAAAATAAATCAATCTTCATTAATAGACATATCATACATGATACTCAAACATTAAAATTTTTAAGCATTTATCAACATGTTGATCATGATACCAAACATTCATCATTTAAAGCATTCATGATACACATCATATGCAATAAATACATCATGTACATCATTATCATAAGTATTGCATGCATCATTTTAACTTCATGAATATTTCATCATTGCATGCATCATACCAAAACATTTCAAGCCATGCAAGCCATAAATACAAAGAAATCATGTCATGAAGGATAAAATCATTTGAATACCAAAAGAGATGATTCATATAGTAAATATCTTCATTAAATAAAATATCAAAAAAAATCATAGGAGTACAAAGAAGAAATCTTGTTTTAAAAGAAAATCAAGTAATAACTCCAAGAACTCACAAGGAAAAATCATGATTCATTTAGAAAATCTCCTCTAAAGAGAATATCAAGTAAAATCGTAGAAGATTGATTAATAAGAAATTTTGATTTATAATAAAATCTCATGTATCGAATGTCGAGAAATCAAAATGATGATTTATATAAAAAATATCACAAGTTATATTCAAGAGAAAAATCATCATTCATTTTCAACTCATTCAATTTGTCACATAAATATTTCTTAGATATGCATAATACCAAGACATGGTTTTAAATCTTCAACATATAACATGCTTAAATTCAAAAATTGAAAGGAGAAGGGAAGAATTCAAAGGTACAAAAATTTCAACTATCTCATAAACAAATGTAAGACCAAGTCATAAATCCAAAATTCCATGAATCAAAATGATCATCAAAGGTAATCTCATGTTATTCCAAGAAATCAATATCATGATTTTGATAAAACTCATTTCAAATTTAAATCATCAAAATTACTTTTATGGTTCACAAAATTCATAACATAGGTATATTCATGATTTCATAATATATTTCCCTTTTTTAAGTATTTAATTTCATGTTAGTATGCTTTTTCATTTATGTTAAATAAAAACATGCAACAATGTTTAAGATCAAAAAATGAATTTCATCATAAAACCATCACGATCAATAGATTCTAAAAAAATAATTGTTATGGTCAAGAAAATCCGAAAATGAAATTTAACGCTTTCATGCATTCGGACATGGTTTTGCCATATGTTTTTCAAATACATTCATGAAAATAACACATGCTTATCATCATGTATAACTTAAAATCTCATGCATAAAATTGTCAATCATTGTATCAAAAACATTTAATATTTTCATTACATCATTATGCATTACTTCAAATCAAACATGATTTCATTCAACAATGTTAATCAAACATGATACACATTATTACTTCTTAACCATGATTTCATATTTTCAATCAAAATCATTTTGTTTGTTTATCATAAAATATGCAATATTATCATTTTCGAAATTACTAGCATGATCATAATTTTTGTATTTTTATTTTTAAACATGTAATTTTCAAGAAAATTAATTCTAAATAAAAAAAGAAAATACATCATGAAAGCATCAAGTAATTTCAAAATAAATCAGGGGGATTTCGATTACCTTTTCATTGAAAGTGATTAAGGCGTAGTTTGCCACCTCGCCTTTCTTGATTTTCTTCTCGTCTTCGGAGGAGCTCGATTCATCCCACTTTGTGTTCTTCTTCTTTGGCCTCTTCCTCTATTCAAGTTCATTATTTATTTTAAATTTTTGTTTAATAAACTTATTAAGATTTAGTGTTCGAAGTTCAAGTTCATCATTGTCCTCATCACTTGAGTCATCGTTCAAGTGGTATTCCTTTGTCTAGGGTTCCAAATCCTTCTTGTTCTATGGAAGGTTGTTTTGTTCATCATGTGTATTGTGCACCATTTCATATGTCATCAACGAACCAATTAGTTCTTCAAGTGGTAAGTTGTTTAGGTTTTTAGCTTCTTGTATTGTAGTTACTTTTGAATCCCACTTCTTAGAAAGAGAACGCAAAATCTTGTTTACGAGTTCAAAATCTGAAAAACATTTGCCAAGAGCTTTTAAACTATTGAGGACATCCGTAAAACAGGTGTACATGTCACCAATAGTTTCGCTTGGCTTCATTTGAAAAAGCTCAAAATCATGCATCAAAAAGTTGATTTTCGAATCTTTAACTCTAGAAGTGCCTTCGTGTGTAATTTCAAGAGTGTGCCATATGTCAAAAGCCATTTCGCACAAAGAAACCCGATTGAACTCATTTTTATCCAAAGCGCAAAATAAGGCATTCATAGCCTTTGCGTTTAAAGAAAAATACTTCTTCTCCAAATCCGACTATTCGTTCGTTAGTTTAGAGGCAAGTTGAAAACCATTTTCAACAATATTCCATAAATCTAAATTCATAGAAATCAAGAAAACTCTCATTCGAGTTTTCTAATAAGTGTAGTCCAATCCGTTAAACAACGGTGGACGAACAAGTAAAAGCCCCTCTTGAAAGCCATGAAGAGCCATTTCTCTCGGGTGTAAATCCGAAATGAGAAATACTGAGCTCTAATACCAATTGTTAGGATCAAGAGCACTAAGAGGGGGGGGGGGGGGGTGAATTTGTGCAGCGAAAAACTTTCGACGATTAAAACTTCGTTCGTATGATAAGAGCGATTTCGGTAGAAAAGTCGATTCGTAAATGACTTTAATTTGTGATCAAGCAAGATGTAGTTAAAGCAAGTCTATGTAGGCAGTTTGTAGTTACGATGAAAATTAGAATGTAAGCGTAAACTGAAATATGATGTTCGTACGATAAAACTGATTTACGTCTAAACGCCGATTCAGAAAATATTGAACTTTGAAACACGATCGTAAATGCGTAAAAGGCAGTAAGCTATTGAGGAGGTTTGCAGTAAAGATAATATGCTCAAAGTAAATGCAAACCGAGATTTTAGAGTGGTTCGGTCAATCTTGACCTACATCCACTTTTGGCTTCCTCCACCGACGAGATCACCGACGTCCACTAAAAGCCTTCCTTCAATAGGCGAAGGCCAAACACCTTTCTACAGTTTCACTCCTTTTGATGGGCTTAGGAGACAACCCTTACAGAATTTTCTTTCCTCTCTTGATAGATCAAAACTTGGAAGAAAAGAGGAAGGAGAACTTTTAACTCATACAACACTTTTGAGCTCTAAAAATCATAGAGTAAGATCAGGATTTCGGTGGTTTTTAGTTGCTCTTTCATTGCTGAAAGAGTGGGATATTTATAGGCCCCAAACCAGTTTGAATTCCGAGCTCAAAACTGTCAATTCCCGAAATTTCTAGGTCTGGGGGTTGCACTGCCTGACTGGGGTGGTTGCACCGCCTGACAGAGCTCGGAGACTGAGCCTCTGGGTGGTACCACCTCCGGTCAAGGTTGATTGCACCTCCTGCTAGAGCTCGAAGACCGAGCTCAGGCGATGCCACCGCCCAGTCTCGCTCGGAGACTGAGCCCTGGTGGTGCCACCACCTGTTAGGGGCGGTTGCACCGCCCAGTCTCGCTCGGAGACTGAGCCCAGGCGATGCCACCGTCTGCCTGGGGCGGTTGCACCACCCAGCTTTCCTGGGAGACCCTCTCCTAGGCGGTGTCTTTACCTACACTATTTTAGCTCACTGGTTGGGCTCCAAACTTGGCCCAAACCAGTCCAAACTCTCGCCCAATTGGCCCCTACGTGGGTTATAGGATAAACACCTAATCCTAACCCTAATTAATATGCTAACTATGAATTTAAAGATATTTCCTAAGCTATTACAAAGCCCGCAAGTCAAGACTTCTTCCGGCTGTTAGGATCAAGAGCACTAAGAGGGGGGTGGTGAATTAGTGCAGCGGAAAACTTTCAACGTTTAAAAATGCGTTCGTACGACAAAGCCGATTTCAGTAGAAAAGTTGATTCATAAATTTTTTTGACTTAAGATCAGGTAAGAAGCAGTTAAAACAAATCTATAAAGGCAGTTTGCAGTTATGATGGAAATCAGAATGTAAGCGCAAACTGAAATACGATGTTCGTACGGTAAAAGCGATTTCAGTAGAAAAGCTGATTCGTAAATCACTTTAACTTGTGATTAGGCAAGAAGCAGTTAAAACGAATTTGTTAAGGCAAATTGCTGTTGTGATGGAAATCAGAATGTAAGCGCAAACTGAAATACGATGTTCGTACGAGATAAGCGATTTACGTCTAAACACGATTCGGAAAATATTGAGCTTGGAAACGCAATCGTAAAAGTGCATAAGGCAGTAAGCTATGAAGGAGGTTTGCAATAAGGATAATAAGCTCAAAGTAAATGCAAACCAGAGAGCAGCGCGATTTAGAGTGGTTCGGTCAATCTTGACCTACATCCACTTATGGCTTCCTCCACCGATGAGGTCGCCGACGTCCACTAGAGGCCTTCCTTCAATAGGCGAAGGCCAACCACCCTTTTACAGATTCACTCCTTTTGATGGGCTTAGGAGACAACCCTTACAAACTTTTCTCTCCTCTCTTGAAAGATATGAACTTGGAAGAAAAGAGGGAGAAGAACCTTTAGCTTATTACAACACTTTTGAGCTCAAAAATCTCAGAGTAAGATCAGGATTTTGGTGGTTTTTCGTTGCTTTTTCATTGCTGAAAGAGTGGGGTATTTATAGGCCCCAAACCAGTTTGAATTCTGAGCTCAAAATTGTCAATTCCCGGAATTCCGGGGTCTGGCGGTTGCACCGCCTGATAGGGCTCGAAGACTGAGCCTCTAGGTGGTGCCACCACTTGTCAAGGGCGGTTGCACCGCCTGGCAGAGCTCGGAGACCGAGCTCAGGCGGTGCCACTGCTTGACTGGGGCGGTTGCATCGCCGAGCCAGAGCTCGGAGACCGAGCTCAAGCGATTGCACCGCTGTCAGAGGCGGTTGCACCGCCCAGCCAGAACTCGGAGATTGAGCCCTGGGCGGTGCCACCTCTGGGCGAGAGATCTGGGTCTGAATGGGGTGATCCATTCAGCCCAATTTGGTTCTTTCAAGGGCCCAATTGCCCCTAGATTAAGTTAATGGGATCACCTCCCAATTCTAACTTAATCATTGTGCTAATTACGACAATTCTTAAGACTTTTACTACAGCTTGCTCCGGTGCGTCAATCGCTTCTTCTGGCGAGCTTCCGGTGAACTTCCGGCGAACATCCGACGGTCCTCCGACGATGCTCCAACGGACTTCCGGCAAACTCCTGGACTTGCGACGATCCACTTGGCGAGTTTTGACGAGCTTCTTTTGGCAAGCTCCTGAACTTCTCGGATTTGTTCCCGTAGAACCTCCGACGACCGTCCGGACTTCCGTCAAGCTCTCGAACTCCCAATATGATCATGGTCCTAACTCCGGCGCAACTCCTGCTGCATGTCTTACTTTCATCGTAGTTAATCCTGCAAACTTATCTCAACATATGGATTAGATAACAAATGACAATTGATGTCATCATCAAAATCCAAGATTCAACAATCTCCCCCTTTTTTATGATGACAATCAATTGATAACGGAGTTAACCTTAACTCCCCCTATCTATATGCCATAATTGAGATGTCATTCTTGAATTCAAAGCCTTTGAATTCAAGAGACATATTGATAAGTTAAAGTCATTTAACCTTATCAATACTCCCATCATGATTCCTATCATGATGTATCTCTCTGTATGATGTTAAGACTCGACATCCATTTTCAAATTTCAAATGTGAATTGTTTAATGATAGAAATTCATCATATGGAAAGATATCAACATGTAAAATTACAATGCAAGTTCTTGATATCTTAATATGATGCAAATATGGCAATCATAGCAAACATGGCATAGCATCAATAATCATATGTTTGTTTCTTTCAACATAATATGACATTTATAGCATCAATTCATATACTTCTCCCCCTTTGTCATCAACAAAAAGGAGAATGATATAAGCATCTTTTGAATATACATGTGATGCCATAAGTAGGTTCATGTCATTTATAGGATACAAACATCTCAAGAAGACCATGACATGGAGATTATCTACATAGAGTGAAAACCTCTTCCTTTTTATTTGTTATTATTCTTTTTGCATGAAGGAGGAAAGCTATTTGTGTAGATCAAATCGATAGCATGCTTTACAAGGATCAGGATATTTATGTGAGTAAAGTCCTTGCAAAAAAATATCTTCCTTTTACAAGAAGGAATCATCAAATTTATTTCTTAAAGGCAATATTTTTCACATGATAAGTCTAAAAGCCATAAATTTGCTAGATATTTTTTTTTGTCAAGAATTAATGATGTGAATCAAAATCCGAAAGAGAATAATGAAATCCGATTGGAACAGAAAATTTAATTTAACACTTTCATGCAAGACTATGAGGACATGCTCATTGTTTATGAAAATTTTTGTATTAATTTCCAACATGTTATTTTTGGTATGTAATGGCGATTAAGTGATTTGATCATTCAATTAATAAAGTCCAAATAATAATTTTAACAAGTTTATTCATTAGGACACATCAACATTCCTAATTCTCTTCTTATGAAATCAAATTGTTCTTCACTTAGAGGTTTTGTAAAAATATCAGCTAGTTGATGCTTAGTATCTATGAATTCTATAATTACATCATGATTAGTAACATGATATCGTATAAAGTGATGTCTAATATCAATATGTTTTGTTCTTGAGTGTTGAATGGGATTCTTTATTAAACATATTGCACTCGTGTTATCACATTTAATGGGAATATTTTTAAGATGGACTTTATAATCTTCTAAGGTGTTTTTCATCCACACAACTTGTGCACAGCATGCACTAGCTGCAATATATTCAGCTTCAGTTGTTAATAGGGCAACCGAGTTTTGTTTCTTAGATGACCAGGAAACAAGGGAATGTCCCAAAAATTGACATATTCCTGATGTGCTTTTTCTATCTAGTCTACACCCGGCAAAATCCGCATCAGCATAAGCAATTAACTGAAAATTTTCAGATTTTGGATACTATAATCCTAGATTTGTGATTCCTTTAAGATATCTAAGTATTCTTTTAACCGCTTTGAGATAAGATATCTTAGGGTTCGATTGAAACCTAGCACAAAGTCCTACACTAAACATGATATCTAGTCTGGTTGCAGTGAGGTAAAGTAAACTTCCTATCATACCCCTATAAGTTTTTTGATCGAAGCTTTCTCCACTTTCATCAACTTCCAACTTTGTGGAGGTGCTCATAGGAGTGTTAACAGCTTTTGAGCTATTCATATTGAATCTATTTAGCAGATCTAGGGCATATTTAGTTTGACTAATAAAGATACCATTGCTTAGTTGCTTAATTTGTAAGCCTAAGAAAAAGGTTAATTCTCCCATCAAACTCATTTCAAATTTGAGACTCATGGTTTTAGCAAAAGATTCACAAAGAGATTCATTCGTAGAAACGAAGATAATGTCATCAACATAGATCTGAACAATGAGAAAGTTATTTTCAAAATAATATAGCATCGACCTTGCCTTTTGTGAAATTATTTTCAATAAGAAAAGTACTTAGTCTGTCATACTAAGCCCTTGGGGCTTATTTTAAACCATAGAGAGCTTTGGTTAATTTAAATACATGATTAGGGAGGCTATTATTTTCAAATCCAGGAGGTTGTTCAACATAAACTTCTTCATAATTAAAGCCATTTAGAAAAGCGCTTTTAACATCCATTTGAAATAACTTAAAATTATTATTACTAGCATAGGCAAGGAGCATCCTTATGGCTTCTAATCTAGCCACAGGAGCGAAGGTTTCTTCGTAATCGATACCTTCTTCTTGGTTAAAACTTTTGACCACTAGCCTAGCCTTGTTTCTCACCACGATACCATATTCATCTTGCTTGTTTCTAAAGACTCATTTAGTACCAATAACTAAATGGTTATTTGGCCTAGGAACAAGCTTCCACACCTCATTTCTCTCAAATTGATTTAACTCATCTTGCACTGCGATAATCCATGAATAATCTTTCATGGCTTCGTCAATACATTTAGGTTCAATTTGGGAGAGAAAAGCAGCGTTGGCACAAGAATTTTTAAAAGATGAACGTGTTTGAACCCCCTTAGATGTGTCTCCTAGGATTAGCTCCTTAGAATGATCATCTACATACTTCCAGTCCTTATGTAAGGTAGTTTCAGAAGTGGATGCCTTATCAACAAGGTTGCTAGTTGGAGAAGGAGTTTCATTTAAATTCAAAGAATCGAAATTAACATCATCATCAAAGTCATTTTTCTTGATTTCAGAAATCTCATTGAAAACAACATGAATGGATTCTTCTATTATTAAAGCCCTTTTATTGAAGATACAAAAAGCTTTAGAAACCGAAGAATAACCATGAAAAATTCCTTCATCGGATTTAGCATCAAATTTTCCTAAGGCATCTTTCTCAATCAAGATGAAACACTTACACCCAAAAACTTTAAAATATGAAACATTGGGTTTTTTATTGTTCCACAACTCATAGGGAGTTTTGGTGAGTAAGGGTCTTACTAAAACTCTATTCAAAATATAGCATGCAGTGTTTACAGCTTCGGCCCAAAAATATTTGGGTAGGCTTTGTTCATTCAACATGGTTCTTGTCATTTCTTGTAAATTTCTATTCTTTCTTTCTACTACTCCATTTTATTGAGGAATTCTTGGAGTAGAGAAGTTATGGTTGAATCCATTAGATTCACAGAATTCTTGAAAATCACGGTTTTGAAATTCACCACCGTGATCACTTCGAATTGATGAAATCATAAAACCTTTTTCATTTTGAACAAGTTTACAAAACTTGGTGAAATATCTAAAGCATTCATTTTTGTGTTTCAAAAAATAAGTCCATGTGTATCTACTATAGTCATCTACAATGACGAGGGCGTATTTGCTACCTCCTAGGCTTGATGTAGAGATTGGTCCGAACAAGTCCATATGGATCAATTGTAAGGGCCTTGATGTGCTTATTTGATTCTTAGATTTGAAACTACTCTTAATCTGTTTTCCTAATTGACAAGCATCACACACATTATCTTTGATGAACTTGATATGAGGAATTCCTCGTACAAGTTCTTTGGATGATATTTGAGTAATTAGTTTCATGCTAGCGTGACCTAATCTTCTGTGCCATAGCCAAGCATCCTCATTTAAAACCGAAAAACACATTTCATTACACAAATCATTGATATCAATGGTGTATACGTTATTTTGTTTTAATGCTATCATAGATGTGTTGTTGTGTGATTTTTTAAGGATGCATGCATTAGATTCGAATTTGACAATATATCCTTTATCACATAATTGACTAATGCTCAAGAGATTACGTTTTAAACCATCAACTAACAAAACATCTTCAATAAAGAAGTTGGATTTATTACCTATGGTTCCTTTGCCAATGATTGTACCCTTGTTGTTGTCTCCGAATGTGACATAGCCTTCATCTATGCTAGTGAGCTTATAGAATTGAGATGGATCTCCGGTCATATGCCTTGAGCATCCACTATCAAGGTACCATCTCTTGCTCCTAGTTTGTGATGGTGTATGTCTCTACAAGAAAGGATAATTTTTAGGTACCCATTTACTTTTGGGTGCCTCAAAAGTTGATCTATATTGTTCGTCATGTTGTATAGAGTTTATCATGGTTCTTTTAGGAACCCAAATTAATTTGTTTGGACTAATTTTCTTGAATGGACAATAATGCGTTTTGTGTCTATGCTTGCAACAAAAGTTGCATTTACTTTGGTGTCGAATATGTAGGATGGGGTCTTTTATGAAGGTGGTTGGATTTTGGTGAGAATTTCTCACAAATCTGATTCCACTTCTTTTCGGAACGTGACCCTTATTTGTAAAGATCATGTTCAAAGACTTGCTACCAACCTCAAATTTCTTCAAGGTGTCCATGAGTAGCAAGTTTTGCTTTTGGATAGTTTTTATATCATAGATTTGATAAAAGAGCCTAAACTATCATGATATTCAGTCTTTAACTTATCGAAATCACAATTAAGACTATCATGCTCCTTTTTTAGCAATTTATATTTTCTACTAATAATCTTGCATTCATCAAATAAATCATGGAAGGCATTTAATAATTCATCAAATGATAAATCTGCATCAATTAAATTTGTTACCTCCTCTCCAATGGCCATTAAGGGGTTATGAGCAACTCGCTCGGTGTTGGACTCCTCTTCTTCGGATGCGCTCGAATCATCCCATATTGCTTTGAGTGTCTTCTTCTTTGATGTTCTCTTGTTGGCTTAGGGACAATCACTCTTGTAGTGTCCCGGCTTTTTGCACTCATAGCAAATAACTTGGTCCCTTTTGGGTTCAAGTTTATTTTTTGCGTCATTTTAAAACTTGTTTCTTTTAATGAATTTTTTGAATTTCCTTATTAGAAGTGCCAAGTCATCGTCACAGTCCTCATCACTTGAGTTTTCTCTCAAGTGGTCATCTAAAGTTCTAAGTGTCATATCCTTCCTGTTCTTTGGAAGGATGTCTTCTTGCTCTTCATGAGCCTTGCATGTCATTTCATAGGTCATTAATGACCCGATTAGTTCTTCAAGAGGGAAGTTGCTTAAATCTTTAGCCTTTGAATAGCAGTGACTTTAGGGTCCCAACTCTTAGGAAGGGATCTTAGAATCTTATTTACGAGCTCAAAGTCCGAAAAGCTTTTGCCGAGTCCTTTTAGACCATTGACGACATCCGTGAAACGAGTGTACATGTCGCCAATAGTCTCGCTCGGTTTCATTCGGACAAGTTCGAAAAAGTGTATCAAAAGATTGATTTTTGACTCTTTTACTCTACTTGTGCCTTCATGAGTCACTTCGAGCGTATGCAAAATATCAAACACGGTTTCACAAATCGAAACACGATTAAACTCATTTTTATCAAGCGCACAAAATAAGGCATTCATAGCCTTTGCATTAAGAGCGAAAGTCTTCTTCTCCAATTCATTCCAATCGATCATTGGAAGAGAAGATTTCGAAAAATCATTTTCGACAAGATTCCAAAGTTCAAAATCCATCGAAATAAGGAAGATCCTCATTCAGGTCTTTCCATAGGTGTAGTCCGTCCCATTGAACATGGGTGGACGTGTAATAGAATGACCCTCTTGGTTTTCGGCATATGCCATCTCTCTTAGGTTTTAATCCGTTTGAGAGTAAATCCCGCTCTGATACCAATTATTAGGATCAAGAGCACTAAGAGGGGGGGGGGGTGAATTAGTGCAGCGAAAACTTTTCAACGTTTAAAAATGCGTTCATATGACAAAGCCGATTTCAGTAGAAAAGTCGATTCATAAATTTCTTTGACTTAAAATCAGGTAAGAAGCAGTTAAAACAAATCTATAAAGGTAGTTTGCAGTTATGATGGAAATCAGAATGTAAGCGTAAACTGAAATACGATGTTCGTACGGTAAAAGCGATTTCAGTAGAAAAGCCGATTCATAAATCACTTTAACTTGTGATTAGGCAAGAAGCAATTAAAACGAATCTGTTAAGGTAGTTTGCTGTTGTGATGGATATCAGAATGTAAGGGCAAACTGAAATATGATTTTCGTACGAGAAAAGCGATTTATGTCTAAACACGATTCGGAAAATATTGAGCTTGGAAACGCAATCGTAAAAGCGCAGAAGGCAGTAAGCTATGAAGGAGGTTTGCAGTAAGGATAATAAGTTCAAAGTAAATGCAAACCAGAGAGCAGCGCGATTTAGAGTGGTTCGGTCAATCTTGACCTACATCCATTTCTGGCTTCCTCCACCGATGAGGTCGCCGACGTCCACTAGAGGCCTTCCTTCAATAGGCGAAGGCCAACCACCCTTTTACAGATTCACTCCTTTTGACGGGCTTAGGAGACAACCCTTATAAACTTTTCTCTCCTCTCTTGAAAGATCTGAACTTGGAATGAAAGAGGGAGAAGAACCTTTAGCTTATTACAACACTTTTGAGCTCAAAAATCTCAGAGTAAGATCAGGATTTTGGTGGTTTTTCGTTGCTTTTTAATTGCTGAAAGAGTGGGGTATTTATAGGCCCCAAACCAGTTTGAATTCTAAGCTCAAAACTGTCAATTCCCGGAATTCCGGGGTCTGGCGGTTGCACCGCTTGACAGGGCTCGAAGACTGAGCCTCTGGGTGGTGCCACCGCTTGTAAGGGGTGGTTGCACCGCCTGGCAGAGCTCGAAGGCCGAGCTCAGGCGGTGCCACCGCTTGACTAGGGCGGTTGCACCGCCTAGCCAGAGCTCGGAGACCGAGCTTAGGCGGTTGCACCACTGCCAGAGGACATGCTCATCGTTTATGAAAATTTTTCCAACATGTTATTTTTGTCAGGTAATTCAATCAATAAAGTCCAAATAATAATTTTAACAAGTTTATGCATTCGGACACATCATCATGGCATCAATATTATGGTAATACATCAACATCATGATAATACATCAACATCATGGTATCAGCATCATGTTAATACATCAATATTATGATAATCATGGTAATACATCAATATTATGACACATCAATTTCAAGGCTATATTACTTTCACATTCATCATGGAAACCAAGACACAAGGTTTTCAAAGTTGGTATTATAGAAACATTTAACATGAAATCCGACAATGAGTAATGAGATTGAGCAACGTAACCTTCATATTCTTGCATCAAGTAACCATAATGCATTGTGATCAAGGTGAGTAATAAAGAGTTTACAACAACGTAATTGTTACAACAAGAGGTTATTGTGTCCACATATACAAACTTTATTCAGGAGGTGGAAAATTAAGGTGCCTAAATAAAGAGTTAAATTGTCGATGAATTTGCTGCAGTTCAGATAGGATTTGATCTTGCCGGTGTTCAAGCCGATCTTGTCTTTATTCAAATCGGTCCATCTGAATCCCAATGTCTTCAATGGATGATGCATGAGCTTGCTCAAATGGATGTGTTTCCTCAAAGGGACATATCGGAGGAGATTGAGTGCCCCTAAAGACTGGTGTTTCGGGTTCTGGTTCTGGTTGAGGGTGATCAGTTCTTCTAGGCATTCTAACCCAATTACCATTTCTATAAACACATCTCAATCGATGAAGTAGATTTTTGTTTATTATGCTAAACCTATCCACTTTCATCACTTCTTCGTCGGGTGGGATTTGGATATCGTAGGCTTTAAGGATTCTAGTGATTATACCACCATATGGAAGCATCATGTCTCTCTTAGATAGTTCTATCATGTTTTATTAAATGAGATATCCAAAGCAAATGTTATGTCCTTTCATGATCCAATACATGGTTCCTAATTCCAATTGACTTACTTCATCATGATGATATTGTTTAGGGAGAATGATGCTAGTTAGGATATAATGAAGTACTTTAGTGTGTTGAATCTCGGATTTTGATGATGACATCAATTGTCATTTGTTACCTAATCCATATGTTAAGATAAGTGTACAGGATTAACTACGATGAAAGTAAGACATGCAGCAGGAGTTGCCCCGGAGTCAGAACAATGATCACGTTGGGAGTTCGAGAGCTTGACGGAAGTCCGGACGATCGTCTGAGGTTCTGCAGGAACAAATCCGAGAAGTCCAGGAGCTTGCCAAAAGAAGCTCGTCGGAACTCACCAAGAGGATCGTTGCAAGTCCAGGAGTTTGCCGGAAGTCCGCAGGAGCATCGTCGGAGGTCCATCGGATGTTCGCAGGAAGTTCGCCGGAAGCTCGCCGGAAGAAGCGATTGACGCACCGGAGCAAGCTGCAGTAAGAGTCATAAAGAATTGTCGTAGTTAGCATGATGATTAAGTTGGAATTGGGAGGTGATCCCATTAACTTAATCTAGGAGCAAGTGGGCCCTTGAAAGAATCAAATTGGGTCGAATGGATTAAACCATTCAGACCCAGATCACCAGCCAGAGGTGGCACCGCCTGGGACAGCGGTGGCATCGCCAGGGCTCAGTCTTCGAGCGAGACTGGGTGGTGCAATTGCCTCTGACAGCGGTGCAATCGTCCTAGTCAGGCGGTGGCACCGCCTGAGCTCGCTCTCCGAGCTCTGCCAGGCAGTGCAACCTCCCCTGACAAGCGGTGGCACCACCCAGAGGCTCAGTCTTTGAGCTCTCCCAGGCGGTGCAACCGCCAGACCCCAGATTCCAGGAATTGACAGTTTTGAGCACGGAATTCAAATTGGTTTGGGGCCTATAAATACCCCACTTTTTCAGCAATGAAAGAGCAACGAAAACCACCAAAATCCTGATCTTACTCTGTGATTTTATAGCTCAAAAGTGTTGTATAAGCTAAAGTTTCTTCTCCCTCTTTTCTTCCAAGTTAAGATCTTTCAAGAGAGGAGAGAAAAGTTTGTAAGGGTTGTCTCCTAAGCCCGTCAAAAGGAGTGAATCTATAAAAGGGTGGTTGGCCTTCGCCTATTGAAGGAAGGCCTCTAGTGGACGTCGGCAACCTCATCGGTGGAGGAAGCCAGAAGTGGATGTAGGTCAAGATTGACCGAACCACTCTAAATCGTGCTGCTCTTTGGTTTGCATTTACTTTGAGCTTATTATCCTTACTGCAAACCTCCTTCATAGCTTACTGCCTTCTGCGCTTTTACGTCTGCGTTTCCAAGCTCAATACTTTCTGAATCGTGTTTAGACGTAAATCGCTTTTCTCGTACGAACATCGTATTTCAGTTTGCGCTTACATTCTGATTTCTATCACAACAGCAAACTACCTTAACAGATTTGTTTTAACTGCTTCTTGCCTAATCACAAGTTAAAGTGATTTACGAATCGGCTTTTCTACTAAAATCGCTTTTCTCGTACGAACATCGTATTTCAGTTTGCTCTTACGTTTTGATTTCCATCACAACTGCAAACTGCCTTAACAGATTTATTTTAACTACTTCTTGCCTAATCTTAAGATAACGAAATTTACGAATCAACTTTTCTACTAAAATCAGCTTTGTCGTACGAACGAAGTTTTTAACGTTGAAAGTTTTCCACTGCACTAATTCCTCTTGATCCTGACAATTGGTATCAGAGCTCGGTTTACTCTCAAACGGATTAAAACCCAAGAGAGATGGCATACGCCGGAAACCAAGAGGGACATTCTATTACATGTCCACCCATGTTCAATGGAACGGACTACACCTATTGGAAGACCCGAATGAGGATCTTCCTTATTTCAATGGATTTTGAACTTTGGAATCTTGTCGAAAATGGATTTTCGAAATCTTCTCTTCCAGTGATCGATTGGAATGAATTGGAGAAGAAGACTTTCGCTCTTAATGCAAAGGCTATGAATGCCTTATTTTGTTTGCTTGATAAAAATGAGTTTAATCGTGTTTCGGTTTGTGAAACTGCATTTGATATTTGGTATACACTCGAAGTGACACACGAAGGCACAAGTAGAGTGAAAGAGTCAAAAATCAATCTTTTGATACACTCTTTCAAACTTTTTCGAATGAAACCGAGCGAGACTATTGACGACATGTACACCCGTTTCACGGATGTCGTCAATGGTCTAAAAGGACTCGGCAAAAGTGTTTCGAATTTTGAGCTTGTAAATAAGATTCGAAGATCCCTTCCTAAGAGTTGGGACCCTAAAGTCACTGCTATTCAAGAGGCTAAAGATTTAAGTAACTTCCCTCTTGAAGAACTAATCGGGTCATTATTGACTTATGAAATGACATGCAAGGCTCATGAAGAGCAAGAAGACATCCTTCCAAAGAACAGGAAGGGTATGACACTTAGAAATTTAGATGACCACTTGAGAGAAAACTCATGTGATGAGGACTGTGACGATAACTCGGCACTTCTAACAAGGAAATTCAAAAAATTCATTAAGAGAAACAAATTTAAAAATGACACAAAAAATAAACTTGAACCCAAAAGGGACCAAGTTATTTGCTATGAGTGCAAAAAGCCAGGACACTACAAGAGTGATTGTCCCCAAGCCAAGAAGAGAAATCAAAGAAGAAGGCACTCAAAGCAACATGGGATGATTCGAGCGCATTCGAAGAAGAGGAGTCCAATACCAAGTAAGTTGCTCATTACGCCTTAATGGTCATCGGAGAGGAGGTAAAAATTTAATTGATGCAGATTTATCATTTGATGAATTATTAAATGCCTTCCATGATTTATTTGATGAATGCAAGATTATTAGTAGAAAATACAAATTGCTAAAAAAGGAGCATGATAGTCTTAATTGTGATTTCGATAAGTTAAAGACTGAATATCATGATAGTTTAGGCTCTTGTATCAAATGTCATGATCTAGAAACTTTCCAAAAGCAAAACTTGCTACTCATGGACACCTTGAAGAAATTTGAGGTTGGTAGCAAGTCTTTGAACATGATCCTTATAAACAAGTGTCACGTTCCCAAAAGAAGTGGAATCGGATTTATGAGAAATTCTCACCAAAATCCAACCACCTTCATAAAAGGCCCCATCCTACATGTTCAACACCAAAGCAAATGCAACTTTTATTGCAAGCATGGACACAAAATGCATTATTGTCCATTCAAGAAAATTAGTCCGAACAAATTAATTTGGGTTTCTAAAGGAACCATGATAAACTCTATGCAACATGACAAACAATATAGATCAACTTTTTAGGCACCCAAAAGTAAATGGGTACCTAAAAATTATCCCTTCTCGTAGAAACATACACCATCACAAGCTGGGAGCAAGAAATAATATCTTGCTCTTTGGATTCTCCATATTGATAACCCGAGATCCAAAAAGAACACGTGATGCTCCCTAAGCGTAAATAAAAAGAAGATTAGAAAACAAAAATTACAAAAGCAATACAAACCTATTTTATCCCTCAGAATTGGAAACCCATATGTACCTTCACATATCCTCTGGATTTTCGATCCCATCAAACTAAAAAGTTTGTTACTTTTAAATTCAACTATATCATGAACTTACGTTGTAAGCAAAGCTTACCAACATGGACAAACTGTCACAAACATGAATACGACATTTGAAGAAGAATATACGCATCACTGGATCTATCGTGATCTTAAAATGAAAATTCTTGCGTAGTTACAAAAGTAAAGTTGACTGCTCCATAAATAAAAGCTCCTCTCAAGTAAGAAACATTCAAAACAGACCACACAGCAGTCAAAACAAGTGCTCACTGCCTACAGGCGGTGGCACCACTCCAGCTGGCGGTAGCACCGCCTGCTATCACGGGTTGCAAGCGGTTGCACCACCCCAGCCAGCGGTGCAACCGCCTGCAATCTTGCCCCCTATTAAACCGAGCTAGGGCCGGCAGTGGAACCGACCCCAACTTACTCCTTTCTCTTCTTCTCTCTTCCAAAGCCTCTCCACCTCCATTTCTCCCATCTTAGCATCCCCAATCCTCCTCATTTCGAAGCAAAAGATCAACAATCTCTCCTTCTCTTGAAGATCTCACTCAAGGTATTCTCTAAGAGCCCTCTAAATTCTATTTTTGGATTCATTTACACTTGCTTATTACTATCCTCTCAAATAACAGTAGTTATGGGCTCTAGAAGATCCTTAAGGGACAAAGGAAAGAGGATATTAGTGGAAGACTTTGATCTTACCCTCTTTGATTCAAAGTATCATGTTGAAAAATTTTCTTCCTTTGAATTTAGAAGTGTCAATAAGGGAAAACATGTAGATTTAGATAAACTAAGAGACTTAGAAACAATCCAATGGTTTGCCAACCTAGATCTACTCCCTATTTTACAAATTAGTGAACCCATTTATCCAAGACTTGTTAGATTGTTTTACAACAATCTACAAATGGATGAAGAAGAAAGAATGTCCACCTATCTCTTAGGACAACACATCTCCATTACGGATAAATTCATTTGTGACATGATAGGCATTCTTGTAAAAAATAGATGACTTTATTTTAGAGGATCATGGGACAATGAAACAGTTGGGACAACATATGTTGAAGCCTTAGAAACAATTTTCGGTAATCCCAACTTAGTGATAGTTCCTAAAAGCTGTGAACACCTACTACTACTAAATACTAAAGTACTTCATCATATCCTAACTAGCATTATTCTCCCTAAACAATATCATCATGATGAAGTAAGTCAAATGGAATTAGGGACCATGTATTGGATCATGAAAGGACATAACATCTGTTTTGGATACCTCATCCAACAAAACATGATAGAACTATCAAAGAGAGACATGATGCTTCCATATGGAGGTATAATCACTAGAATCCTTAAAGCCTACGATATCCAAATCCCACCCGACGAAGAAGTGATGAAAGTAGATAGGTTTAGCATAATAAACAAAAATCTACTTCATCGATTGAGATGTGTTTATAGAAATGGTAATTGGGTTAGAATGCCTAGAAGAACCGATCACCCTCAACCTAAACCAGAACCTGAAACACCAATCTTTAGGGGCACTCAATCTCCTCCGATCTGTCCCTTTGAGGAAACACATCCATTTGAGCAAGCTCATGCATCATCCATTGAAGACATTAGGATTCAGATGGACCGATTTGAATAAAGACAATATCGGCTTGAACACCAGCAAGATCAAATCCTATCTGAACTGCAACAAATTCATCGACAGTTTGACTCTTTATTTAGGCACCTTAATTTTCCACCTCCTGAATAAAGTTTGTATATGTGGACACAATAACCTCTTATTGTAACAATTACGTTGTTGTAAACTTTTTATTACTCACCTTGATCACAATGCATTATGGTTACTTGATGCAAGAATATGTAGGGTTACGTTGCTCAATCTAATTACTCATTGTCGGATTTCGTGTTAAATGTTTCTATAATACCAACTTTGAAAACCTTGTGTCTTGGTTTCCATGATGAATGTGAAAGCAATATAGCCTTGAAATTGATGTGTTATAATTACCATGATATTGATGTATTACCATGATTATCATAATATTGATGTATTACCATAATGTTGATACCATGATGTTGATGGATTGCCATGTTGATGTGTCCAAATGCATAAATTTGTTAAAATTATTATTCAGACTTTATTGATTGATTTACATAGTCTTGCATGAAAGTGTTAAATTAAATTTTCAGTTCCAAATCGGATTTCATGAATACATTATTCTCTTTCGAACTTTGATTCACATCATAAATTTTTGACAAATAGAAACATCTAACAAATGCATAGCTTTTAGACGTATCATGTGAAAAATATTGCCTTTGAGAAATAAATTTGATGATTCTCTCTTTAAAAAAAAAGGAAAATATTTTTTACAAGGACTTGACTCACATAAATATCTTGATCCTTGTAAAGCATGCTATCGATTTGAACTACACAAATGGCTTTCCTCATTCATGCAAAAAGAATAATAACAAATAAAAAGGAAGAAGTTTTTCACTCTATGTAGATAATCTCCATGTCATGATCTTCTTGAGATGTTTGTATCCTATAAATGACATGAACCTACTTATGGCATCACATGTATATTCAAAATATGCTTATATCGTTCTCCTTTTTGTTGCTGACAAAGGAGGAGAAGTATATAAATTGATGCTATAAATATGTTGAAAGAAACAGATATATGAAGTATATGAATTGATGCTATAAATGTCATATTATGTTAAAAGAAACAGATATATGATGCTATGCCATGTTTGCTATGATTGCCATATTTGCATCATATTAAGATATCAAGAACTTGCATTGTAATTTTACATATTGATATCTTTCCATATGATGAATTGCTATCATTACAACAATTCACATTTGAAATTTGAAAATGGATGTCGAGTCTTGACATCATAAAGAGAGATACATCATGATGGGAATAATGATGGGAGTATTTATAAGGTTAAATGACTTTAACTTATCAATATGTCTCTTGAATTCAAAGGCTTTGAATTCAAGAATGACTTATCTCAATTATGGCACATAGATAGGGGGAGTTAAGGTTAACTCCATTATCAATTGATTGTCATCATCAAAAAGGGGGGGATTGTTGAATCTCAAATTTTGATGATGACATCAATTATCATTTGTTATCTAATCCATATGTTGAGATAAGTGTGCAGGATTAACTACGATGAAAGTAAGACATGCAGCAGGAGTTGCCTCGGAGTCAGTACAATGATCACGTTGGGAGTTCGAGAGCTTGATGGAAGTCCGGACGATCGTCGGAGGTTCTACGGGAACAAATCCGAGAAGTCCTGGAGCTTGCCAAAAGTAGCTCATCGGAACTCGCCAAGAGGATCGTCGAAAGTCCAGGAGTTTGCCGGAAGTCCGCAGGAGCATCGTCGATGGTCCATCGGATGTTCGCCGGAAGTTCGCCGGAAGCTCGCTGGAAGAAGCGATTGACGCACCGGAGCAAGTTGTAGTAAGAGTCTTAAAGAATTGTCGTAGTTATCACGATAATTAAGTTAGAATTGGGAGGTGATCCCATTAACTTAATCTAGGGGCAATTGGGCCCTAGAAAGAATCAAATTGGGCCGAATGGATCAAACCATTCGGACCCAGATCACCAGCCAGAGGTGGCACCGCCTAGGACAGCGGTGGCACCGCCTAGGACAGCGGTGGCACCGCCTAGGCTCAATCTCCGAGTGAGACTGGGCGGTGTAACCGCCTCTGACAGAGGTGCAACCGCCTGAGCTCGATCTCTGAGCTCTAGCTGGGCGGTGCAACCGCCCCAGTCAAGCGGTGGCACCGCCTGAGCTCGGTCTTCGAGCTCTGCCAAGCGGTGCAACCACCCCTGACAAGCGGTGGCACCGCCCAAAGGCTCAGTCTTCGAGCTCTGCCAAGCGGTGCAACCGCCAGACCCCGAAATTTTGGGAATTGATAGTTTTGAGCTCGAAATTCAAATTGGTTTGGGGCCTATGAATACCCCACTCTTTCAGCAATGAAAGAGCAACAAAAACCACCAAAATCCTGATCTTACTCTGTGATTTTAGAGCTCAAAAGTGTTGTATAAGCTAAAGTTTCTTCTCCCTCTTTTCTTCCAAGTTCAGATCTTTCAAGAGATGAGAGAAAAGTTTGTAAGGGTTGTCTCCTAAGCCCATCAAAAGGAGTGAATCTATAAAAGGGTGGTTGGCCTTCGCCTATTGAAGGAATGCCTCTAATGGACGTTGGCAACCTCATCGGTGGAGGAAGCAAGAAGTGGATGTAGGTCAAGATTGACCGAACCACTCTAAATCACGCTGCTCTCTGGTTAGCATTTACTTTGAGCTTATTATCCTTACTGCAAACCTCCTTCATAGCTTACTGCCTTCTGCGTTTCCAAGCTCAATTCTTTTCGAATCGTGTTTAGACGTATATCGCTTTTCTCGTACGAACATCGTATTTTAGTTTGTGCTTACATTCTGATTTCTATCACAACAGCAAACTGCCTTAACAGATTTATTTTAACTGCTTCTTGCCTAATCACAAGTTAAAGTGATTTACGAATCGACTTTTCTACTAAAATCGCTTTACTCGTACGAACATCATATTTCAGTTTGCTCTTACGTTCTGATTTCCATCACAACTGCAAACTGCCTTAACAGATTTATTTTAACTACTTCTTGCCTAATCTTAAGTTAATGAAATTTATGAATCAACTTTTCTACTGAAATCAGCTTTGTCGTACGAACGAAGTTTTTAACGTTGAAAGTTTTCCGCTGCAATAATTCACCCCCCCCCCCTCTTAGTGCTCTTGATCCTAACATAGTGTTTAGTGGTAATAGGTGTTCACAGCTTTTAGGAATTATCACTAATTACCGAAAATTGTTCCTAAGGCTTCAACATATGTTGTCCCAACTGTTTCATTGTCCCATGATCCTCTAAAATAAAGTCCTCTATTTTTCACGGGAATGCCTATCATGTCACAAATGAATTTATCCATAATGGAGATGTGTTGTCCTAGGAGATAGGCGGACATTCTTTCTTCTTCATCTACTTGTAGATTGTTGTAAAATAGACTAACAAGTCTTGGATAGATGGGTTCACTAATTTGTAAAATAGGGAGTAGATCTAGGTTGGTAAACCATTGAATTGTCTCTAAGTCTCTTAGCTCATCTAAATCTACATGTTTTCCCTTATTAACACTTCTAAATTCAAAGGAGGAAAATTTTTCAACATAATACTTTGAATCAAAGAGGGTAAGATCAAGTCTTCCACTAATCTCCTCTTTCCTTTGTCCCTTAAGGATCTTCTAGAGCCCATAACTACTGTTATTTGAGAGGATAGTAATGAGCAAGTGTAAATGAATCAAAAACAGAATTTAGAGGGCTCTTAGATAATACCTTAAGTGAGATCTTCAAGAGAATGAGAGATTGTTGATCTTTTGCTTCGAAATGAGGAGGATTTGGGATGCTAAGATGGGAGAAATGGAGGTGGAGAGGCTTTGGAAGAGAAACGAGGGGAGGGAGTAAGTTGGGGTCGGTTCCACTACCGGCCCTAGCTCGGTTTAATAGGGGGCAAGATTGTGGGCGGTTGCACCGCTGGCTGGGGCGGTGCAACCGCTTGCAACCCGTGACAGCCGGCGGTGCTACCGCCAGCTGGAGCGGTGCCACCGCCTGTAGGTAGTGAGCACTCCTTTTGACTGCTGTGAGGTCTATTTTGAATGTTTCTTACTTGAGAAGAGTTTTTATTTATGGAGCAGTCAACTTTACTTTTGTAACTACGTAAGAATTTTCATTTTAAGATAAGACATTTGCACGATCAAGATAGATCTAGTGACACGCATATTCTTCTTCAAATGTCGTATTCATGTTTGTGACAGTTTGTCCACGTTGGTAAGCTTTGCAAGTTCATGACAAACTTTGCTTACAAAACGTAAGTTCATGATATAGTTGAATTTAAAAGTAACGAACTTATCAGTTTGATGGGATCGGAAATCCAGTGGATATATGAAGGTACATATGGGTTTCCAATTCTGAGAGATAAAATAGGTTTGTATTGCTTTTGTAATTTTAGTTTTCTAATCTTCTTTTTATTTACGCTTAGGGAGCATCACGTGTTCTTTTTGGATCTCGGGTTATGAATATGGAGAATCCAAAGAGCAAGATATTATTTCTTGCTCCCCGCTTGTGATGGTGTATGTCTCTAGAAGAAAGGATAATTTTTAGGTACCCATTTACTTTTGGGTGCCTCAAAAGTTGATCTATATTGTTTGTCATGTTGCATAGAGTTTATCTTGGTTCCTTTAGGAACCCAAATTAATTTGTTCGGACTAATTTTCTTGAATGGACAATTGCGTTTTGTGTCCATGATTGCAACAAAAGTTGCATTTGTTTTGGTGTTGAACATGTAGGATGGGGCCTTTTATGAAGGTGGTTGGATTTTGGTGAGAATTTCTCATAAATCCTATTCCACTTCTTTTGGGAACGTGACACTTGTTTATAAGGATCATGTTCAAAGACTTGCTACCAACCTCAAATTTCTTCAAGGTGTCCATGAGTAGCAAGTTTTGCTTTTGGAAAGTTTCTAGATCATGACATTTGATACAAGAGCCTAAACTATCATGATATTCAGTCTTTAACTTATCGAAATCACAATTAAGACTATCATGCTCCTTTTTTAGCAATTTGTATTTTCTACTAATAATCTTGCATTCATCAAATAAATCATGGAAGGCATTTAATAATTCATCAAATGATAAATCTGCATCAATTAAATTTATTACCTCCTCTCCGATGACCATTAAGGCGTAATAAGCAACTTACTTGGTATTGGACTCCTCTTCTTCGAATGCGCTCGAATCATCCCATGTTGCTTTGAGTGCCTTCTTCTTTGATTTCTCTTCTTGGCTTGGGGACAATCACTCTTGTAGTGTCCTGGCTTTTTGCACTCATAGCAAATAACTTGGTCCCTTTTGGGTTCAAGTTTATTTTTTGTGTCATTTTTAAATTTGTTTCTCTTAATGAATTTTTTAAATTTCCTTGTTAGAAGTGCCGAGTTATCATCACAGTCCTCATCACATGAGTTTTCTCTCAAGTGGTCATCTAAAGTTCTAAGTGTCATACCCTTCCTGTTCTTTTGAAGGATGTCTTCTTGCTCTTCATGAGCCTTGCATGTCATTTCATAAGTCAATAATAACCCGATTAGTTCTTCAAGAGGGAAGTTACATAAATCTTTAGCCTCTTGAATAGCAGTGACTTTAGGGTCCCAACTCTTAGGAAGGGATCTTCGAATCTTATTTACAAGATCAAAATCCGAAACACTTTTGCCGAGTCCTTTTAGACCATTGACGACATCCGTGAAATGGGTGTACATGTCGCCAATAGTCTCGCTCGGTTTCATTCGGAAAAGTTTGAAAGAGTATATCAAAAGATTGATTTTTGACCCTTTTACTCTACTTGTGCCTTCGTGAGTCACTTCGAGTGTATGCCAAATATCAAATGCGGTTTCACAAACCGAAACACGATTAAACTCATTTTTATCAAGCGCACAAAATAAGGCATTCATAGCCTTTGCATTAAGAGCGAAAGTCTTCTTCTCCAATTCATTCCATTCGATCATTGGAAGAGAAGATTTCGAAAAACTATTTTCGACAAGATTCCAAAGTTCAAAATCCATCGAAATAAGGAAGATCCTCATTCGGGTCTTACAATAGGTGTAATCCGTCCCATTGAACATAGGTGGACGTGTAATAGAATTGCCCTCTTGGTTTCCGGCATATGCCATCTCTCTTGGGTTTTAATCCGTTTGAGAGTGAATCGAGCTCTGATACCAATTGTTAGGATCAAGAGCACTAAGAGGGGGGGGTGTGAATTAGTGCAGCGGAAAACTTTCAACGTTTAAAACTGCGGTCGTACGACTAAGTCGATTTCAGTAGAAAAGTTGATTCGTAAATTTTTAGACTTAAGATCAGGTAAGAAGCAGTTAAAACAAATCTATAAAGGCAGTTTGCAGTTATGACGGAAATCAGAATGTAAGCGCAAACTGAAATACAATGTTCGTACGGTAAAAGCGATTTCAGTAGAAAAGCCGATTCGTAAATCACTTTAACTTGTGATTAGGCAAGAAGCTGTTAAAAACGAATCTGTTAAGGCAGTTTGCTGTTGTGATGGAAATTAGAATGTAAGCGCAAACTGAAATATGATGTTCGTATGAGAAAATCAATTCACGTTTAAACACCATTCGGAAAATATTGAGCTTGAAACGTAATCATAAAAGCGCAGAAGGCAGTAAGCTATGAAGGAAGTGTACAGTAAGGATAATAAGCTCAAAGTAAATGCAAAGCAAAGAGCAGCGCGATTTAGAGTGGTTCGGTCAATCTTGACCTACATCCACTTCTGACTTCCTCCACCGATGAGGTCACCGACATCCACTAGAGGCCTTCCTTCAATAGGCGAAGGCCAACCACCCTTTTATAGATTCACTCCTTTTGACGGGCTTAGGAGACAACCCTTACAAACTTTTCTCTCCTCTCTTGAAAGATCTGAACTTGGAAGAAAAGAGGAAGAAGAACCTTTAGCTTATTACAACACTTTTGAGCTCAAAAATCTCAGAGTAAGATCAGGATTTTAGTGGTTTTTCGTTGCTCTTTCATTGCTAAAAGAGTGGGGTATTTATAGGCCCCAAACCAGTTTGAATTCCGAACTCAAAACTGTCAATTCCTGGAATTCCGGGGTCTGGCGGTTGCACCGCCTGACAGGGCTCGAAGACTAAGCCTCTGGGCGGTGCCACCGCTTGTCAGGGGCGGTTGCACCGCCTGGCAGAGCTTGGAGACCGAGCTCAGGAAGTGCCACCGCTTGACTGGGGCGGTTGCACCGCCCAGCAAGAGCTCGAAGACCGAGCCTTGGGCGGTTGCACCACTGTCAAAGGCGGTGCCACCGTCGACCCAGGCGGTGCCACCTCTAGGCGAGAGATCTGGGTCCGAATGGGTTGATCCATTCGGCCCAATTTGGTTCTTTCAAGGGCCCAATTGCCCCTAGATTAAGTTAATGGGATCACCTCCCAATTCTAACTTAATCATCGTGCTAACTACGAAAATTCTTAAGACTTTTACTACAGCTTGCTCCAGTGCGTCAATCGCTTCTTCCGGCGAGCTCCCGACGAACTTCCGGCGAACATCCGACGGTCCTCCGATGATGCTCCTACGGACTTCCGGCAAACTCCTGGACTTGCAACGATCCACTTGGCGAGTTCTGACGAGCTTCTTTTGGCAAGCTCCTGGACTTCTCGGATTTGTTCCCGCAGAACCTCCGACGACCGTCCGGACGTCCGTCAAGCTCTCGAACTCCCAACGTGATCATAGTCCTGACTCCGGCGTAGCTCCTGCTGCATGTCTTACTTTCATCGTAATTAATCCTACACACTTATCTCAACATATAGATTAGATAACAAATGACAATTGATGTCATCATCAAAATCTGAGATTTAACACACCTCCCAATTCTAACTTAATCGTCATGCTAACTACGACAATTCTTAAGACTTTTACTACAGCTTACTCCGGTGCGTCAATCGCTTCTTCCGGCGAGCTTCCGGCGAACTTCCGACGAACATCCGACGGTCCTACGGACTTCCGGCAAACTCCTGGACTTGCGACGATCCACTTGGCGAGTTCTGACGAGCTTCTTTTGGCAAGCTCCTGGACTTCTCGGATTTGTTCCCGCAGAACCTCCGATGACTGTCCGGACTTTCGTCAAGCTCTCGAACTCCCAACGTGATCATAGTCCTGACTCTGGCGTAACTCCTGCTGCATATCTTACTTTCATCGTAGTTAATCCTGCACACTTATCTCAACATATGGATTAGATAACAAATGACAATTGATGTCATCATCAAAATCCGAGATTCAACACTGGTGACCTTCCGGCGAACTTCTGGCGGTCTTTCGATAAACTCTCGGAAACCATTCTGCTGACTTCCGGCAAGCTCCTAGACTTCACGATTTGATCTTGGTGAGTTCCGACAAGCTTCTTTTGGTAATCTCCTGGACTTCTCATATTTGTTCCCGCAGAACCTCCGACGACCGTCTGGACTTCCGTCGAGCTCTCGAACTCCCAATGTGATCATAGTCTTGACACCAGCGCAACTCCTGTTGTATGTCTTTCTTTCATCGTAGTTAATCCTGCACACTTTAAACAAAACTTCGATCGAGATAATTAATCCTAAGCAATTAACTAAGTTGTCCTGCATGTCATTTGTCCCTCGACGCTTCGTCCGATTCTTCGGCGCATCATCCTCTCCTGCAGCCTATTGCCTAATCGACCAGTTGACTCCGCAACTCTGATATCCTTGGCGCAATACCCGCTCTTCTTGGCCCGATGCCCAAGTCCACGGCCCGAAGCCTTCTGTCGATATGTCAACCGATCCATCGACCCAACGTCCAATCTTCTGACTTGTTCCTCTGGCACAACATGATTTTTCCTGCTTTAATTGTCTCATCCTGATCGAAGCATCCTGCGTCACTCAAAACTCAGATTAAAACATAAACACAATTATCAATTGGTTTCATTATCAAAATACGAGATTCAACACTTAAAGCAGAGTTTGTATATGCTTCGGATGACTGAAGGTACATATATACTCTCACATCTTGATAAATTTGATTCCTTGATTATGGATTTGGAGAATATAGATGCAAAAATTGATGATGAGGATAAGGCCCTATTACTTTTGTGTTCTTTTCTCCAATCTTTTAAACATTTCCGTGATACTATGATTTATGGAAAATAAATAATTTCGTATTAGGAAATTAAATCTGCCCTAAAACCTAAGGAGCAGATAGATAGAGATATCACTGGGGAAAGTAGAGGGAATTAGGCTGAGGGTCTGGTTGTCAGGGGTGGAATGGATAAAAGAGAATTTGATAGTAGTAGATCTAAATCTAGATCTAAATCCAGACATAGAAATTTAGAATGCAGATATTGTCATAAAATAGGGCACATTAAGGCTGATTCCTATAGGCTCTTGGGTGTAAATACATAGCTGAAGGTAGAGTTATGAAAGTTTCTAGAAGTGCCCTTGTTGTTATTAAAGCTTATAGGTCTGATAGCTTATATATTTTGTAGGGAACTACTGTCACGGGCTCAGTTGTAGTCTCATCATCATCATTGTCTGATTCTGACATCACCAAATTATGGCATATGCGTTTGGGTCATATGAGCGAAAAATGTTTGAGTATATTGAGCAAACGGGGTCTACTTTATGGACAGAGTACTGGGCCACTGGTTTTTTGTAAACATTGCATTTTTGGAAAGTATAAAAGAGTTAGCTTCAATTCTTCGGTAGTTCACAAAATAAAAGGTACTCTTGACTATATTCATTCAGACCTTTGAGGTCCAGCTCATGTTTAGTCTAAGGGTGGTGTTAGGTTTATGTTGACTTTCATTGATGATTATTCTAAGAAAGTTTGGGTTTATTTTTTGAAGCATAAAAATAATGTTTTACTAACCTTTAAACAATTGAAGGCTTTGATTGAGAAGCAAACAGGTAAATAGATTAAGCAGCTTTGAACAGATAATGGCATGGAATTTTGTGAAAATGACTTTGATGAATTCTGCAAAATTGAAGGAATTGTTCGACATCGCAATGTTAGGATGACGCCTCAGCAAAATGGTGTGGTCGAACGTATGAACAAAACACTCTTGGAGAAAGCAATGTATATGATCTCAAATATAGGGTTGACAAAGGACTTTTGGGTACAGGCAATTAATATGGCCTGTTACGTTGTCAACCATGCTCCATCTATAGCACTTAACTTTAAAACTCCGAAGGAAGTTTGGTCAGGTACTCTTGCTGATTACTCTGATTTAAAAATTTTTGGGTATCCAGCATATATGCATATAAATGAAGAAAAATTAGAGCCTCGAGCTAAAAAATACATTTTCCTTGGGTATGCTTCTGGGGTGAAAGGATACAGATTATGGTGTTCTAATCCCAAATCCCCAAAATTTGTAATCAGTAGAGATGTTACTTTTGATGAATTGTCTATGTTATCTTCTAAAGAATAATCTACTAGTTATACAAATGATAGTGCGCAGAAGTAGGTGGAGCTTGAGATTGGTAGTTCTAATTCTTTTCAGTCTAACTCTTCTATTCAAAGAATACCGGTAGATGGTCCCAAGTCTACTAACGAAGATGATCTAGAGGAAGAGCAATATTCCATAGCCAAGGATAGACCACGGAGAAATATTCGACCACCACAAAGATATACAAATTTGGTTGCATATGCTTTGTCTATTGCAGAAGAAACAAGTGAAGTTGGTGAGCCTACTTCCTACTCAGATGCAGTTTCTTGTGATAATTCCGCTAAGTGGTTGATCGCGATGAATGAAGAAATTGAATCTCTCCATCGGAATAGAACTTGGGATCTTGTGAAGCCGCCTTCGGGTAAGAAAATTGTTGGATGCAAATGAGTCTTCAAAAGGAAGGAAGGTATTCCAAGGGTTGAAGATGCAAGGTACAAAGCACGATTGGTTGCAAAGGGCTATAGTCAAGTACATGGTGTTGATTTTAATGATGTATTTTCACCTATTATTAAACATAGCTCTATTCATGTTTTGCTTACTTTAGTTGCCATGTATGATTTGGAATTGGAGCAACTTGATGTCAAGATAGCTTTCTTACATAGTGAACTTGAAGAACAAATTTATATGGAGCAACCTCATGGATTTGAAGTTGATGGTAAGGAAGACCATGTTTGCTTATTAAAGAAATCCTTGTATGGATTGAAGCAGTCTCCAAGGCAGTGGTATAAGAGGTTTGATTCTTTTATATTGGGTCATGGTTACATGAGGAGCATGTATGATAGCTGTGTCTACTTTCAGAAGTTAACTGATGGCTCTTATGTGTATTTGTTACTTTATGTTGATGATATGCTTATTGCAGCTAAGAATTTGTCAGAAATTCACACTTTGAAAATGCAGCTGAGTAATGAATTTGAAATGAAAGATTTTGGAGCAGCTAAAAAAATTCTTGGCATGGAGATCAAAAGAGATCGAGGAGTTGGAAAATTATTTCTAACTCAGAAAAATTACCTCAAGAAAGTCTTGGAAAGGTTTGGCATGAAAAATGCTAAGCTAGTGAGTACTCCTCTTGCTAGTCATTTTCGGCTATCTGCTACTCAGTCACCATAGTCAGTTGAAGAGGAAGAATATATGGTGAAAGTTCTATATTCTAGTGCCATTGACAGTATTAAGTATGCAATGGTTTGTACTCGTCTAGATATTTCACAAGCAGTCAATGTAGTTAGTAGATATATGTCTCGCCTGGGTAAAACACATTGGCAGGCTGTGAAGTGGATTCTCAGATACTTGCAAGGGACTTCAGATGCTTGTTTGGAGTTTGAAAAAAATTATGACACTTTGGTTGGTTTCGTCGACTCTGATTATGTTGCGGATCTTGATAAACGAAGATCTTTAACAGGCTATGTTTTTTGCGTTGGCGGTTGTGCAGTTAGTTGGAAAGCTTCCTTATAACCTATCGTGGCTTTATCTACTACAGAGGCAGAATATATGGTAGTGACAAAGGCGATCAAAGAAGTTTTATGGTTAAAAGGTTTGTTCAGCGAATTATGTCTGCATCAAAGTGTTACTACAATTTATTGTGATAGTCAAAGTGCTATTCATTTGACTAAAGACCAGATGTATCATGAAAGGACGAAACACATCGATGTGAAGTTTCATTTTATTCGGGATACCATTGCTGAGGGGAAAGTCCTTGTTTAAAAAATTCATATGAAAGATAATCCAGTTGATATGCTTACGAAGCCTCTTTCGGTTTACAAGTTCAAGCAGTGCTTGGACTTGGTTGGTGTTCATTATTGATGATTGCTTGTTGGGGCTTTTATGAAGAAGGTGGAGCAAGTTTTGTTAGGACATGCCAATGTGGAGATTTGTTAGTTTGACAAGTCTCATATAGTCCCACATTGGGAAAATCAAGCTTATTATCTCCTATTGGAACTATAAATAAGGGTTTGGGTTTTGAAGTCAGATGCACCACAAGAAAAACCTAAGTGTTTGCTTTGGGTTTAAGTCCACACTCAGTTAAATAGTTTGGGCTTATAGTTTGAGTTATTCTTCTTTAATAGATTCAGTGTTTTATGACCTATGAACATCTTCCTAAGGTATTTGTAATTGTCTCTTTTATAGTAGTGATTTGCTCCTCCTTCGTATGTGGATATAGGTCAATTGATCGAATCACGTAAATCTGGTGTTCTTGTCTCTCTTTTATTTTTCTGCTTTCTTGTCTTCGTAAATGTCCTAGGGCTAGCTCTAACAGAAACACCCAACCAATTTTCCCCATAGCAGATTAGATATCCGATACTAGAAAAATATATATATGTCCAGTAAACTCAAGGCAGTATTTAGACGAGTTTGAGTGAATATGCAGTATGAAATTTTTTTAATATTACATAAACAATACATCAAAACTACATTTTAAATACGTATTGAAGTAAGCATTGTTTAGTGAAATTATATTTTAAAAAGTCCATTCGATATTTTATGACAAATTTAACCTTCTAATATTTTTAATATTTATTCAAAAATGAATACATATTTTTATTAAAATAAATAAATATAATTTTATTAAAATTTTGTATGATCCAAGTATATAATAAATAAAAAATATATATAATTATATATAAATAAGTAACCACTTTGAAGCACTTACGGAAAAGTTAACCGGTGATGGGTGCTTATATTGATTGATATGCTTAAATATGACGTACATGATTATTAAGCAAGCTTCGTAATAAGTATTATTACCATCCCCAAAAGCAAGAAGCAAAACTGATACTATATGAATTCATCAAGTTTGACAGGAGAAGAGGATACATTTCATTTAGTTTGTTAAATAGAAATCACTTTGGATTGCACTTCCTGTACATTCGATAATCATGTTGACCGAGTGTGCGCGGTGATTCTCACACGATGAAGTTATAATGATCAAAACATGTTCTTTTTGATTTGGTAAATGAAGACAAACCATTGGCCTGTAGTTAGCAAATTCCTGTCTTCTGCCTTATTCTTGCAATTAATTTATGATGTGGATTCTACTCCCTTGAATTTGTTTGATTTGGATGCTCTTGTCACCATTTGTTCATGAGGCAAATGTGATGTCCCACTTGTTTTCCAAAAGACAAACTAAGAGTTATAGTACATGGAACGGATTTCTTGGCGCCCTCACTGTCTGTCTCTTGATGTTTGTTGGCTTAATTCATAGGATGTACCATGATCATGTGTCTTGTCGAAGGACACCATAAAATGCCATTTGTTCTCTGTCACTCTCTTCGATATGATTCCTTGCACAGTAGATGATGTAATATTCTCAATTTGCCTGCTCTTAGGGTCTCACTGGTAATAACACTCCGATGGTGATAATTTGCTGGTTCAGAGAGAAATTGCTGAACAATCTTATTTCTGGAGTTTCTCTTGTCGGCCAGTGATCCAAGTCAACATTTGTAGTAGGTAAAACTGATGTACACCACAGCCAGCACATAACATAATTATTATGTTTAAAGGCGAGAAAGTTCCAACCTGTTGATGCAAAGTAAAACAATAGGAGGAAGAATACTAGGAGAACAGGCCCCCTTTGTCCTCTTTCTTCCACTTCTCTTTGCTTTTGGTACCAGAACTTGATATGTGCTTGAGAATATTCACATCTAAAGGTGATAAAAGAAGGAAAAGGGACAATGAAAAAAATGTCCTGGCTTTTTCCCACTCTGCCTACCAAGTCATCAGCATCAGATTGAGGCCACAGTATGCATAGAAATCTTTGCCCACACTGGCACCCATCATGATGCCATTCCCTTGGCTTGGCTTGGCTTGGCTTGGCTTGCAAATCTAGCTTATAGATTTAATGGTTTGTGGTCAGCAATATAATAAACTGACTGGAAGGGCACAATCCGATTCCTCCTCTTATGTGTAAATGTGCACAAACATCTTTCTTTCTCTCTGTTTGTTCTGCAGCTTGCTGATGATGCGAGTGGTAGCGCCATGCCTGAGAGTATTAACCAAACAACTCTCAGTTCCCTACTTCCAAATGCTTCTAAATGAGGCAGAAAAACTCGGGTGGCTTTCAAGCATTCAGTATGCAAGAAAGTCCATGGTGGCTGCTGCAAAGAAGTCGTCTAACACTAGTGAGCTTGAAGCCATGAGATTTGATGGATAGAGTATTTCAAATGTATGAGCTTGCCTATCTTTAAAAGCTTAGATTAGAACTGGAAAAAGTGTGAAGACAGAGACTGGAGAAAGCTTTATTTGACACACTTATTGCCATGTCTATCTATCTACACACACCATAAATTCTGTCACACAAATCTTGCAAATCGGACCATCTTTAACTTGGTGTAATCTATCGCGATCTATACTTGTCCGAATCCCACGGATGAAATCCGGAAATCCTTGCCGTATACGTCTGGAGACTGTAGCTGATGCTGGCACGCCCACATCACTGAACACAGATTGGCTGTCTGTCTTGACATCACAATGCACAGATTGGCTTCGGTTTTGGATGGTTGCTACGACGGGAAGCCACCCTCGAGGTACTCCGACCATTTGAGATCCTCGGGCTCGCCTTCGAGCTGGACTTGGGTGTCCGTGTCTGGCGTCAACTCCGACCAAGGGAAGAAGCCATTGTCGAAGAAGGGGCTGCTGTTCTGCATCTCTATTCCGCCAACGCTGCTGATGCTGCTCTGACTTGTGTTGCTGGAGTAAACAGCATCACTGTACCGAATACCATCAATTCCAGCACAGACGTGTGCAGGATTATATGGTGGGAGGTTGATGTTTGTTCTCAGGCCCATGGAAGTGGAAATGACTGCGGTCGGAGTTGATGGGAAACCTGTGGATAATGTGTTGCAGCTCAAGTCGTGATTCATTTCGAACAGCCTACCATACGGATTTGGGCAGATCGATAGTCCAGCCGTCGCTGCCTGGCTTCTGCTGCAGTCGGTGGCAAAGCTAAACTCTGCAAGAGGGAAGATGGTGGCTGGATCGGACGAGACGTCTTGGCTGGCGAAGAATTGGCCTAGAAAGAAGCATTTCATCGGTGTGGCCGAGTTCTTCGATGGTTTCCTCTCGACAGCGTGCTTATCCAACATTGGCATGGAGGAGGAAGTCGGCACCGCGTCGGTGGTGCTCTCCAAGGTTGCATTGGGAACTTTGAGGTCGCAGGAGCTGGAAGTCCTCTCGCTGCTCTTCGAGGCTTGATCTTCGGAGGCTTCGGCCTCCGCGAGTGGCTTGTGCGTGTTGGGGTTGATGCCTCTCTGCTTGAGCTTCTTCTTGATGCAAGAGTTCCAGAAGTTCTTGATCTCGTTGTCGGTCCTTCCCGGCAAGCGTGTCGCAATCTGTGACCACCTGAACATGTCGTCGGTAAAAGGAGTAGAAGAACTCAAGGCCTGACATCACAACGATGGATAAAGGAGGAGAGAGACGAGAGGGAGGGAATTCCTGTACCTGTTTCCTAGCACCGCATGGAGTTCAATTATGAGATCCTCCTCCTGGTCTGAGAATGCCCCTCGTATGAGGTCAGGCCGCAGGTAGTTTATCCACCTCAACCTGCAGCTCTTTCCACACCTCTGAAGACCTGTGCACACAAGAAGAAATTACCAAGGATTAGATGCAGATCAGCAAGGAAACCCATGCCCAATCTGCCGATTGGCAAATGCATCACCTGCTTGTTTAGGGACAAAGCTCCAACACCCATGGCCATACGTCGTTATATGCTTGATGAGCTTTTCGTCTTCCTCAGGAGACCACAGGCCTTTCCTCAGCTTCTGCTTGTGGCAGCATGTGTGCCGCCCCATTTCTGGTGAGACCCGAGATGAATGAGGCAGAAATTCCTGCCTGTCTGCCGAATTGTCGGCGGGAGAAGAGTTGCGTGCGAGTCGGGAACTGAGGAATGTGCAGAAAGGGATAAAGGGGAGGCAGAGGGATCGAAGCAGCACTGAGGAAGGAATTGGAATTAAGAGAAGAAGGACATGAGAGATAGAGAGAGAGAGAGAGGAGGTCACAATCAAAGTGGTTGCAATCCAGTTAGGTTTTCCTTCTCTCCTCTGCTTTCCTTCCCTTCTTTTAAAGGTGGGGAGAGGATGAATTGAACCATCATGTTGTGATGCTGATAAACTACAATGTCATGGCAGAAAAAGTAACAAGGTAGAAGACATGCATTGTGTGGGAAGACATGCATTCCTCCGAGCTGCCTCTACTGAGATCGTCCTTGAAGCAACCCACACTTACCTGTTCATGATACTACTCCCTGCCACACAAGTTTTCTTGTGTCCAAATGAAGCCAGAAAACAAACATCATGCCTGTATGAACCTCAATGTCACTTTAGAATGTGTGTGTCACAGAACATTGTACGAGTATTAATTAAAACACAACCTTGCTGTTCTATCTTGGAAACAACATGGACAAATTATTTGTGCCCATGACAGTCTGTCGAATCACTCTCTTCTGTTCTAATCAGACAATCTGAAACGAGCTTATGATTAATTTTGTTTACAATCAGATTCCTTTCTCATTTTTCATGGCACTGACGGCACTTCAAATACGAGATATATATGAATGATCAGGTTATTGTAACTCAAGAGAAGCCTATCAATTCCAATATCATTTTGCATCATCGTTTCATGCGCAACTCTCCTTTGAGCAAAATGTAAATTAGAGTATATATATATATATATAAAGTCCATCAATCCAAATACACAGAAATGGGGAAATCATGCACTATATTGTACAATATAAACGTCTATTGAAAACTAGGGTGAAAACAAGGGTCCCTTTTATTGCGAAAATTTTATCTTAATTTGGATTGTGGCAAAAAGAAAGGAAATCAACTTTTCATAGTTGATTTACATTTAAATGAATATTCTTTCCTTTTTATAGAGGTCATGGAATAATAATAGAAGTGATTTAAAGGTTGTCTTATTCCCCGAAGAAAAATAATCAGAATATGAAAAAAAATATTCTTTACCATTTAAAAAAAAACAAGAAAAAAAAGTCCAGTGAATTTTAATTGGAATGTTGCTTAAAAAAAGAGTAATAAGTGATGATGACAATGGGAATACAATATTTATTTAAATTATAAAATATGATTTTATAAATTACAAACCTGGTTTATAACAAATTTAAAGATCAAAATGCTAATACATATTCATTAGTTATATATTTTCACAATCTCCTAAACAAATCATATATTGAAGCTAAACTATATGTTAAAATATAAAATGTGTGATATGATAAAGATATTTCTAATCTTTTATTTTTAAATATTTTTCTTGGAGTAATAGTTTCCAGGAATGGAAATAGAGAAAAATAAAAAAAAATAAAAACTCTTCCAAACAATGGATGTTTCTTTTTCCCTTCTATTGCACACAACCAAATGAAATAATACATATTATGAAGCATTTGTGTCATGATAACTGTGTGCTTGGTCCCAAAGAACAACGTTTTTTAATTATAAATAAATCTGGGCAAAATTTTTTTCTTCTACTGAAAAAATGAAAAATATGGTTAACCCCAAATGTTAAATGAAATAACACGAAAAATGACTCCTTGAACAATCCAGTAATTTAATTTTCTACCCATCAATCAATCATTATAACCTAATTGAATCATGGCATTATTGAGTCTATATTGTCACGGACAAACTCCTAAACAGGATGTTTGATATAATGCTTATGTATGTCCGTGTCTTTTTGTATGTTCATGTTCTCTGCACAGCATGTAGAGGGATGGCCAAAGGCTTAATAGTCCCATTTTAGTTAGGTTAGTGGCCGCTTTAGGCTTGTAAATAAAGGTTGTGTCATGTGGACACGTATGAGAGATTTTTTATCTATAATGGACCATTTTACCCTTTGTTGTGCAACTGTTCAGAGCTTGTAATGTCTGTTTGTAATTTGCATTGTCTATGAAGTGTTTTCAGAGATGTTTACTTGTGGATCTCGAGTGAGGCGTTTTCTCTATCATGTTCTCTCTTTTGTGGGTCCTAAGGAACTATGGGAGGCTTCGGGAAGGCTGACCTTTGCGGACGGACACGCAAGAGTGCCGCACGACTTAGGCAAAACCAGCTAAGTCCGTGATAGATGGTATCAGAGCGGGACAAGCACTCATAGAAACACTTAACATGCAAACGTGGGGGACCTAGCGGGGCTGCGTTGAGGGCAATCAACACACGCACGATCGTTTGGGGGAAAATGAGTATGGAGATGTAGGGAAAAGGAGTCGCTCAGAGGAGCGGGCATCTGAGATTGCCATTCAGAGGAATGGCCAACCCTTCGCGCAAGAGGCACCATGAGAACAAACAAGCTTAGAAGAATGCGGAGCGCACAAAGGTTGGGATGGCTGAGTTTGAGTTACGGCTCAACATTGACAACCATACTTGATGGTGCTCAAGGCAAGCGAGGCACTTGGTAAAGGATGAGACCATCCAAGGTGGAATGAGTTGCTTAGTGACCGAAAGAGTTGTGCAAAGCTCACAGAGGTGAGGGAAATTGCTAACTCAAAGAATTCAGTACTCATGTATGGGCTTGTATGTGGATGTTGGAATGTTCGCGGCCATCCCAACGCAACCGAAACTTGGCACCATGGAGCATTGAAACTTTCTCTTCGGCATGTGAAGGATACGTCCGTAGGAGGCTGAAGTGTGCAACGAGTTCAGCATGTTGCTAGGCCTTGAGTGGTGCACGGGAGGTTGTATTGACGTGGAGTCGTAATCTAGCAAGTGTATTTGTAGGAGACAGAACAATACACAGTTTGTTCAGCAGATTGGAGTAGTCCAAGGGGATGGTGGTCTCCGAAACAAAGAGAGATGTTGCTCTAACGGGACAGTTATCCAGGAGGGATAAGTCCCGGCTCTCTAGAGGGAGAATCATGTGGGACGGACCTCACAAGTTGAGGAGGAGTACCTCAACAAACAATAATTCCACGAAGCTTAATAGACTGAGCAAGCGGCGATGAGTCGTCGCATGATCTCCCTTGAGAGAATGCATTGGTGGATGCATTGCGAGATCAAGTGGGGGAGCGACCCAAAGCAACACAAATGAAGGCACACTTGGAGTCGATATGGAGATCAGACTCAAGGGAGGGTTGACCCGTGGAATAGTGGGCGCGAGGGCCACCATCAACTTAATGCAAAATTGAGGAGCGGAGCAACTTGGGTATAACTTGGCAAAGTACCCAAGCTGCATGAAGGGAGCCAGTATAGAAGATGGAACATGAAGCAGAGGCATAGTGCTTTCCTTGGACAGAGGTCAAGGACATGAACTCTTGTAGAGGCAAGAGAAGGATCATGTTGTTCCATGGGTCATTCATTCTGACGGAGCGGACTCATCTTGCATGGTGCCAAAGACAAAGGGAGCTTCTAGGCACATGCACCTTATCTCGGAGGAGCATTTTATGGAGGAACTAAGGCGACTCAATTTACGGAGGCGAAGTTGGGTTCAAAAGGCCTTAGCACAGGGCAAGAGGACGCAAAGGCAGGTACTCTTGAAGAATATGCCATAGTGTTGTCATTCAAGTTGCTATGAAGGAAGCGGTGCACAGCGAAGATTGTGCTGGTAGGGGTAGAGACCCAGGATCTAGACAATGGTGCACTAATTATAGCGAAGTCGGGGGGACTTCGGGAACTACTAGGCGACGGACTGTCCTAGAGCGGTGCTTCATCTAGGTGTGACCCAAGAGTGGGTGGATGAAGGTCGAAGGTGGAAGAGACCCTACGATGTATTGGCAGAGGCCACACATGAAAGGTTCACAATTCGAGTTCATCCCACAAGGATCAGAATGCAATAGAGATGTCACCAGGAGGCGATATGGTGCAGCGGATCGTGGTGGAACAGTTCGTAGCAATGTGATACATACAACCTAGTCCCGCGAGGGACTAGATCAACGAAGGTATGATCGGGAGTTACTGGAAGCTCCACTTCGGTGAACAACATGACGGCAAGAAGGGCTATGGATTCAAGGAGTGAAGGTCATGGTACCGCAAAGGCGAGTCTTCCGTGTGTGTATCGAATTTTGCATCGGATGAAAACCTTGGTCATCAGCATATGGGGACTGGGTTCCACCAAGGGAAAAGTTCGAAAGCAAGTACCAATAAGTCCCATGGGAGGGACTTGATCATGTAGAGGTATGATCGAAGCAGCTGGAGAGTTGGATTGCTCCAGAGCCCATATTCGCTTAAGGGTGCCCGACAAGTCAGAGGACAAGGTCGAGTAAGCGAACGTTGCTACCAAAGAAGCTAAGGAGAACAGAATTGGTGTAAACCCTACAACGTGATGGCATAGGCCATGCATGGGAGTTGCAGTATGTCTTTCCATCGACCAAAGGGAGCTACTTGGAGAATACAGAGGTGTTGAAGCAAGGGGTCGAAAGGGGCGAGAAAGTGACGACGAGTCCAGAGGGACTTAGCTACCCAAATTCAAGCATCAGTTAGAATGGAGGTGGACTCGGAGGAGTGCCATAAAGGCATATGTTGGGAAATCAAGGGAGCGACATCATATGCGCAGCGGAAGAACAAGAAAACAAAAATCCCCGATTCCCAAAAAGATGTTCGTCGTCGTGCGAAGATTGGTGCGTAAAATTCCGCAAAACACAAAACTGCGTATAGAGATTGTGTTACCTAGGGAGATCGTATATCCCTGTTTCTTTGCAGATCCTTAGGAGAGGGTGAAGGAGGTCAAGCGTCCTCCTCTCTAGCGGTGATCCACACAGCCAGGGTTGCGGCGACCCTCCTCAAAACTCCGTGCCTCCGAGGTGGAGAGGGAGAGGAGAATAGGAAAGGCAAGCAAAGACTCTAGCCTATGAGGGTCTGTGAATTCCTCCTATTTATAGAAATCCCGTGTCAAACCCTAATGGGTCCTTCCCTAGTGGGTATTGGATCTGCATCCAATAAGACAAGGGCTCCGGCCGGATATCTCATATCCAACCTCTACTCATCGCAATGCCTACCATATGTGTGTGACCCTCTAGGCCCAATATCGAAATGGGCCGTGAGTCATACCGTCGAAACTCCTTCTAACTTCAAATGAATTATTATCTCTGTAATAATTCACTTTCGACTCATCGACCACGGACGTGCTTTTAGGCCACTACGCCAGTCCCCCCATCCCCCATACAGGGAATCCAATCCATTGGACTGCCCTCCCTCGCCACTATGTACCTATAGTCCTCATCCATCTAATATCCTAGAGACCAGATATCGAAAGCATGGTGTTGTCGGACCCATACGGTTTCTACTCGAAGTCTCGCTCTAATCGATTCTCCCGAGAACTCTTTCTCTCTCAACCCAATGACCCTAGCCGTGGATTTGTCTCGAGCAAGAACACATGGGATATTCCTCTCATGACGCCGAGAGTGGATGATCCTCTATCGACACTCAATAGCCCTCGTAAGGTCGACTACCACTCCCAATGACCAACTCGTACTAGATCCGGGACGCCAAACCTATAAGTCTAGTATCAAAGAGTGGAGCACTCATACAGATATCCTTGGTGTCTCAAGTCTAAGGACCAGATATACCACTAGGACTACGGAATCGCCATTACAAATAAGGCATCATCAACCATCCAAAGATTCCGTAGCGGATCAATCAATGAACTCATTCTCCAATGAGCACCTGTATCAGATCCCTAGTGTCCCTACACGAAAAGCTATGAGACCACCGCATCCCATCATATGGACGGGTATACAAAGACACCGGTCTATCCGGTTATCACGATGTCCCTCTCGAAAAACCTATGACCGGATTATTTAGGATATGTGTTTAAAGGTGAATCGATCTCATTATCGCGGATCTCATCATGATCCGATTTCCATTGCAGAAATTCAAGGACATCACAATATATATATGCATTTATGCAATAGTTATAAAGTGATATACGCCAAAAATATAATAAGCAAAAAAGATTCTCAGATCAAGTCACACGTGTCATCATCGCCACGTGATTGGCTTGTTGGGCACCTATGATTAGAAATCTCCCACTTGACCTAAAGCCAATCACCTATGTGTGTCGATCCCCATCGACCCTGTGACGCTTCAAAGACAAAATGAGACAATGGCTTTATCGATGGATCTGCAATGTTATCTTCGGATGGAACTCTTTCCATTGCTACATCTCCTCGGTTACGATCTCTCTTATAAGTTGGAACCTCCTCGAAACACTTCGATGAGACCCGGGTTCCCTTATTTTTGAGTAATCACCCCATAGTTGTCGCAATATAAGGAAGTCGACTTGTCGCTATCTCAGATCGACTCCCAAATCTGTGATGAACTTCTTCACCCAAACTCCCTCCTTTGTCTGATCCGATGTAGTAATGTACTCCGCCTCGTGGTCGAAATCGCCAGTGGTATCTTGCTTTGAACTCTTCCAAAGATACCGCTCTCCTCCATTCAAGGTGTACACATACTCCTGAATTCGACTTGCTATCATCGACATCGATGAAAAACTTGAGTCGATGTAGCCTTCAACCTTAAGGCTATTACCTCCATATACTAGTAAAAAATCCTTAGTCCTTCTCAAAGTACTTAAGGATACACTTTATTGCTTTCCGTGCTCCAAGCACGATCCGCTTTGATACCGCCGTGACACTTTCGAGGCATGCGTTATATCGGCCCAAATATTAGCATGGCATACATGATAGACCCTATTGCGAGGCATAAGGTATCATATCCATGTTCACCCTTTCTTCCTGAGTCTTTGGGGACATACTGTTCGTGAAAGCGATATCCCATGTCTCATCCCAGATGAGACCTCTCTTGGAATTTTCCATGCCAAACATTTTGACAATAGTTTCTATGTACACGATTTGGGACAAGCCAAGCATCCTCTTGGATCTATCTCTATAGATTCTAATCCCCAAGATATAAGATGCTTCCCCTAAGTCCTTCATGGAGAAGTGTCTAGATAACCAAGCCTTTACTGTGGATAGCATTCCTATGTCATTCCCAATGATGAGGATGTCATCCACATATAACACCAAAAGGTGATAAGCTCCCACTTACCTTTCTGTATACACAAGGCTCATCTTCGTTCTTAACTAAGTCATAAGATCCCATTGCCTCATCAAATCTTATGTTCCAACTTCGAAGCTTGCTTTAGTCCATAAATAGATCTAAGCAACCTACACACCTTATCTGGGCAGTTCTTGGACACGAATCCCTCGGGTTGCATCATATACACCTCCTCCTCGAGGTTCCCGCTTGAGGAATGCGGTTTTCACATCCATCCGCCGATCTCATAATCATAGTGTGCTGCAATAGCCAATAGAATTCTAATGGATTTTAGCATTGCTCTGGTGAAAAGTTTCGTCAGAAGTCAACACCTTGCCTTTGACGATACCCCTTAGCCACTAGCCTTGCTTTATAGGTCTCTACCTTTCCATCTACTCCGATCTTTTTCTTAAAGATCCACTTGCAAACCGATGGATACAATACCTTCTAGGCGCATCAACTAGGTTCCAAACCTTATTGGAGTACATAGAATCCATCTCGAATTCATGGCTTCTTTCCACTTCCTGATTCTATACTCATAATAGCCTCCCTCGTGGAGTCCGGGATCAATATCCTCTACATCCTCTACTCTAATATGTCCCACATATCTCTCAGAGGATGGGATACTCTATCGGACCTTGCGTAAAGTTGATACTTGTGTATTAGGTACTCGAATGGACTCGGGCGTAGAGTGGTGCTTGAGCTTGGTTCTCCAACCTCTTACAATTCTATCATTCTCCCACTGTCTCGCGTCAAGAATGTGTTCCTTCTCAAGGAACACTGCTCTCTTAGCTTCTGAAGACCTTTTGGTCCTCAAGATGATAGAAATAATACCCACAAGTTTCCTTGGGGTATCCCACAAATTTGCATCGCTCGTCCTTGATTCTAACTTATCGAGGTTGTATCTTCTAACATGGGCGGGGCAGCCCCCAATCTTAACAACCTTAAGATCGGGCTTCTTCCCTTTCCATATCTCATATGGTGTAGACACTACCGACTTAGTTGGAACTCTGTTGAGAAGGTAAGTCATTTCTAGGGCATATCCCCTTTAATGAGATGGGTAGGTCAATAAACTCATCATGGACCGTACCATATCTAATAATATACGATTTTTCCTTTCGGAGACACCATTGAGTGAGGTGTATAAGGAGGTGTCCATTGGGATAATATCCCATGGTCCTTGAGAACTAAGTAAACTCTATACTTAAGTATTCACCTCCTCGATCCGATCAAGAGTTTTGATACTCTTTCCAAATCGGTTCTCCACCTCATTCTTATACTCTCCAAATTTCTCAAAGGCCTCGGACTTGTACTTCATTAAGTACATATATCCATACCTTGAGAAATCATCGAGAAATGTAATGAAGTAGGAGTAACCTCCAATGGCATGAGTTGACATGGGTCCACATACATCACTATGTATGAGTTCCAACAACTCATTGGCTCTCTCTCCAGTTCTACTAAATGGAGATTTGGTCGATTTTCCACCTAATGCAAGGCTCACAAGTCGCATATGACACATAGTCGAATGGATCTAGATATCCATCATTTAGCAACTTTTGAATCCTTCTTTCATGGATGTGACCTAGCCTACAATGCCACGGTATGCAATTATTCAACTCATCTCGTTTCCTTTTGGACACATTTACATTCATGATATGTGGAGTGATGTCTAACATAAATAAACCATTATGCAATGTTCCTTTTTCGTGATGATCTTATCATCTAATAATATCGAACAACCATTGTTCTCAAAAACAAATTTATATCCACTAACCGTTAAACATGAAATGGAGATAATGTTTTTGATAATAGAAGGAACAAAATAACATGCATCTAATGCAATAAAAGCTCCACTAGGCGGATGTAGGGCGACCTCATGCCAACAGTTAATCTGACAACTTTTGCTCCATTACCCATCTTGAGGTCCATCTCGCCTCTCAGAGCCTCCTAGGCCTTGCGAACCCGTAACGAATTGCATATATGATAAGCACTACCGGTATCCAATACCCATGTGTTATCATAAGAGTCCCACAAATGGAGACCGATCATGAATATACACGAAGCTTCATCAAGCTTTTGTTTTACCCCTTTCGCAGTACTACTCTTTGCAGTTTCTCTTCCAATGTCCATCTTTACCACAGTGGAAGCACCGGCCTTTGTCATTTCTTTGGGTCTTTCTTAGCAACCTTTGCTTTACCTTGTTTGCCCTTGCCCTTTTCCTTCTTAAGGGACCTTTCGCTTTCCTTTTCTTTCACGGTCTCACCGGTGTAGAGAACTAGCTTCTCTTTCTTAATAGTACTCTCTGCCTCCCTCAACATATTGAGGAGCTCTGGGAGAATCACCTCAAGCTTGTTCATATTAAAATTCATTATGAACTGTGAAAAGGAATCTGGTAGGGATCAAACCACAATGTCCACACACAAGTTATCCTCTAGGACCATTCCTAGACACGTGAGTTTTCTCTATCCACCAATCATCTTTAGGACATGGTTCTGAATCGGTGTCCCCTCGGTCATCCTAAGCGGAAAAGGCTCTTGGATATCTCATATCGTTGAGTCCTTCCCTGTTCCTCAAACAATTTTATGGACATGTAGGAGAATGGATCGGCATCCATCTTTTCATGTTGTCTCTCAGAACTCTGAGTCATAGAGCCCAACATATAGCAATCGAGCAAGAGTGGAGTCATCAATGTACTTCACGCGTGAAATATCTCATCCTCGCTTGCCCCTTCTTCGGTAGGCATCATCAGTATCAAGGGCGTATACGATTTTCTCCACCGTGAGAACAATTCTCAAGTTTCGGAGCCAATCCAGTATAATTTGGACCAATGAAGGCGGTTGACATCAAGTATGCCAATAAAGGGATTTGGCGACATTTTCTGAAAATAAAGATGTAGCGAAATAAATAACATGCAGATTTTGCAAGAAATAAACTATCAAGATATGGACTTCTATCTTAATATGCTCCCACTATTTTACTAACGAGTCATGCGACACCCTCAAAGACGTGAAACGGAAGTCTCCAGCCAGACTTCTAGTGGGGATCGGGGATCCAATCGGCGTCTTAGTGTAACCTCGAGGGACTCGACCAATCACACTAAGCCTAAAAGGTAGGCAACTCTTGCCGATCACAACTCCTTGTGATTCCCGGGTCCTGTTCGACCTCCAGAATCACCATGGCCTCGAGGGACTCGACCAACCATGATGCTTTCGGTTAAGTCAACACCTTCCGTTACAAGATGAGTCCGATTTGATGATATACCCTCGAGGGACTCGACCAAGCATACCATGTCCTCGGGTCACGGTGACATCTCTATGTCAGTAAGCAAGATAGCGAATCGCGATATAGGTGAGTCTCGAGGGGACTCGACCAACTCAACCTACTACACCGGGAATCGGTTCCTACTCATAACGATGGAAGGCCACGTGGGTCAATCTAATTGCCTCACGTTTACAAACTAATATTATCGAGAGATGTTTCTATAATTTGGTCTCCTAATATGACATGTCACACATATACATATTTAATATATATCTACATCGCATGCAAATATATATACATATCTAGTATGTGTATAAGCAATCACATCAGATGATCATGGACCACAACCTAATATGATTAGGCCCGAGCAAGTAGGCCTAATCACTCACATCAAGATCTATGTGTGCAACGGTGCATCTCCATACCCTTGTGATCGTCCATCTTGTCCTCGTCGGTTTCGTCGACATCTTGATGCATCTCCATGCATCACGATCGTCCGTCTCGTGGGTCCCGCTATCGCATCCACGCTCCCACTGCGCCTCCTCATGTGATTACAACTTAATCATAGGCACGCAGGCCCGACAATAAACGAGAAATATAATAGAGGTTCGCAGACCTCAATAATAATAATCACAAGTACACACATCACACGGTCCATGATCATCCGTCCACACATCATACATCACATGTATAAATAACTATCATCATGTAGGACTACTAGATAATAATAAAAAATAATAATCAACTAAACTTTTTAATTAATTAATATTTTTTTGAAATCAGGGACATATAGGGAATTTCTTAATTCCTAAGGGTATTTTCGTAATTTTGACAAAAGACAGAAACTGGAATTTCTCAAATTCCGAGGGGCAAAATTGTCTTTTTAGAAAACCCTAATGCCCTTTCCCCCTTTCGCTGCTGTCGCCGCCGCCGCCACCCTGCTGGCGGCGGCCTGTGCGGCGAGGGGCGGGGCGCTGCCCCCGCCTGCGGTCGCCGCCTCCGCGGGCAGTTCTGCCGGTGGGGCAACGCCCGCAGGCGGTGCTGCCCCTGCAGGTTGGCGCCCCTGCGGGCGCCGCCGCCTCCGCGGGCGGTGCTGTCCCGCCAGGCGGCCGCCCCTGTGTGGGGGGGGTTTCGCCCGCGGGAGCAGCGGCGGTAGGCGTCGCTGCCCTGCGGCGGCAGGCGCCGCTTCCTTGCGGCGGCAGGCGCCGCTGCCCTGCGGCGCCTCTGCCCGTGGGCTGCCAGCCCCGCCGGCAGCAAGCCTGCTGCAGGCACAGCGCTTGCGCATGCGCCGGCGCTGTGCTGCCTGGCTGCGGCTGCTGCTGCAGGTGGCTGCCTGGCTGCGGCTACGGCTGCGCCTGCGCTTGCGCATGCCCTTCCTAGCTTTTGCGTCAACGATTTTGACATCAATATTCTTCCTAAACACAACACACGCAGTTCAAAACCAATCATTCGCACGAACAACCTGGCTCTGATACCATTGTTGGGAAATCAAGGGAGCGACATCATATCTTGTGAAGGAAGAAAAAAAACAAAAAAAAAACCGATTCCCTAAAAGATGTTCAAATTCGATGCGAAGATTGGTGCGTAAAAATCCATGAAAACACAAAACTGCGTATAGAGATTGTGTTACCCAGGGAGATCAGATATCCCCTGTTTCCTTGCGGATCCTTAGGAGAGGGTGAAGGAGGTCAAGCGTCCTCCTCTCTAGCTGGTGATCCACACAAAGCGGTTTGCGATGATCCTCCTCAAAACTCCGGGCCTCCGAGGGTGGAGGGAGAGGAGAATAGGAAAGGCAAGCAAATACTCTAGCCTACGAGGTCGCGTGAATTCCTCCTATTTATAGAGATCCCGTGTCAAACCCTAATGGGTCCTTCCCCTAGTGGGTATTGGATGCGCATCCAATAAGACAAGGGGGCTCGTCGGATATCTCATATCCAAACCTCTACTCATCGCAATGCCTACCATATGTGTGTGACCCTCTAGGCCCAATATCGAAAGTGGTAGTGAGTCATACCGTCGAACTCCTTTCAACTCGGTGAATTATTATCTCGTAATAATTCACTTCGACTCATCGACTCACGGACGTCTTAGGCCACTACGCCAGTAGTCCCAGACATCTGGGGAATCCAATCCATTGGACTGTCGTCCTCGCTTACCATGTACCTATAGTCCCTCATCCATCTAATATCCCGAGGACCGATATCGAAAGCATGGTGTTGTCGGACCCATACGGGTTTCTACTCGAAGTCTTGCTTCTAATCGGATTCTCCCTGGGAGAACTCTTTCTCTCAACCCCCCGAATGACCCCGCCGTGGATTTGTGCGAGCAAGAACACATGGGATATTCCCCTCATGACGCCGAGAGTGGATGATCCTCTGTCGACACTCAATAGCCCTCGTAAGGTCGACTACCACTCCCAATGACAAATCGTACTAGATCCGGGACAACCAAACCTATAAGTCCGGTATCAAAGAGTGGAGCACTCATACAGACATCCTTGGTGTCTCAAGTCTAAGGACCGATACACCACTAGGACTACTGGAATCATTTGTCGACAATAAGGCATCATCAACCATCCAAAGATTCCGTAAGCGGATCAATCGATGAACTCATTCTCCATGAGCACTGCATCTTTGTATCCCTAGTGTCCCTACACGAGCGGTTTATGACCACCGCATCCATCATATGGATCGGTATATCTGACACACCGGTCTATCCTATTATCACGATGTCCCTCTCGAGTAACCTATGACCGGGATTATTTAGGATATGTGTTTAAAGGTGAATCGATCTCATTATCGTGATCTCATCATGATCCGATTCCCATTGCACAAATTCAAGGACATCACAATATATATATGCATTTATGCAATAGTTATAAAGTGATATATGTCAAAATATAATAAGTAAAAAGATTCTGTATCAAGTCACACGTGTCATCGCTCACGTGATTGGCTTGCTGGGCACCTATGACTAGCAACATATCTACTGATTGTGAAGAAAAGGGATGCAGATGTGAGGCGACGGATAGTAGTGCCATGGGAATGGCAGCGCCATGGTACCACAGAGGCGGGACTTCCGTGAAAGTCATTGATCCTTTGCTCTCATGGAGGGAAAGTGCTTGGTCGTGAAAGGAGCCGAGGAGGTGGAGCATGCAGAGGCAAACTCCAAGTACCGAGATAAGGCTGAAGGGTAGAGGCCAAGGAACTTCGTAAGACTGGTGTCAATGAGTTTCTCATCAAGATAGTCGAAAGTGAATGACTTCGGGTCATGCAAGAGTGCACGACCAAGGAACGAAGTAGGCATTACATGGTGTTGTACCTTCGCTACTCAGGGGAGTAGGCGGCAGGGTTGATGGATAAGACGGTACAATCCCAGAGGCAACCACATCTATTAGAGAATTACTCCAAGTTGGGGTGAAAACTTCCTGCATTCCAGAAGTTCGATGGTATTAAGAAGGTGAATCACAGTAGCTAACTCAACACAAGGAGTGCAAACACTTCAAGTGCTTCAGAAGTGTGAGCAAAGAGTAGGCGAAGGCTAGTAACCAGTTTGATGCATGGAGTACAACCTCGAGGAGGCAGGCGAAGTCAAGTAACCTTTGCCTTCTCAACTCTTAAGAGAATGGGCGAAACCGAGTACCTCAATTCTCTTATCTATCCAGCAGAGGAACTCTGCATATGTTCAAAGACCCTTCAAAGATAATGGAAGACAATAGTTATCAAATCTTCACCAACGGTGATCAGTGTTATTGAGAGTAGATTGTCCGCATCATTTCCCAATGAAATGTCAATCGAAAATAGAAGTGATGCAAACCTATTTGGATGTGATAACTAAGTGAAAGAAGAGTCAATGAGTAAATTTTGTGGAGGAAGGACTCAAAACTTCAGAAGTTTGCGAGGCAATGCTCGTTAAAGTTCCAATAAGCATCTACCCAATTCAAGCAACATGAGGCATTTAAGAGACTAGCGTAGTAAGGATGATCTTTTCCTTCATCTGGAGGATTTGCAGGAACCAACAGGGATCAACACAACTCAGCCAACCCCACACTAGAGTCAGAGTCATTGGCGAGTTAAAGCAGCATGGTGGATTAAATGTTCGACTACTAAAAAACAACTACGGAGAGCAATTGAGAGCCAAGAGACGCATTGCAGCTGGAGCAGAAGATTGAAGACTCAACAAAGGTGAGGAGTTGCAGTGTCAACAAAGGCTTCGATGAGAACGTTAAAGGAATAAGTGGAGGAGAATGTCACGGACAAACTTCTAAACAGGATGTTTGATGTAATGCTTATGTATGTCCGTGTCTTTTGGTATGTTCATGCTCTACACAGCAAGGGACGGCCGAAGGCTTAATAGTCTCATTTTAGTTAGGTTGGTGGCCGCTTTAGGCTTGTAAATAAATGTTATGTCATGTGGACACGTGCAAGAGATTTTCGATCTGTAATAGACCATTTTACTCTTTGTTGTGTAACTGTTCAGAGCTTGTAAAGTCTGTTTGTAATTTACATTGTCTATGAAGTGTTTTCGGAGATGTTTGCTTGTGGATCCTGAGTGAGGTATTTTCTCTATCCTGTTCTCTTTTTTGTGGGTCCTAAGGGATTATAGAAGGCTTCGGGAAAACTGACCTTTGCGGATCAACACGTAAGGGTGCCGCACGACTTAAGCAAAATCAGCTAAGTCCTTGACAATACGGCGACAGTGTGCAAATTCTCAATTGTACGAGGGATCACAACATGCCAATTCCGATTGCACAGTGTTGCATGATCGAGGCCACATTATTCTGTGTTGTTGGTGCCACATTTGACCCACTCCATCTATAGCAAGACACTTCGTACATTGGATGGCAATCGGCATCTCGTATATATGCTGCCTTTAGCCGGTGTTATGGACCCCTCAATTATCCTCCATGACGCGAAGCTAAATTGCATATAAAAGCTTAATAGAACAAGACACAACAAAGACCACCCTTGTGAAGAATGATTCAAATAAGTATCCTTCCTGGTTGAAATATGTTATCACTTGTCAAATATGTCTTGTTGCTACCTCTCCATTAACGATTTGATATATGATAACCCAATTAACATTGAGATACACGTGCTAGCCTAGTGGACAATGAGATGATAAAAGGGTCAATCAATATCAAAAAATAATCTAAGAAATATTTTAAAAATAATTGGACAAAGAATATTTCCCGTATTGAAGAATATTTCCCCCGATTAACTCTCTGTAAAATTCATCGAATCTTGGTCTTTATGCAGGTTAGTCGTAGAGTATGTACTTGAGTCCACCTCAACCCATAAAAATGTTTGAGCCATCAAGATTTTTTACACACAGGTCCAAACCGAATCGAGTTGATCCGGACATAAGTGACATCATCCACACCAATATTCATGTTAATATAGGCAACATAAATTTACAAATTCATTTATAAATGTTAAGTATTACATGAACAAAATAAAACTCATAAATTTATATTAATCTTACACTTGTGTTCTTTTTTAAACTAAGTAGGATTAAGACTAAATATATAAGATATAATTTTAGTAATTTGAGGAATAAACATAATATAGTTAAGTTGGAAAGATAAAAAAAAAATTTAAGTAAAACAAGTTATTATTGTCGAATCTCGAGATGAGATAGACTGTGGTATCGTCCTATATTGGCAATGGTATCGTCAGTATCCAAAGAACCTAAGATGAGATATTTTTTTTTCTCTATTTTTGAATTTATTTGGGGTTTATAAATATCCCACACTTTCTTGATAGAACATGAAAAGTGAAAAAAAAATAATAATAATAACTTATGATCTAAGTAATAAAACGTTGTTGTAATCCTTTGAAAGTTCCCTCCACTTGTTTTAAGTCTTGATTTCTATTTAAGGAAAGAGTGAATAACTTGCAAATGGTTTATCTGAAAAGGAAAAATAGTTATAAGAGAATAGTTAGTTTTCGTCCATCGAAAGAAGATCAATAGTGAACACCAGTGACTTTGACGGAAGAGGAATCGAGAGTGGACATAGGTCACGATGACCGAACCACTATAAATCCTATGTACCATTTTCTCTAACTATTTACCTATATTGCTTTCTTATTTAATAATTTTGTTATTATATACTTATGTTCTTTTTATTTTTATCAAAATATATTTTTTTATCTCTGTCAATAATTATCAAGTCACTAACACTATATCAAGCTATCGTTTAGAACATTGTGAAAAGATAGAATAAAGCCCAAAAACATAAAAACATGAGGATTCTTTTGAACATTGTCCTATAAAAGAAAAAGGTCAGAATCTTATTCATTTAGCATATCGTCCAGATACTTTCTATTATATATAATTCCTTGATTAATTATATTATATGATATTATATATATATATATGTGTGTGTGTCCTTAGCATCTCAAATATTTCATTAAATCCAAATATTCCATTAAATCCTTAAAACAAGTAACTATTGTTGAATCTCAGGACGAGACAAACAATGGTACCGTCTAATACTGTGTACTGTGTACTATTGTTAGGACAATGGATGACGACGACTCCATCTGAGTACCCACCAGTGGATGACGACGACTCCATCTGAGTATTCTTTTTCAGTTCAGAAGAATTCAGAAGTTAAGCTCCATACGTACTGCAAGTGCAAGACTGTGAAGAGTTGAAGCTGCAGCAATTGGCAAAACCCGAAGAGAAGGTTGGAAAGTGGTCCACGAGTTGCATTGTTATTTTGGTTTGATCTGATCAAGGATGACAAGAGGAGGAGAAGTTGCATGGAGCTTTGCGTATACCTAACCCTAACCAGCAGTGGCATTAAACTATTTGAGATAGTAGAGCATCAAACTGTTGCTTGCATGTGCAATTCAGAAAGGAAAAATATTCCTGGCAAGGGCTGTGCATGATATATATATATGGGACATTCCGGGGCTCTTCACCAGAATAAGCATACCATATGTTGCTGATTCCATTAGCATACATCATTACTTTTACTTGCCGTATCATTTGAGCAAATTATTGCCTTCCGATATGCATTTTATTACTTATGGAGACTCTTTTATGATCATCATTGCTGCTGTTTGTTCACAAAGTTATTTTGTTTATTGTGCTAACGTATTATGGTTTTGGCCCACTGATGGTCCTCATCTTGGGATACCATCACAAGGGCAAGTTGACCTTCACTGTCCGGGTTCAGTGCTTCTGGCCCCCTTCTACATCACCTATAGGCGCGTCCATTGTCTGTCTTCTGCACGAGGCCGTCGCCGACATAGCCACCGTTGCATGTCTGGTGATAATTAGAAGAATACCAAATGCTTCTCGTGTCCGTCTCTGCTTTATACCATGCATGCAGGACATTTACCTTCAGGACTCGTGCGATCGCTGATGCAGAACAAACGGAGGATAGAGATGGAGCTAATGTGTTTCCTTGTGGTGTACCTGACAATTACCAGGTCCAATTGAGCAGCCAATTAGGGTTGGTGAGAGAAAGGGGATGATCTTGAAGAACACGCGCGCCCCCACAGTGGCACCAGGTACATTAACGAATGTATGTCCCAAATGATAACAAAGAGATTTTCTCTGATAAAAGAGAGATATTTTCAACTGTAGCAGATGATCCTTTTTCACTATGTATAAATAGACTTCACATGATACTACTTGAAGTGTGCCTTTTTGCTTTATCCTTATAATTTCATTCTTCATTCTCTCATTCTATCATGGTATCAGAGCGGCGTTCTCCTCTTTGAGTCTTTCAACCTCACCCATCAGCTTCACGTCAGGCCTCTTCACGTCAGGCCATGGAAGCTGCTGCTGCATCATCATCAAACCATTGCAGTCATCCACCTCTCACTTCCCACCTTTCATCGTCGCCCGGCGCCAATCATCGACCCTCTCGCTCTAGATCTGCTCTTTCTTCGCTGTCGCGGGTCCATCGACCAACTCTTGGCCTTCTCCCTCCAATGCCTCGCCATTCATTCTTTGTCCTTGACTCGGCAACATTATCCTCACCGCTTCAGGGACCTTCAGGGTGCGGGCCTCCCAGCAACCAACATCTCCTTCCCTTCAGCGGCAAAAAACCGGTAACTTTCCATGCTACTGCCTTGTTGCCAAGATTCCTCACTGTTGATCTATTGCACACAGATCTACAGCTTTACACCTTCTTGCATATGTCTTTTCCTTCAACGAAGACCTTATTCTTTCACAGATCTTATTTGCCACCACCTCAGGTGACATTGATCTATATCAACACTTCTTTCTCCCTAATCATATCTTCCATATGTCATCATCATCTACCTCTAATGCTCCCATTACTGTTCCCGCAGGGAACCATAGTACCTTCTCACATTCAAGCCTTATCTCCATAAATGCAGCAGCCCTCATCCCCTTCAAATTATCCAACGGTGGTAACTACGCATCATGGCGTGCTCAATTCTCTAATCTACTATTTGGCTATGATCTTCTAGGCTATGTCGATGGCTCTCTTCGTTGTCCACCGACGATGCTCAACATCCCAGATGCATCCGATCCAGTACCAAATCCGGATCACAAACTATGGTTACGCCAGGATCGCCTCATCCTTCAAGCAATTCAAGCCTCGGTCGCTGGATCCCTTGCCCCACTCATTTCTTCACGTGACACTGTTGCCGAAGCTTGGTGCAAGTTGCAAACCACCTTGGCCAATCGTTCTCGCACTCGCATGCTTAGTCTCCTATCCAACCTCATGAAGATAAAGCAAGAGGGAAGTAATATTACTGATTATCTACATAACATAAAGGTTATCATCGATAACTTGGCCTTGGTAGGTCATTCCCTCAGTAATGAAGAAGTTATTGTTCATATCCTTAATGGCCTCGGAGACGAGTACAAGGAATTGGCAGCAGCAATACGGGCGCGTGATTCACCAATCATATTCGAAGAACTTTTCGACAAGCTGATTCACTTTGAGATATATCTCAAGCGTGAGGACAAACCGCCAGGACCATCTATCACAGCTCAAGTCACTCAAAAAAGGAGGGGCAATTCGTATAACAAGATTGTCAACAAAGGTGGCTCCTTCAATCATCCGCAGTCCTAGCGCCCTCGCAACACAAACCAACAAAGAATTGTTTGCCAACTATGTGATAAAGTCAGTCACTCTGCAAAGGTCTATCGATCTCGACCCAGACTTCCTGCTCAATCACATTGGCCTCAAGAAAGTGTTCCACTCGCGCATGAAACACATCGCCATCGACTTTCACTTCGTGCAAGATCAAGTTGTCAGACATCAACTTCGTGCCTCTCATGTCCATACGACTGATCAACTTGCAGACTCACTCACCAAGCCTCTAGCCCGCAAACTATTTTTGTTTCATCGATCCAAGATCGGTATCCTTGACAGGAGCTCGATCTTACGGGGGCATGATAACAGAGAGATTTTCTCTAATAAAATAGAGATATTCTCAACTGCGTAGCTGATGAGATTTCCTCAACTGCATGAGGAAATCTCTCTGCTCAGTTAAAAAAATATCCTCTTGCATTATGTATAAATAGACTTCACATGATACTACTTGAAGTATGCATTTTTATTTTATCCTTATAATTTCATTCTTCATTCTTCATCAAAACACGTTTGCCTTTGTCCCGTGGGAGCTGTCAAACGAGGTGAGACGATCCACCACGCTTCATGGCAATGTGTGTACCCTTCCAAATAAAAAGTACACTGCATTCAACCATGTGTATGTGGATAAGGTGGGAAGGGCATTCATCTGTGATCGCAGGTTTTTGTCAAACCCTCCCCCCCGGGGGCCATGCATGCGCGCGGGACGACGAAGGTGCCGTGCCCTACTTGCCAATTGATCGAACGCCACTAGAGCGTGACTTGAGCAATTGTCTTTGTCTCATCGATCAGTTGCTTTCGGTTCTCTCCACCCTGCAATGAACAGCACATTACTTTTATGATAACCATAGAAAGAAGAAGAAGAAGAAGAAGAAGAAGAAGAAGAAGAAGAAGAAGAAGAAGAAGAAGAAATCTGTAGCTTCTTACTGCTGTCACTGACCAGTTCCTTCCGGTTTAAGCCACCCTTGTTCAGCACAGAATCAAAAGTAAATATTCCGTGAATTCTGAATGCCTGTAGCTTTTCATATTTGATTGATTGAGTCAATTATTTTGTTATTTTATGGGGCTATCTTTTTCACGAAATCAATGATTATACTATCTAAGCTAGACTTGTCGTCGTCACCCTAACCCTAAATGCATCCCGACACAGCACAAAAGGTGCAGACGAAAGCTGCAGGCAAGCAGTACACGAGATAAATGCATGACTACCATCATGTATAGCTTCAATGCTAACCATGACAGTGAACGAGAACAGCTTCCTTATCGTCGTCTTGTCGATCTCAGAGATCGTCAACAAATTTCCTCCAATCTTGGCTAACGCAAATTAATAATGGACGATTGCTTGAGCTGACGCAACTAGTAACCCCGACGTCGCCCTTTTCCAAGTGACAATCGCAGCTCATCACTCACCCCATTTGTGATCTTACGCCGTGCTACGTACCGGTGTTTGGATCGCTTCATAATTAAATATTTTCCCTTTCAGCTGGAATCTGCCGACGCTCTCTAATTTGTGATCTTAGGCAGAGAGAGGCCTTTGAAAGCATGCATAATTTATGTATGTGATAATCTAGCACAAGAAATTTGAGAAAATGACCCGTTAACTACATCTTTTTAATTTCTCCTCTAGTGAATGAACTCGACGATAACGTGCCGTTTCATCCATCTTTTTCTGACTAATAATATACATACAGTATATTACACATCAAAGTGATAAAAATTTCCACCCCCTACCAAACCCCACCTCTCCTCTTAGCCGCCATCTGTTTTACTGCAGCGGGTTTGTTCGCCATGTAGCTCGCAGCCTGCACGTGAGGTGCAGCCATTATTATATGCGTCGAGGAAACGAGCAGCGGCACGCTTGGTTAGGTTAATCGTTGTTTTATACGATGGGGTACGTGCGGAATTCCATACCGCACGTGAGGGGATGCGATTGGGTCGTTTGGGGAAGAACAGGAGTCGATAAAAGGACGGGACCCGGATGAGGGGCCCGCGGTCGTCGTCGCCGTCGTTCGGGTAGATGGAGCTGGTGGGCCAGACAATTTCCTTTTTCATTGTCGTCGGTGGGGAGCGCCGGACCCACAGAGCCTCGTTCGCGGTCATCGATGGTCCCCGGCATTCTTGAGTGAGGGCCCGGGATCCCACCAATCTCTGGCAGGTATAATTTCTCCTGCTTTCGGAGAGGGTCACGTGGGGCCCCGCCCGGGTCCGTCCTCGGCCATGTGGTAACGTGTCCCTCCTTTGCCGTCCCCCTAAAAGAGAGGTGGGTTGGGCGGGACCCACGAAGTCACGCAGCCACCTCCGTCCGACAGCGATTTGTCGTTAACGTGTTTAGAATATCCTCGTTTAAGTTAGATTATGATAACTAGAATCGAACTTTAGAATAAGTTCAAGTACAATTAGTATTATATATAATATTCAGATAAAATCAAATTACGATATATTCATTGCTATCCATATTTAACATCTTGACTTAGGTGACACCATAATTTACTAATAGATATCTTATTCATTATTATTGTTATTATATGATTATAGATGATAATGATGAGACTACACAAGATTATTTTAATTTTTTTATAGAAGAAGATAAACTAAATATTTCTCTTGACCGTAGATTACTAATCATTAGTCATCTTCTTTTCCCTCACAATCCTTCCTCCACTTTCTAATTGTTTTCTCTCTTTTATTATCATTCTCATAATTGTTCTTTTATTTATATAATTGTTAATGGATGAAGTTGATGGTAGCCATTAGTCAACCAATTTAGTTTTGGTTGAACTTATGTTAGAAACTTCTGATCTTGTTGTTTGAAGTATTTTGAACTGTCTGATGTGATATATTAAGTAATGAAAATGGAAGAAATCGTTCGACTTATATTTTATTGGTGGCTTGATTTATTTTTTTTCTACTCACTTGTATACATGTTGAGTTTGATTTTAGTGTTTAAGTTTTATTTATTTATTTCCCTCTTTCCCTATTATTCACTTGAGTAGAATCTATTTTTAATTTTTTTTTTTTTTAAGATGTTATGTTCCATTCATCTCCAACCCCAGATTGACGAAAATTTACGTCAATTTCATGAGCGATAATTATTCTTAATGCCATTCTAATGCCCGGAGATCTCTTCATTAGTGTCGTGCCTGATTTCACATTCCTTTCGCTCTCTCTCTCTCTCTCTCTCTCTCTCACTCTTCAGTGTTCTGTTTTTGGCTCTGCTTTGTGTTCCTTGTTAAGATGGATTATTACATATCAAGAGCAGCACTTTGGAGGATGCAGAAAGCATGTTTCGATCTACGTAGCATCAACACCAGCAATTATATTTAAGCTGACTTATGCGACTCAGGAAAGCGGCAGTGTCTCCCCTTTTGGTCATTGGCGAAGATCCTGAGAAGATTTGTTCTTTGACTGCGTCTCCATCCACACACGTTACGGAAGCACCGTGTGTAATGGCCTGTCAAGGACAAACTCCACATCTTGTCTTGTGGTTATCAATCAGCATGGATTAGTATTTTACGTTGTAGTAGGTATTATCGTAAATCTTCATGTCAGAGAATATTTGTAGAGCAGTAGGTGAACATGACATCTTGTTATCTGCCAAGCTCTGTCTACTACACAGCTCCAAGAAGCTCTTGTAACAATAGACTATGACTTTCCAGCTCTGCAGGTGAAGACAAGAGTAGTTAACCGGAAGAAAACGCAACAACAACGAGAACTCAAAATTTTGCCTTTCGTTAGCTGTTTTACCAACTCTCGATAAACTATGTGACTACAAAATGGTCCAAAATAATATGTAGTTAAGATGAGCCAAAGAGTTTTCCTGTAAACATAAAATATGTAATATGTTATATGCAATGCGAAAAAAATTTTATGTTAGGATTAAAATCAAATATGAAAAGATAAAAGGATCTTTGTGTAATCTGCAAATACATCGTCTTTTAGATTCAAAACCGTTGTTAAAGAGAACTAGACTCTCATTTTCCTCTTTTCCTATCATTAGTTTAGATTGATGATTAGGAAGGTTAAGAGAGAAATTATAATCTCTTAAATGAGATATGTTATTTAGCTCTTAAATGTCATGTTTATAAATAGATAAGAACAAAGGATCTAGAATAAATTATTAGAAGAGTTCCTTCCATCAAAAACATCATACCCTAAGGAATCCTATTATAATATGAACTTTTTTTCAATTCATCAATATCCATCGTCAGAATCCAATTAGTTCTATTATATATCTTATCTAATTATAAAGAGTCACATAATCTAATAATTCCTCTTAATTTCATAATAAATTTTACATGATTTGATGTAGAAGTTAAAAAAATTCAGACATTTTCCAAAGGGACGTAGAGTTGGTTTCTTATCATTGACGAAAGGGAGCAAGAGGTTCCTCCAGCTGGAACTCCATCGAGACAAAAGTGGGGGAATTAGAGGGTCTGATGATCAGGAGGATTTCAAGATGATATGCGGTGAACTTTATGATGGCAATGCAATTCTATTTCATTTCAGACAAGGAAAACATGTTGATCATAAGCTAAAAATTGGCAGGCAGAAATTATCATTACAAGTTAACAAGGAGGAGCTGCCAACGTCACACGGATCATGCATGATATGATAACTAAGCAGTAATGGTGGGAGATGAACATGATTCCAGGATGGTCTACGTACGCTCTGATTAGTTGATGATAAAAATGATTACTGTTTCTGAAAACAGCCAGACTTTACCTAATGGTTGATGTGAACCGACCTCTTCTTCATCTTGAATAAAGAAATCACGGCAGTGCCGGACATTCGATCCAGATAATATTTTTTAGGTGCAGGATCTGCACTTAAGATGCTCTCCAAAGTGAAGCTGATCAACATTCAGACATCAATATCTTGATCAGTGTGAATAGCATCCACCACAGTCCCTGCATTCTCCAATATCTTGATCTGCCACCACAAACCATGACCCGTTGGCTACAATGCAATCATGAATTATCATCTGGGCCCCATTTCTCGAGAAGCTTATTTTGATGATCTCTCCATGATAATTAATTATTTCACATGTGCTGTAAGATGGAATAAGAAATGAAGGAATGGCAATGCACATCAGTGATGGCAACTGGATCCTGGAAGGGAAAGGATGATACTCGAGCACCTAAAGTGTTGTTCCATTGCCTCTTCCGAGCCTTCATCAATTACTTTTTCTCCTCCTTGTTCAGTGGAAAGTGATGGGCATCTTTCATCAGACCTTACATCATATGCCAAGTAGCATATAGACTATTGCTCGACCGTATCATTCTTCTGCTCCTCCTTGATGATCCTTACCGACATGGCGCAACATGGACATCGGCACATCTCAAGGGGTTTGGTACGATCGAAAGGAGAGGGAAAGCTAATCGTGTGATGATAGCTCATGATGATGGAGATTGAAATAGAAGGCTAAACTTTGATAGAACTGACCTTTAGCCGAACGAGTGCCAAAGGAAAGGACAGTGTAGCTTGAGAGATTTGACATCAAGGGAAGAGGCAATTTTGTATGCCATCCTCTCGTGCCGAAGCCAACTAGGAATACAGAAATTGAGGTTGAGAAAGAGATCTTAAAACAAGGAAAAGGGAGGGAGATACGAAGTAGAGAGTGATCCAAGCAAAGACACGGAAGACCACAGAGAGAGAGAGAGAGAGAGAGAGAGAGAGAGAGAGAGAGAGAGAGGCTGAATGCCACAATCAGAAACAGGATGAAAGCATAGAGCATCTCGAATGTACTTGACCATCATTTGCCAAGGTTGGCTTTGGATTCCATCAAGATTGCTGATACTGACAGATGGCTGCAATGAAAAGGGGCGGGGACATTGCAATTGAGTAGGACTCTACCACATAGCTTCAACTGCCACATTTGATTCAGAAGCTCAATGTGACAAGAAATCATACTAGTCATTATGTATATTACGATTCACATGCTCCTAAAACAAACATGATAGAAAAATGCACCATTAGATGTCGAAGATAAGAGTTAGGTTTGAGTTGATGCTTTGTTAGTAAATGCAATGTGTTATCAGACGGGTAATGTTAGGGTCAGGCAATCAGCATCTTTTCAGAAGAAGAAACGTAGAGAACTTGCGATTGCACATCTGTTGATGTTCCAAGTTCTTCCGGCGAATTTGAGGTCTTTAAGCACATGCTAATTTAGGATGTGGATGGTTGAATTCTTAGGAAGCCACATGGTTTTTTCTCATTGATTATAGATTTGCCTTTTGAATGCTCAAGAAATCTAATCTTTCTTTTTTTTTTTTTTCTCATTTCAATAGATTGTGCATTGAACAATGGTTTAATCGTGCATCTTCTTGTGAAAGATTAATAAAAAAAAAGAAGAAAAAGAAAAAGAAAAAGAAAAAGAAAACCGGTGAGCCAAGATAAAAGATTTTTCGAGAAAAAAAAATGAAAGCATTTAGCACAAGACCTAATATTAGTGAAGCTCATAAAGCAATTTCGATTATTTATTCGAATCTTCAGCATACGCTTCCCGCTTAGTTTCAGTCTCATCATGAGATGAAGGAAAAGTCTAACACGAGTTATGTGTTATCTGAATGAAGCCCACAATACAGTCCATGTGTGACCAAGCTTGAGCTCAGCCCAAGTCGAATGAAATCTCTCCTCTCCTTGTGGCCCTGTCTCCTCAGTTCACGTAGAAAGCATATCAGCTTCATGCTAACTTCTCTCTCTTCGTGACCAACAAACTTCTCTCATTATTGGCCAATCCGGTCAAACTCCTCCTGCAGCTGACTTTGGTTCATGAGAACCTGACCTTCTTCGTCTTCTCTCTTCAACTGGTATCTCTCCTGATCACAATCTCTCTCACCCTCTTCCTCCGAGTTCCAGGTCTCAGGAGTTCTTGATGGGCCGTCTCAAAGAGGCAGCTGCGGTGGAAGAGAAGCCCGATGAGGCATGCAGGACGCCGAGGGCGGCAGAATGCAAGATCTCTGAGGCTCCGACACGCCCCCCGCCACCGCCACCAAGGAAGCCGAGGATGGAGCCGTGCTCAGCTCCTCCCAAGGCGTTCTTCAGCTCCCCGGACATTGAGGCTTTCTTCGCGGCTCTCTCTTCACAGCAACGAAGAATGCCTGGTTAAACCACTAAGAGGGTGTATGATTTCAGTGGAGAGAATGCATATATATTAACTAGGACGAGGTGCTAGATTTGGTAACTGTAATCTATGTGCATGAATCCACACATTTGAACGTTAGCCATTGTCCTTGCCAATTGTTTAGATTATATTATGAGAAATTTCAGAAGAGTGTATGTAATCCTCGGTCATGGAATTCAGCAGATATCGGAAGAAATTGAACTCGGCAACAGCACAACATATAAAATGATGTATATAAAAGCGCAACTGGAATCATTAAGAATTACCCATGCAGTCTCTTAAGAAATGTTCTTCTTAAGAAGGCAACACCCCCACACCAATCTACATTGAGTTGAAATTTGATATTCTTCTGCTAAATCGTCATTGTAATTAAATTCAACATAAACATGACCCTTGTGACTCTTCACAGAGAGAAAAGCAATAATTTTCTCAAAGTTCTCAGTCCTCCAAACATTGGATACTTATAATTAACAGATAATTAAAATTGGTACAGAAACAAGGTGAGGGTGGAATGGGCATCATCACTTGCTTCTTTGATCGACTAACAAAGACAATGCACTTGGCTAGAATGGGACCCTGTGACACCCCAGATGCGTTTGCTATGACAAGGAACAGATATGTCCATAAGAATAAAGAACTGTTTCGAGAAGGCCATGGCCAAGATGATGAACAGAAGCCCAGCTAAAGACTCCCAATACTCTGGTTTCTCCTTCTTCTTCATCATCATCATCATCATCCAGTAGTGTCGGCACCCCCTGCTCCACCACTTCTTTGGAGGCTCACTGCAAACCCTTTAATGCTGTTTTCACAAACATGTAGGTGGACCACTCCATTTGCTAAAGAAGTTGGCATTGAAGTTTCCAGCACACACAATCCATCAAAGGGCCACAATTTTCAAACTGATGTTGATCATTGTCTCCACTCGAGTGTTAAAAGTAAGGCAAGAAAATTCTTCCTCATTCTGGACTCTTCTGCTGTGTCCAACAAAATCCACAAAGCTTGAATCTGACTCTCATGTGATGATGAACAGTTTCAGTGCTTTTCTGTTTCTCTTCCTTAACTGGCCATACTGCGGCACCCATATTGGTTGGCAGCTAAATTTGCTGCAAGTCAGCGCTTCTTACTTGCTAGCTTGATCTTCATGGTGAGGAAATGGCACAGGAGAGCTATTAATTAATGGTGCTTTCGCAGGAACGTTGGTATCGGTAGTTGATGCTTTGCTTGACTCGGCAAAAAGGAAAGCCCATGGCCAACATCCTTCAGCATTGGAATAGTTTCCAACCAAATAAGATGCATGAGTTCCTCTGCATACTGATAGCAAAGACCAATAAGCGCTTTTGCATTGGAGATAATATTTATTACTAGGAGGTGGTAGTTGGCCCAAGAATATTGTTGCTCAAGCAGAATGCTTGATTTAACTAACTATATTTGGACATGGAGTAGTTGGAGCAGAAAGAATCAGAAATGATGGACACCAACTACTTGTGTTGTCATTCAGATCAACACTGAGATGTACCATAAATCAAATGAGCAAAATTAACCCAACCCAGGAATTGCCATAAACATTTTCATTCACTTCATGAGACAAAAATTGGTACTAGAGAACATGGATCGATGCAGCTACACCTAATTTGGTTAATTAATCATTTCTCTAAGGTTCATGATCAATGGAAAAAATTTGTTGATTTAATTTATGCACAAATAGTGCAGATTAGTCAATGAAATTTTAGTTGATTTAATTCAAAAAATATCATCTATCTATGAGATTTGTCATTTAATCAGTATGAATTTTTTGTCGAATAGTCAATAATTAAAATAGTTTTGCAATTGAAGTTCTGCACAATTGGATTCAGAGAGAATGTTAATAGCACATTTGATTTTAGTTCAAGAAAACACATGAATGGGAGCCAGAAATCATTGCCCAAAGCTAAAGGAAAGCTAAAAGAGTAAAAAGATAACAACAACAACATCAGTAGTGAAATAGTCCCCAAAGAGAAATGCCAGATCAATTCCTATCCAATGAATGCAACATTTCTACATTCATATTCATGGAACTCTCAAAAACAAGAACATGAACATTTCTACTATCAAACAAGAACATGATTTCTTCCTTCTTCAAAAAAGTCCAAGCAAAGATCCAAAGACCTGGAAAGTAGTCTTGGCAGGAGAGCAACTAAAGTGAAAGTTCATTTGATGCAACGCAAAAGGTTAAAAGCTATCTATTCCACAACTGAAAGCAGCATTATTTGGATCCTCTATAGTATGATACCACCCAGTTTATGCCATACATGCCCAATCATGCAAAGCCACCTGCCCCAGCCCACCTCATGGCCAGAGGCATGAATATTATCCAGCTGCAATATTTTATTTATTGTTATTTTTTTTTTCCTTCTCATTTTGTAGCATTAGCATGGCTATCCACTCCTGCCAGCTCATGTTTCTGTATGCTTCCTAATTGAGACAGTGGTGTTATACATCACTCAGACCAGCTCCACTGTCTCTTCTTATCTTCTCAGTCCTTCCCCTGCCTCAGCTAATTCAACACAGGAAATCTATAGCGATTATACCAACTCTTGGATCCATGGCCTCTGAAGCTTCTGTGGCAGATCAAACAGTTACTGAGGTCAGTGAAGCAGACATGCCTCTTCTGCATACTTTCCTTCAATTTCTTGCTTTATACAACTGATACAACTGGTTTGAGCACTGAATTGTATCGTGAAACAGCTGATTGAATGCCTGATTGCTGCGAGTGGTGCTTAGAGTTAGCCAATTACGCTGATCAACAAAGCCCCCCCCTTTTTTTTTCTCTCTTGACCATGGTAGCTGATTCCTCCTAATGGCCCTCTTCTCCCAGTTTCCTCAAATCTGGGAACAGGATGAAGACAGAGAAGCTAAAAAAGATAGCAGATGTTTAATATTTAGAATACATGTTCGTGTGTTCGTTAGAAAACAGCATCTTGTTCCTCTTTATATGCCTTCTTCTAATCTGCTTGTAGGGTCTTTGTTGTACATCAGGACACCTTGTATTTCTAGGTCACTCACAACATTTCCTCTTTTTATAAACCTATTAGTATTTTCAAAAATATTGAAAATAAAACCCTATCATACAGCTAGAAGAGAATCAATCATATGCATCTTGTTTGTACTCTTCATGACCATTTGAGATTGGCTTGGCTTTTTTCTTTCCATATTTTGTTACTCTGGTTAAATTTATAGAGAAGTATGAAACCCTCATGTTTGGTTCCTAAGATTTTTTAAGGTGAAACACTTTGGGTATTCTCTCATTTTCTGATTCTTGCAGCAATATCTCAATTTACAACTTGATAAAACCTGTTACAGTCTAGATAAATCTGAGAAACTAATCAGTTATCTTTTACCCCTTCAACATGCCTTGCCTCTATCCCAAACCTTTGTTGATCTCTTCCAATATGCTATCAAACATCCGGCTTTTGCCTTTTTGAAGGAAATATGTTCTTAACGATTTCCAAGTTACCAATTTACTCCACATATCTTATTATCTCTTGTCGTGCGCAATCATTCTTAAAGCGCTCCTGCTTGATAGGTATTCTATATTTTTATTCACTTTCTCCCTTGACATTTTCAATTTGCAGCAACTTGTTTCAGCTTTTATGCACCAAACTAGTTAGTTGATGATTGGCAAAAATAATTTGTGTTTGCCAATTGCTTAGGAATCATTGGCATCACGGTGGTCTGTCATCACAATATGCATAAGTTTTGCATTGCTATTACATTCTTTCATTTATTAACATTGTCTTTATCAGCAGCTACAAATGTCTAGTCTTGTTTCTTGTTTTATTCCTACTCCAAAGAAAAACAAATTCACAGATTTGACATAAGAAAAGCTTTCGTGTTAGTTCACACTTCTGGTAATTAACAAACTATAACCAGCTTTAAATTTTATATAAATCCAATCTGTACAAAAATAAAGTATACCTGGCAAGAAGTCAATATCCTGTTTAATTTGCCGACATTTAGTCCCACAATTTTCAGTATACACAGTATTAATGATATCCATGCAAATCTAGCTCAATTCATATTATGTTTCTTATGAGTTTCTGAAAATAGCCTTCCAAGCACTTGAACTGTGCAGTTCAGAGAGTATTCGGTCATAAGAAGTGGGAACACACCGCACTAAAAGGACATGTTAGAAAGATTCAAATTCACCAATTTACCTTTCTTCTCTTCGGTAGGGTAAAATGTAAGCCGAGGATATAAAAGGAAAAGATGAAGAGGAAAAGGTGCATTTGCAAATATAATTGCAGTTATTAATATTATGCTTCCTATGCGGAATATCGTTGTGATTTTGCATTTTGTATATTCATTTGTCAGAGCATGTCATCGATAACTGAATTGGTTTAAACCTTTTACAACAGATTGAGACTACTGCTCCCGAGGATCTAAAAGGGAAAGACAAAGATGAAAAGGTACGTTTGTGCATTCTCCAATATGATTGCAAATATATGCATGTGATGCCTAAGCAAATATAATTGTCCTTTTGTAGTTTTTTTGTATTTATTTATCGGAGCTTTTTTTGGTACCTGAATAGTTCAGACCTTATACAGCGGACCGAGTGTCATGTGTCTGATGATGCAAGTAATGCTGATGAGCCGAGTCTTTCAAAGCCTGACGATCTAAAAGGAAAAGATGAAGAGGAAAAGGTGCATCTGCATTTAAAATTTCAAATATTAGTATATGCTACCTAAGCAAATATCATTCTGCATTTGTATTTTCCAAAACTATTGGTCAGTAGCTGACTAGTTTAAACCTTTTACAGCAGATTGAGACTATTGTTTCTGATGTTATAAGTAATGCTGATGACGCGAGTCTCCCAAAGCCTGAGGATCCAAAACAAGAAGTCGAAGAGGAAAAGATCATAGTGGAGGATTCTTCAAGTGTTGAAGCACCTACATCTGGACCAGAAGAAAATCTAAAGCAAAAAGAAGAGGGCTCTGTGATTGAGGAGGTGAAGGAAGAAGCAGACGACAAGTCTGTGTCTGAACCACCAGTTGAAGCTGAAGAGAAGGAAATAGTAGTGGACAAAACTGATGCACCTAATACTCCTGAGCTGCCAAATGAACCAATGGAGCAACCAGCAGAGGTCTTGGAAGCATCTGTCGCGGAAGATTCAGTTGATAAGATCGAAGAGTCTGAACAAACAGAAATCATGACCGCAGAAGCAAAGAGTGCCAACGAATCCTCAGAAGTCACTGTGGTACCTGTTTCTCCACAAGTAACAGATGACAAGCCTGTTGAACAACCAACTACTGTATGCCTGGTCCAGGAACCAACTCTTGATGCCAATGTGAACCTCAATTCTGATGAAACAGCAGAAAAGCCTCGAGATGAAGAACCTTTGTCTGATGGGATGGAGGTCAGTCCTGAGTCATCAAAGGAAGAAGTTGCTCGAAATGAAACTTCACCATCCATTACTGAAGATCTAACTACGAAGGTTCATGAAACTGTTGAAACTGAAAGTTCAGAAGCAATTGCTGTAGTTCCTCCTGTGGATGAGCCCAAAGAAGCTGAAGAAGAAACTATTGTTGCTGAACTTCCTAGTGATTCTGGTGCCAAGGAATCTGCGGGAGAAGAAAGAGTGTCAGCCACAAGTGTCATAGAAGTTTCTGATACCATCCCGGCAACTGAAGTTGCTGAATGTGCAGTTGAGCCAGAAGTCGATGTTAAGAAAGAGACGGAAGGAAGCACTATAGATGTCGATAAAACAACCTTAGGCGAGACAATCCAAACAATTGTTGAAAGTGAAGTGACTGGAATCTCTGAAGAAGTACAGATTGATCAGATGAAGAATGAGAGTTTGGAAAGTGAAAAGTTGACTGTGGCTGAAGCATCTCGAGACATCAACTTAGTTGGAGCTGAAAACAACAACAAGGCATCTCATAACGATCCAGAATGTGATTCTAAAGAGTTAGAAAGTTCAGAAGACAAAAAACAAGAGACTGAAAAGGTTGTTGATCAGTGCTCAGCCGAAACCACCAAAGACAGTGGTGATACAAAAGTAGAAGAAGAGGCTCGGAAGACGGATGTTCGCAGTAAGAAATCTTCTAAAAACCAGGGGAACAACATAATATCAAAGGTGAAGAAATCAATTGTCAAGGTAAAGAAGGCAATCATAGGGAAGTCACCAAGTTCGAAGGCCATGACACCTGAAGGAGATGACGAGATGAAAGCAAAGTAGAGTCGATGGAGAGTGCACAAAGATGGAATCATGGATTTGAGTGTCATACTATCATGTCTTCTTTTTTTGGCTGTTTTCTTTATGCATATATGTTGTCTAAGGATGTTCTGCAATCTGCCCATGCAAATGTGCCTGCTAAATGTTGCGAGAAGCTAGTATTGATGCATATGGAAGATAAGATGGTGGAGAAACTTCTGCTAGGGGAATTCATCGAGTTTCTGATGTGCAGCCGTGAAGATTAAATAGATCATCCCCTATTTTGTTCTTGGTGATCTTCATTGGCATCCTTGTCGTGCTGTGTCATAGTCTTGGAAGTGTTCATATAATTGTCAAGACATTCGTTTGGTCTGTCATGTGCATAGTTACATTATGTATCACAGTGTTGTGATGTTCATTGCTGGTTGGTTTGTAAGTTGGTACTATATAATAATATTATTCTTTATTAGCAGTATGTGATGCACTTTCTAAATCTGGGGTTGTTCAGAACATGAGCTCTCTGCATGAACAATAGCAAGTAAGCTACTTTAGAATTGTAGATAGGATCAATTTTGCTTGTGTCAGAGCTGCAACTCTGGTTATCCATTGTACCTCCTTCGATAAGTTGATTCGACGTGCATAATCTCAGATGGATAATGTGAGTAATGGAATAATTGATGGCAAAATGAATTCAAGTACATGATAAGCAAAAGCTCTATGATTTCACAGAACATGTGAGATTAGAGACTGCAACAGGAAAATTTTGTTCCAAAGCTATTAGATTTTCATATAGACCACTGAAAAAACTTGGGTAAGTCAGGTTGACCAAGTCTTGATGGTTTTATGGTAACCAAAGACATCTTTCCACCTTTACTCGACATACATCTTACACTTGTACAAAACAAGCCTCATACAAACCCAACAAAGATCAAGGATGCTAAACAAAGCTAGAAAAGAGAGAGAGAGAGAGAGAGAGAGAGAGAGAGAGAGAGACGGCTATACCAAATTTGTCGTTGAGCAAATGCTGCAACCAAGTTTTGCCACACAGCTTGAGGATGGCATTCACTGACTTGATGTGGCAGCAATCAAAGGCTTACACTGGAACCGAATCTGTGGAGGAGAAGGAAAAAATAAAATAAAGATATTTTAAAGTGTATTATCTCTTCTATCTTCCTTAATGAACTACGATCCTATTTATAGGATGTAGTGGCAACTATCCATATCATCATGTTACTCATGATTGAAGTAGTTATTGAAACTACCCTATAACATCTAGATCATGATAACTACCTAGATAACTACTAGATCATGGTAACTACCTAAATAACTACTATGAATCAATTCTCAACACTCCCCCTTGATGCATAGTTACATACACCGATTTGTGACATGAAATAAACATGTTTTTGAACTGGAAGCGACTTGTTGAGGATATCATTGTTAGGATCAATAGCACTAAGAGGGGGGGGTGAATTAGTGCAGCGGATAACTTTCGATCATTTAAAACGATGTTCGTACGATAAAAATATTTTCGATGAAAAACCGTTTCGAAAAGTTCTTCAACTTAAGATTAGGTGAAGTACAATTGAAGAAAAGCAATGGAGACAGTTTGCAATTAAGATAGAGAGCAAATGTAAATGCAAACCGAGATTTAGAGTGGTTCGGTCAATCTTGACCTACATCCACTTTTGGCTTCCTCCTCCGATGAGGTCACTGACATCCACTAGAGGCCTTCCTTCAATAGACAAAGGCCAACCATCCTTTTACAGTTTTACTCATTTTGACAAGCTTAGGAGATAACCCTTACAGATTTTTACTCCTCTCTTGAATGATCAAAACTTAGATAAAAAGAGGGAGAAGAACTTTTGGCCTTTTACAACACTTTTGAGCTCTCAAATTCTCAGAATAAGATTAAGATTTCAGAGCTCTTTTATGCAAAAAAGGGTGCGATTTATATAGGCCCCAACTGGTTCGAATTTGGAGCTAAAAAATGTCATCTCCCAGATTTTCGGGGTCCTAGAGATATTACCACTATAACTGGGCGGTACTACCATCTGACATTGCTCAGAGACCGAGCTCAGGAGGTACCACCGCATGACAGGGATGGTACCACCGCTCAGCTTCGCTCGGAGATCGAGCTCAGGTGGTACCACTGCCTAGCATTCCTGGGAGACTGAGCTCCTAGGCAGTGCCATCGTCGGCCAGGAATTCTGGGTTCGAATGGGCTGATCCATTTGGCCCAATTTGGGTTTGTCAAGGGCCCAATTGCCCCAAGATTAAGTTAATGGGATCACTTCCCATTCCTAACTTAATCTACATGCTAACTATGATATTTAAGACATTAATACTGCAACTTGCTCTGGTGCATCAATTGCTTCTTCCGGCGAGCTTTCGGTGAACTTCCGACGAACATCCTACGAACCCTCGACGATACTCCGGCGGACTTCCGGCAAACTCCTGGACTTGTGACGATCCACTTGGTGAGTTCCGACGAGCTTCTTTGGTAAGCTCCTGGACTTCTCGGATTTGTTCCCATAGAACCTCCGATGACCGTCCGGACTTCCGTTGAACTCCCGAACCCCCAACGTGATCATGGTTTTGACTCCAGCGCAACTTCTGCTACATGTCTTACTTCCATCGTAGTTAATTCTACATACTTATCTCAACATATGGATTAGATAACAAATGACAATTGACTTCATCATCAAAATCCGAAATTCAACAATTGAGGATATCTATAACTTGCTCATCTGTTACATAATACTTCATTGCTATGGCTCCACTTGCTACAAAATCCTGGATGAAATGATAGCATATCTCTATATGCTTCATTCTTCGATGAAATATTAGATTCTTCGTCATTGCAATTGTGGCTTTGTTGTCACAAAATATTTCTGTTATTTCTTTTTTATTCTTGATGAAAATTTTCAAGAAGTCTTCTAAGCCATATTGCTTGACAAGCTGCTGATGTTGCGGCTACATATTCTGCTTCCAATGTCGATAACGCAGTTGTTGCTTGTTTTTTTGAACTCCAAGATATAGCTCATGATCCGAGGCTAAAAATATTACTTGAAGAACTCTTTCTATCATCTAAAGCTCCTACCCAATCACTATAAGTGCAACTAAATAATTTTCATTTAAAATTATGAGAATACCAAATACCATAATCTGTAGTTCCAGTAATATAACATAGAATTCTTTTAACAGCTCCGAGATGATGTTTGCTTGGGCTATGCATAAACCTGGACACTACACCAACAGAGAAGGTAATATTTGGTCGAGTATGAGTTAGATAAATCAAACCTCCAACCAAACTTCTATAGTATCTTGCATTTGTCAGACATGTACCATTTTCAAGTTTCAGTTTCTCATTTACATTCATGGGTGTTGCTGCAGCTTTACAATTAATCATATTAGATTTTTTGAGTAGATCCATTACATACTTTCTTTATGAAATAAAAATTTCATATGATCCTTCTTTCACTTCCAACCCAAGAAAATAGTGCCGTAGACCTAAATCTGACATTTCAAACTTATTCATCATGTATTTTTTAAATTCTATCACAAAAGAGTTAGATAAACATATATATATATATATATATATATAATATCATCAACATAGAGCAAACCATTAGAATATTATATTCACCTTCATTCTTTAGATAAAGCATAGGTTCATTAGTGCTCCTCTTAAATCTATTTTGATAAAAATAATAATTAATTTTGCTATACCATGCCCTTGGAGCTTGTTTAAGCCCATAAAGAGCTTTTCTTAGCTTATACACCTTGTCTTTATGTCCTTTAACCAAAAAACCTTCAGGTTGAGTAACAAAAACCTCTTCGTGTAAATCTTTATTTAAAAATATAGATTTCATATCAAATTGATAAATAGGCTAACTCAAGTGAGTAGTTAAAGCCAAGAAAGTTCTCACGGTTTTGAATCTAGTAACCGGAGAAAAAGTATTATCAAAATCAATACCTTGTTGTTGTGAATATCCTTTTGCTACAAGCCGAGCCTTATGTTTTTGGATACTTCCATCTACATTAAATTTTGTTTTGAACACCCATTTTAATCCAATAGTTTTCTTTTCTTTCGGTAGATCCATTAGCTCCCAAGTTTCATTCTTCTCAATTGACTTGATTTCCTCCTTCATTGCTTTTCTCCATTCCTCTTTTTCAACAGCTTCCTCAAAAGTTGTTAGATCTGAAATAAACAAAACAAATGTTGAGTCATAAATTTCTGTTAGTGATCTGAAATTTCTTGGAGGGGTTTCATATGAGGAATTAGAATTTGAACTGCTATTAGGTGAGGTTGACGATTAACTTGTTGGAGCAGGATCTATCATTTGATTCTGCGGAGTGTCTGGTTCTGTTGGAATTTGAATTTATGTTTCACCTTTATTGGTCTCCTAATTCTAACTTGCCCTTTCATCAAACATAATATTTCTATTAATAATAACACAATATTTCATCAAACACTAATAGGATTATATAATGATATGCTTTTGATTGTAAGGAATAACCAATTAAAATATATTTTTTAAATTTTTCATCAAGTTTGTGATGATTTTATGAATTCACCAAAGCATAAGCAATACAGCCAAAAATTCTTAGATCGCTTACACTTGGTTTTATACCATATCAAGCCTCAAAAGGAGTTTGATTCATAACAGTCTTTGTTAGTGAAATATTCAATAAATAAATTGTTGTTGCAACTACTTCTGCCCAAAACTGATTTGGAAGATATTTTCCTTTAAGCAAACTTCTTACCATTTCAATAACAGTCCGATTCTTACGTTCAGCTATATCATTTTTCTCTGATGTATATGGTGTCGTCAATTATCTACGAATACCATTTTTTCATAAAAAAATTAAATTCATTAGATAAAAATTCACCACCTCTATCTGTCCGAAGTGTCTTTATGTGTCTACCACTTTGTTTTTCTACAAGTGTCTTGAACTTTCAAAAATTATCAAATGTTTCACATTTCAGTTTCAGAAAATATACCCAACTCATGTGGCTATAATCATCAGTAAACAATAAAAAATATTGACTTCTACCAAATGATTTTGTATTCATAGGTCCACATAAGTCAGCATGAATTAATTCAAGACAATTAGATGCTCTTCATGCTTTTCCTGTTGGGAAATCCTTGGGGGTGACATCATATGCGCAGCGGAAGAACAAGAAAAACAAAATCCCCGATTCCCAAAGAGATGTTCGTCGTCGTGCGAAGATTGGTACGCAAAAATCTACGAAACATGAAATTGCGTATAGAGTAGATTGTGTTACCTAGGGAGATCATATATCCCTGTTTCCTTGCAGATCCTTAGGAGAGGGTGAAGGAGGTCAAACGTCCTCCTCTCTAGCGGTGATCCACACAGCAGGGTTGCGACGACGCTCCTCAAAACTCCAAACCTACTCTGAGGTGGAGATGGAGAGGAGAATAGGAAAAGGCAAACAAAAGCTCTCTAGCCCATGGGGCTCTGAATCCCTCCTATTTATAGAGGTCCCCTATCAAACCCTAATGGGTCCTCCCCTAGTGGGTATTGGATCTGCATCCAATAAGACAAGGGCTCCGTCGGATATCTCATATCTAAACCTCTATTCATCGCAATGCCTACCATATGTGTGTGTGACCCTCTAGGCCCAATATCGAGGCTGGTCGTGAGTCATACACTGTCGAGAACTCCTTCTAACTCAGTGAATTATTATCTCTGTAATAATTCACTTTCACTCATCATCGACTCTGACGTATTAGGCCACTACTACCAGTAGTCCCCAGACGATCTGAGGGAACCCAATCCATTGGACCTGTCTGTCCCCGATTCTTGTGTACCTATAGTCCCTCATCCATCTAATATACCGAGACCGTATATCGAGCATGGTGTTGTCGGACCCACACGTTTCTTCTCGAGTCTCGCTTCTAATCGGTTCTCTCGGAGAACTCTTTCTCTCTCAACCCGAATGACCCCGGCAGGGATTTGTCTGAGCAAGAACACATGGGATATTCCTCTGACACCGAGAGTGGATGATCCTCTATCAACACTCAATAGCCCTCGTAAGGTCATTACCACTCCCAATGACCAGGTGTACTAGATCTGGGATAGCCAAACCTATAAGTCTGGTATCAAAGAGTGGAGCACTCATCTGAGACATCCTTGGTGTCTCAAGTCTAAGGACCGGATACACCACTAGGACTACAGAAATCATTGTTTGACAATAAGGCATCATCAACCATCCAAAGATTCCGTAAGCGGATCAATCAGTGAACTCATTCTCCAATGAGCACCTGTATCTTGTATCCCTAGTGTCCCTACACAAGCAAATATGAGACCACCGCATCCATCATATAGACGGGTATACTGACACACCACGCCTGTCCTGTTATCATGATATCCCTCTCGAAGTAACCTATGACCGGGATTATTTAGGATATGTGTTTAAAGGTGAATCGATCTCACTATCGTGATCTCATCACGATCCGATTCCCATTGCACAAATCCAAGAACATCACAATATATGTATGCATTTATGCAATAGTTATAAAGTGATATATGCCAAAATATAATAAGCAAAAAGATTCTATATTAAGTCACACGTGCCATCACTCACGCGATTGGCTTGCTGGGCACCTCTGACTAGCAATCTCCCACTTGACCTAAAGCCAATCACCTATGTGTCTGATCCCCATCAGACCCCTGTGACGCTCAAAACAAATCCGAGACAATGGCTTTGTTAGTGGATTTGCAATGTTATCTTCGGATGGAACTCTTTCCACTACTACATCTCCTCGGGTCATGATCTCTCTGATAAGGTGGAACCTCCTCAGAACATGCTTAGATTTCTGATGAGACCTAGGTTCCTTTGCTTGAGCAATCGCCCCGTTGTTGTCGTAATATAGGGAGATCGGCTCTTCGCTACCCAACACGACTCCCAAATCTGTGATGAACTTCTTCACCCAAACTCCCTCCTTTGCTGCATCTGATGCAGCAATGTACTCCGCCTCTATGGTCGAAGTCAAGAAGTGGTATCTTGCTTGGAACTCTTCCAAAGACACACGCTCCTCCATTCAAGGTGTACACATACCCTCAATTGACTTGCTATCATCGACATCGGTGAAAACTTGAGTCGGTATAGGCTTCAACCTTAAGGCTATTACCTCCATATACTAGTAAAAGATCCTTAGTCCTTCTCAAGTACTTAAGGATACACTTTTTCTTGTTTCCAAAGGTTCCAAGCCCGGATCCTCACTTTGATACACTGCTTTCGTGACACTCAAAGCATGCTTATATCTCGCCCTAGGACATAGCATGACATATATGATAGACCCTATTGCTGAGGCATAAGGTATCATATTCATGTTTGCCCTTTCTTTCTGAGTCTTTGGGGACATACTGTAGAAAGCGATATCCCATGTCTCATCCAGTATGAGACCTCTCTTTGAATTTTCCATGCCAAACCTTTTGACAATGGTTTCTATGTACCTGGACTGGGACAAGCCAAGCATCCTCTTGGATCTATCTCTATAGATTCTAATCCCCAAAATATAGGATGCTTCCCCTAAGTCCTTCATGGAGAAGTGTCTAGATAACCAAGCCTTTACTGTGGATAGCATTCCTACGTCATTCCCAATGATCAGGATATCATCCACATATAACACCAAAAATGTGATAGCGCTCCCACTTACCTTTCTGTGTACACAAGGCTCATATTCGTTCTTAACGAAGTCATAAGATCTGATTGCCTCATCAAATCTTATGTTCCAACTTCGGGAAGCTTGCTTTAATCCATAAATGGATTTAAGCAACCTACACACCTTATCTGGACAGTTCTTGGACACGTATCCCTTAGGTTGCATCATATACACCTCCTCCTCGAGGTTCCCATTGAGGAAAGCAGTTTTCACATCCATCTGCCAGATCTCATAATCATAGTGTGCTGCAATAGCCAATAGAATTCTGATGGATTTTAGCATTGCTACGGGTGTGAAGGTTTCGTCATAGTCAACACATTGCCTTTGACGATACCCCTTAGCCACTAGCCTTGCTTTATAGGTCTCTACCTTTCCATTTACTCCGATCTTTTTCTTAAAGATCCACTTGCAACCGATGGGTACAATACCTTCGGGCGCATCAACTAGGTTCCAAACCTTATTGGAGTACATAGAATCCATCTCAGAATTCATGGCTTCTTGCCACTTCCCGGAGTTTATACTCATAATAGCCTCCTCGTAGGTCTGAGGATCAATATCCTCTGCATCCTCTCCTCTAATATGTCTCACATATCTCTCAGGAGGATGGGAAACTCTATCAGATCTGTGTAAAGTTGAAACTTGTGTATTAGGTACCTGAACAGACTCGGGCTGTAGAGTGGTGCTTGAGCTTGGTTCTCCAACCTCGCTCAATTCTATCATTCTCCCACTATCTCCGCCAAGAATGTGTTCCTTCTCAAGGAACACTGCTCTCTTAGCTACAAAGACCTTTTGGTCCTCGAGATGATAGAAATAATACCCAGAAGTTTCCTTGGGGTATCCCACAAATTTGCATCGCTCATTCCTTGATTCTAACTTATCGGGGTTGTGTCTTTTAACATGTGCAGGGCAGCCCCAAATCTTAACAACCTTAAGATCAGGTTTTTTCCCTTTCCATATCTCATATGGTGTAGATACTACCGACTTAGTTGGAACTCTGTTCAGAAGGTAAGCTGCGGTTTCTAGGGCATATCCCCAGAATGAGATGGGTAGGTCAGCGAAACTCATCATGGACCGTACCATATTTAATAATGTACGATTTCTCCTTTCAGAGACACCATTGAGCTGAGGTGTATAAGGAGGTGTCCATTGGGATAATATCCCATGGTCCTTGAGGAACTGAGTGAACTCTGTACTTAAGTACTCACCTCCTCGATCTGATCGAAGAGTTTTGATACTCTTTCCAATCTGGTTCTCCACCTCATTCTTATACTCTCTAAATTTCTCAAAGGCCTCGGACTTGTACTTCATTAAGTACACATATCCATACCTTGAGAAATTATCAGTAAATGTAATGAAGTAGGAGTAACCTCCAATGGTATGAGTTGACATGGCTCCACATACATCACTATGTATGAGTTCCAACAACTCAGTGGCTCTCTCTCCAGTTCCACTAAACGGAGAGTTGGTCAGTTTTCCACGAATGCAAGGCTCACAAGTTGCATATGACACATAGTCGAATGGATCTAGATATCCATCATTTAGCAACTTTTGAATCCTTCTTTCATTGATGTGACCTAGCCTACAATGCCACAGGTATGCACTGTTCAACTCATCTCGTTTCCTTTTGGACACATTTACATTCATGATATGTGGAGTGGTGTCTAATATAAATAAACCATTATGCAATGTTCCTTTCATGATGATCTTATCATCTAATAATATCGAACAACCATTGTTCTCAAAAACAAATTTATATCCACTAACTGTTAAACATGAAATGGAGATAATGTTTTTGATAATATAAGGAACAAAATAACATGCATCTAATGCAATAAAAGCTCCATTAGGCAGATGTAGGGCGACCTCGCCAACAGCTACTACAACAACTTTTGCTCCATTACCCATCTTGAGGTCCATCTCGCCTCTCTCTAGTCTCCTAGGCCTTGCCAGAACCTGTAACGAATTGCATATATGATAAGCACTACCGGTATCCAATACCCATATGTTATCATAAGAGTCTGACAAATGGAGACTGATCATGAATGTACCTGAAGCTTCATCAAGCTTTTGTTTTGCCCTTTCTGCAAGGTACTCTTTGCAGTTTCTCTTCCAGTGCCCATCTTTACCACAGTGGAAGCACTGGCATTTGTCCTTTGCTGGGTCTTTCTTAGCAACCTTTGCTTTACTTGGTTTGACCTTGCCCTTTCCCTTCTTAAGGGACCTTTCTGCTTTCCTTTTCCTTTTGGTCTCACCAGTGTAGAGAACTGGCTTCTCTTTCTTGATAGTACTCTCTGCCTCCCTCAACATATTGAGAAGCTCTAGGAGAGTCACTTCAAGCTCGTTCATATTAAAATTCATTATGAACTGTGAAAAGGAATCTGGTCGGGACTGAAGCACAATGTCCACACACAAGTTATCCTCTAGGACCATTCCTAGACCTGTGAGTTTCTCTATACACTCAATCATCTTTAGGACATGGTTCTGAACCGATGTCCCCTCAGTCATCCTAGCGCGGAAGAGGCTCTTAGATATCTCATATTGCTGAGTCCTTCCCTGTTCCTCAAATAATTTACGGGCATGTAGGAGAATGGATTTGGCATCCATCTTTTCATATTGTCTCTGTAACTCAGGAGTCATAGAGCTCAATATATAGCACTGAGCAAGAGTGGAGTCATCAATGTACTTCACGTAGCGAGCGATCTCATCCTCGTTTGCCCCTTCTTCGGGTGCAGGCATCACTATATCAAGGACGTACACGATTTTCTCCGCTGTGAGAACAATTCTCAAGTTACGGAGTCAATCCGTATAATTTGGACCAATGAGGCGGATGACATCAAGTATGCCACGCAAGGGATTTGAAAGCGATATTTTCTGAAAATAAAGATGCAGCAGAAATGAATAACATGCAAAAAAAAAAAGAAGAAGATGAGAGACGTAGAGGAGTACCTCTATATTACATTAGACTAAAAGTATATTATTACTGTAGTTTTCATATGTATTATATTAATTTTAATTTTTTACAATGATTTTTTTAAAACCACTGTTATAGATAACTTCCACTATTATTAAGAAACAACAAGAAAAGATATTTTATAGATCAGATCGTAAAGAAACCACAAGGAAAGAAAGGCGTTGTAAGAAGCGCAAGGAAAGCTGGAGGTTGTATATTTTCTAACTCGTAATTCTCTTTCTTCCCTACCCCCACTTCTCCTCTGGAGACTTCTTCCGTCTCCTCTTACGACGCATCTTTACGACCCATCTTTCCTCCGCGGCTTCCTCTCCTTCCGTCGGTGGATTCCTGCCCCCTCCCCCCCTGCTTCGTCTATTGAAAACGAGTTAGCTGTCTACGCGAGTCACCTTCTTCTAAGCTCCGGTGGACGACACGGCATTCTCTTTCATAGGTCCACGATAGCACAAAGTAGAGCACCATCTTAAGCCAAAGCAAAACGAGTGTATTAATCAAATAATGTGGTACCACCCACAGAGCTCATTCATCGAACATAAAACACAGAAAGTCTACGTTGGTTACACATAAACAAAAGGTGTAGTCCAGACCAAATAACAAATATATATGAGGCATAATATGGAGCTAACAAAAATGAATTAATCAAATACTTTATCATCAGGCCAAATTAACAGGACACATGCGGTAGGTAGGTTTAACCTGAGGATGGATTGACCGGCAACATAGATGTCAAATGTATAGCATATGTTGACGTGTTTCTTTTGCTCGGATGATGATTTAAGATGTATGTGAAGGATGTAAATTTGGCATTGATCGAGGATATTTTGGTTTTATCCAGTTGGTAGACACCTATATCACACATGTCACCACTCTAGTTGGAGTCACACCCAAGCTTGAAAGCGATATAAAACGACATAGCCCGACTCATAAACGGTTGTCTCGAAGCGACATCACTTGGCTCAAAAATAATACAAAGCAGAATCCACATCGCTCGAAATCGCATGAAGCAACACCTGAAAGTGAGGAGCCAATCCTGCATAGCACGGGATTAGAACAGTCATCCCATAATATACGAACTACCCACTTGAAATATTGACGGATACTAACAATCTACAAATAGTCGATCCCCGGAGAGGTGTAAAAGCTACCCCCAAGCAAACTCAGTCATACAGCTTATATTATTGTCTTTTCTTCTTCGCTAATTTAAGCATCGTAGGGGCTGCTCTAAGCAACCCCCGGCATCGACCTGTCATGCAAGATTGTCAACCGTCCGAAGACACCCGGATGACCCAATCCCCAAGGAGGAATCTTGTAATAAGGAAGATCCCAGTCTACCTATCCGGCCATCTCGAATCGGGTCTTCATCAATAGAACGGCTTCCGACTAGATAGCCTATGTGGTCTCACGTCACTAACTCTCACATGTCAGCTAGGAAGAGGTATCCGAATTTCTCTGCACCTTTGGCAGTGAACTAACTATGCCAACTCACTTGACAATGATACTCATGGCACTATTATTTTGATGCTAGAGAAAGGTTCTAACATCATAGGTATATCCTTCTGTTACTCATCCCAACAAAAGTTCGAATGAAGAGACGTTATCTCCAGTCCCAAGCCCTCTTGAGAAGAGAAGGCACGTACCCTATTTCAATAGAACGACACCTTTGCCTCAGCCTAGGCACTGGGGCCTTACTAACACCTACTCAATGATCCAAGGCTCTCCTACCCCTCCCCCCTCGGGACTAGAGACAAGCCCCTTACTCATCCCATCAAAAGCATTCCTGAGCCTCACTAAGTGAGTCCAAACTCTTACCAACATGATGCAAACTATCATCTTATTTTTCTCTCAATTGACTCAGCCAGTAACCTTGGCACAACGGCTCACCAACTGCACCTCTTCTTCCCAAAGTCCAATCGGAGAGTTCATACCTCATCTTCCAAATATCTCTTCAGCCAAGAGGGACCAATGGCCCTACGCTACACTTTCTAACAACGGAGTGCAGGATACCGCCAAGACACGTCATAGTCTTGCTAGAGTTTAAGGCCCACTCTTAGGAATATTGGAAAAAATTTGGGTAAAAAAGCTTCATGAATATATAATATTGGTAAAATTTAAAACTTTTTTACTATATGATTTCATTTATTTATTTATGTATCTAATTATTATTATTCACTCTATGCTGACGTCTAACTTATAGAGAAACACTAGGAAGAATATATTTTATATTTTTATGATATTGTGTTATTCAAAACTTTCAAAGAATAGTTGTTTTGTTTGGATCTGTGTATGACATTGGATGTACTTGAATATTGGTATTGTAATTTTTATATAAATTGATATGGTTAATGGAAGAATATTGTCTTTCTTTTATGTGAATTGTGAGTTACCATTAGTATTAGAAAAGAGATAGAAAAGAAATTACTGAAAAAGTTGGATTGTATTCATATATCTCTCTCCTATTTATACAAGTTGGGAGGGAGGATTTTCCTCAACAGATTAGAGGATTTCCCTCAATAGAACAGAGAGACATCCTCATATAGTTAAGAAAATCTTATCTGCTATCATGCCCATGCTCCTATCAAAAACGCTAATCTTGGACCGATGTAATGCAAAAAGGTAGCGAGCAAGAGGCTTCGTGAGTGAGTCGGCTAACTGATCAGCCGAATGGACATGAGAAACTCGTAGTTGACGGTGGACAACTTGATCTCACACAAAATGGAAGTCGATAGCAATATATTTCATGCGGGAGTGGAACACCGGATTAGCGCACAGATAGGTAGCTCCGACATTGTCATAATATACTATAGGAGTAGAGTTGATGTTGAGTTCTTTAAGCAAATTTGTGACCCAATTGAGTTCTGCAGTGGCAGTGGCGATGGCACGGTATTCAGCTTCAGTTGTAAACCATGCAACTGTCTTTTGCTTCTTAGAACTCCAACTGATTGAATTAGTGCCAAGGAAGATAATATACCCCGATGTAGATGTTCGATCATCAAAGTTGCCTGCCCAATCAGCATCGATAAAGGCATGAAGCTAAAGTGGAGAGTATTTACGAAGAAAGACACTATGATTGAGAGTCCCCTTAAGATATCGTAGGACTCGTTTGATCGCAGACCAATGCATAGTAGATGACCTCGACATAGACTGTGATAATTTGTTAACTGCAAATAAGATGTCGGGACGGGTGAGAGGTAAGTACTGTAGGGAACCAATGACTTGTCGGTATTGAGTGGGTTCCGTAGTAGGACTTCCATCAGATAATTTAAAAGAACCACTAGCAGATAGAGGAGTTGTAACCACATTTGTATCCTACATATTTGTTTTGGATAATAAATCTTGAATATACTTTCTTTGTGACAGAAAGAGACCAGAAGATGTGAATATAGCTTTTACACCTATAAAGTAGTTCAAGGGTCCTAGATCTTTGAGCGAGAATTGATCTGCCAAATGTTTGATGAATGCTTGGATTTCTACAGGGTTGTTGCCTATGACAATGATGTCATCCACATAGATTAGAATATATATTGTGTAGCTATGGTATTGTCTCAAAAATAATGAGGAATCAGATTTGGAGTTGAGAAAGCCAACTGAAGTCAGAAAAGAGCTTTTTGAGGTACCAAGCTCTTGGAGCTTGACGAAGTCCATAAATAGCTTTTTGAGGTTTACATACATGCCATGGATACTAGGAGGTTGTTACATAAAAATATCTTCAGTTAGAGTCCCTTGTAAAAATGCATTATTAACATCCAATTGGCGTAATTGCTAACCCTTAGTGGTGGCGAGACTTAGGATAAGTCTGATTGTAGTGGGCTTAACAATGAGACTAAATGTCTTAGTAAAATCAACTCCAAGTCTTTGATGAAACCCTTTGGTGATGAGGCATGCCTTATATCGGGCAATAGAGCCATCGGGGTTCCACTTAACTCGAAAAACCCACTTACACCCGATGATGTTTTGTATATTATGAAAGGGTACTAGATCCCATGTTGAGTTATGGAGGAGGGCGTTATATCCCTCACACATTGCGGTACACCAATGCGGAGATTTTTGGGCTTGAGTGAAGGTGGTGGGTTCAACGGTGGTGGATGAGGAATCCACGATAGCATAAAGATCAAGGACCTGATGCGGTTTGAGAATACCACTCTTAGAGCGTGTTGTCACTACCTTAGCTGGAATTGCCTAAGGCGTGAGGCACCCTTGCGGCCAAAGACGCGAACTTAGCTTGCGTTGCCTAAGTCGCGAGTCACCCTTGTGGCAAAGACGCGAACTTAGCTTGCGTTGCCTAAGTCGCGCTTCGCCCTTGCGATCTTGCTCCGCAAGGATCAGCCCACTTTGTAACCTCTCGCAGGTCCCTAAGGACCTGTAAAAGAGAAAGAAGTTAGTTCGAAAGAACGAGCAACGGACAAGTCCCGAAGTCTCGAGAAAAGGGAAGCTTTACAAGCAATTCGACGAACACCCTGTGTGCACAAGAGAAAAGAGGGAGAGGGAGAAAAACAAGGTTTTCAAGGATGAACGAACAACTGCAAGCCCACAAACAGTCGCTCACCTGGTCCCGGGCGTAAAGACAAGTTCCCGTAAAGGTCACGTGCGAACTTGCGAAAGAGATCTCAACGCCCGGTATATAACCGAAGCCCCATCCAGCCATGTGCCACCTGGGGGGTTCCTGGGGTCTGAGATGGCTGACATTTTGGTGAGCGGAGGCAGTTCTCCGCTCACCTCCCACGGCACGCGAAAACGGAGTTGTTTTGGGCTGTTTTGCTCGGTTCGGTGAGCGGTCGCTTTGCAACGCTGCAGCTTGTTCGAACTTACATGTTTGCAAGCAAAATGACCCAAAACTAAGAGAAAACATGCTGCCAAGTAGCTGTACATGCAGGTGTGAGCGACGAACGGTTCGTTGAACGGAGGTGTTGCGGGTGCGCGACGACCGTTCGTGACATTCTCCCCCACTTAAACTATCGACGCCCTCGTCGACGCTTGTTGGTAGTTGTTGATGACTTCCTCTTCATGTCGCAGGGCGTCTTCAGGCTCCCAATTGGCTTCAGTTCGGGGAAGCTTTCGCCACTTCACCAAGTACTCTGTTTGCTCCGCTCCATTGGGTAGCTTCATCTTGCGATCCGCCAGAATGGTTTCCACTCGCTTCTCGTAGGAGGCCGTGATGGGAGGTAGCCGAGTTGGAACACTTCTGGAAGCATCTCGCGGATCCGAGTGGTAGGCTTTTAGGTTGCTGGCGTGAAGAACGTTGTGAATTTTGAATCACGCCGGCAGCTGCAACTTGTAAGAGACATTGCCTACCCTGCTGATAATTGGGAAGGGCCCTTCATACTTACGCACCAACCCTTTGTGGACTCTGTTCCTGAAGAATTGGAGTGATGCTGGTTGGAGCTTTACCAACACCAAATCGCCAACTTTGAACTCCTATGGTCGCCTTCCCAAGTCCGCCCACTTCTTCATCCGTTTTGCCGCCTTCTCCAAGTAAGCCCGTGCAATATCTGCATTTCGATGCCATTCCTTTGCGAAATGATAGGCCGATGGACTGCTCCCAGTATACCCAATCGCCATGGTGTGCGGAGTCGACGGTTGTTGTCCTGTGATAATCTCGAAAGGGCTCTTGTTGGATGCAGAGCTCCGCTGTAAGTTGTAGGAGAATTGGGCAATGTCCAACAGCTTCACCCAATCTCGTTGGTTGGCACTCACGTAGTGCCGAAGATATTGCTCCAAGAGCGAGTTTATTCTTTCAGTTTGGCTGTCCGTCTGGGGGTGGAGGCTTGTAGAGAAGTATAACTTTGACCCCAACAATTTGAATAGCTCGGTCCAGAATCGTCCCAGGAACCGAGCGTCTCGATCACTAATGATATTGTGCGGGACTCCCCAATACTTCACTACATTCTTCATCATCACCGGTAAGCCTCTTTTCTTTGAACAATGTAGGGGAGCAAAGAATGAAAGTTGCATACTTTGAAAACCGATCGACTACCACGGTATCGATCCGAGTCCCCACAGTGGCAAGCTTGATATGAAGTCTAAGGAAATGCTCTCCCACGGCCTTTCTGGTACGGGCAACGGCTCCAAAAGTCCCACCGGCTTCCGCTGCTCCACCTTGTCTTGTTGGCAAGTAAGGCATGTTCGAACATATTCCTCCACATCAATCCCCATCTTCGGCCAGTAAAAGGCCCTCTCCACGAGAGCTAACATTCTGTGAATGCCCGGGTGTCCAGCCCAAAGAGAATCGTGACACTCTTTTAAAAGTTCACGCCTTAAATTGTCCACTCAGGGAACATAGACCCTATTCCCTTTTGTGTAAACAAGTCCCTCTTGGACCCAAAATCGTCGTGCTTTGCCTTCTTTGATGAGCTACATCAGGATAACTGCCTGGGGATCACTATACAGTCCATCCTTGATTCGGGAAAGGAAGTTGGAGTGCAACTGACTTGCTTGGCCTCTGCCCTCCAGTTGTGCAGCATTCACGCATTCCACCTTCCTACTTAGCACATCGGCCACGACATTCGCCTTCCCAGGCTTGTACTCCATCGCCATTTCAAATTCAGCCAGGAAGTCCTGCCACCGTGCCTGCTTTGGGGAGAGCTTCTTCTGAGTTTGGAAATAGCTTCAGGCGATGTTGTTCATCCCTCGGACAAATCGCGACCGAGGAGGTAGTGTCGCCAAACTTCGCAGACAAGTGGATCACTCTCACATCTCTTTCTCATGCACTGGATACCGCCTCTCGGTCTCGTTGAGTTTGCGGCTCTCGTAGGCCACCGGATGACCTTCCTGCATGAGTACTCCCCCAATAGCGAAGTCCGAAGCATCTATATGGACTTCAAAGGGCTCTCCATAGTTTGGCAATTTGAGCACTAGTTCTTCTAGAACAGCAGCCTTGAATCTTGGAATGCTATCTCACATTTGTCGGACCACTTCCAAGCTGCTCCTTCTTCAAAGAACTCCGTCGATTGGGGTTGCCCGCTTGAATATCCCGCAATGAAGCGTCGATAGTAGTTGAAAAACCAAGGAAGGATCTCAACTCGGCACCTTCTTTGGAGTTAAGCCATTCATAATCTGCTTGCACCTTCGACTTATCCATCCGAATGGAGCCATCACCGATTCGATGCCCCAAGAATAGGATCTCAATCTGAGCAAAGTAACATTTCTCCCTTTTTACGAATAGAGTGTTCTCCTTGAGAACCTTGAAAATCGTCCGAAGGTGCTTTACGTGCTCCTCGAGCGTTTGGCTGTAGACGACGATATCGTCCAAGTAGACGACCACGAACTTATCCAAATACTCTTTGAATAGCTGGTTCATGAGAGTACAGAATGTGGCCGGAGGCGTTGGTTAAGCCGAAAGGCATCACCAAGAACTCAAACGCTCCATATCTTGTCACACAGGTAGTCTTTGCCGTTAAGCCTTCAAAGAATGCGCGCACTGCCAATACCAATACCAGGCCAAGGTCGAAGTTTTGAAAAATACTTTGCCTTGCCCAATTGATCGAACAAGTCTGCAATGAGCAAGATGAGATACTTGTTCTTCACCGTCACTTTGTTGAGGGCTCGATAGTCGATACATAATCGGAGGCTCCCATCTTGTTTCTTCTGGAAGAGGACTGAGCTCGAAGGTGCTTTTAGAGCTGCGGATGAGACCACCGCTTAGCAGTTCACCTAATCGCTTCTTGAGTTCTGCCAACTCGGTGGAGGCATGCGGTAGGGTGGTCTTCTTGGAGGCTTTACTCGGCTCCAAACGATACTATGATCCACGCCTCCTGCGCATGGCGGAAGAGTCTTCGCAACTTCGGGTGGCATGACGTCTTTGAACTCTTTCAGGACGTTCGCCACCACAGCAGGTTCTTGAATGGCCTCCTCGTTGAGTGGCTCTAGCTTCATAGCAGCCACGAATGTCAGTTCGCCTTTTCGCACCCCTTTCTTCAATTGTAATGCCGAAATGTGTGGGGCTCCTTGGTTCCTCTCCGAGAGACGGAACCACGCAGGGTCATTGCCTCCCATCATACATAGGGAGTTCAAGAACGGCATCGGCACCAACCGCCAAGATGCATAAACTCCATTCCAAGAATCACTTGAAGTCGCCCAGCTGGCACGGCCATCATGTTGGTGTTTCCGCCCAAGTCCCGATTTTGATGGGAACTCCCTTCGCCAACCCGGAGATTCGCCTAGCCTCCGAAGTTCACCTTCTTCATTCGGCTTGGGCTCTTCTCCAAGGTCAACCCAAGTCGCTGTGCTTCACGATCGGCTTTCGAAGTTGTGGGTAGCGCCGTGTCTACCATTGCATGTGTCGTTTGGCCATTCAACTTGATGTCCACATACATCGGTTCACTACTTCCTGCTTTTAGTACCTTGGTCTTCATGTTCTCCCCCACTTGACCCCGCATAGCGTTCAACAGACGCATCACTCCCATTCGGGGTCCTTGCGACTCCTCATCATCGTGGCTTTGGATTCAGAATCTGCTTGAGCTAAGAGCAACGACTTTGCCCTTGTCCGATCGGGGAGGGTGGATGGAAGCCGTCAAAGCATTGAGTGCCTGTTACGTGGGCACTCCTTTACCATGTGCAGTCCTCCACACAAGAAGCATCCTCCAGGTTTTGAGGCCTTGCCTTTAGGGTTCGCCCCTTTGTGGGAGCTCTTCTTCTTTTGTTCGCCCCGAGCTCCTTCCCTCGAGAATGTTTTGGAGGGCGATTTCCTCAAGATTGTTTCCTTCTCACTGGGTCTTGAGAGGAAACAAAGTCGGTGAGCCCTTTCTGCAGCAGCAATTGCCCCACCACACATCGGTAACATTCCTTCCGATTTAGCTCCTGTTGAGCCCATGGTTTCAAACCATCGAGGAAGCTGAACAACTTGTCCTTCTTGGACATGTCCCAGTATGTCCAGCATTAATGCAGAAAAACTGCTTCACATAGTCTCGGATGGTGGTACTTTGGCGGAGTTGTCTCAACTTCCTTCTTCTTGCGACGAACTCTGTGTTCTCCGGTAGGGAACTGAGTTCTCAACTCCCTTCAAGTCTTCCCATGTGTCGACTTCGACACCGACCTTGTTGGATCTCCTCCCAACGAAGTTCGCCACCAAAGTTTCGCATCTCCGCTCAGATACATTGTTGCTATAGAAACTTTGGTATCTTCGAATCGGCCTCAGAGTTCGGAAGTATTGCTCCATGTCGAATGAAAAGTTCTCGAGCTCCTTGGCATCTCTGGCCCCTCCATATCCATGAGGCTCAAAAAGCCCTCAAATTTTGTGGCGGTGCCCGGCGGGTGTTGCCTCCTCCCAAGCATTTAGTGTTCTTGTAAGCATGGCCACCTTTGCGGTGAGTTCCATACAACATCCTGTAAGTGTTGCACGGAGTCTTTGGTGTCATCGACAGTCGGTCGATCGACTAGGGCCTCGACCTTGTCGATCCTAGACTCCGCTTCCTCTTGCGAAGCTCTCTACCCCAACAAGTCTTTGTTGGTCATGGTAGAGTTCCTCCATGCTCGCTTCCCGAGAACATCCAGGCGGGCCTCCGCCATCGTGAGTCTCTCCTTATGACTCTTTTTTCCCGTTAGCGCACCATTATTGCTTCCTCCGCCATGGAGAGTTGCCAACTTCTCGCTCATCCTGTTCGCTGCCGCCCTCTTGAGCGGCTCCAACAAAGATCGCGAAATGAAGTGCACATGCAGCCCACCTGCGGCTGCTTGGGGCAAGGGTCCAGCTTGCCCGTCTTGCTTTGATTCGCCACGATGCTTTGCCATGGCCGAAGTTCTGCGTTCGTTCTGTTCGATCGAAGAGCTTGCCCGCTCGATACCACAATGTCACTACCTTAGCTGGAATTGCCTAAGGCGTGAGGCACCCTTTGGGCCAAAGACGCCGAACTTAGTTCGCGTTGCCTAAGTCGCTGAAGTCACCCTTAATGGCAAAGACGCGAACTTAGCTTGCGTTGCCTAAGTCGCGCTTCGCCCTTGCGATCTTGCTCCGCAAGGATCAGCCCACTTTGTAACCTCTCGCAGGTCCCTAAGGACCTGTAAAAGAGAAAGAAGTTAGTTCGAAAGAACGAGCAGCGGACAAGTCCCGAAGTCTGAAAAGGGAAGCTTTACAAGCAATTCGACGAACACCCTGTGTGCACAAGAGAAAAGAGGGAGAGGGAGAAAAACAAGGCTTTCAAGGATGAACGAATAGCTGCAAGCCCACAAACAGCCGCTCACCTGGTCCCGGGCGCAAAGACAAGTTCCCGTAAAGGTCACGTGCGAACTTGCGAAAGAGATCTCAACGCCCAGTATATAACCGAAGCCCCATCCAGCCATGTGCCACCCGGGGGGTTCCTGGGGTCTGAGATGGTTGACGTTTTGGTGAGCGGAGGCAGTTCTCCGCCACCTCCCCGCGGCACAAAAAAAACGGAGCTGTTTTGGGCTGTTTTTTGGGGCTGTTTTGCTTTCGGTTCGGTAAGCGGTCGCTTTGCAACGCTGCAGCTTGTTCGAACTTACATATTTGCAAGCAAAATGACCCAAAACTAAGAGAAAACATGCTGCCAAGCAGCTGTACATGCAGGTGTGAGCGACGAACGGTTCGTTGAACGGAGGTGTTGCGGGTGCGCGACGACCGTTCATGACAGTGTGGTCATAGGATAGTTGGAGACTATGGGACCGTGAGGCTGTGTTGTTGGAAGAAGTGGCTGAGAGTCATTGACACAGGACGGGTCAGGTGGAGGTACGTAAGGATCACTTGGCCAAGAAGGAGGTAAAGATAATGATTGTGATCCTGAACCAAGTACCCCAATAATTGGAGAAGAGAGAAGTGGAGTAGGAATGGGCAATTGCTGAATCAGAGGAGTGGAATAGTGTGGATCATGAGAGGAGGAACTGGACGATGTCATGGGAAGCTCCTCCGGTTGGATAAGAGGTATACCCCAATGAGAAATGGTTAATGAGGTGGTTTGTATGGTAGGAGAGGTAGGGTTGTGACAAGGAAAGACAAAATTAACAAAAATAATGTAACGCGATATAAAAATTTTGTGAGTGTGGAGATTATAGCAGCGAAAAGCATTATATTCAAGAGAGTAACATATAAAAACGCAAGGATTAGATCGTGATGATAACTTGTGAGAGGCATAGGGATGCAACCATGGATAACATAGACAACCAAATATTATGAGTTTACGAAGGTTTGAGGGTTTCTGAAATAGTGAGTCAAAGGGGGATTAGTATTGTAGGACTGGTGTAGGCATTCTATTAATAAGCTAGACGGCAGTTTGAAAGGCTGTCGTCCAAAAGTTTGAAGGCATGGAAGCCTGATAGAGAAGTGTGAGCCCAGTTTCTACTATATGTCGATGTTTGCGTTCGATCGAGCTAATAAGTTGAGGAGTATGCAGGGGAGACTTGAGGTGTTGGATACCACAAGCTGAGAGATATGATGCCGAGGCTTGATATTCACTGCCACTATCAGAGTAAACCATTTTGATGATAGACTGAAAGTGATTTTCGACCAACTTTTGAAAAGTGGGAAAGATGGTCGAAATGTCAGATTTATGATGAAGAGGATATAACCATGTGTACTTAGTGAAGCGATCTACAAAAATTACATAAAATCTGAATTTATCAAAAGATAGGATTGGGGCAGGGCCCCAAATATTTGTATAAATAATTTCAAATAGTTTAGAGATGGAAATAGAAGATGAGCCAAATAGTTGTCGATGACTTTTATTACTAAGACCTGCATCACAATGCATTATAGAACTATGTGATTTAGAAATAGAAGGAGAGAAACTAGATAGTAATTTATGCTGAATAAGGGACGAGGGATGATCAAGACGACAATGCCACATATCAACTGGAGCCACAATGGAAGAATGAACAGTGGGCTGGGTTATTTGTGGAGCTGCCGGCCATTCGAAAATGTTTCCTCTATTCGGGCCCTGGATCAAGGATGCCCCCGTGCTCAAGTCCTTAACAAGAAAGAAACCAGGAAAGAATTTAATTGAAGTATTGTTATTTTTACAAAACTGAGAAATAGAAATGAGGTTGTGTTTAATATTAGGGGTACATAAAACATCATCGAGTGTAAATATAGTAGTATTAGAAGTAAGCGTTGTGGAACTAGTATGAGTTATAGGAAAGCTGTTACCGTCACCGATGATTATGTCTTTATCGCCACCATAGGGATTGTGAAGAGACAGATTCTGAAGATAAGAGGTGATGTAATAGGAGGTGTCAAAGTCCACAATCCAGTTGGGCTGGCTAATCATCGGAGTAGTGAGGAGATTTGCCTGAGTCTAGTGTGACAGAGCAAGAAGGCGAGGTCGAGACTGACAAATTTTAGTGGAGTGTCTGATTTTATCACACAGCTAGTAGATGATCCATTGTTGGTGGCTTGAAGGAGCAGGGTGCCAAGGTGGATGAGTATTAGAGTTACCATTTTGCGAGAAGTTAGGAGGATAAGGGGGGTGTTGCATGGGACCCATAGGATCAAGAATACTTTTCGTGATGCTCGGAGGGTACCGAGTGTTCTTCCTCTTAGACTTATAATTGACTTGAGCTGTGATAGACGGTCCGGGCAGTTTGTCCGCACGCTTCAAATATATCTCATAGTCAGTCAACTTGTCATAGAGTTCTTCAAAGGAGACTGGCGAGTCGCGTGCCTAAATTACAGCAGCCAACTCCTTGTAGTCGTCTCCAAGACCATTTAGGGTATGGATGATGATCTCCTTGTCACATAGGGAATGATCTATCAAAGCCAAGTCATCAATGATAACTTTGATATTTTGTAGATAATCAATGATAATACTTTCCTCTTGTTTGGTCACCATCAGCTTGGATAGAAGACTGAGCTTATGATTACGCGAATGATTCACCAAGGTTATTTGCAGTTTAGACCATGCATCGGCAACAGTCACACATGCAAAAATTAATGGAGTGACGAATCCAACAACTGAGGCTTGAATAGCTTGGAGGATGAGACGATCTTGACGGAACCATAATTGTGAGCTAGATTAGGTTCTCCGGGGATATTGAGTATGGTTGGCGGATAACTGAATGAGCCGTCAACGTAACCTAGCAAGTCGTATCCAAATAAAATATTAAAAAATTAAGCTTGTTAGGACGCATAGTTACTACCCTTTGATAATTTGAAAGGGATTAATGTGGCTGCATTGATGGAGATAAGCCCTATAGGAGAAGAACTATGAGTCCCTATAGAAATAGGAACTGGAATATCAGAAGAAGATAACGAAGACATCCTAGCCCACTTTTTTTTTCTTTTTTTTTTTACAGCAGTGCTTCACGGTGGATGGAGGAAATGAGTGAGAAGAGTAGCTGGAAGATGGAGGAAGTGGGGAAGGAAATGAGTGAGAAGAGTAGCTACTGCTACATCTGCAGATTGCTGCGGCTGTGGCAGTGGCTGTAGCTGTGGATGCTTGCTGCGACTGCAACTGCAGAAGCTGCTACAGCCGCTGAAGACTGCTGCGGCAGCGAAAATTGTTACTGCAGCGAAGATTGCTGCGGCAGCGAAGACTGTTGGTAAAGACTGCAGCTGCTGTAGCTGCTACAGATTGCTGCAGCTGCAGCTGCTGAAAACTGCTGCTGCAGCGATGAGGAAGCTGCAGTGATACTGCAGCAATGTTAAAGAAATCTGCAGCGATGCTGCAGCAGGAGAAATTTGTGAGAAATCTGCTAAAGCTGTGTCGGCCTTAATGCAGGAAGCAGCAACAGCAGCAGATGCAGCGAAAGCTGCTGCGGTAAGGAAGCAAGATGCAGCGGCAGATGGAAGCAGCTGCTGCTGCAAGAACTGCAATCGTTCGCCGCAGGAAAGCAATGATGGCTGTGCGGCAAGGATGGTAGCAGCGGCGCTTCTCGCTCGAGCGAGATGCGGGAATGAGGAGAAGAGGTCGTTGGTCGGGGAGCAGTTGCGAGGACGACGGCCACCACGGTAGCGTATGCGAGGTTCTTGCGAGGGCGGGAGGTGACCGAGCGATCGGCGAGTTCAGACCAGCTACGGTGCTCCAAGAGGCAGCAGAAGGCTTCAACAGAGCTGCCTACATCCGCTAGAGAGAAGGCTCTGATACCATATTAAAAAAGAGATAGAAAAGAAATTACTGAAGAAGCTTATTGTATTCATATGTCTCTTTCTTATATTTATAAGAGTTAAGAGTGAGGATTTTTCTCCTCAATAAAATAGAGAGATATCCTCGTATAGTTGAGGAATTATCAATTAGTATATCATAGTAATTTGTATACTGTTATGGTTGTCTTTTATTGGATAAAAAGTATCTCTTTATGTAATTGAATCGTAACAAAAATATGTGAATTATTACTATGATTATCCTTTTCGGGTAAAAGTATATATTACTGCAGTTGAATAATTATAGTAATAACTAAACTATTATTGTGGTTGTCCTTTGTGTGACAAAAGTATCTATTACTGCAGTTGAATAATCACAGTAATAACTAAGTTATTAATATGGTTGTCCTTTACAGGGTAAAAATATATATTAATAATCGTAGTAATAACTAAACTATTAATGTGGTTTTCCTTTGTAGAATAAAAATATCTGTTACTGCAGTTGAATAATCATGATAATGACTAAACTATTACTATAGTTTTTATTTACAGAATAAACGTATCTATTACTATAGTTGTGGAACCACAGTGATATATGAACTCTAGGGGTTGAGGGTGTGTGTTAGAGCATCATAACGTTGACACGTATAGACGCACCTCGCCTATAAAAGGACAGGATCTCTTCACACTCCCTGTAGATTTCGCAGCGCGATCGGATTAAAGACAGAGCCTGCAGCAATCTTGGATCACGGTGCTTAGCAGATCAAACAAGATCTCTGAACGGATGGCATCAAAAGGTACGCATCGTATAATTAGATCTATGCATTAATTTCAAATCCTGGCATTTAGGTTATTTTCGCATTATTGACATAGCATAATTACAGATCTTTATGCTTAAAATTGGTATCAGAGCCGCCGCCGTCGCCGCCTGCACGAGCGGCGCGCTATGCGTTCGCCTGCGGCCCGACCACTGTCTTGGGGTTGCCGCCGGCGGTTCTAGCCCAGCGCTGGCCACTTTGCCGCGAACGACATCGTCGCCATTGGGCTGCTACTCTCCGCTCACGTCGCGCCGCCGCTGCGGGCGGTTCCTACCTGTGGACGGCGCACACGGCGGTTCCTGCCTGTGGGCGGCGGCTCTGATACCAATTGTAAGCATAAAATATGTAATTATGCTATGTCAATAATGCGGAAATAACCTAAATGCCAGGATTTGAAATCAATGCATAGATCTAATTATACGATGCGTACCTTTTGATGTCATTCGTTCAGAGATCTTGTTTGATCTCTGAACGGATGGATTCAAAAGGTACGCATCGTATAATTAGATCTATGCATTGATTTCAAATCCTGGCATTTAGGTTATTTCTGCATTATTGACATAGCATAATTACAGATCTTTATGCTTACAATTGGTATCAGAGCCCGGTTTTTTGAAATCATGCATTAGATCTGTAAATTAATTTATGATGCATAATTACCTTTATCTTCCAAGAACTGCTAAGCAGTAATGGTCACCGTCGACCTCGCTGCAAATCTGCGGTTACGCCGAGTAGCGTGCGCATCACAGAACCCGTCCCATATGCGGACATCATAGAACCCGTCCCATATGCCGACATCACAGAACCTGTCCCATATGCGGGCATTACAGAATCCGTCCCATACGCGGGCATTACAGAATCCGTCCCGTACGCGGGCATTACAGAACCCGTCCACACGACGACATCATAGAACCCCGTCCGTGCGACGGTATCATAGAACCCCGTCCGTGTGATGGCATCATAGACATCACAGAACCCCACACGGCATCACAGAACCCCGTCCGTGCGACAGTCGGCCACACGCAGGCAGACAGCCACGCACGGGCAGGAACCGCCGAAGAGGCGGTGGCCGTGCGTTGGCAACAACCGCGGCCAGCCGTGTGCGCCGTCCACAGGCAGGAACTGCCGCAGCGGCAACGACCGCGCGTGAGTAGTAGCAGCCCCGCGGCGGCGACAGCCGCCGGCGGGTAGTGGCCGCGCCACAATTAGAACCGCTGCCGTTGGCAACCCGCGCACTGACAAAGCAACCACGCACAAGCTAGAACTGTTGTCGGCAATCAGCGTCTGAGACAAAGAGCGCCGCTAGAGCTAGAACTGAATGGCGAGCGCACAAGACCTGGCCGTATGAAGCAGGCGGCGGCAATGTTATTTCGCAGGCGGCGGCGGCGGCTTTGATACCAATTGTAAGCATAAAGATCTGTAATTATGCTATGTCAATAATGCGAAAATAACCTAAATGCTAGGATTTGAAATCAATGCATAGATCTAATTATACGATGCGTACCTTTTGATGCCATCCGTTCAAAGATCTTGTTTGATCTGCTAAGCACCGTGATCCAAGATTGCTGCAGGCTCCGTCTTTAATCCGATCGCGCTGCAGAATCTACAGGGAGTGCGGAGAGTAGACCCTTTCTCCTCTCTTCCTATCCTTTCACAGGACCCACATAGATTGATGGATTTGAGGAGAAGGTTTTGGGGAGAGAGTCGAGGAGAATAACAGAATCCCTCAACGGAGAGGTGCATCTATACGTGTCAACGTTATGACGCTCTAACACACCCTCAACCCCTAGAGATCCTATCCTTTTATAGGCGAGAGCAGAGGGTCTACGGTGAGATCTCAGAAGATTTCCTCCCATCAAGGATATCTCCGAGGAATCATTCCGTAGTGGACTTAGTCTATTGGCTAAAATATCTGAACGGAACCCAATTAGTTATTCTATTATATATCTTATTCAATTATAAAAAGGCCACATATTCTAACATTCTCCCACTTGGCCCATTAATTGATAAGATATAAAAGAGATACAAAATCAAAACAAACAAAACAAAATTTGTTTAAAAAACAATTTTACCTAATTGGATTCCAAGAAATTTTGAAAAGCATTTTATACATGGTCATATTTTTAAAAAATAAGCCAATAAGTCCAATAAACACAATAATACTATATTAAGTCCAACTATCAATGCGAGTCATAGCGGTTGTATTTCATCAATGTCATACTCCCTTCTATGTACCACAACATTGTTAGTCTTTCCTAACATAGTCCATAATGACCCCTGTAATTTATCTTATCAAGACAATCCTATTATTACATTCAATCATAATATGCATAAACATAAATGTAAACAGGATAGCAGAAACATATAACTTTAATTAAGTAAAATGTCAATAATAACATCCACATAAACATGCATCACCATATCCTTTATGATTTGCTCACAAGCCCCATTCTAAGAACATGTTCTTTGAATATTTTTCACTATAAGGCTTTTGTCAATGGATCAGCAATCATCATAGTGGTGCTCAAGTTCTCAATTGACACTTGCTGTTTCTGGACTCTTTCTCTAACCACCAAGTACTTTATCTCAATGTGCTTGGAACCACTAGAGTACTTGTCATTCTTAGAGAAGAAATTGTTGTGGTGTTATCACAAAATATCTTCAGCGGCTTGGCAATTGAGTCGACCACACCAAGTCCTGAGATAAAATTTCGTAGCCATAAAGCTTGATTTGTGGCCTCAAAGCATGCCACAAATTCAGCTTCCATTTTTGATGATGCAATAAGCGATTGCTTTGCACTTTTCCAAGAAATTGCCCCACCAGCTAACATAAATACAAATCCTGAAGTGGACTTCCTGCTGTCGAGGCAATTTGCAAAATCAACACCTAAATATCCAGTTACTTCAAGCTGATCAGATCTCCTGTATGTGAGCATATAATCTTTTTGTCCCTTGTAGATATCTCATTACTTTCTTTGCAACTTTCCAATGTTCCATTCCTCGGTTGCTTTGATATCTTCCTAGCATTGCAACTGCAAAACTGATATATGGTCTTGTACAGGTTTGAGCATATAATAGACTTCCAACTACGCATCCATAAGGAATATTCTTCATTTGATTTTTTTCTAAGTCATTTCTTGGGCACTGGTTTTGACTGAATTTTTCACCTTTAGTAATAGGTACATCATTGGTTGAGCAAAGCTGCATATTAAATCTCTCCAAGATACGATCAATATATCCTTTCTAAGACAATCCTAATAATCCTTGAGATCTATCCCTGAATATCTCAATGCCAATAACATAGGATGTCTCATTCATATTAACCATCTTAAAGTTCTTGTTGAGAAATATCTTGGTTTCGTGCAATAAACCAAGATCATTACTGGCAAGTAAAATATCATCCACATATAAGACCAATATAATAAACTTGCTCCCACTTACCTTCAGGTATATACACTGATCAACAGTATTTTCCTTAAATCCGAAGGAAGTAATGGTATTATGAAACTTTATATACCATTGTCTAGAAGCTTGTTTAAGGCCATAAATGGATTTCTTAAGTTTACAAGCCCAACTTTCTTTTCCCTTTTCTATGAATCCTTCAGGTTATTCCATATAGATTTCCTCATCCAGATCCCCGTTCAGAAATGCTATTTTCACATCCATCTGATGCAACTCAAGATCATAATGAGCTACTAATGCCATAACAATTCTCAATGGGTCCTTTTTAGAAATTGAAAAAAAGTCTCATTATAGTCGATGTCTTCCTTCTGAGAAAAACCTTTGGCCACAAGTCTGGCTTTATATTGTTCGATATTACCCTCTGAGTCGCGTTTTGTCTTAAAGACCCATTTACAATCAACTCTTTTACAATCATTGGACAATTCAATGAGATCCCAGACATTATTCTGTACCATCGATTTTAACTCTTCTTTCATTGCATCATACCATTTTTTAGAATCGTTACTTTCTATGGCTTGTGAAAACGATAAGGGGTCTTCTTTTATTCCTATATCATAATCTGATTTTTGTAGATATACAACATAATCATCAGAAATGGCATGTTTCCTTTTCCTTTGAGATCTTCTCAAATCCGCCAATTGTGATTGTTCTACAAGATCATCAGCGGCGACATCAACATTATGTGAGAGTTCTTAGATGTTATTTTGTTGTTCACCCTCATCAATACTCTCATTGATTTGAGGAACAACAATCTCCCGGATATGAGATGATATGGGAGAATTAACCTGAATCTCCTCAATATCAAAAATTAACCCTTCGAGATTTTTCACTCCCACTAATTTCACCATTTTCTAGGAATTTTGCATTACCAAATTCTACTATTCTCATACTATGATTAGGGCAATAAAATCTGTATCCCTTGGATTTTTTTAGATAACCAATAAAATATCCTGAAATAGTTCTTGGCTCTAATTTCCTTTCATGTGGATTGAATACTCTTATCTCTGCAGGACATCCCCAAATATGTAAATGTCTCAAACTGAGCTTCCTACCAGTCCATAACTCAAATGGAGTCGATGAAACTGACTTACTAGGAACCCTATTCAAGATGTACATAGTTGTCCTAAGAGCTTCACCCCACATCGACTCAGGTACAGAGGAATAACTCATCATGCTCCTAACCATATCCATCAGAGTACGATTTCGCCTTTCAGCAATACCGTTCTGCTATGGCACAACTAGTAATGCATATTGAGCACAAATATCCCGTTGTTCTAGGAATCTAGCAAAAGGGCCAATATTCTGACCAGATCCATCATATCTGCCATAAAATTCACCACCTCTGTCAGATCTGACAATTTTAACTTTTCTATCTAATTGTCTCTCAACCTCATTTATGTATACTTCAAGAGTATCAACGGCTTGAGACTTTTCATGTATTAGATAAACTTTGTCATATCTGGACAGATCATCTATAAATGTGATGAAATATTTTTCTCCACTAAAACAAGAAATATGGAGTGGTTCGCAGATATCAGTATGAATAATCTCAAGGAGTTCTTTACTTCTTATGGCATTTTTCTTTATTTGTTTAGTTTGCTTTCCCTTTATGCAATCTATACAAATATCAAAATCAGTGCAGTCTAAATGTTCCAAAATATTATCCTTTACTAATCTTTCAATTCTTTCCTTGGAGATATGCCCCAATCGTCTATGCTACAATATAGAAGATCTTTCATTATTGAAACTACGTTTCAATCCAACACTTGATTGCAGGGTCATTAGTGTCTTTGCAAACTCAAGATCCAAATTAATTCTGTACAAACCATCATACAGAATTCCAGAACCAACTTTTATTGAATCGTAAAATATACTGAGTTTGCCACTACCAAAAGAAATACAATATCCTAACTCATCAATTCTAGAAAGAGAAATTAAATTTCTAGAAATTATAGGGACATAACATGTGTCAATAAGATCCATCAAGTGACCCGTCTCTAAGCGTAGACGATAAGTTCCCATTGATATCACTTTCGCTTTAAGACGATTTCCCATAATGATGAATCTTTCATGTTCTTTTGGTTTCCGAATTGAAAGAAATCCCTGCATGTTATTTGTAACATGAGTTGAAGCACCGGAATCTATCCACCAAGTGTTAGAAGGAACTTCTGTAATGTTTGATTCGAAACATACAAAGGTCGAGTTAATACCTTTCTTTTCGAACCAAGTCTTGTGTTTAATGCAATCCTTCTTCACATGTCCTTTCTTGCCATAAAAGAAGCACTTTATAGTAAAGGCTTTCTTTTCATTAGTCTGTTTAACATTTCCAGACTTAGCAAATCTCTTTGATGGATGATGCTTCAACTTTCTTTTCTTATTACCACCTCATTGAGTAATCGTCATAACATTATATGAATTTTCCTGCCTTAATCTCAATTCTTCCTGAACACACATGCTAGTCAACTCATTCAAGTCCCACATATCTTTATTTGTATTGTAGTGAATCTTGAATGGGCCAAACTAAGAAGGAAGAGAATTGAGAATAAATTGCACGAGGAAAGATTCATCAACATTCATGCCTAATGTTTTAAGTTTTGCAGCTTTGTCAGCCATATTGAGAATATGATCCTGAATTCCTCGAGTACCATCATACTGAGCCGTAGTCAGTTCTTTCATCAATGTGCCAGCCAATGACTTATCAGCAGATTTAAATCTGTCTTCAATAACCTTTAAATATTCCTTTGCACTAGTTGCAATCGGTAATGAAGTCTTTATATTATTTGCAATTGTCATTCTTATGAACATTAAACTAAGCCTATCAGATCTTTCCCAAGCTTTCATTTCATTAACTTGTTCTGCAGTACTTTCATCAGTCAAGTCTGCAGGCTTTTCAACAAGTAATGCTAGATCAAGATCTAATACACCCAATGTGAATTGCACACGCTCTAACCATTCTGAATAATTTGATCCAAAAAGTACAGGGACACTAGAAGCATATGAATGTATATGCGGAAGTACCACTGTAAAAAAAAATATAACAACATTAATGCTTTGAGTTTGTCAAAAAATTGATGAACTATTGATATCATCTATATTACACCTTTAGGTGAAATATTGACATATCTAGTGTTCACTCAAGAATATTTATGGAGGACTGATACCATCCTTGAGGAATAGGTATTGTTACCTTTGGGTATACAACCCTAAACTGCAAGGATATCTAAAATAGTATCATCCTACCCCATCACATAATTATTTGAATTAGATTCTCCTTTGAGATTATCTAAATCTCTTAATTATATATGTCATTTAGGACTAATTCCTTAATATTATTTTATAAGCCATTAGTCTAGTTCACTTTGGTGGCTACAAAACTAATGTAATAATATAAAATAAAAATATCCTATAAAATGATAAAACTTTTATTGTAATTCATATCACAAAAGTTTATCATCCCAGGCCACTTTGGCAACTACAGATAAAACTTAGGAAAATAAATTACAAATAATATTCATCAATATTTCTTTAATTTTGCTAAGCGGTTCAATAATAATTATTGAACATTTATGTAAAGCAGTTCAATAATAAATAACCATAACAATTATTGAACATTAATGCAAAGCAATTCAATAATAAAAAATAATAATAATTATTGAATATTAATGCAAAACAGTTCAATAATAAATAACCATAATAATTATTAAACAATAATGCAAAACAGTTCAATAATAAATAACAATAATAATTATTGAACATTAATGTAAAACAATTCAATAATAAAAAAACCATAATAATTATTGAACTTTAATAAAACTCATATGATAATTTCAAGCATATACATGTGAACAAATAAATGAAAATTCCAAAAACAATAATTGGATTTTTTTTAATTTTATTTTCCATATATATAATGAATAATTCATATGAGAAAACCATAAAATAAACCATAATTTATATTTTTTTAATCAAAATTAAATCCAATCAAATAATCAAAAATATAATCATGATTAAAATTAATCATAATTATAATAAATGATATTTATCAATTTTTATAATTGAGAATATAACCTAAATTTCTCGATTTCATAATGATAAAAACTAAAAATATTTGATAGAATATAAATCGAAAATATGCTAATGGCAGAATTGTAATTTGGTAGAAATTAGACCCGAGGGCAAAACCATAAATATGTTGATAGAACATAAACTGTAATTACGATATTTGCAAAGGGTAAAACTGTAATTTTTCAAAACCCTAGCCTCGAGAGCAAAAACGTAAATATGCCAAAACCCTAATCTGCCATCGTCGTCGCCGCCTGCACGAGCAGCATTGCCGCTTCTGCCTGCGGCCCGGCCGCGTGTGCGCGGCTGCCAGCGGCAGTTCTAGCCTGTGCGCGGCTGCCGCCTGTACGCGGCTGCCAGCGGTAGTTCTAGCCTGTGCGCGGCCACTGCCGCCACGGCGCTGTCGTCGCAGGGCTGCTACTGCTCACTCGCGGCCGCTGCGACGGTTCCTGCCTGTGGACGGCGCACACGGCTGACCGCGGTTGTTGCCAGCGCACGGCCACCGCCTCTGCAGCGGTTCCTGCCCGCGTGTGGCTGCTGCCAGCGCACGGCCGCCGCCTCTGCATGGCCTACTCACGCACGGCCGCCACCTGGGCTGTCTGCCTGCGTGCGGCCGACCGTCGCACGGACGGGGTTCTGTGATGCCATGTGGGGTTCTGTGATGCCGTCGCACGGACGGGGTTCTATGATGCCGTCGCGTGGACGGGTTCTGTAATGCCCGCGTACAGGACGGATTCTATAATGCCCGTATATGGGACATGTTCTGTGATGTCGGCATATGGGACGGGTTCTATGATGTCCGCATATGGGACGGGTTCTGTGATGTGCACGCTACTCGGCGTAACCGTAGATTTGCAGCGAGGTCGACGGTGACCATTATTGCTTAGCAGTTCTTCGAAGATAAAGGTAATTATGCATCGTAAATTAATTTACAGATCTAATGCATGATTTCAAAAACCGGGCTCTGATACCAATTGTAAGCATAAAGATCTGTAATTATGCTATGTCAATAATGCGGAAATAACCTAATTGCCAGGATTGAAATCAATGCATAGATCTAATTATATGATGCGTACCTTTTGATGCCATCCGTTGATTGTTTGATCTGCTAAGTACCGTGATCCAAGATTACTCCGTTTTTAATCCGATCGCGCTGCGGAATCTACAGGGAGTGCGGAGAGTAGACCCTTTCTGTCCTCAACCCCTAGAGATCCTATCCTTTTATCTCCGAGGAATCGTTCTGTAGTGGACTTAGTGCTAAAATATCTGAACGGAACCCAATTAGTTATTCTATTATATATCTTATTTAATTATAAAAAATCACATATTCTAATATCTATTACTATAGTTGTGGAACCACAGTGATATATGAACTATTAATGCATTTTTTTTTATTTGTAGAGAAAAAGCATCTACTACTGTGATTGAATCACCACAGTAACATAAAGACCTTTGCTTACCTGCGGTTGTAAAAATCACAGTTATATCTTTTCACGAGGGCACATATTGCTATAGTTTCTAACTACAGGAATAGAGATTGTTGTAGTTAAAAATACAATGATATATAAATAAAAATTATAATTAAAAGTATATTTGTCATAGTGTGCTGATTTAGATGACAATCTTCCACTCTAAATATTTTTTTTCTTATCTACCTCTTCAATAGAGTTTAAGTTTATGGGTGTATGAACCCCTTCGTCATATACATTTAATATTATATACAATTTTCTAGGGATGTCTCTCTTCTCGAGGTATATAAATTCATTCTATATTTGATTAGGTCATAATTATTTGAGTGACCGTATAATTATGTATATTTCCATGAAAATATTTAATTAAATGTATTTTTCAACAATTTTTACTGCCTTGTGGTACATCAGTTCTCTTAAGCTTAAGCTTGGAATGTCTCGAGAGGTCGCACAACCGCAGAGGTTCCGTTCTCTCTTGCAACGAAAACCTTAGGATTCATCCTCTCGCTCTCCATTGTCATCACACATCACATCTTGATATGTCTCAGGACTGGCTTGTCAAATGCATTTATTGCAATGTGACGTCTGTCTTTCTGGAGTAGTTTACGACCTCCATTCATACATATGGGTTACTCAGTGGTATTAAATTAAATAAACAAGGTTAGGCAAGCTGTATCACCAATGTCATAAACGTCATTAAGCACATAAAATATGTTCTTCTGCAACATAATAAGACAGACGTCAATCGATCATTCATCATTTTAACTTATTTATATATGTATTTGGAAATATATTTTATTTTATTTTTATATATTTTTATTTAAAATTAAATATAAAAATATCAAAATAAGTAAAACTATTCTAAAATAGTCTAGTTTTTATGTGTTATGATATATTTTCTACAAACTAGGATAGCAAGACAGTAATCATTTCAACACTTTAGAACCTCGATACAAGACAAAAAGAGGGTTTGGGGTAATGTTAGACATTTATTGGATTTATAACCGTTTGTTTATCTTCTAAAATTTTTATTTTTATTTTTATCTTTTTATCTTTCTTATATACAAAGTATTTGGAAGAATGTTTGTAAATTTGTCCTATTTCGTGAGACGTCAAAACTTATTCGTCATTCATTCTCTTATAGCGCCTCACAACTTAGGTAATTTGAGCTAAGTTTATGATATTTAGTATTAGAATAGGTAATTCAAACAAACAATAAAAGTTCATAATTTTGTTAGGGTGAATCACCATAAAAAAATCGAGCAAGATAAGATAAGCCGGACTATTCCCCTAAGCAACTATAAGTGAGCTATAAATACAAACTTGCTCTCAAGTTATTGGAGTCGCTCAAGAGGAGTATGACAGCGAGAATGATAAGCGAGAAGTTGATTATTCTCCATGAGCAAAGTGCAATTTGGAGTGTAAACTAAGAATAGAGAACTACTATAGATACCCGCCTCAATGTTCTTAAAATTAGTTTAGAGAAACTCTACCAAAGCTAGTAAAAGCTTATTGGAATAGAGAACTTGTAAGAGGAGGCAGAATCTCATATCGATAAGGTCAAATACCTAATTAATTGATTGATGAGATACACCCAAAAGTTCATGCAACACCTACAAGGTGTTGTGATAGATCTCAAGACAAGGATTACACTGTTTACGAGGGCTCTTTATGCGGAGAGGGAATAACATTTACGTTACTCCATCACAGAACTTGTGGGACCCCAAGGTGTATTGCTATAAGGGTGCTAGGTGTTGGAAAGAATAGAAGACAAGAAGAATTATTGAAGAAGCTGTTTTACATTGAAGCTATTCTCCCCCTATTTATACAGATTAAGAGGGAGGATTTCCCTCAACAGAGTAGAGAGATTTCCCCTATTTATACAGATTAAGAGGGAGGATTTCCCTCAACAGAGTAGAGAGATTTCCTCATACAGTTAGAGAAATCTTATTAGAGTAGAGAGATTTACTCATATAGTTAGGAAAATCTTATCTACTATCATGCCCCTGTAAGATGATGCTCATATCAAGGATATCAATCTTGGATCGATGCAAAGCAAATAGTTTACGAGCGAGAGACTTCGTGAGTAGGGCAAGAGCAGATCGTTGCTGCGGTTGTGATGATGGTAGCTATGGCTACTGCGACTGTGGCTGTTGTGAAAGTTGCAACAGAGGAAAAAGCTGTAGCGATGCTACAGTGATGCTATAGCAGAGGAGGAAGCTACAGTAGATGAGGTAGCTACAACATAGGAGAAAGCTGTAGTAGAGGAGGTAGCTACAGTAGAGGAGAAAGCTGTAGCGATGCTGCAATGATGCTACAGTAGAGGAGGAAGCTGCAACGATGCTGCAGTAGAGGAGAAAGCTGTAACGATGCTGTAGTAGTGGAGAAATCTGCAACGATTTGGTAGAAAAATTTGTAGCGATTAGCTTTTAGCAGGAGCTGAGGATTGACAATTGATAGCGAGGCAACGGGCTGCGATTGATGCAGATCACAGCCTGATGAAGATAATGCTATAGCGGCGGACAACTCGAGCCTGGGGTCGGTGCAGGCAGCGCCAGTGAAAAAGAAGGCCGCATGGAGGAGAAGCGGGAAGGAGCGGGCAAGGGTTGGAGAGGGATCCACTATCGAGGGTGAGTAGCGGATCGCACCAAAATAGGCCCTCATTGTTGTGGCCGCACTTGATGGCGACGCCGGGTGTGGTCACGACAGCGGTTGAAGTAGTAGCGAAGGCATCACGCACTGTACAACGGATGACCGTACAGCGGATGGAGAGGAGAGTCTGACAGGGAAGCGAGTTTGATGGAAAAGAGTTCCCCCCTTCTCTACTCTGTAAAGGCAAGGGATGTGGTGAATGGCAGGCTTCAATGGTCGTAGAGCCTCACTCGTCTAACCTGCTCTAATACTATGTTGGAAAGAATAGAAGATAAGAAGAATTATTGAAAAAGTTATTTTACATTAAAGCTATTCTTCCCTTATTTATACAAATTAAGAGGCAGGATTTTCCTCAACAGGGTAGAGAGATTTCCTCATACAATTAGGGAAATCTTATCAAAGTAGAGAGATTTACTCATATAGTTAGGGAAATTTTATCTGCTATCACTAGAAATGTGAAGGAGCTCAAGAACTTTCTTTTCGATATGAAATAATAATTCTGAGCAATAGGGCATGATTCTGAATAAACTAAAGTTTCGGTAGCAATCATATATCTGAATGGAGATACAAAATTTTAATAACAGACTTAGGGAAGAGATCCAATAAGTCGAGTAGACACATGGGAGGACTTGAAGTTGGAGTTAAGATCTCAGTTCCTATCCGAGAATATTGACTTCATCACACCAAGGAAAGTGAGATAATTTTGTTAGAGCACCTCCATTCGAAATCATATGAAGTAGTTCACAATACTAAAGCTAGACATATAAGATATGTTAGAAAGGATAAGTTATTTAGCTGTTGAAAAGCTTACCGACTTTATTCTTTAGAAAATCATCAATCAAAATATTCTTAAGGAAAAGAGACTGTGATCGAACCAAAGACAAAGGGTTCTCATGAAAAAATGAGTTCAAAAGACAAAGCTCTAAAATCTAATATATACTTTTTATACGGAGGATCCTATAGAATAAGAGAGTTTTTTTTCTTAAAAAAGACACTAAATATACTGGCAGCATCGATCCCCCCAAGATCAAACAACGTCGCCCTGTTAATACAATCTTGCAAGATTAGATTGTATCAACAGTAGTTCCACGTCCAAGTAGGGATAACAAGCCAAACCTTCCCACGGGGATGCTATATTAATCTGGCATAACGTGCGTGTACTTCATGCTACTTTACGTCACTTAACTTTTTTTTTTTTGGCTCCGGAAGTCCTCAGATCATTCACATACTTGTGCTTGAGAGTGTTATTAGATACATAGCAGCCCATGTTTCTCCTTAACTTGTGATTTGTTTCTTTGTTAGATTAATATCTCAGCTTATCATTGATGCTCAGCATATGACTGCATTTTGCTGTGGTCTTTGGCATCAAATAATCCTTCCTATATAGGGCTGTTTCACGTCTGCCAATATCTGATTCAATTATTCGTGGACTTTGGCGACCAAAATATATTTTAGAGATCTTCCACATAGTAGGTCCAAAAATAAAAGGAAAAAGAGTAAGAATAATACTTTTCTTTAAAAAAACAAAATCTTTCAATCTGTACAAAACAAACTGCAATTCAGGAAAAAATAAAAGAAAATATTAAAATTGAAAAGAAAAAACAAATAAGGTTATTGTGCAATTCTTCTTTAGAATTCTGCTTTTGGTATAACTCCTCACTCAATGAAGTTGACCTACACTAAACCCGATGTTGAATAATATGATCCTTCCGAAGTTCAAATTAACGGTAATACTATATGAGTAAACCCGATGTTGAAAAGAGTCAATAGCTATCTATGATTTGGTTTATTTTTTATAGTCGATTCCTCTTGCCAGCTAACGGTAATACTATCTGAAGTAAAGAATATTCTTGAAATATTTTACATACTGATGTTGATCGATAATTAGTTAATGGTCGAGGGCTTTTGCCTTCTCTTGCTAACTAGGATGTCACTTGTCAAGTTATGATTGTAAATCAATATTTTTTCAGTCATAGAATATTAAGGTTTATATTTGTCGCTTTTTTATTTTACTCCCTGTCAAATTAATAAAACTAATGATGAAAGTGAAGCATGAGAATCTGATCTCTAAGTCTTAACACGAAGGATTAGTAAATTATGTTTGATAATAATTTGACACCCCCAATCGAAGCGAGACATTGTACATTCATGATAGATAAATATATTGTGATTTCGCCTAAAGAGCCTCGTATCTTTGTGAAGAACCGCGCAGGTGGTGGTAGCATTTATGAAAAGAAAATCTTTACGTGAATTGCTAAAGATAGATACACAAGTATATCATTGTGTACTGGGAAAAAATATTATAATAAATTTTTTTTTTTATGTATCAAAATGAGTTTTTCATCAAAATATTAATTTATTATCAAAAGTAAATATTAATCAGAGCAGCATAAATAGTAGAATAATAAATCAGTCACAAAGTGAGATACAAAAAGTTTTAAGTGTAAAACTTAATGCAAGAAAAATCAAGTCCACTTCAAACTTCCACTATCACAAATAATGATAATATATTTACAATAAATCTTCTCTAGAATAACCAAAGGATCACAATAATATAAAGAACACAATAAAATTTTATGTCTCGCAAAATGGGTATAGCGGAAAAGCATCTTAGAGAGAATAAACTACATATTGATACCATTAAGATTATAGTGCTTGTTGCAAGGATTCTTTACATAAAATTTAAACCAAAACCAATGAAGTTTAATCGCTCGATCATCTAGCAAAACCCCCAAAAACCTTAACTTTTTCTCTTTTTCTTTTTGTTTCTTTCTCACGTCGTCATTGTTCGCTGCATACATGCACTGTTCACTGAATGCATGCACCTGTTCGTTACCATCGCTATTATCTATAGTTTTCTTTTTTTTAAATAAATCAGATTTGGGCTCAATGTCTAAATCATCTAGTCCAAGCCCACATATGGGCTGGACCCAATAATTCTCCCCCTCCAGCTCATATGGTGGGTTGTACTAATCCCACTCTTCGCTTACATGCTTCAAGCTTCTCCTTAGATAAAGATTTTATCAATATATCTGATTCATTCTCATTGGTATGCACATTTTCTAAATATAATTCTTTCATCTTAACCACATCATGAATCCAGTAATATCTAATATTAATATGCTTGAATCTAGAATAGTATGTTGAATTCTTGGAGAAGTGAATGACACTCTGACTGTCACAGTAAACAGTATATCCTTCCTGTTTCAAGTTCAATTTTTGTACAAACTTTTTTATCCACAAAGCTTCCTTGTAGGCTTAAATAATTGTTATATATTTTGCTTTTATGGTTAATAGAGCAACACAATTCTATAACTTAGATTGCCAAGAGACTTCTCCCCTTGCAAATATCATCAAGAATCTCGAAGTGGACTTCTTGGAATCAGTATCACTTGCCATGTTTGCATCTATGTATCCATCTAGCACAAGTTCATCACTGCCAAAATATAAACACAACTTGGAAGTACCTTTTAGATATCTTAATATCAATTTTACTACTGTCTAATGTTCCTTATTAGGATTAGAGTGAAATCGACTGACAACTCCAACTTCATTAGCTATATTTGGCATACTACAAACCATAGCACATATCAAACTGACTATTGCATGAGTAAGACACTTTGGACATTTCTTTATTTTCTTTCTCACTTGTAGGATATTGTTTTGAACTAAGCTTGAAATGATCTACAAGTGGAGAACAAACAGCTTTGACTTTACTCATGTTGCGTCTTTCAAGAACCTTTTCATTATAGGTCTCTTGAGATAGCCAAATTTTCTCTTTCTTCCTATCACGAAGAATCTTTATGCAAAGTATTTGTTTTACTGATCTCAAGTCTTTCATGGCAAAAGACTTACTTAGCTCTCTTTTAAGCTTTTTAATTTTACCAGCATCACGGCCAACAATCAACATATCATCAACATATAGCAGGAGAATAATGAAATCATAATTTTAAAAAAAATTTATAAACACATAATGATCAGATATGGTTCTATTTTACCCTTAACTCATCATAAAGGAATCAAACTTCTTGTACCACTGTCTAGGTACTTGTTTGAGTCCATATCAACTTTTCCTAAGCTTGCACACTAGATTTTCTTTTCCCTTGACTTTGAAATCTTCTAGCTGCTCCATGTAAATTTCTTTTTCTAAGTCATAATGAAGAAATATTATTTTCACATCAAGTTGCTTAACTTCTAAATTCAAGTGAGTAGCCAAAACAAGAACAACTCAGATAAAGGATATTTTCACCACAAAAGATAATATTTCTTCAAAGTCAATACCTTTCTTTTAACTAAATCCTTTCAGAACTAGTCGTGCCTTGTATATTTGTTGTGAGCATTCTTGAGAGCATTCTTCTCTTTAGGCAATTTTACTAAGTCATATGTGTGGTTCTCAAGCAAGGATCCCATTGAGGAATGCAGTTTTCACATCCATTTGCTAGATCTCATAATCATAGTGTGCTGCAATAGCCAATAGAATTCTGATGGATTTTAACATTGCTACGGGTGAGAAGGTTTCGTCGTGGTTAACTTATTGCCTTTGACGATACCTCTTACCCACTAGTCTTGCTTTATAGGTCTCTACCTTTCCATCTACTCTAATCTTTTTCTTAAAGATCCACTTGCAATTGATGGGTACAATACCTTCGGGGTGCATCAATTAGGTTCCAAACCTTATTGGAGTATATAGAATCCATCTCAGAATTCATGGCTTTTTGCCACTTCCCGGAGTCTATACTCATAATAGCCTCCTCGTAGGTCTTAGGATCAATATCCTCAACATCCTCTCCTCTAATATGTCCCACATATCTTTCAGGAGGATGGGATACTCTATCAGACCTATGTAAAGTTGAAACTTGTGTATTAGGTACATGAACAGACTCCGGCTGTAGAGTGGTGCTTGAGCTTGGTTCTCCAACCTCGCTCAACTCTATCATTCTCCCACTATCTCTGCCAAGAATATATTCCTTCTCAAGGAATACTACTCTCTTAGCTACAAAGACCTTTTGGTCCTCGAGATGATAAAAATAATACCCATAAGTTTCCTTGGGGCATCCTATAAATTTACATCGCTCTGCCCTTGATTCTAACTTATCGGGGTTGTATCTTTTAACGTGAGCATGGCAGCCCCAAATCTTAACAACCTTAAGATCAGACTTCTTTCCTTTCCATATCTCATATGGTGTAGACACTACCGACTTAGTTGGAACTCTGTTCAGAAGGTAAGCTGCAGTTTCTAGGGTATATCCCTAAAATGAGATGGGTAGGTCAGCGAAACTCATCATGGACCGTACTATGTCTAATAGCGTACGATTTCTCCTTTCAGAGATACCATTGAGCTAAGGTGTATAAGGAGGTGTCCATTGAGATAATACCCCATAGTCCTTGAGGAACTGAGTAAAATCTATACTTAAATACTCACCTCCTTGATCTGATCGAAGAGTTTTGATACTCTTTCCAATCTGATTCTCCACCTCATTCTTATACTCTTTGAATTTCTCAAAGGTCTCGGACTTGTACTTCATTAAGTACACATATCCATACCTTAAGAAATCATCAGTAAAGATAATGAAGTAGGAGTAACCACCAATGGCATGAGTTGACATAGGTCCACATACATCACTATGTATGAGTTCCAACAGCTCAGTAGTTCTCTCTCCAGTTCCACTAAATGAAGAGTTGGTCAGTTTTTCACGAAGGCAAGGCTCGCAAGTTGCATATGACACATAGTCGAATGGATCTAGATATCCATCATTTAGCAACTTTTGAATCATTCTTTCATGGATATGACCTAGCCTACAATGCCACAGGTATGTACTATTCATCTTATCTTGTTTTCTCTTTGACACATTTACATTCATGATATGTACCTGAAGCTTCATTAAGCTTTTGTTTCACCCTTTCTACAAGGTACTCTTTGCAGTTCCTCTTCCAGTGCCCATCTTTATCATAGTGGAAGCACTGGCCTTTGTCCTTTGTTGGGTCTTTCTTAGCAACCTTTGCTTTACCTGGTCTGCCCTTGCCCTTTCCCTTTTTAAGGGACCTTTCTGCTTTCCTTTTCTTTTTAGTCTCACCAGTGTAGAGAACTGGCTTCTCTTTCTTAATAGTACTCTCTACCTCCCTCAACATATTGAGGAGCTATGAGAGAGTCACCTCAAGCTTGTTCATATTAAAATTCATTATGAACTATGAAAAGGAATTTGGTAGGGACTAAAGCATAATGTCCACACACAAGTTATCCTCTAAGACCATTCCTAGACCTGTGAGTTTCTCTATCCACTCAATCATCTTTAGGACATGGTTCTGAACCGGTGTCCCCTCAGTCATCCTAGCGCGGAAGAGGCTCTTGGATATCTTATATCACTGAGTCCTTCCCTGTTTCTCAAATAATTTGCGGATGTGTAGGAGAATGGATCTGGCATCCATTTTTCATGTTGTCTTTGTAACTCAGGAGCCATAGAGCTCAACATAGAGCACTAAGCAAGAGTAGAGTCATCAATGTACTTCAGTAGCGAGCGATCTCATCCTCGCTTGCCCCTTCTTTGGGCGTAGGCATCACTGTATCAAGGATGTACACGATTTTCTCCATCATGAGAACAATTCTCAAGTTACGAATCCAATCCATATAATTTGGACCAGTGAGGCGGTTGACATCAAGTATGCCACGTAAGAGATTTGAAAGCTGTTGAATCTCGTATTTTGATGATGAAACCACTTGATATGTGTTTATGATTTAATCTACGTTTTGAGTGACGCAGAATGCTTCGATCAGGATGAGACAATTAAAGTAGGAGGAATTAACGTTGCACCGGAGGAGATCACGTCAGGATATTGGAAGGCAACTCTTCGGACATCGGGCATCGGGCCAAAGAGAGTGGAATTGCACCAAGGATATTGGGGTTGCGGAGGTCAACCGTCGATTGGGCAACAAGCTGCACTTAAGAATCGGACGAAGCGACAACCAATGACGTGCCGGGCAACAAAATGTCAATTCATGTTGTAATAATTGTTTAGATCAGAGTAGAGTTTTAGTTTGTGTGTGTAGGAATAACTATAATAACGACAAAGACATAAAGCGAAACAAAGTGTCGGAGTCAAGCGCGAAGGATTCGTTGGGAGTTCGACGGAAGTCTGAAGGTTCGTCGGGAATGCCGCCGGAATTAGCCGAGAATGAGTAGGGAGCTTGCCGAAGGGTTTTTCAGAAGCTCGCCGGAGGGTTCGTGGGAAGTTCGCAGAGCTCATCGAGAAAGATCGGAGCTTGCCGAAGAAGCTCGTTGGAACTCGCCAAGATCAAATCGTGAAGTTTAAGAGCTTGCCGAGAGTCCGCAGAATGGTTTCCGAGAGTTTATTGGAAAACCGCCGGAAGTTCACCGGAAGAAGTCTTGACTTACGGACTTTGTAATAGCTTAGGAAATATCTTTAAATTCGTAGTTAGCACATTAATTAGGGTTAGTATTAAGTGTTAATCCTATAACCCAAGTAGGGACCAATTGGGCCCGAGTTCGGATTGGTTTGGGCCAAGTTTGGAGCCCAACCAGTGAGCTGAAATAGTGTAGGCGGTGGTACCACTGGACTGAGCGGTGGCACCGCCCAGCACCCGAGTGGTCCGGCGATAGCACCGCCAGCCTCGGAAACCCAAGAGAATTCAAATTTTGGAGCCCAAATTTGAATCCTCTTGGGACCTATAAATACCCCTCAATTCTCAACCGAGATCACAACCTTTAAGAAGCAAGAGATTGAGATAAAAGTCTTAGCAAAACCTTTAGCAAGTTTTTGTTTTCAATTGCTTCAGTGTTCACCTCCTTCTTTCTCTTTGAAAATATGTAAGAGAGTGAACCACTTGTAAAGGGTTGTAAGAGGCATATTTGTCCTTCCCCTTCAAAGTGATTTGCTAGTGGAAGTTGGGAGCCTCATCGAAGAAGGCTTCGCAAGTGGATGTAGGTTACATGACCGAACCACTATAAATCGGTTTGCGTTTATCTTATTGTCATTTATATTACTGCAAACCATCTTCACTTTGATGCTCTACTTCTTTGTCTCCTTCTTACGTATGCCTTCAAGTTAAAACGCAATCGAAATAGTTTCAAACGAAACGTTGCTTTTATCGTAAGAAAGATTTTTCTAAAACCGAAGTTTTAATTCGTTGCACTAATTCACCCCCCTCTCTTAGTGCCGCTCCGATCCTAACAATTGGTATCAGAGCCACAGTTTTCTACTTTGGTTTAATACCCAAATAGAAATGACTCTTTATGGCTTTCAAGAGAGTCACTCTCTCGTTCATCCTCCCTTTTTCAATGGGACGGACTACACTTGTTGGAAAACTCGAATGAGAGTTTTCTTACTTTCTTTGGATTTGAATTTATGGCACATAGTGGAAAATGGATTTGAAATGTCTTCTCTCCCAATGAACCATTAGAATGATTTGGAGAATAAGATGTTTTCTCTAAATGCAAAGGCTATGAATGCCTTATATTGTGCACTTGACAAAAATGAATTTAATCGTGTTTCGATGTATGACTCGGCTTTTGATATTTGGAGAACTCTAGAGGTCACTCATGAAGGCACTAGCCGAGTGAAAGAGTCCAAAATCAATATTCTTGTGCATTCTTATTAATTTTACCGGATGAAACCAAGTGAGTCCATGGAAGACATGTACACCTGTTTCACGGATGTCATCAATGGACTCAGCTCTTGATAAAAGTTTTTCTAACTTTGAACTAGTCACTAAAATCTTAAGATCTCTTCTAAAAAGTTGGGATCCAAAAGTTATGGCCATTCAAGAGGCCAAGAACCTTAAAACATTCCCTCTCGAAGAACTTATTGGGTCTCTAATGACCTACGAAATGAACGATATGACAAAAAAGAAACTCGAGAATAACCTTCCAAAGGACAGTAAGGATTTGAGACATAGAACATATGAAGACCACTTGAGCATAAGCTCAAGTGATGGTGAACTTAAACTACAAATGAAACAAAAATTAAAAAACAAAAAGAATGGAACTACTTACTTTGAACGCAAGAAGAACAAAAATTGGGATGAATTGAGCTCTTCCAAAGATGAGGAGAAAATCAAGAAAGGTGAGGTGACAAACTATGCCTCAACCACTTTCAACGATGAGATAATCGAAATCCCCCTAATTTATTTCGAAATTACATAATACTTTCATGAGTTATTTTTAATTTAGTTTAGGATTAATTTTCTTAAAAATTGCATGTGTTATGTTAATGCAATAAAATGTTAGATATAAATATAATGCTTATACACCTAGTAAGATTAATCTTATGTATGTGCTTGAGAAGCAAGAATGTGTATTTTGATAATTTCCATATTGATTTTCAATAACGATGCATGGCTTTTGAATGGAAGGCTTGATGATTTTTTTTATGAACCTTATCTTTGGTTTTTAAACATGATGTATGGTTTTGACATAAGAACAAAATTTTAGCATGCTAATATAAAGTCAATCATATAAATTAAAATTAAAGAAGTTTTAGTTATCTATAAGAATCATTCAAAATTATGTTCAATGAAATCAATGCAATAAAGTTGTAATAAAAATATAAATATTTTGATACCATGAGGATTTTATGTATGAGATTTTAAAGTAATATATAATGATTTTTATAATTTATTGGTCTTGATGGTTTTATGATGAAATTCATTTTTTGATCCTAAACGTTGATGCATGTTTGAAAATCATGTTAACATGAAATCAATCACTTAAAATGAAACACTTAAAAAAAAAGGGAAAAAATTTATTATCAATGAAATCATGAATCTACTTATGTTATGAATTTTGTGAACCATAAAAATAATTTTGATAATTTGAATTTAAAATGAGTTTTATCAAAATCATGATCTTGATTTTTTGGAATAATATGAGATTTCCTTTGATGATCTTTTTGATTATTTAAAAGGAGATTTGTCGAAATGATTCATGGAATTTTAGATTCATGACTTGATCCTTCATTTGTTTATGAGATGGTTGAAATCTTTGTGCCCTTGAATTTTTCCCTTCTCCTTTCGATTTTTGAATTCATGCATGTTATATGTTGAAGATTTGAAACCACGTTTTGATATCATGCATACCCCAAAAATGTTGATTTGACAAATTGAATGATTTGAAAATGAATAATGATTTTTCTCTTGAATGTAACTTGTGATATTCTTTATAAATCATCATCTTGATTTTTCAATATTCGATACATGAAATTTTATTGTGAATCATGATCTTATTCTTTGAACTCCCATGTTTCTTCTTTTTGTTTACTAAAGAAGAAAATTTTCAAAATGAATCATGATTTTTTGGAATTATAATTTTTATGATTCATAAAGAATTGAGAGATTAAAAAATCTATCTATGTTTTTCTTTTTTATGAATCTCTTGAAAATGATTTTGATTTGATGATTTGAATTTAAATGAGCTTTATCTTGATTTTTTTATATTTAACTTGATTTAACTTGAGATTTACTCTATAAAAATCAAGATATTGTATCCTCAATGTTCCTTTTTAGCATCTACTATCCAAATGAATTATGATTGGTATCATTGCTATATTTCTTCTTATCATGCACTAAAGAGAAAATTTTCCTAAATGAATCATGATTTTTCGGAACCACAATTCTTTTTATGATTCATAATGAATTGAGAAATTTTATATGCTTGAATTAATATCTTGTTCTTTTATAAGATTGAATGAATTTTATCTATATCATGATCTCCTAAGATTTTCCCTTGATTTTTATGATAAATCTATGTATACCATTTTGAATATCTTGAAAGTAATGTTGAGATTTTGATGAATTTGACGATTTGAATTTGAATGAGTTTGTATTCAAATTATGATATTGATTTCTTGGATTTATTACTTGAGATTCTTTTTTAATCACAATCTCTTCTTTGTACACCTATAATTTCTATTATTTATAAAAAGAAGAGATTTGATAAAATGAATAATGTATTTTGGTATTCAAATGGTCTTATCTTTGATAATATGATTTCTTTGTATCTATGATACAAATGCCTTGAAATGATTGAAATATTTTACACTTTTATGCTCTTCCCTACTTCTTTCTTGTTTTCAATGATAAAATGGGGAGAAGTTTTGATCATGCATGGTAGGATATAATTTGACAAAATTGATACCATCATGATATGAAACATTTATGATTTTCAATGATGCATATAATACTTGTGCTTTCTAATTATGATGTGATATATTGCATATGATGTAAATCATGATTTAAAATACTATGAGTTGTTGCTAAAATGATATATTATAAATATTGATTTAATGTTTTGTATCATGAATACTCTAAATAATGAATGTTTGGTATCATGATCAAAATGTTGACAAATAGTTAAAAATTTTAGTATCATGTATGATATCCTCATAATGTTGATTGATTTATTCAATATCGTGCATGAATGAATATAAGGTTTTTGAAAATATACATATTCTAATTTAAAAATATGATGATGCACAAATAAGATTGATACTTACCTTTGTCATAATTGATGTAAAGGGTCTTCCCTTCTTTTTGACAATGACAAAGGGGGAGATAGCTAGTTTGCACAAGTCAAGAAGATGCAAAAACTTGATTGCTAGCTTGCCTATCTTCAGTAGCAAAGATTGCTAACTTGCTTATTTCAAGAAGCAAAAGTTATCTTCTTGAACATCACTATTTTGCCTATCTCAAGAAGCAAGACTTGCAACCTGCACATTACAATAGGAAGCAAGAATTAATAGCTTACAAACTTCAACAAGAAAGCTATCTTGTATTTGCTTTCGAAATTTTTGCTAGCTTGTATGTTGCAAAACTTGTTCACTTTTTCAAACACTTTGCTAGCTTGCACTTTATAAAGGAAGCAAAAATAGCACTTCTCAAAAGAGAAGAAAGAACTTACTATCTTGAACATCACAAAAATTTGCTACCTTGCATGATATAAAATTTGTTAAGATCACTATCTCAAAAGAGTTACTATCTCAAAAAAAGCAAATGTGCTATCTTGCCTATCTCAAAATATAAAACATACTAACTTAGCTTAAACATTGCAAAGGAAGCAAAAATTTGCTAGCTTGCAACTTGCATATCATGAAAATTGCTAGCTTGTAGTATAAAGAGAAGCAATTAGTTGTTATCTCAAGAAAAGCAAACATGCTAAACTTACACAACTTTAATTGCTAGATTGCATGATGATAAAATTTGATACTATGTTTTTCATGCAATGTATGAAACTTTTTATCTCTAAACACATAAGAGTAGGAACTTCTTCTTTTTGTTGATGACAAAGGGGGAGAAGTATGGTGACATGACATGTTATGCATAAGTTTATGATGACATATTGCTTGGATTCTTGAATACAAGAGTTTCTATCAATAAGCCATATTGATATGGGGAGTTTGTTTAAACTCCGAGAGTTAAAGTTGTTGAATCTCGGATTTTGATGATGAAACTAATTGATTGTGTTTAGATGTTAAACTATATTTTGAGTGCTGCAGGTCTACTCGATCAGGATTAGACAATTAATGCAGGAGTAATTAACGTTGCGCCGGAGGAGATCACGTCAGGATATTAGACGACAGAAGGCTTCGGATGTCGGGCATCGGGCCAAGGAGAGCGGAATTGCACAAAGGATATCGGGGTTGCGGAGGTCAACCACCGATTGGGCAACAAGCCGCAAGAGAGGACGATGCACTGAAGAATCGGACGAAGCGCCAACCAATGACGTGCCGGGCAATAGAATGTCAATTCGCGTTGTAATAACTGTCTAGATCGGAGTAGAGTTTTGGCTTGCATGTGCAGGATTAACTACGATAACGATGAAGACATAAAGCGAAACAAAGTGTGGAGTCAAGCACGAAGGATTCGTTGGGAGTTCAAGAGTTCGACGGAAGTCCGAAGGTTCGTCGGGAATGCTGCCGGAACTAGCCGAGAATGAGTAGGGAGCTTGCCGAAGGGTTTTTCGGAAGCTTACCGGAAGGTTCATGGGAAGTTCCGGAGTTCTCCGAGAAAGATCAGAGCTTGCCGAAGAAGCTCGTTGGAACTCACCAAGATCAAATCGTGAAGTCTAGGAGCTTGCCGGGAGTCCGTAGAATGGTTTCCGAGAGTTTATCGGAAGACCGCTGGAAGTTTATCGAAAGCTCGCCGGAAGAAGTCTTGACTTAAGGATTTTATAATAGCTTATAAAATATCTTTAAATTTGTAGTTAGCATATTAATTAGGGTTAGGATTAGGTGTTAATCCTATAACCCAAGTAGGGGTCAATTGGGCCCGAGTTCGGACTGGTTTGGGCCATGTTTGGAGCCTAACTAGTGGGCTGAAATAGTATAGGCGGTGGCACTGCCAGATTAAGCGGTGGCACCGCACAGAACCCAAGATCTGAGTGGTGGCACCGCCCAGCACCCGAGAGGTCCGGCGGTGGCACCGCTAGCCTCGGAAACCCAAGAGAATTCAATTTTTTTGAGCCCAAATTTGAATCCCCTTGGGGCCTATAAATACTCCTCTATTCTCAGCTGAGATCACAACCTTTTTGAGAAGCAAGAGATTGAGAAAAGAGTCTTAGCAAAGTCTTAGCAAAGTCTTAGCAAGTCTAGTTTTCAAATTGCTTGAGTGTTCACCTCCCTCCTTCTTGTTGAAAAAGAATTGTAAGAGTGTGAACCACTTGTAAAGGTTGTAAGAGGGGTATTAGTCCTTCCTCTTCAAAGAGATTTGCTAGTGGAAGTTGGGAGCCTCTTCGAAGAAGGCTTCGCAAGTGGATGTAGGTCATTTTGACCGAACCATTTTAAAACTACTATGTTCTCTGGTTTGCATCCTAATCTTGCCATTTACATACTGCAAACCTCTTTACTTAGTCACTACGCTTCCATACGCTTCTAAGTTATCAAGCTTCCAAATCGGTTTTCATCGATATTGGTTTTTATCGTATGAAAGTTTTTAAACCAACGTTATTTTACCGCTGCACTAATTCACCCCCCCTCTTAGTGCCTCTCCGATCCTAACAAAGGTTAACTCCATCATCAAGTGGTTATCATCATCAAAACGGGGGAGATTGTTGAATCTTGTATTTTGATGATGAAACCACTTGATATGTGTTTATGATTTAATCTGAGTTTTGAGTGATGTAGGATGCTTTGATCAGGATGAGACAATTAAAGCAGGAGGAATTGACGTTGCGCCGGAGGAGATCACGTCAGGATATTGGACGGCAGAACGCTTCGGACATCGGGCATTGGGCCAAGGAGAGCGGAATTGCGCAAAGGATATCAGGGTTGCGGAGGTCAACCACCGATTGGGCAACAAGCCGCAAGAGAGGACGATGCATTGAAGAATCGGACGAAGCGCCAACCAATAACGTGCCGGGCAACAGAATGTCAATTCGTTTCACGGATGTCGTCAATAATCTAAGAGTTCTTGGTAAATCTTTTTCGATCTTTGATCTCATAAGCAAGATCTTAAGAACCCTTCCAAAAAGTTGGGATCCTAAAATAACCGCAATACAATAAACAAAAGATTTAAATATTTTTCCACTTGAAGAACTAATTGGTTCGTTGTTGACATATGAAATGGTGCACAATGCATATGATGAACATGATGAACAAAATCACCTTCCAAAGAACAGGAAGGATTTGGAACTCCGGACAAATGAATACCACTTGAGCGATGACTCAAGTGATAAGGATAATGATGAACTTGAACTTCGAACACTAAATCTTAAAAAGTTTATTAAACAAAAATCTAAAATAAACAATGAACTTGAACGAAGGAAGAGGCCAAAGAAGAGGAAGGCAACCAAGGATGAATCAAAAACTTCCAAAGGTGAAATGGCGAATTAGGCTTTGACGAGCTTCGACTACAAGGTAAGTAACTCAACTCTCTTGAATTATTTTAAAATTACATAATACTTTTCATGAGTTATTTTTAATTTAGTTTAGGATTAATTTTCTTAAAAATTGCATGTGTTATGTTAATGCAATAAAATGTTAGATATAAATATAATGCTTATACACCTAGTAAGATTAATCTTATGTATGTGCTTGAGAAGCAATAATGTGTATTTTGATGATTTCCATATTGATTTTCAATGGTGATGTATGGCTTTTGAATGGAAGGCTTGATGATTTTTTTATGAACCTTATCCTTGGTTTTCAAATATGATGTATGGTTTTGACATAAGAACAAAATTTTAACATGCTAATATAAAGTCAATCATATAAATTAAAATTAAAGAAGTTTAGTTATCTATAAGAATCATTCAAAATTATGTTCAATGAAATCAATGCAACAAAGTTGTAATAAAAATATTGAAATTTTGATAACATGATTTGAGGATTTTATTTTAAAGTAATATATAATGATTTTTGTAATTTATTGGTTTTGATGGCTTTATGAAGAAATTCATTTTTTTGATCCTAAACGTTGATGCATGTTTGAAAAGCATGTTAACATGAAATCAATCACTTAAAATGAAACACTTAAAAAAAAAGGGAAAAAATTATTATCAATGAAATCATGAATCTACTTATATTATGAATTTTGTGAACCATAAAAATAATTTTGATAATTTGAATTTAAAATGAGTTTTATCAAAATCATGATCTTGATTTTTTTATGGAATAATATGAGATTTCTTTTGATGATCTTTTTGATTATTTAAAAGAAGAGATTTGATAAAATGAATCATGTCTTTTGGTATTCAAATGGTCTTATCTTTGATGATGATTTCTTTATATCTATGATATAAATGCCTTGAAATAATTAAAATATTTTACACTTTTATGCTTTTCCCTACTTTCTTGTTTTCAATGATAAAATGGGGAGAAATTTTGATCATGCAATGGTAGGATGAAATTTGACAAGTTAATACCATCATGATTTGAAACATTTATGATTTGAAATTATGCATGCAATTGTTTTTTATTGTGATGATATATGCATATAATTTGTATCATGAATACTTTATTATCATACATGAAAATAGTGATAAATATGTTGAAAATAAATATTTGTATCATGTTAGATGATTTTACATTTTGTGCATGATGAGTTATAGTGATGATTGTACATCAATTTGCTTTATTATGAATTATATGAATCTTGATCATGAACTTGTTAAGAAGAATTTTAATGAACCATGAATCATATCTTTGGTATTCATGAATTGATCCTTATTGATATATTTCATGAATTCTTTGCATATTTAGCTTGTTGAATGATTGAAATTTTTAGCCATTGAGTCCTCCCTTTCTTTTTGACTTTGATAAAGGGGGAGAAGGTTTTGCTAGCTTGTGCATTGAAAATGAAAGTAAACTTCCTAGCATGCTAGGAAGTAAAACTTGCAAGCTTGCACTTCTAAAAAAGAGAAGAAAGATATTGCCTATCGAAAGAAGCAAAAAGTGCAAAACTTAGAAAACTTGCAACAAAATTGCTCTTGCCATGCTTTGTATCAAAAATAGATTGATATCCTTAAAAGCATCGTATTAAATTTTTTAGTGTATCGTGATGTATCACATAATGATATCATGATTTGCGATTGTATCATGTGATACTTGGTGAATTTTTATATTGATATCCTTCATGAAATGATTTCTTTGCATTTTTGTCTTGTATGTATCATGTGATGATTGAAATATTGATTGATGCAAATTCATAATTTATGTAAAAGTCTAAATCATTGGTTCCTCTCCTTCTTTGCGGCAATGACATAGGGGGAGAAAGATTGCTAGCTCAAGGCAAATGTTGGCTAGCTTGTAATCTACCCTTCTTTTTGACAAAAACAAAGGGGAGAAAGCTTTTGCTAGTTAGAACATGCAAAGAAAAGCAAAGTGCAATCTTGCATAAAAAGCAAGTGTTGAATTGCCATGATTGAACTTAAGAATCTTGCTATGCTTTTGTGCTTATATGTTGTGATGAAAATCTAGCTTCATGTTGTAAAAACTTGCATATCTTTTAAAATAGCTAGAGCTACTTCTCCTTTTTGTTGATGACATAGGGGGAGAAGTAAATTAATGACTTAATGCATTGAATTGAATATTTTATACATTTACATGATAGTTTAAATATTTTTCATAACATATGATGAATGCTACTTGGATTTGGTATAATCCAAGTGTTCTATCAATGGCATATTGATAGGGGGAGATTGGTTAAACTCCGGGGAGTTAAGGTTAACTTTGTTAGTCATCAATTAGTTGTCATCATCAAAAAGGGGGAGATTGTTGAATCTCGGATTTTAATGATGAAACTGCTAGTCATAGGTGCCCAGCAAGCCAATCACGTGAGTGATGGTACGTGTGACTTGATACAGAATCTTTTTGCTTATTATATTTTGGCGTATATCACTTTATAACTATTGCATAAATGCATATATATATATATTGTGATGTCCTTGGATTTGTGCAATGGGAATCGGATCGTGATGAGATCACGATAATGAGATCGATTCACCATTAAACACATATCCTAAATATTCCCGGTCATAGGTTACTCGAGAGGGACATCGTGATAACCGGATAGACTGGTGTGCTGTATACCCGTCCATATGATGGATGCAGCTGGTCTCATAGCTGCTCATGTAGGGACACTAGGGATACAATACAGTGCTCATTGGAGAATGAGTTCACGATTGATCCGCTTTTTTAATGCTTGGATGGTTGATGATGCCTTATTGTCGGACAAATGACTCCGTAGTCCTAGTGGTGTATCCGGTCCTTAGACTTGAGACACCAACGATGTCCTATATGAGTGCTCCACTCTTTGATACCGCACTTATAGGTTTGGTCGTCCCGGATCTAGTACAACCGGTCATTGGGAGTGGTAGTCGACCTTTACGAGGGCTATTGAGTGTCGATAGAGGATCATCCACTCTCGGCGTCATGAGAGGAATATCCCATGTGTTCTTGCTCGCACAAATCCCTAGCCGGGGTCATTCGGGTTGAGAGAGAAAGAGTTCTCCTGAGAATCCGATTAGAGCGAGACTCGAGTAGAAACCGTATGGGTCTGACAACACCATGCTCGATATACGGTCTCTGGGATATTAGATGGATGAGGGACTATAGGTACATGGTAACTGAGGACAGACAGGTCCAATGGATTGGATTCCCTTGTATCGTCTGGGGACTACGGCGTAGTGGCCTAATACGTCCGTAGTCGATGAGTCGAGTGAATTATTACAGAGATAATAATTCACTGAGTTAGAAGGAGTTCTGACAGGTATGACTCATGGCCAGCTCGATATTGGGCCTAGAGGGTCACACACATATGGTAGGCATTGCGATGAGTAGAGGTTCGGATATGAGATATCCGACGGAGCCCTTGTCTTATTGGATGCAGATCCAATACCCACTAGGGAAGGACCCATTAGGGTTTGACACGGGATCTCTATAAATAGGAGGGATTCACAGTCTCATAGGCTAGAGTCTTTGCTTGCCTTTCCTATTCTCCTCTCCCTCTCCACCTCAGAGGCTTGGAGTTTTGAGGAGGGTTGTCGCAACCCTGCTGTGTGGATCACCGCTAGAGAGGAGGATGCTTGACCTCCTTCACCCTCTCCTAAGGATCTGCAAGGAAACAGGGATATACGATCTCCCTAGGTAACACAATCTCTATACGCAGTTTTGTGTTTTGCGGATTTTTACGCACCAATCTTCGCACAACGACGAATATCTTTTTGGGAATCGTGGATTTTTGTTTTCTTGTTCTTCTACTGCGCATATGATGTCGGCCCCTTGATTTCCCAACAGAAACTAATTTATTGTGTTTAGATGTTAAACTATATTTTGAGTGATGCAGGTCTACTCGATCAGGATTAGACAGTTAACGCAGGAGTAATTAACGTTGTGCCGGAGGATATCACGTCAGGATATTGGACGATAGAAGGCTTCGGATGTCAGGCATCGGGCCAAGGAGAGCGGAATTGCACAAAGGATATTGGGGTTGCGGAGGTCAACCACCGATTGGGCAATAAGCCGCAAGAGAGGATGATGCGCTGAAGAATCGAACAAAGCGCCAACCAATTACGTGCCGGGCAATAGAATGTCAATTCGCGTTGTAATAACTGTCTACATCGGAGTAGAGTTTTGGCTTGCATGTGCAGGATTAACTACAATAAAGATGAAGACATAAAGCAAAACAAAGTGCGGAGTCAAGCACGAAGGATTCGTTGGGAGTTCAAGAGTTCGACGGAAGTCCGAAGGTTCGTCGGGAACGCTGCCGGAACTAGCCGAGAATGAGTAGGGAGCTTGCCGAAGGGTTTTTCGGAAGCTTGCCAGAAGGTTCGTGGAAAGTTCACGAAGTTCTCCGAGAAAGATCGGAGCTTGTTGAAGAAGCTCGTTGGAACTCACCAAGATCAAATCGTGAAGTCTAGGAGCTTGCCGGGAGTCCGCAAAATGGTTTCCGAGAGTTTATCGGAAGGCCGTCGGAAGTTCGCCGAAAGAAGTATTGACTTATGGACTTTGTAATAACATATAAAATATCTTTAAATTCGTAGTTAGAATATTAATTAGGGTTAGGATTAGGTGTTAATCCTATAACCCAAGTAAGGGCCAATTGGGCCCGAGTTCGGACTGGTTTGGGCCATGTTTGGAGCCTAACTAGTGGGCTGAAATAGTGTAGGTGGTGGCACTGCTAGATTAGGCGGTGGCACTACACAGAACCCAAGATCTGAGTGGTGGCACTGCTGGACTGAGCGGTGGCACTGCCCAGAACCCGAGAGGTCCGGCGGTGGCACCGCTAGCGTCAGAAACCCAAGAGAATTCAAATTTTTGGAGCCCAAATTTGAATCCCCTTGGGGCCTATAAATACCCCTCTATTCTCAGCTGAGATCACAACCTTTTTTAGAAGCAAGAGATTGAGAAAAGAGTCTTAGCAAAGTCTTAGCAAGTCTAGTTTTCAAATTGCTTGAGTGTTCACCTCCCTCCTTCTTGTTGAAAAAGAATTGTAAGAGTGTGAACTACTTGTAAAGGTTGTAAGAGGGGTATTAGTCCTTCCTCTTCAAAGAGATTTGCTAGTGGAAGTTGGGAGCCTCTTCGAAGAAGGCTTCGCAAGTGGATGTAGGTCATTTTGACCGAACCACTTTAAAACTACTATGTTCTCTAGTTTGCATCCTAATCTTGCCATTTACATATTGCAAACATCTTTACTTAGTCACTACGCTTCCATACGCTTCTAAGTTATCAAGCTTCCAAATCGGTTTTCATCGATATTGGTTTTTATCGTACAAAAGTTTTTAAACCAACGTTATTTTACCGCTACACTAATTCACCCCCCCCTCTTAGTGCCGCTCCGATCCTAACAAAGGTTAACTCCGTCATCAAGTGGTTGTCATCATAAAAAAGGGGGAGATTGTTGAATCTTGTATTTTGATGATGAAACCACTTGATATGTGTTTATGATTTAATTTGAGTTTTGAGTGATGCAGGATGCTTCGATCAGGATGAGACAATTAAAGCAGGAGGAATTGACGTTGCGCCGGAGGAAATCACGTCAGGATATTGGATGGCAGAACACTTCGGACATCGGGCATTGGGCCAAGGAGAGCGGAATTGCATAAAGGATATCAGGGTTGCGGAGGTCAACCATCGATTGGGCAACAAGTCGCAAGAGAGGACGATGCACTGAAGAATCGGACGAAGCGCCAACCAATGACGTGCCGGGCAACAAAATGTCAATTCGTGTTGTAATAATTGTCTAGATTGGAGTAGAGTTTTAGTTTGTGTGTGCAGGAATTGTTAGGATCGGAGCGGCACTAAGAGGGGGGGGGTGAATTAGTGCAGCGGATTAAAACTTCGGTTTTGAAAAAATCTTTCGTACGATAAAAATAAATATTGATGAAAACTGATTTGGATGCTTGATAACTTAGAAGTGTATGGAAGCGTAGTGACTAAGTAAAGAAGTTTGCAGTATGTAAATGGCAAGAGTAGGATGCAACCCAGATAACACAGCAGTTTTAAAGTGGTTCGGTCAAAATGACCTATATCCACTTGCGAAGCCTTCTTCAAAGAGGCTCCCAACTTCCACTAGCAAATCTCTTGTAAGGGAAGGACTAATACCCCTCTTACAACCTTTTACAAGTGGTTCACACTCTTACAAATTTTTGAATAGAAAGAAGGAGGTGAACACTTAAAGAAATTGAAGACAAAAACTTGCTAAAGACTTTACTAAGACTTTTGGCTCACTCTCTTGCTTCTCAAAGATTGTAATCTTAGCTGAGAATTGAGGGGTATTTATAGGCCCCAAGAGGATTCAAATTTGGGCTCCAAAATTTGAATTCTCTTGGGTTTCCGAGGCTAGCGGTGCCACCGCTTGTCGGTGGTGGTGCCACCACCGGATCTCTCGGGTGCTGGGCGGTGCCACCGCTCAGATCTCGGGTTCTATGCGGTGCCACCACCTAATCTGGTGGTGCCACCGCCTACACTATTTCAGCTCACTGGTTGGGCTCCAAACTTGGCCCAAACCAGTCCGAACTCGGGCCCAATTGGCCCCTACTTGGGTTATAAGATTAACACCTAATCCTAACCCTAATTAACGTGCTAACTATGAATTTAAAGATATTTCCTAAGCTATTACAAAGTCCGCAAGTCAAGACTTCTTTCGGCGAGCTTTCGGTGAACTTCCGGCGGTCTTCCGATAAACTCTTGGATACCATTCTGCAGACTCCTAGCAAGCTCTTAGACTTCACGATTTGATCTTGGTGAGTTCTAACGAGCTTCTTCGGCAAGCTTCGATCTTTCTCGGTGAGCTCCGTGAACTTCCAACGAACCTTCCGGCGAGCTTTCGAAAAACCCTTCGGCAAGCTCCCTACTCATTCTTGGCTAGTTCCGGCAGCATTCCCGATGAACCTTCGAACTTCCGTCGAACTCTCGAACTCCCAACAAATCCTTCGCGCTTGACTCCGACACTTGTTTCGCTTTATGTCTTTGTCATTATCGTAGTTATTCCTGCACATACAAGCCAAAACTCTACTCCGATCTAGATAATTATTACAACGCGAATCGACATTCTATTGCCCGGCACGTCATTGGTTGGCGCTTCCTCCGATTCTTCAGCGCATCGTCCTCTCTTGCGGCTTGTTGCCCAATTGGCAGTTGACCTCCGCAACCCCAATATCCTTGGTGCAATTCCACTCTCCTTGGCCCGATGCCCGACGTCCGAAGCCTTCTACCGTCCAATATCCTGACGTGATCTCCTCCGGCGTAACGTCAATTCCTCTTACATCAATTGTCTATTCTTGATCGAGTAGACCTGCATCACTCAAAATGTAGTTAAACATCTAAACACAATCAATTTGTTTCATCATCAAAATCTGAGATTCAACAATCTCCCTCTTTTTGATAATGACAAATAATTGATGACTAACGGAGTTAACCTTAACTCCTCGGAGTTTAACTAAACTCCCCCTATCAATATGCCATTGATAGAATACTTGGATTATCCCAAATCCAAGTAACATTCATCATATGTTATTTAAACCATCATGCAAATATATAAAATATTCAGTTCAATGCATGAAGTCATCAATATACTTCTCCCCCTATGTCATCAACAAAAAGGAGAAGTAGCTCTAGTTATTTTAAAAGATATGCAAGTTTTTACAACATGAAGCTAGATTTTCATCACAACATATAAGCACAAAAGCATAGCAAGATTCTTAAGTTTAATCATAGCAATTCAACACTTGAATTTTTGTGCAAGATTGCACTTTGCTTTTCTATGCTAGTAACAATATTTATGATGTTTGATATAGCAAATTTCTTCATTACAATGATCGAGCTAGCAAATTCTTCATTCAAGTGTGCAAGCTAGCAATAACTTTCTCTCCCTTTGTCAATGTCAAAAAGAAGGAGAGGAACCAATGATTTAGACTTTTACATCAATTTTACATCAATCAATATTTCAATCATCACATGATGCATACAAGACAATAATGCAAAGAAATCATTTCATGAAGGATATCAATTTAAAAACTCACCAAGGATCACATGATACAATCGCAAATCATGATATCATTATGTGATACATCATGAGATGATAATTTATCATATCAATGAAAGATATCAATTGTTAAACATGATATGATAATAGTCTTAAAATTTTCAATTTGCGATACATGTGATACATTACGATACACTAAAAAATTTAATGTGATGCTTTTAAGGATATCAACCTATTTTTGATACAAAGCATGGCAAGAGCAATTTTGTTGTAAGTTTTCTAAGTTTTGCACTTTTTGCTTCTTTCGATAGGCAAGATCTTTCTTCTCTTTTTGAGAAGTGCAAGCTTGCAAGTTTTACTTCCTTAGCATGCTAGGAAGTTTACTTTCATTTTCAATACACAAGCTAGCAAAACCTTCTCCCCCTTTATCAAAGTCAAAAAGAAAGGGAGGACTCAATGACTAAAAATTTCAACCATTCAACAAGCTAAATATGCAAAGAATTCATGAAATATATCAGTAAGGATCAATTCATAAATACCAAAGATATGATTCATGGTTCATTAAAATTTTTCTTAACAAGTTCACGATCAAGATTCATATAATTCATAATAAAGCAAATTGATGTACAATCATCACATAAGGCATACAAGGCAAAGAAATCTTGTTATTTCTATATTATGAAATATATGATATCAAGGCTCATGATTCATTTGAAAAGATATAGCACAAAGAGCAACTTGAAACGTTCTTATCAAGACCACATTTTAAAATATTCCAAGTATCAAGTGTTTAGAGATAAAAAGTTCAATACATTGTATGAAAAAAAATTATAATATCAAGTTTTATCATCATGCAATGTAGCAATTAAAGATTTGCAAGTTTAGTATTTTTGCTTTTCTTGAGATAGCAACTGTTTGCTTCTCTACAAGCTAGCAATTTTTATGATATGCAAGTTTCAAGCTAGCAAATTTTTGCTTCCTTTGAAATGTTTGAGCTAGCAATTTTGCTTCCGTAATAAGTTAGCATGTTTTGTACTTTGAGATAGGCAAGATAGCACATTTGCCTTTTTTGAGATAGCAACTCTTTGCTTCTCTTTAGACTATAAGCTAGCAATTTTTACGATATGCAAGTTTTACTATATACAAGCTAGCAAAAAAAAAAAAAAATCGAAAGCAAATACAAGATAGCTTTCTTATGTAAGCTCATGATTCTTGCTTTCTATTGCAATGTGCAAGTTGCAAGTTTTGCTTCTTTTGCAATGTACAAATTTCCAAATTTTGCATCTTGAGCTAGCAATATTTCTCCCCCTTTGTCATTGTAAAAAAGAAAAGAAGAATACAGTTTTGTAGTTCTTTTTCCTTTTGCAACGATTTCAAAATCATGACAAATGATGAATAATCAAGTTATGAATATCAAGACAATTTTTCATCATGAATATTTTATCATTGCATGCATCATTATCATAAGTTGAAGTATTACATGCATAATATTAGATCATCATTCATAATTACATTAATGTTTCAATATAACAATTTCTTCTCAAAATGTGTAACTTAGCACTCATAGCATTTTAAATCATGATTTACATCATATGTAATACATCACATCATAATTAGAAAGCACAAGTATTGCATGCATCATTGCAAATCATAAATGTTTCATATCATGATGGTATCAATTTTGTCAAATTATATTCTACTATGCATGATCAAAACTTCTCCCCGTTTTATCATTGAAAACAAGAAAGAAGTAGGGAAGAGCATAAAAATGTAAAATATTTCAATCATTTCAAGGCATTTATATCATAGATACAAAGAAATCATATCATCAAAGATAAGACCATTTGAATACCAAAAGACATGATTCATTTTATCAAATCTCTTCCTTTTATAAATAACAAAAATTGTAGGTGTACAAAGAAGAGATTGTGATTAAAAAATAATCTCTAGTATATCCAAGAAATCAATATCATAATTCGAATACAAACTTATTCGAATTCAAATTGTCAAATTCATCAAAATCTCAACATTACTTTCAAAAGATTCAAAATGGTATACATAGATTTATCATAATAATCATCAAGATCAATAAGATAGAGAAAAATAATTTTTGAAGGAAAAAATATTTTTCAATTTTTAGTTTTTTCAATTCATATGATTTTATTTCATTTATGCCAAATAAAAATATGTATCATGTTTAAAACCGAAAGTGTAAGATTTATTACAACAAATATCAATAAGACACTTCCATTATAGTAAAAATCAATCATCCGTAAATTGCAAGATTCATCATGCATAATTTTAAAATTTATTAAGCATGATCTTTATGCATGACACTAAAACATGGTTTCAAAATGTCTAATATTTTAATTACACAATTTCATCATCATGCATCATCATATTTTCAAATTCGAACATGCATAATTTCAATACTATATCTTTCATTTTTCATACATGATACAAATAACTCAATCATCAATATGGGCATATCATACGTGATATTCAAGCATTCATGATATATCATTTTGGCAACATGATCATAGCTATTCAAATGATAGTATCTAAATGTCAAAATTCATTACATCCTATCAAGCATGATCATTAACTTCTTATTTGTATTTCATGCATTATTTCATTTCATCACATAAATAGTATCAAGAAGAGTTATTGGGTGATGAGATAAATATTTCATGAGTACAAGGAATTGTATAAAAATCATATCATGAAAAGATAATAACAGAAGACATGTTTTCTTTTGAAAAATCTCCTCTTAAGTAATCAAGGGAAAATCTTAGGAGATTATGATATAGATAAAATTCATTCAATCTTATAAAAGAACAAGATATTAATTCAAGCATAAAAAGTATCTCAATTCATTATGAATCATAAAAGGAATTATGGTTTCGAAAAATCACGATTCATTTAGGAAAATTTTCTCTTTAGTGCAATAATACCAATCATAATTCATTTGGATAGTAGATGCTAAAAAGGAACATTGAGGATACAAGATCTTGATTTTTATAGAGTAAATCTCAAGTTATAAATCTTGAAAGATCAAGATAAAGCTCATTCAAATTCAAATCATCAAATCAAAATTATTTTCAAGATATTCATAAAAAGATGATAAAATAGATTCATCAAACCAAGAATTTTCAAGAAAAATATTTTTATCTATTTAGTTGTTTCATATAAGCATGCCTTTGTCCTTTTTGTGCAAAAAAAAAGGTATATATATCATCAATCATTTAGGATCGAAAAATAAATTTCTTCATAAAAACCATCAAGATCATTATGTATAACTTTTAAAATCTCATGTATAAAATGGTATCAAAACATTTAATATTTTCATTGCATCATTTTGCATTGGTTTTATTGAACATAATTTTGAATGATTCTTATAGATAACTAAAACTTCTTTAGTTTAATTTATATGATTGACTTTATCTTAGCATGCTCAAATTTTGTTCATATGTCAAAACCATACATCATGTTTGAAAACCAAAGACAAGGTTAAAAATAAAATCATAAAGCCTTCCTTTCAAAAGCCATGCATCGTCATTGAAAATCAATATGGAAATCGTCAAAATACACATTCTTGCTTCTCAAGCACATATATAAGATTAATCTTACTAGGTGTATAAGCATTTATATCTAACATTTTATCGCATTAACATAACACATGCAATTTTTAAGAAAATTAATCCAAAAAAAATAACTCATGAAAGTATTATGTAATTTCAAAATAATTCAAGAGAGTTGAGTTACTTACCTTGTAGTTAAAGCTTGTCAAAGCCCAATTCGTCGTTTCACCTTTGGAAGTTTTTTATTCATCCTTGGTTGTCTTCCTCTTCTTTGGCCTCTTCCTCCATTCAAGTTCATTATTTATTTTAGATTTTTGTTTAATAAACTTATTAAGATTTAGTGTTCGAAGTTCAAGTTCATCATTGTCCTCATCACTTGAGTCATCGCTCAAGTGGTATTCATTTGTCCGGAGTTCCAAATCCTTCATGTTCTTTGAAAGGTGTTTTTGTTCATCATGTGCATTGTGCACCATTTCATATGTCATCAACGAACCAATTAGTTCTTCAAGTGGAAAAATATTTAAATCTTTTGTTTCTTGTATTGCGGTTATTTTAGGATCCCACCTTTTTGGAAGGGATCTTAAGATCTTGCTTACGAGATCAAAATTCGTCAAATATTTACCAAGAATTCTTAGATTATTGATGACATCCGTGAAATGGTTATACATGTCGCATATAGTCTCGCTTAGTTGCATTTGAAGAAGCTCAAAATCGTGCAATAAAATGTTAACTTTCAAGTCTTTGACTCTACTAGTTCCCTCGTGTGTGATTTCAAGTGTTCGCCAAATATCAAAAACCGTTTCGCACATAGAAATCCGATTGAACTCATTTTTGTCCAAGGCACAAAATAAGGCATTCATAGCCTTTGCGTTTAAAGAAAAATACTTCTTCTCCAAATCCGACCATTCGTTCATCGGTTTAGAGGGAAGTTGAAAACCGTTTTCAATAATATTCCATAAATCCAAATTCATAGAAATCAAGAAAACTCTCATTCGAGTTTTCCAATAAGTGTAGTCCAATCCGTTAAACAACGGTGGACGAACAATCGAAAAGCCCTCTTGAAAGCCATGAAGAGCTATTTCTCTCGGGTGTAAATCTGAAATGAGAAATACCGGGCTCTGATACCAATTGTTAGGATCGGAGCGGCACTAAGAGGGGGGGGTGAATTAGTGCAGCGGATTAAAACTTTGGTTTTGGAAAAATCTTTCGTACGATAAAAATAAATATTGATGAAAACCGATTTGGAAGCTTGATAACTTAGAAGCGTATGGAAGCGTAGTGACTAAGTAAAGAAGTTTACAGTATGTAAATGGCAAGAGTAGGATGCAAACTAGATAACACAACAGTTTTAAAGTGGTTCGGTCAAAATGACCTACATCCACTTGTGAAGCCTTCTTCAAAGAGGCTCCCAACTTCCACTAGCAAATCTCTTGTAGGGGAAGGACTAATACCCCTCTTACAACCTTTTACAAGTGGTTCACACTCTTACAAATTTTTGAATAGAAAGAATGAGGTGAACACTCAAAGCAATTGAAGACAAAAACTTGCTAAAGACTTTGCTAAGACTTTTAGCTCACTCTCTTGCTTCTCAAAGGTTGTAATCTCAACTGAGAATTTAGGGGTATTTATAGGCCCCAAGAGAATTCAAATTTGAGCTCCAAAATTTGAATTCTCTTAGGTTTCCGAGGCTGGCGGTGCCACCGCCAGATCTCTTGGGTGCCGGGCGGTGCCACCGCTCAGTCCAGCGGTGCCACCGCTCAGATCTCGAGTTCTAGGCGGTGCCACCGCCTAATCTGGTGGTGCCACTGCCTACACTGTTTCAGCTCACTGGTTGGGCTCCAAACTTGGCCCAAACCAATCCGAACTCGGGCCCAATTGGCCCCTACATGGGTTATAGGATTAACACCTAATCCTAATCCTAATTAACATGCTAACTATGAATTTAAAGACATTTCCTAAGCTTTTACAAAGTCCGTAAGTCAAGACTTCTTTCGGCGAGCTTTCGGCGAACTTCCAGCGGTCTTCCGATAAACTCTCGGAAACCATTCTGCGGACTCCCGGCAAGCTCCTAGACTTCGCGATTTGATCTTAGTGAGTTCTAACGAGCTTCTTCGGCAAGCTTCGATCTTTCTCGGTGAGTTCCACAAACTTCCAACGAACCTTTCAGTGAGCTTTCGAAAAACCCTTCGGCAAGCTCCCTACTCATTTTTGGCTTGTTCTGGCAGCAATCCCGACGAACCTTCAAACTTCCGTCGAACTCTCGAACTCCCAACAAATCCTTCGCGCTTGACTCCGACAGTTGTTTCACTTTATGTCTTTGTCATTATCGTAGTTATTCCTGCACACACAAGCCAAAACTCTACTCCGATCTGGATAATTATTACAACGTGAATCGACATTCTGTTGCCCGACACGTCATTGGTTGGCGCTTCGTCCAATTCTTCAGCGCATCGTCCTCTCTTGCGGCTTGTTGCCTAATCGACGGTTGACCTCCGCAACCCCGATATCCTTGGTGAAATTTCGCTCTCCTTGGCTCGATGCTCGATGTCTGAAGCCTTCTACCGTCCAATATCCTGACATGATCTCCTTCGACGCAACGTCAATTTCTCCTGCGTCAATTGTCTAATCCTAATCGAGTAGACCTGCATCACTCAAAATGCAGTTAAACATCTAAACACAATCAATTAGTTTCATCATCAAAATCTGAGATTCAACAGGAATAACTACGATAACGACAAAGACATAAAGCGAAACAAAGTGTCGGAGTCAAGCGCGAAGGATTCGTTGGGAGTTCGAGAGTTCGACGGAAGTCCGAAGGTTCGTCGGGAATGTTGCCGGAACTAGCCGAGAATGAGTAGGGAGCTTGCCGAAGGGATTTTCGGAAGCTCGTTGGAAGGTTTGTGGGAAGTTCGCGGAGCTCGCCGAGAAAGATCGGAGCTTGCCAAAGAAGCTCGTTGGAACTCGCCAAGATCAAATCGTGAAGTTTAAGAGTTTGCCGGGAGTCCGTAGAATGGTTTCCAAGAGTTTATCGGAAGACCGCCGGAAGTTCGCCGGAAACTCACCGGAAGAATTCTTGACTTACGGACTTTGTAATAGCTTAGGAAATGTCTTTAAATTCATAGTTAGCACATTAATTTGGGTTAGGATTAGGTGTTAATCTTATAACCCAAGTAGGGGCCAATTGGGCCCGAGTTCGGACTGGTTTGGGCCAAGTTTCGAGCCCAACCAGTGAGCTGAAATAGTGTAGGTGGTGGCACCGCCCAGAATCCGAGAACTGAGCGGTGGCACCGCCCAGCACCCGAGAGGTCCGGCGGTGGTACCGCCAGCCTCGGAAACCTAAGAGAATTCAAAATTTGGAGCCCAAATTTGAATCCTCTTGGGGCCTATAAATACCCCTCAATTCTCAGCTGAGATCACAACCTTTGAAAAGCAAGAGATTGAGATAAAAGTCGTAGCAAAGCCTTTAGCAAGTTTTTGTTTTCAATTGCTTGAGTGTTCACCTCCTTCTTTCTCTTTGAAAATATGTAAGAGAGTAAACCACTTGTAAAAGGTTGTAAGAGGGGTATTTGTCCTTCCCCTTCAAAGTGATTTGCTAGTGGAAGTTGGAAACCTCATCGAAGAAGGCTTCGCAAGTGGATGTAGGTTGCATGACCGAACCACTATAAATCGGTTTGCGTTTATCTTATTATCATTTATATTACTGTAAACCATATTCACTTTGATGCTCTACTTCTTTGTCTCCTTCTTACGTATGCCTTCAAGTTAAAACGCAATCGAAATGGTTTCAAATGAAACGTTGCTTTTATCGTACGAAAGATTTTTCCAAAACCAAAGTTTTAATCCGCTGCACTAATTCACTAATTCACCCTCTTAGTGCCGCTCCAATCCTAACAAAAGCGATATTCTCTGAAAATAAAGATGCAGCAAAAATAAATAACATGCAGATTTTACAAGAAATAAACTATCAAGATATGAACTTCTATCTTAATATGCTCCCACTATTTTACTAACGAGTCATGCGACACCCTCAACATGTGAAACGGAAGTCTCCGATAGACTTCTAGTGGGGATCAGGATCCAATCAGCGTCTTAGTGTAACCTCGAGGGACTCGACCAATCACACTAAGCCTGAAAGGTAGGCAACTCTTGCCAATCACAACTCCTTATGATTCCATCCTGTTCGGCCTCTGAATCACCATGGTCTCGAGGGACTCGACCAACCATGATGCTCGGTTAAGTCAATACCTTCGTTATAAGATGAGTCTGATTTGATGATATACCCTCGAGGGACTCGACCAAGCATACCATTGCTAGTCATAGGTGCCCAACAAGCCAATCACGTGAGTGATGGTACGTGTGACTTGATACAGAATCTTTTTGCTTATTATATTTTGGCGTATATTACTTTATAACTATTGCATAAATGCATATATATATATATTGTGATGTCCTTGGATTTGTGCAATGGGAATCAGATCGTGATGAGATCACGAAAATGAGATCGATTCACCTTTAAACACATATCCTAAATAATCCTGGTCATAGGTTACTCGAGAGGGACATCGTGATAACCGGATAGACTGGTGTGCTGTATACCCGTCCATATGATGGATGCAGCTGGTCTCATAGCTGCTCGTGTAGGGACACTAGGGATACAGTACAGGTGCTCATTGGAGAATGAGTTCACTGATTGATCCGCTTACGGAATGTTGGATGGTTGATGATGCCTTATTGTCGACAACATGATTCCTCAGACCCTGGTGGTGTATCCGGTCCTTAGACTTGAGACACCAAGGATGTCCTGTATGAGTGCTCCACTCTTTGATACCGTGACTTATAGGTTTGGGCTGTCCCAAATCTAGTACAAATTGGTCATTGGGAGTGGTAGTCGACCTTTACGAGGGCTATTGAGTGTCGATAGAGGATCATCCACTCTCGCATCATGAGAGGAATATCCCATGTGTTCTTGCTCGGACAAATCCCTGGCTAGGGTCATTCGGGTTGAGAGAAAAAGAGTTCTCCCGAGAATCCGATTAGAGCGAGACTTCGAGTAGAAACCGTATGGGTCCGACAACACCATGCTAGATATACGGTCTCCGGGATATTAGATGGATGAGGGACTATAGGTACATGGTAACTAAGGACGATGTGTCCAATGGATTGGATTCCCTTTATCGTCGTCTGGGACTACTGCAGTAGTGGCCTAGTACATCCGTCCGTAGTCGATGAGTCGAAGTGAATTATTACGAGATAATAATTCACCGAAGTTAGAAGGAGTTCTCGACAGTATGACTCACGGCCAGCTCGATATTGGGCCTAGAGGGTCACACACATATGGTAGGCATTATGATGAGTAGAGGTTCTGGATATGAGATATCCGACGGAGCCCCTTTGTCTTATTGGATGCATCCAATACCCACTAGGGAAGGACCCATTAGGGTTTCACACGGATCTCTATAAATAGGAGGGATTCACGACCTCATAGGCTAGAGTCTTTGCTTGCCTTCCCTATTCTCCTCTCCCTCTCCACCTCGAGGCCCTGAGTTTTGAGGAGGGTCGTCACAACCCTGCTGTGTGGATCACCGCCAGAGAGGAGGACTCTTGACCACCTTCACCCTCTCCTAAGGATCTGCAAGGAAACAGGGATATACGATCTCCCCTAGGTAACACAATCTCTATCGCAGTTTTGTGTTTTGTGGATTTTTACACGCACCAATCTTCGCATCGACGACCTAACATCTTTTTTGGGAATCGAGGATTTTGTTTTCTTGTTCTTCCGGCGCGATATGATGATCGCCCCCATTTTCCCAACAAAGGGTATCGAGCCGGGTTGTTCGATGCGAATGATTGGTTTTGAACTGCATGTGTTGTGTTTAGGAAGAATATTGACGCCAAAATCGTTGACGCGAAAAGCGAGGAAGGGAAGCAACAACGCTTTCCCTCAATCTGCATGCCCGCAGCCCACCAGAAGCAGCCAACCGCAGCCAGAAAGACAAATACGCAAAGATGCAAGCCGCCAGGTCTGCAGCAGCCGTCCCGGGCGGTCTGCTTGCAGCAGGCTTGCTGCCGGGCGGGCTGGCAGCCCACGCGAGTCGCCAGCGGGGGCCCTACGCCACCGGGCCGCGAGGGAGGGGAGCTACCGCCAGCGGTGGTAGCGACGCCACCATCACCGCTGCCCCCGCGGCTAAACACCCCCACACAAAGGGCTGGCCTGGCGGGACAGCACCGCCTGCGAGGCAACGGCGCCCGAAGGAGGCTTCCACCAAGATGCGTCGCCATCATCGCCACGTGGCGTGCTTCCTGCAGCGAGGGTAGTGCCCTCGCCCGCCCCAGGCCGCCGCCAGCGGGTGGCGGCGGCAACAGCAGCAGCAGAGGGAATTAGGGTTTTAGGCAAAAGGACAGTTTTGCCCCTGTGAATTTGAGAAATTTCAGTTTCTGTCTTTTGTCCAAATTACGAAAATACCCTTAGGAATTGAAAAATTCCCTACATGTCCCTGATTTCAGAAAAATATTAATTAATTAAAAGGTTTAGTTGATTATTATTATTTATTATTATCTAGTAGTCCTACATGATGATGATTATTTATACATGTGATGTATGATGTGTGGACTCGGATGATCATGGACCGTGTGATGTGTGTATTTGTGATTATTATTATTGAGGTCTCATAACCTCCATTATATTTCTCGCTTATTGTCGGGCCTGCGTGCCTATGATTAAGTTGTAATCACATGAGGAGGCGAGCGGGAGCGTGGATGCGATAAGGGACCCACGAGATTTTGACGATCGTGATGCATGGAGATGCATCAAGATGTCGACAAAACCGACGAGGACGAGATGAACGATCACGGGGCATGGAGATGCACCGCTTGCACACATAGATCTTGATGTGAGTGATTAGGCCCATCGGCTCGGGCCTAATCATATTAGGGGTTGTGGTCCATGATCATCCGATGTGATTGCTTATACACATACTAGATATGTATATATATTTGCATTCGATGTAGATATATATTAAATATGTATATGTGTGATATGTCATATTAGGAGACCAAATTATAGAAACATCTCTCGATAATATTAAATTCGGAAACGTGAGGCAATTAGATTGACCCACGGGCCTTCCATCGTTATGAGTAGGAACCGATTCCCTGTAGGTTGAGTTGGTCGAGTCCCTCGAGACTCACCTATATCGCGATTCGCTATCTTGCTTACGACATAGAGATGTCACCGGACCTGAGGACATGGTATGCTTGGTCGAGTCCCTCGAGGGTATATCATCAAATCGACTCATCTTGTAACGAAGGTGTTGACTTAACCGAGCATCATGGTTGGTCGAGTCCCTCGAGGCCATGGTGATTCTGAAGCCGAACAGGATGGGAATCACAAGGAGTTGTGATCGGCAAGAGTTGCCTACCTTTTAGGCTTAGTGTGATTGGTCGAGTCCCTCGAGGTTACACTAAGACGCCGATTGGATCCCGATCCCCACTAGAAGTCTCATTGGAGACATCCGCTTCACGTCTTTGAGGGTGTCGCGTGACTCGTTAGTAAAATAGTGGGAGCATATTAAGATAGAAGTCCATATCTTGATAGTTTATTTCTTGCAAAATCTGCATGTTATTCATTTCTCGCTACATCTTTATTTTCAGAAAATGTCGCTTTCAAATCCCTTTACGTGGGCATACTTGATGTCAACCGCCTTTACTGGTCCAAATTATATGGATTGGCTCAGTAAATTGAGAATTGTTCTCACAATGAGAAAAATCGCGGTACGCCCCTTGATACAAAGATGCCTATGCCCAAGAAGGGCAAGCGAGGATGAGATCGCCGCCACGTGAAGTACATTGATGACTCCACTCTTGCTCAGTGCTATATGTTGGGCTCTATGACTCCAGAGTTACAGAGACAACATGAAAAGATGGATGCCAGATCCATTCTCCTACATGTCCGAAAATTGTTTGAGGAACAGGGAAGGACTCAACGATATGAGATATCCAAGAGCCTTTTCCGCGCTAGGATGACTGAGGGGACACCGGTTCAGAACCATGTCCTAAAGATGATTGAGTGGATAGAGAAACTCACAGGTCTAGGAATGGTCCTAGAGGATAACTTGTGTGTGGACATTGTGCTTCAGTCCCTACCAGATTCCTTTTCACAGTTCATAATAAATTTTAATATGAACAAGCTTGAGGTGACTCTCCCAGAGCTCCTCAATATGTTGAGGGAGGCAGAGAGTACTATTAAGAAAGAGAAGCCAGTTCTCTACACTGGTGAGACCAGAAAGAAAAGGAAAGCAGAAAGGTCCCTTAAGAAGGGAAAGGGCAAGGGCAAACAAGGTAAAGCAAAGGTTGCTAAGAAAGACCCAACAAAGGACAAAGGCCAGTGCTTCCACTGTGGTAAAGATGGGCATTGGAAGAGAAACTGCAAAGAGTACCTTGCAGAAAGGGCGAAACAAAAGCTTGATGAAGCTTCAGGTACATTCATGATCAGTCTCCATTTGTCAGACTCTTATGATAACACATGGGTATTGGATACCGGTAGTGCTTATCATATATGCAATTCGTTGCAGGTTCTGGCAAGGCCTAGGAGACTACAGAGAGGCGAGATGGACCTCAAGATGGGTAATGGAGCAAAAGTTGCTGTATTAGCTGTTGGCGAGGTCGCCCTACATCTGCCTAGTGGAGCTTTTATTGCATTAGATGCATGTTATTTTGTTCCTTCTATTATCAAAAACATTATCTCCATTTCATGTTTAACAGTTAGTGGATATAAATTTGTTTTTGAGAACAATGGTTGTTCGATATTATTAGATGATAAGATCATCACGAAAGGAACATTGCATAATGGTTTATTTATGTTAGACACCACTCCACATATCATGAATGTAAATATGTCCAAAAGGAAACGAGATGAGTTGAACAGTGCATACCTGTGGCATTGTAGGCTAGGTCACATCCATGAAAGAAGGATTCAAAAGTTGTTAAATGATGGATATCTAGATTCATTCGACTATGTGTCATATACAACTTGTGAGCCTTGCATTCGTGGAAAACTGACCAAATCTCCATTTAGTAGAACTAGAGAGAGAGCCAATGAGTTGTTGGAACTCATACATAGTGATGTATGTGGACCCATGTCAACTCATGCCATTGGAGGTTACTCCTACTTCATTATATTTACTGATGATTTCTCAAGGTATGGATATGTGTACTTAATGAAGTACAAGTCTGAGGCTTTTAAGAAATTCAGAGAGTATAAGAATGAGGTGGAGAACCAGACTGGAAAGAGAGTATCAAAAACTTCTTCGATCGAGGAGGTGAATACTTAAATACAGAGTTTACTCAGTTCCTCAAGGACCATGGGATATTATCCCAATGGACACCTCCTTATACACCTGAGCTCAATGGTGTCTCCTGAAAAGTAGAAATCGTACATTATTAGATATGGTACAGTCCCATGATGAGTTTCACTGACCTACCCATCTCATTCTGGGATATGCCCTAGAAACCAGCAGCTTACCTTTCTGAACAGAGTTCCAACTAAGTCGGTAGTGTCTACACCATATGAGATATGGAAAGGGAAGAAGCCTGATCTTAAGGTTGTTAAGATCTGGGGCTGCCCTGCCCATGTTAGAAGACACAACCTCGATAAGTTAGAATCAAGGACAGAGCGATGCAAATTTGTGGGATACCCCAAGGAAACTTGTGGGTATTATTTCTATCATCTCGAGGACCAAAAGGTCTTTGTAGCTAAGAGAGCAGTGTTCCTTGAGAAGGAACACATTCTTGACGGAGACAATTGGGAGAATGATACAATTGAGCCAGGTTGGAGAACCAAGCTCAAGCACCACTCTGACCCGAAATCGTCTCGGTACCTAATACACAAGTATCAACTTTACGCAGTCCCGATAGAGTATCCCATCCTCCCGAGAGATATGTGGGACATATTAGAGCAAAGGATGTAGAGGATATTGATCCTCAGACCCTCGAGGAGGCTATTATGAGTATAGACTCCGGGAAGTGGAAAGAAGCCATGAATTCGAGATGGATTCTATGTACTCCAATAAGGTTTGAAACCTAGTTGATCCCGAAGGTATTGTACCCATCGGTTTGCAAGTGGATCTTTAAGAAAAAGATCGGAGTAGATGGAAAGGTAGAGACCTATAAAAGCAAGGCTAGTGGCTAAGGGGTATCGTCAAAGGCAAGGTGTTGACTACTTAATTTAAACTTTCACCAGAAGCAATGCTAAAATCCATCAAAATTCTATTGGCTATTGCAGCACACTATGATTATGAGATCTGGCAGATGGATGTGAAAACCGCATTCCTCAACGGAACCTCGAGGAGGAGGTGTATATGATGCAACCCGAGGGATTAGTGTCCAAGAACTGCCCGGATAAGGTGTGTAGGTTGCTTAGATCCATTTATGGACTAAAGCAAGCTTCCCGAAGTTGGAACATAAGATTTGATGAGGCAATCAGATCTTATGACTTCAAGTAAGAACGAAGATGAGCCTTGTGTATACTGAGAAAGGTAAGTGGGAGTGCTATCACCTTTTTTTGTTATATGTGGATGACATCCTCATCATTGGGAATGACATAGGAATGCTATCCACAAGAAAGGCTTGGTTATCTAGACACTTCTCCATGAAGGACTTAGGGAAGCATCTTATATCTTGGGGATTAGAATCTATAGAGATAGATCCAAGAGGATGCTTGGCTTTGTCCCAGATCCAGGACATAGAAACTATTGTCAAAAGGTTTGGCATGGAAAATTCCAAGAGAGGTCTCATACCGATGAGACATGGGATATCGCTTTCTCTAGTATGTCCCCAAAGACTCCGGAAGAAAGGGCTAACATGGATATGATACCTTATGCCTCAGCAATAGGGTCTATCATGTATGTCATGCTATATATTGGGGCGATATAGCATGCCTCGAAAGTGTCACGAGCAGGTATTAAGCGGATCCGACTTGGAGCATTGGAAAGTAGTAAAATGTATCCTTAAGTACTTGAGAAGGACTAAGGATCTTTTACTAGTATATGGAGGTAATAGCCTTAAGGTTGAAGGCTACCGACTCAAGTTTTCAATCGATGTCGATGATAGCAAGTCGAATTCAGGTATGTGTACACCTTGAATGGAGGAGCAAGATCTTTGGAAGAGTTCCAAGCAAGATAACACTACCGACTTCGACCATAGAGGCGGAGGTACATTGCTGCATTAGATGCAGCAAAGGAGGGAGTCCGGGTGAAGAAGTTCATCACAGATTTGGGAGTCGATCTGATAGCGACAAGTCGACTTCCTTATATTACACAACTATGGGGTGATTACTCAAATAAGGGAACCCGGGTCTCATCGGGAAGTGTTAGAGGAGGTTCCCACTTATAAGAAAGATCGTAACTTGAGGAGATGTAGCAAAGGAAAGAGTTCCATCCAAGATAACATTGCAGATCCACCGACAAAGCCGTTGTCTCATTTTGTCTTTGAGCATCACAGGGTCCGATGGGGATCGAACACATAGGGTGATTGGCTTTAGGTCAAGTGGGAGATTGCTAGTCATAGGTGCCCAAAGAAGCCAATCACGCGGAGTGATGGCACGGTGACTTGATACGAGAATCTTTTGCTTATTATATTTTTGCGTATATCACTTTATAACTATTGCATAAATGCATATATATATATATTGTGATGTCCTTGGATTTGTGCAATGGGAATCGGATCGTGATGAGATCACGATAATGAGATCGATTCACCTTTAAACACATATCCTAAATAATCCCGGTCATAGGTTACTCGAGAGGGACATCGTGATAACCGGATAGACTGGTGTCTTGATACATACCGTCCATATGATGGATGCAAAATGGTCTCATAGCTGCTCGTGTAGGGACACTAGGGATACAGATGCAGTGCTCATTGGAGAATGAGTTCACTGATTGATCCGCTTACGGAATGCTGGATGGTTGATGATGCCTTATTGTTGACAACATTCGATTCCGTAGTCCTAGTGGTGTATATCTGGTCCTTAGACATGAGACACCAAGGATATCCCAGATGAGTGCTCCACTCTTTGATACTAGATTTATAGGTTTGGCTGTCCCCGCATCTATTACAAATGGTCATTGGGAGTGGTAGTCGACCTTACGAGGGCTATTGAGTGTCGATAGAGGATCATCCACTCTTTGTGTCATGAGAGGAATATCCCATGTGTTCTTGCTCGGACAAATCCCCGCGGCCGGTCATTCGGGTTGAGAGAAAAGAGTTCTCCGGGAGAATCCGATTAGAGCGAGACTCGAATAGAAACCGTATGGGTCCCACAACACCATGCTAGATATCTGAGTCTATGGGATATTAGATGAATGAGGGACTATAGGTACATGGTAACCGAGACAGACAGTCCCAATGGATTGGATTCCCCCTATATCGTTTGGGGACTACAGTACAGAGTGGCCTAAATACGTCCAGAAGTCGATGAGTCGAGTGAATTATTACAGAGATAATAATTCACCGAAAGTTAGAAGGAGTTCTCGACAGGTATGACTCACGGCCAGCTCGATATTGGGCCTAGAGGGTCACACACATATGGTAGGCATTACGATGAGTAGAGGTTCGATATGAGATATCCGGCCGGAGCCCTTTGTCTTATTGGATGCAGATCCAATACCCACTAGGGAAGGACCCATTAGGGTTTGACACGGGATCTCTATAAATAGAAGGGATTCACAGCCTCATAGGCTAGAGTCTTTGCTTGCCTTCCCTATTCTCCTCTCCCTCTCCACCTCAAAGGCCCGGAGTTTTGAGGAGGGTCGCCGCAACCCCTGCTGTGGATCACCGCTAGAGAGGGGGCGACGCTTGACCTCCTTCACCCTCTCCTAAGGATCTGCAAGGAAATAGGGATATACGATCTCCCTAGGTAACACAATCTCTATCAGCAGTTTTGTGTTTTTATGGATTTTTATGCACCAATCTTCTTCACATTTATGAACATCTTTTTGGGAATCTGGGATTTTTGTTTTCTTGTTCTTCCGCTGCGCATATGATGTCGCCCCCCAGATTTCCCAACAACCATGTCCTCAGGTCATCGGTGACATCTCTATGTTGTAAGCAAGATAGCGAATCGCGATATAGGTGAGTCTCGAGGGACTCGACCAACTCAACCTACACCGGGAATCAATTCCTACTTATAACGATGGAAGGCCATATGGGTCAATCTAATTGCCTCACGTTTACCGACTTAATATTATCGAGAGAGATGTTTCTGTGATTTGGTCTCTTAATATGACATGTCACACCTATACATATTTAATATATATCTACATCCAATGCAAATATATATACATATCTAGTATGTGTATAAGCAATCATACCATATGATCATGGACCACAACCTAATGTGATTAGGCCCGAGCCAGTAGGCCTAATCACTCACATCAAGATCTATGTGTGCTACGGTGCATCTCCATGCCCTGTGATCATCCATCTCATCCTCGTCGGTTCCGTCGACATCTCGATGCATCTTCATGCAACGCGATCGTCCGTCTCGTGGGTCCCGCTATCGCATCCATGCTCCCGTTGCACCTCCTCATGGATTACAACTTAATCATAGGCACGCAGGCCCAACAATAAACGAGAAATATAATGGAGACTCGTAGACCCCAATAATAATAATCACAATTACACACATCACACAGTCCATGATCATTCGTCCATACATCATACATCACATGTATAAATAATCATCATCATGTAGGACTACTATATAATAATAAAAATATTAATCAACTAAACTTTTTAATTAATTAGTATTTTATGAAATCAGGGACATATAAGGAATTTCTTAATTCCTAGGGGTATTTTAATAATTTAGATAAAAGATAGAAACTGAAATTTCTTAAATTCCGAGGGGCAAAACTATCTTTTGCCCAGAAAACCCTAATGCCCTCATCCTCCCTTGCTGCTGCTGTTGTCGCCGCCTCCGCCACCCTATCGGCGGCGGGCTATGCGGTGGAGGGCGGGGTCCCTGCCCTCACTTGCAAGCGGCACGACCGCTGGCGGCGCTACCCTTGCAGCTGGGTGCCCCTGTGGGCGTCATCCCCTTCGCGGACGGTTCTACCCGCGAGGCAGCGCTTGTAGGCGATGTTGCCTCGTCGGGCGACCGCCCCTGCTGGGTTTTTTCCTGTGGGAGCAACGGCCACAGCCGTCGCTGCCTTGCGACGCGTCACCACGTGAGAGCAGCGGCAGCAGGCGCCACTGCCCTTGCGGCTACTGTTGCAAGCTTCCTGCCTACACGCAGATGGAAGTGCTGCCATCTACGACGGCAGCGAGGGCAGTAATAGTTCCTACCCTTTTTCGCTTTTGCGTCAACGATTTTAACGTTAAAAGCTTCTCCAAAACACAACACACGCAGTTTAAAACTAATCTATCGCACGAATAACCTGGCTATGATACCACTATATGGAAAATCTTTGAGGGCGACATCACATGCGCAGTGGAAGAACAAGAAAACAAAATCCTCGATTCCCAAAGAGATGTTCGTCGTCGTGCAAAGATTGGTGCGCAAAATCCGCCAAATTGAAATACTACATATAGAATAGATTGTGTTACATAGGGAGATCATATATCCCTGTTTCCTTGCAGATCCTTAGGAGAGGGTGAAGAAGGTCAAGCATCCTCCTCTCTAGCAGTGATCCACACAGTAGGGCTACAACGACGCTCCTCAAAACTCCAGCCCTGCTCTGAGGTGGAGAGGGGAAGGAGAATAGGAGAGGCAAGCAAAGGCTCTAGCCTATGAGGCTCTGAATCCCTCCTATTTATAGAGGTCCCCTATCAAACCCTAATGGATCCTCGCCTAGTGGGTATTGTTTCTACATCCAATAACCCAAGCCTTTTAGATTAGTGGATCTCTATCCAATAATCTCTCATGGGCTCTTATTGGATCTCGTCCATGGGATCCAATAATTCAGGGGCTTATTGGATATCCAATAAGATAAGGGCTCCATCGGATATCTCATATCCGAACCTCTACTCATCGCAATGCCTACCATATATGTGTGACTCTCTAGGCCCAATATCGAGCTAGCCGTGAGTCATGCATGTCAAAACTCCTTCTAACTCAGTGAATTATTATCTTTGTAATAATTCACTTGACTCATCGACTACGGATGTACTAGGCCACTATGCCATAGTCCCCACACGATACATGGGAATCTAATCCATTGGACCTGTCTGTCCTTAGTTATCGTATACCTATAGTCCCTCATCCATCTAATATCCCAGAGACCGTATAATGAGCATGGTGCTGTCAGACCCATACGATTTCTACTCAAGTCTCGCTCTAATCGGATTCTCCCGGAGAACTCTTTCTCTCTCAACCTGAATGACCCTAGCCTAGGATTTGTCTGAGCAAGACCACATGGGATATTCCTCTCATGATGCCGAGAGTGGATGATCCTCTATTGACACTCAATAGCTCTTGTAAGGTCGACTACCACTCTCAATGACCAGTTGTACTAGATCTGAGGTAGCCAAACCTATAAGTTTGGTATCAAAGAGTAGAGTACTCATATAGGACATCCTTGGTGTCTTAAGTCTAAGAACCAGATATACCACTAGGACTACGGAATCGCTATCTGACTATAAGGCATCATCAACCATCCTGTATTCCATAAGTGGATCAATTAGTGAACTTATTCTCCAATGAGCACATATTCTATATCCCTAGTGTCCCGACACGAGCAGTTATGAGACCAGCTATTGTTAGGACCCTTTTTCTAAGCTTTTGAATAATGTTTATTGAGTCTGTTTAGTCTAGTTGTTTATTGAGTTAGTTTGATTCAATTAGAATCAAGTAGAGGTTTATTTAATATTTATTTATTATTAGAGTTCAAGTCCCGATACACTTTGGGTTAAACTCTATAAATAGAAATATAATTGTTTCTTTTCATGTATCTATCATTTGGTATCAGAGCAACGAGTCGGCAGCCACGCACGCTGTTCCTTCTCAACCAAGAAGGAACATTTGCTTCCCGGCGCCGACCACCCCGGCTTTCCTTCTCCTCCACCACCGACGCTGCTTCCTGATCGGCGACCACCGCCGCCGCTGCTCCCCGGCCAGCGCCCACCGCTGATGCTGTGCCCCAGCCAGCAACCTTCTCACCTCGCCTCCTTGCTGCCCGCATCTCGCTCGAGCGAGAAGGGCCGCGGCTGTCGTTTCCCAGCCAACGGACCACCCATCGCCGCTTCTACCATCGGCGACGCTGCCCTAGCTGCACCACCATCGCTGCCTTCCCTTGGTTGTAGCTTCAGCCGTGCGATATGTCGGTGTTGCTGTTTCTGTGGTGCGATAGAAACAGAGCAGTCACTGGTCCCTCTGCTGCCGCAGGCGCCGGTTGCCTCTACCGCCGTCGCTGTTTCTTGGCCACTTCAACGCCACCCCTCTCCTTCGTTGCCGAGCCACCACTGCTGCCAGCCACCATGCGATGACCGCCGCACGCCTCCCAGCAGCCAATCCTCCTTGCTCTGCATCCGTAGTGCCAGAAACAGGGCAACTCACCGGTTGCCCTTGTTCCCAACCGTGACACCACCGACTCCTCCTTCTCCACTACTGCCGTTGCTTCTCGGCCGCACGATCACCGCCGCCCCGCCGTTGCTAGCATCGCCAGTGGCTCTGGCTGTGGTGCGATAGAAACAGAGCACCCTGTTTCCCATCTCCAGCATCGCAACTTCCCGGCCAGCGACGACGCTCGCTGCCTTTTTCTCCACCGCCGCTGCTGCTTCCCGATCGGTCGATCACTGTCGTCACCTCCCAGCTGTGAAACCACCACTGCCAACCACCGCCAGTCGTGATCAGTTGGCATCGCCAGCGGCTTCCCCTACGTTGCGATAGAAACAGAGTATCCTCTACTGTCGCAGCCGTCGGTCTCCCCTGACACTGCGGGCGCCGACTGCCACCACCGTCGCTGCTGCTTCCCGGCCGGCGACCACCGCCACTACTGCCTCTCAACCCCGGGAACAACCTTTCCTTCTGCGGTGCGACAGAAATAGAGCTCCCTCTGTTTGCCGCAGCTGCTCGTCAATCCCAACCAGCGGACCACCCCATCACTGCTTCTACCATCGGCGATGCTGGCTAGTCCGCCATCGTGCTGCCCCTCCTGGGTTGTAGCTGCAGCCGACGGGTGTCGCAGCCCCTCCTTGCAGCGGTTGCAGAAATAGAGCTTCCTCTGTTGCCGCAGCCGTCGGTCGGTCTCCCCTGCCGCTGCAAGTGCCGACTGCCACCACCGTCGCCGCTACTCCCCGACCAGCAATCTTCCCTCCTTGATGCTCCACCCTGCTCGAGCGATAAGGACCGCAGCCGCTGCTTCCCGGCTAGCGGACCAACCCCCCCGTCACTTTTACCATTGGCGACGCTGCCCCCAACCGCGCCACCATCGCTGCCTCCGCTGCCCCCAACCGCGTCACCATTGCTGCCTACCCTTGGGTCGCAGCTACAGTCGCTTGACCATCTCTCTTTGCAGCAATCAAAACAAAGCAACTATGGCCGTTGTAGTCATCGTCGTCTCCTCAACCGCACGCGATTCCTTGGCGTCACCAACCGCACGCGATTCCTTGGCGTCACCAGTGCCTCCTTCCGTAGTGCGACAGAAATAAACATCGTTCCCTCCCATCCGCACCGTCGTATCCACCGTGGCGGCGAGCCCTTGGCGGCGCTGCCCCCAGCCGCACCACCGTCGCTGCCTTCCCTTGGGTTGCAACCGTCGTAGCCACAGCCGCTCGACCTCCCCTCCTCATGGTGACCACAATAGGGTAACTTTGTATTTTTTGTCGTAGCCACCAATCACTGCAGTTCACGGCCAGCAGCCACTGCCGCTGCTGCACCTGGCCAATGACCAACCCCTCGTTCTGCAGCAATCGCCCTCCAACAGTGAACGCAGCAACCGCAGCATGTATGTTGCCCTGCCTCAACCCCAGCAGGGCACGCAACACTGATTCCTCTTCTCAACCTTGGCCGCTTCAACGCCGCCTCCCCCTTGCTTAGCATATTCTGTCACAACCATAGGTTGCCATCACTACAGCCTCAACCCCGTTGCTCGGCGATCGCCCCTTGGGTCGCAGCAACTGTAGCCACATCAACGCAGTCGCCGTCCAACCCCGGCGCTCTCACCCCATGCATCGATAGAAACAGGGCAGCTACTCTTCCTCCAACGCAGCGACCGCAGCACTGCCCTCGGTGTCCACCCCCTCGGCAACTTCACATCAACAGTGTTGATGCTCTTGACCGACACCAAAAATAGGAGTTAAGATTACAAATTTGCAGTCTTACGCAATGGCCACTAATAACTCGGTGAAAGCACAAATGGAAGCATTGGAAATCAAAATTGAGAACCGACTGCAAGAAACACTTAATAATTTCAAAAAGAGCCTACTGGAGAGCCTCAGCAAATTTCAACAAAATGGGGGCTCAAGTTCTACGTTGCACAGATATGAAAATACAAGAAAAATGCCCCAAGATTGTGATATAAACTACTTACACATGAAGGTAAAATTTTCGAGATGGAAAGATGGAGATCTGACCAGTTAGATCTCTAGAGCAGAAATTTTTTTCCATTTTCACAAAACTCTAGAAGAATCCAAGGTGGACATAGCCTCAATTCAGCTTGATGGAGATGCACTCTAGTGGTATGAAACTGTTTACGGAGTTCCTTCATGGGAGAAGTTCAAAAGAGGGCTTCTTGTTCGATTTGGCCCATCCGAATATAAGAATATTGATGGCCAGCTCGCCAAAATTTTTTAAACTTCTACAGTATTGGAATATCAGAGTAGGTTTGAAAGATTATCAAATCAAGCTAGAGATTGGTCGGAACGACAGCTTCTGAATACATTTATTGAAGGGCTTAATTCGGAGATCCGGTGTAAAGTTAAGGCTCGTCAACCTTGCACTATGATAGCTGTGATCTCATTTGCACATCTACATGAAAAAAAAATTAACAAGGAAAGATCAGCAAGGGGTTTGCACTATGATGAAAAGTGGAGTATGGAACACCAATGTAAACAAAGGCAACATCTAATAATTCAGGCAATTAGAGAGGAACCAAAAGCAGAAGAGTTAGACTCCGATTATGAAGGTATGGAAACTAATGAAGATATTGAAGCCATCACACATAAAGTGCATGCATTGACTGGCTATGCTAACCCATAAACTATGAAAATCAGAGGAACTTTGAAGTATCAGCCTGTCACTATTTTGATTGATACATGTAGCACTAACAATTTTATGGATAGTGAGACTATTGACTGATTGGCCCACCACATTGAAGACTATGGCAGATTTGAAGTAAAGATCATTGATGGACAAATTTTCACTTGTGATAGCAAAGGTTCAAAAATAAAATTGATTATACAGGGCTAGAAGTTTCATGCAACGATTACTACACTGAAAGACCGACATGTTGCTTACGCTATCAAAAAGTGGAGACCATACTTACTTGATCAACGGGTTGTGATGTGTTGCAGATAGTCTATGGCTAAAGTGCTGAAAGAGAAGCTCCCCGAGATTGATACTGCTCAGCCTTGAGGACAAGGCTGATTTGAAGAGGGAGGAACTATTAGAACCCTTTTTCTGAGCTTTTGAATAATGTTTATTGAGTCTATTTAGTCCAGTTGTTTATTGAGTCAGTTTGGTTCAGTTAGAAAAGTAGAGGTTTATTTAATATTTATTTATTATTAGAGTTCAAGTTCTGATGGACTCTGGGTTGAACTCTATAAACAGGGATGTAACTGCTTCTTTTCAGTTATCTATGAAAAATATCATTCAGTCTTTTGACAAACCCTAGGAGGCCGATCCCCTCGAAGCGATCAAGGAGGGCCGATCCTCTCGAAATGATCAAGGAGGCCGATCCCCTCGAAGTGATCATCCTCTTTCTCTTCTTCTTTTTTACGATAAGACTTTAGGGTCTTATCAGCTGCATCCATCGTATGGACGAGTATACAGCACACCAGTCTGTCCGGTTATCACGATGTCCCTCTCGAGTAACCTATGACCAGGATTATTTAGGATATGTGTTTAAAGGTTAATCGATCTCATTTTCGTGATCTCATCACGATCCGATTCCTATTGCACAAATCCAAAGACATCACAATATATATATGCATATATGTAATAGTTATAAAGTGATATATGCTAAAATATAATAAGCAAAAAGATTATGTATTAAGTCACATGTGCCATCACCCACGTGATTGGCTTGTTGGGCACCTATGACCAGCAGCCCCTGCACCAAAAAGGTTGATGAGAGAAGAGCTTCGGGAGCGATCTATGAAGGGGTTATGTTGGCATTGCGATGAGTCATGGAGCCATGAGCATCGCTGTAAAAAAGGGAGACTTCTTATGATTAAATCAATAGAAGAAGAGGTTACTAAATATCTAGAAGAGAGCCTTGAACATAAAGAAGAAGATGCAGAAGAAGAGTCATAACTGACCGACTTTATAATACATGTGCTAGCTGGCTACTCAAACCCGCAAACGATGAAAGTTAGAGGCCTTTTCAAACAATAATCGATCACTGTTCTCATCGACACGAGCATCACTAATAACTTCTTAAATAGTAAGGTTTCTGCTTAGATGGTGCTCCATATCGAAGGTTACAGCAAGTTCGATGTGAAGGTCGCCGACGACAAAATCCTAAAGTGCAACCAAAGATGCCCGCAGGTAAAACTATTACTGCAAGACCATGAAATTATCACCAAATTCTTCCTCCTACCAATTGATAACTATGAGGCCATGCTTGGCATAGAATGGTTGACTATGCTAGGTGATATCTCTTGAAACTTTTCCAAGTTAATTATGAAATTCTATTGCAAAGGTAAACAGATCATCCTGCGCGGGAAGCGCGGAAGCAACGTAACCACTGTTTCGACCCAACGAATGGAGAAAGTTTTACACAAGGTAAATGATGGTTTTTTGATGCATCTACAGCAGCAACCAGAGGGGAAGAAAATAGAATTTGTGGACCAAAATCTCACCCAATTGCTTGTTAAATTTGCCGACATTTTTGCTGAGTCGCACGGTCTTCCTCTTACTCGGCAACATGACTATTGGATTCCAATCCTTCTAGGCAAGCCACCAACGAATACTCAACCATACTATTATCCTTATCTCCAGAAGGATGAAATTGAAATTATTGTAAAGGAGATGCTTGAAATAGGGGTGATTCGGCCACGTTGCAGCCCCTATTCCTCACTAGTGCTACTTGTACGCAAGAAGGATGAAACTTGGTGGATGTGCATCGACTACTGAGCTTTAAATGACATCACCATCAATGACAAGTACCAATACCAATGGTGGATGAACTTCTTGATAAGTTAAAAGGAGCTCGAGTCTTCATGAAGTTGGACCTCCGATCTGGTTACCATCAAATTCGGGTATGTGAAGACGACATTCCAAAAACTACATTTCGCACATATGACAGCCATTATGAATTCTTAATAATGCCTTTTGGACTCGCTAATGCTCCTTCAACCTTCTAAAGTCTCATGAATGATATTTTGCCGAGCTTTCTTCGCAAATTTGTGTTGGTATTTTTCGATGATATTCTCATTTACAGCCCTTCTCTTGAGACTTACTTTCAGCATTTACATGTTGTTTTGATGATCCTTCGGGACAATACTCTTTTTGTTAAGTAGCCAAAGTGTAACTTTCTCTAGCCAATATGTAGCTTTCTTCAGCAAAAAGTATAGTACCTTGGGCACATAATATCAAAAGAAGGAGTGGCGGTAGACTTAACAAAAAATTGAAGCAATGCAAGGCTGGCTGAAACCTACAAACATGAAATTACTACGTGGGTTCCTTAGACTAACGGGCTACTACCGAAAATTTGTCAAGGACTATTGGAAGATCAGTGCACCCTTCACTTCTCTACTAAAAAAAGATGTCTTCCAATGGTCGGATAAAGCCTCCTGTTAGGACTCTAGCTAGGAGAGTCCTAATGAGAGGGATATTCATGTAAAACCTACCTAAGCCGACCCCTATTAAAGAGGTAAAGAGGCCTGCTAGGGTTAGGAGGTTGTTTCTTAGAGAAGAATAAGGAGTTGTAAAGGAATAGGAGTCTTGAGTAGGAGACCTATTAGGAGTTGGTTAGAAGTAGGAGTCTTGAGTAGGAATCCTATTAGGAGTTAGGGTTTAGAAGCTCTATAAATAGTCATGTATTCCTCCTCTTTTTATAAGCAATAGATGAATCTTTTCTGCAGCCTTTGAGCAGCAATTTGGAGGGAGGAACCCCTATAGAGTTCCAAGGAGGTCGATCCCCTAAAGAGATCAACCCCAAGTTTAGAATCTATAAGGGTTCTAACACCTGGTATCAGAGCAGCGTTCTTGGCATCTCACTACCCTTCCATAGCCATCCATCAACCCTCCACAACCGCCCAAAGCAATTCCCACAAGTGCTTAAAAGATCATTGCCAAATTTCGCCATCATCTCCACCACCACGGATCATCTTTTGATCTCTCCGTGAATTGCAACAGGTTCTGGTTTCCTACCTTACTGCTACTGCAATTTTGTTATCCTTATTTGAAAATCCCAAAAAAAAGTATTCCTATATTTCTGCATAAACTTTTCGTCATAAAGTTTTCATCTCTACAACGAAAGATACATTGCAAAATTCCAACCATATAGCACCGTCTGTTTGATCTTGTTACTGTGCTTTTTCTCTCCAAATTTCTACAAAATTTTTATTACATCTTTGACACTTCCTAACAGTGGATTTCCCTTTAGTTTCATTGAAAAATTCTTAATATAAACTACTGATCTTTTATGTCCAATCTGCTACACTTGAAAATCTATGCTGCAGAAAATTTCAGCCGCATATTGTTGTCTTAACCCATCTATTTGCAATCTTTTTTGAATGAAATTTCTTATAAACTTCATAGATCATCTTGGCTTCCATCTAAGATTGATCTATTGAGAAATTCATCTCTAAAAACAATTTTGTGTTGCAGCAAATTTTCGTCGTAGACCTCTGAAATTTTTCGACGAGAATTCTGCAATCGCAACTTACACCAATTTCCTTGCTGTTATACTGCCAAAATTTTCTTGATTAAATTAGATATCCTTGCTGTCATATAAACTGTGATTTTGTTATCAATTCCCTCCTCAATTCTCTCAAGTTTTTGGTGGAAATTACGTCGAGAAACTACTGTTTCTTTGACGACAATTCTGCTATTACAAGACAGCACATACTAGCTGCAACTTCCACTGATTTCTATCAAACCTTTACTGCAATCTATCACAGATCCAAAACTTTCATCCACAACCCTAAAACTTTACCAAACCACACCCTCAAATTACACCCAAAAAAGCCACAAAACAAACCTAAACCGCAGCCTATATCTACCAATCCACCAACTCTTTCAACCATCACTTCTCTCAACCTATACATGCCTTTAACCCGTCAACAAAAGAGAGATCTTAACATCACAGATTTGGAGTCATATACTATGACATCTGAGGAGGCAATCAATGCTAAATTTGAAGCCTTCGAGGCACAAATGGAGGATAAGATTCAGACTCTCCTTACCGAATTCAGTTTGGGCCGACCACCAAGCCCGAAAAAATCACATCAAGGAGAGAGCTCTAACCAAGAACATCATGCCCAAAGAGATGACTTCCAAGAGAGGTGAGGCTCTATGACTAATCCTAACTATCCATGCATGAGAGTGGACTTCCCTAGATGGGAAGAAGGAGACCCGATTGGTTGGATCTCGCGCGCGGAGCGATATTTTCGGTACCACAAAACCGCGGATGCATCTATGGTGGAAATTGCAGCTATACATCTTGAAGGGGATGTCATACAGTGGTTTGACTGGTTTGAACACACTTATGGAGTCCTTTCATGGCGACAATTCAAAGAAGGACTACTGAACCGCTTCGGACCAACTTATTACGAGAACATTGACGGACAACTAGCAAAGATCCGACAAACCTCCAACATTCAGGAGTACCAAACTAGGTTTGAAAGGTTATCGAATCAAACTCGTGATTGGTCTGAAAAATAGCTATTGGGGACCTTTATTGAGGGCTTAAAGCTGGAGATCCGGGGAGAAGTTAAAGCATGACAACCGTACACGCTTATGGCAGCCATCTCTTTCGCACGACATCAAGAGGAGCAATTGAACTATGAAGCTCGAAGGACTAGGGTCACTCCTCAAACAGCAATATTAAAGCCCTCAGCCCCCCCTACTATCGACCAAGTCCCTACACCAAAGAGATTAACAAGAGAAGAGCTTCGAGAGCGATATGCAAAGGGGTTATGTTGGCATTGTGACGAGCCGTGGAGCCGTGAGCATCGCTGTAGTAAAGGGAGACTTCTTATAATTAAACCAATAGAAGAAGAGGTCATTGAACATTCAGAAGAGAGCCTTGAACATGAAGAAAAAGATGCAGAAGAAGAGCCACAACCGACCGAGGTTACGGTACATGCATTAGCCGGCTACTCAAACCCGCAAACGATGAAAGTTGGAGGCCTTCTTAAACAACAACCGATCACTGTTCTCATCGACACGGGCAGTACTAATAACTTTATAAACAGTAAGGTTACTGTCCAGATGGCTTTACCTATCAAGAATTACAGCAGGTTTGACGTTAAGGTTGCCAATGGATGGATTTTGAAGTATGATCGTAGGCGCCCGCAAGGGAAACTGTTGCTGATCATGAGGCCTTACCAAGAGATAATTGCATATTTCTTCCTTCTCCCTCTTGATGATCATGAGGCCATGCTCATAATTAAATGGTTGACAACATTAGGTGATATTTCTTGGAATTTTATGCAACTAATTATGAAATTTTACAGTAAGGAGAAACAAGTGATACTGAACGGGAAACGTGGGGGCGACGTAACGACGATTTGCACACAACAAATGGAGAAGTTGCATAAAGCATGCAGCAGATTTTTTGTACAACTTGAGCAGCAAACTAAGGGAGAGCTAATAGAATTTGAAGATCCAAACCTACTTCCTTTGCTTACTAAATTTTCAGATATATTTGACGAACCGCACAACCTACCTCTTACCCATCGGAATGATCATTATGTAATGATTCTTTCAGGCAAACCTGCAGCAAATACTTTGCCATATCAGTATCTACATCTCCAGAAGGATGAAATAGAAAGGATTATAAAATAGATGCTCGAAACAAGAGTTATTCGGCCAAGTTGCAACCTATACTCTTCACCGGTGCTACTTGTACGCAAGAAGGATGAAACATGGCGAATATGCGTTGATTACCGAGCTCGCAATGGCATAACTATCAAGTATAAATACCTTATTCCACTAGTAGATGAATTGCTAGATGAAAGGGAGCACAAATCTTTACAAAGCTGGACCTTTGATCCTGGTATCATCAAATACGAGTGTACGAAGAAGTCATACCGAAATTCACCTTTCGAACACACAATGGCCATTACGAATTTTTGCTTTCTTCAACAAAAGGTGGAATATCTTGGGCATATCATATCAGAGGAAGGTGTGACGGTGGACCCCTTCAAAATTGGAGCAATGCAAAACTGGCCTACCCCGAGGAACATAAAATTACTACATGGATTTCTGGGTTTAATAGGCTACTACCGTAAGATCAGTGCACCACTCACTTCTCTACTGAAAAATGATACCTTCCAATGGTCGAACAAAGCCTCTGCTGCCTTCGACAAACTTAAGGCAGCCATGACGACGATGCCGGTGTTAGCGCTACCAGAATTCAACCGACCCTTCATCATTGAGGCCGATGCATCTGGAGACAGAATGGGAGACGTTCTCATGCAAGATGGTCGACCACTCACATATATTAACAAGACATTGTCTCCCCCCTATCAAAACATATTAACATATGACAAGGAGATGCTCGCCATTGTGCACGCAGCAACGAGGTGGAGATCGTACTTGATCATGCGATGCTTTCAAATCAAGACCGACCATAAAAGCCTAAAATATTTCTTGGAGTAGAAGATATCTTCCCCCAAGCAGCAAAAATGGGTAACAAAGGTTCTTGGATATGATTATAAAATAACTTACAAAAAAGGGAAAGAGAATGTTGTTGCAGATGCGCTTTTACGACTACCTAAGCAAGCTGAATTTTTGGCCATTTCACTTTCGACTTGTGACTTCCTTGAGGATATTAAGATGGAATGGCAAGAAGATTTGGAGACTAGTAGGATCATAAAAAAATTGGAGGAAGCACCAAGCTCCGTGGCTCATTACAATTGGGACTCAAATGAATTATGCTATAAGGGACACATTGTGCTTATGATAAATTCTACTTGCATCTTCATGAGCATATTTTGGACAAAGTTATTCCATATGCAGGGTACTAAATTGAAAAGGAGTATGACATATCACCCACAAACCGACGGCTAAACGGAAGTTGTAAATAGGTGCTTGGAGACAACCCAAAGCCACCCACCAAATATAACTACCAAAGGAGAACTTCAGACCCAGCCAAGTGCCATTATTGATCGACGGATCGTAACTCTTCGACGACGACCCACTACTGAAGTGCTAATACAGTGGGCGAACCTACCAACAGAAGATGCCACTTAGGAGAACTATGACGACTTGAAGATCAAATTTTCAAAATTCATGAATCGTCAGCCTCGAGGACAAGGCTGATTTGAAGAGGGCGGGTCTGTTAGGACTCTAGCTAGGAGAGTCCTAATTGAGAGAGATATTCATGTAAAATCTACCTAAGTCGACCCCTATTAAAGAGGTAAAGAGGCTGGCTAGGGTTAGAAGGTTGTTTCTTAGAGAAGAATAAGGAGTTGTAAAGGAATAGGAGTCTTGAGTAGGAAACCTATTAGGAGTTGGTTAGAAGTAGGAGTCTTGAGTAGGAATCCTATTAGGAGTTAGGGTTTAGAAGCTCTATAAATAGTCATGTATTCCTCCTCTTTTCATAAGCAATAGATGAATCTTTTCTGTAGCCTTTGAGCAGCAACTTGGAGGGAGGAACCCCTATAGAGTTCCAAGGAGGCCAATCCCCTAAAGAGATAAACCCCAAGTTTAGAATCTGTAAGGGTCCTAACACCTCCGCTGCCTTCGATAAACTTAAGGTAGTCATGACAACAACATTGGTGTTAGTGCTACCAGATTTCACCCGACCCTTCATCATTAAGACCGATGCATTTGGAGTCAAAATTGGAGCCGTTCTCATGCAAGATGGTCGACCACTCGCATACACCAACAATACATTGTCTCCCTCCCATCAAAACATGTCAAGATATGATAAGGAGATGCTTGCCATTGTGCACGCAGTAACAAAGTGGAGACCCTACCTGATCGGCCGATGATTTCAAATTAAAACTGACTATAGAAGCCTCAAGTACTTTTTAGAGTAGAAGATATCATCCCCTAAGCAGCAAAAATGGGTAACTAAACTTCTAGGATTTGATTATGAAATTATTTACAAAATGGGAAAAGAAAACATTGTTGCAGATACACTCTCATGGCTACTTGAGCAAGCTAAATTTTAAGTCATCTCCCTTCCTACTATTGGGAAATCCTTGGGGGCGACATCATATGCGCAGCGGAAGAACAAGAAAAACAAAATCCCTGATTCCCAAAGAGATGTGCGTCGTCGTGCGAAGATTGGTACGCAAAAATCCGCGAAACATAAAACTGCGTATAGAGTAGATTGTGTTACCTAGGGAGATCGTATATCCCTGTTTCCTTGCAGATCCTTAGGAGAGGGTGAAGGAGGTCAAGCGTCCTCCTCTCTAAGGGTGATCCACACAGCAGGGTTGCGACGACGCTCCTCAAAACTCCAGACCTACTCTGAGGTGGAGATGGAGAGGAGAATAGGAAAAGGCAAACCAAAGCTCTCTAAACCATTGGGCTCTGAATCCCTCCTATTTATAGAGGTCCCCTGTCAAACCCTAATGGGTCCTCCCCTAGTGGGTATTGGATATGCATCCAATAAGACAAGGGCTCCGTCGGATATCTCATATCCGAACCTCTATTCATCGCAATGCCTACCATATGTGTGTGACCCTCTAGGCCCAATATCGAGCTGGTCGTGAGTCATACTTGTCAGAACTCCTTCTAACTCAGTGAATTATTATCTTTGTAATAATTCACTTGACTCATCGACTACGGACGTACTAGGCCACTATGTCGTAGTCCCTAGACGATACAGGAGAATCCAATCCATTGGACCTGCCTGTCCTCAGTTACCGTGTGCCTATAGTCCCTCATCCATCTAATATACCAGAGACCGTATATCGAGCATGGTGTTGTCAGACCCACACGGTTTCTTCTCGAGTCTCGCTCTAACCGGATTCTCCCGGAGAACTCTTTCTCTCTCAACCCGAATGACCCTGGCCACGGATTTGTCTGAGCAAGAATACATAGGATATTTCTCTCATGATGCCGAGAGTGGATGATCCTCTATCGACACTCAATAGCCCTCGTAAGGTCGACTACCACTCCCAATGACCAGTTGTACTAGATCTGGGACAGCCAAACCTATAAGTCTGGTATCAAAGAGTGGAGCACTCATACAGGATATCCTTGGTGTCTCAAGTCTAAGGACCAGATACACCACTAGGACTACGGAATCGTTGTCGACAATAAGGCATCATCCACCATCCAAAGATTCCAGTAAGCGGATCAATCAATGAACTCATTCTCCAATGAGCACTGTTCAGTCCCTAGTGTCCCCACAAAGCAATTATGAGACCAAATGCATCCATCATATGGATGGGTATACAAACACACCACCGTCCGGTTATCACGATATCCCTCTCGGTAACCTATGACCGGGATTATTTAGGATATGTGTTTAAAGGTGAATCGATCTCACTATCGTGATCTCATCACGATCCGATTCCCATTGCATAAATCCAAGAACATCACAATATATGTATGCATTTATGCAATAGTTATAAAGTGATATATGCCAAAATATAATAAGCAAAAAGATTCTATATTAAGTCACACGTGTCATCACTCACGTGATTGGCTTGCTGGGCACCTATGACTAGCACCTACCATCGGCTTCCTCGAGGACATTAGGGAAGAATGGAAGAAAGATCTAGAGATTAGTAACATCATAAAAAAATTGGAGGAGGATCCAAGAGCAATAGCCCACTACACTTGGGATTCGAGAGATCTACGCTACAAAGGTCACATTGTGCTTATACCCGACTCCCCTTGCATCAAAATCATCCTGCATGAAATGCACTCCATACCTTCAGTAGGGCACTCCGGATTCTTGAGAACCTATAGAAGAGTAAAGTAAAATTTTTATTGGAGAGGGATGAAAAAAATTATTTCCGAATATGTGGCACAATGTGATGTATGTCAACAGCACAAGGATAAAACAGTGGCAAGTCCAGGGAAGCTACAACCACTTCCCGTACTAAACTCGGTGTGGACTGATATCTCCATGGACTTCATCGAAGGGCTGCCACCTTCCAAAGGTAAAAGCACAATTCTCGTAGTGGTTGATCGACCTATGAAATATACTCATTTTTATGCTTTACGAAATCCCTACACTACTGCTAGCATTGCCTAGATTTTCATAGAAAATATTGTTAAACTGCATGGGATGCCAAAGTTCATTGTAAGTGATCGTGACAGGATCTTCACTGGTAAATTTTGGACTGAGTTACGCAGTTATAGGGTACCAAACTCAAGATGAGCATAACATATCATCCACAAACTAACGGCCAAATAAAGGTAAAAGTTACGCAGTTATAGGGTACCAAACTCAAGATGAGCATAACATATCATCCACAAACTAACGGCCAAATAAAGGTGGTGAACAGTTGTTTAGAGGCATACCTTCGGTGTTTCGTTAGTGACAGACCAAAGGAGTGGGCGAAATGGCTTCCTTTGGTCGAATGGTGGTATAATACTATATATCATTCATCTACAAATTGTGCCCCTTATGAAGCACTGTATGGTCAGCTGGCCCTTGTGATTCCAATGTATGTAATTGGCTCGGCCAAGGTATATCAGGTCGACCAAGAATTGATTGATAGGGACAAACTTCTACAACTGCTAAAGGATAATCTCTCTACCGCTCAAGCCAAAATGAAGTAGCAAGCCGACACACGACGAAGCAAAAGAGAAGTTTTAGTAAGAGATTGGGTTTATCTTCACCTATAGCTATATAAGTAACTCTCCATCAACACACGAGCCTCCATGAAGCTATTCCTATATTTTTATGGGTCCTATCAAATCACAAAGCATATTGGAGTCGTGGCACACAGACTTAAATTGTCTGAGGATGCCAAAATTCACCCTGTCTTCCACGTGTCATGCTTGAAGCCCAAGTTGGAAGAACATGAGTCACCCCAGATCCAACTGCCCAAAACCATTGATGATGGAGATATTCAAGCCTAACCATAAGCCATCCTCGACTGTAGAATCGTGATGCATCGCCGACGTCTCTCTACTGAAGTACTAGTGCATTGGAGTAATTTACCACTTGAAGACGCCACATGGGAATCACATGAGGAGCTGAAGACCCGATTCCTTGAGTTCATTGAACCTCAGCCTTGAGAACAAAGCTGATTTGGAGAGGGCGGACTTAATAGGACCCTAGCAAGGTTGGGTCCTACTCAACCAAGAAGTAGCTAATAAAACCTTGTGAGATTGTAATAAACCACACCTAGTTGCTTCTATCCTATAAAAAAGAGTGCCTAGGGTTTATATTTGGGCCTTTGGGCTTCCTAACCGCCACCCCCTTTTATTGGGTTGGTTGGTTATGGTTAAGGGCAAAAGGGATAACTCACTTAGGAAGCAGTCCCTAGGGCTAGGGTTTGGAGCTCTATAGAAGTATGTAGCTCTCATCTCTTTGGGATTAAGATCTATTTATAATTACAATCATTTGGCCAACTTTTAGGAGGGTGGAACCCCTATAGCGTTCAAGGAGAGATCTCCCTCAAAGATCAATCTACATAGAATTCCTTTGGGGTTCTATCAGATAGGAATCACAAGGTGTTCTGATTGGCAAGAGTTGCCTACCTTTTGAGCTTAGTGTGATTGGTCGAGTCCCTCGAGGTTACACTAAGACGTCAATTGGATCATGATCCCTACTAGAAGTATGTCGGAGTCTTCTATTTCACGTGCAAAGGGTGTCACATGACTCGCTAAAAAAATAGTGAGAGCATGTCAAGATAGAAGTCAATATCTTGTTTATTTATTTTTCTATAAAATCTGTATATTATTTATTTATGCTACATCTCCTAACCTGAGAATAGTTCTCATAACAAAAAAAATCGTATATGTCCTATATACGATCATACTAGAGACTGAGGAGCACCTTAGGAAGAGTTTGTTTGATATGAAAAGTATATAAATGATTCCACTCTCGCTCAATGTTAAATGTTGGCCTCTATGACTCTTGAGTTATAGAGACACCATGAAAACATGGATGTCAAATCCATACTCCTGCATCTCCAAAAACTATTTGAGGAGTTGGGAAGAACTCGATGATATGAGATATTCAAGAGACTCTTCCATGCCAGGATGACTGAGGGGATATCAGTTCAGAACCATGTCCTAAAAATGATAGAGTAGATTGAGAAACTCATAGGTCTAGGAATGGTCCTAAATGATAATTTGTACATTGATCTTATACTTTAGTCCCTACCATATTCTTTTTTCCAGTTCATTATGAATTTTAATATGAACAAACTTGAGATAACTCTCCGTGAGCTCCTCAATATGTTGAGGGAGGCAGAGAGCACCATCAAGAAAGAGAAACTAGTTCTCTACATTGGTGAGACAAAAAGGAAAAGGAAGGCTAGGAAATCCCTTAAGAAGAGCAAGGGTAAGGGCATATGGGGTAAGGCAAAGGTTGCCAAGATTAACCTAGTAAAGAACAAAGGCCAGTACTTCCACTATGGTAAAAATGAGTATTGAAAAAGGAACTGCAAGGAGTACCTTGTAGAAAAGGAAAAATAGAAGCTTGGAGAAGCTTCAAGTACATTCATGATCAGTCTCTAATTATCAGATTTTTATGATAATGCATAAGTATTGGATACCGATATTGCTTATCATACATGCAATTCGTTGCAGATTCTGATAAGGTATAGGAGATTGGGGAGAGGCGAGATGGATTACAAGATGGGCAATGGAGCAAGAGTTGTTGTTGTTGCTATTGGCGAGGTCATGTTGCATATGCTTAGTGGAGCTATCATTGCATTAGATGCATGTTATTTTGTTCCCTCTATTATCAAAAATGTTATTTTCATTCCATGTTTGATATTGAATGATTATAAAGTAGTTTTTTAGAACAATAATTGCTCGGTTATTAAGGATGATAAGATCATCACTAGAGGGATATTGCATAATAGTTTGCTTATGTTATAAATGTAAGCATGTCCAAGAGGAAACGAGATAAGGTAAATGATGCATACTTGTGGCATTGTAGGCTAGGTGACGACATCTATGAAGGAAGAATTCAAAAGTTGCTAAAGGATGAATACCTAGATCCATTTGATTGTGAGTCATATGCAACTTGTGAGCCTTGCCTTCATGGAAAACTGACCAACTCTTCATTTAGTGGAATTTGGAGAGAAAGTCACTGAGTTATTAGAACTCATACATAGCGATGTATGTGGTCCTATGTCAACTCAGGTCACAAGTGCTTACTCTTACTTTATTACTTTCACTAACGATTTATTTAGGTATAGACATGTGTACTTAATAAAGTACAAGTCCGAAGCTTTTGAGAGATTCAGGGAATAAAAGAATGAAGTAGAGAACCAGACTGAAAAGAGTATTAAGACTCTTTGATCAGATCGAGGAGGCGAGTACTTGAGTACGGAGTTCACCCAATTCCTCAAGGACCATAAGATTCTGTCTCAATGATACCTCCTTATACACCATAGCTTAATAGTATATCAGAAAAGAGGAATCACATGCTATTAGATATGGTGCGGTCCATGATAAGTTTTCTCGACCTACCCGTCTCATTATGGGGATATACCCTAGAGACCGCAGCTTATATTCTGAACAAAATTTCATCTAATTCGGTAGCGTCTACACCATATAAGATATAGAAATGGAAGAAGCCCGATCTTACGGTTATTAATATTGAATCTCAGATTTTGATGATCAAATTAATTGGTAAATTATTTGATCTAATCTATATGTTGAGAAAAGTGTGCAGGATTAATTACGATAGTAGTAAAGCATAAAGCAGATATTGTGCCGGAGTCAAAGATCAGAAGATACATCGAAGATTCAGACGACGTGCCAGAAGTTTGTCGGAAGCTCACCGAGAGTTTGTCAGGTGCTCGCCGAGAGTTCGTTGGGAGTTCACTGAGAGTTCTTCGGGAGTTCGTCGAAAGTTCGTAGGAAATTCGTCAAGAAGTTCACCGAGAGAACAATTGACATACCAGACAAAGATTATTTATTTAATGTCTTAATTATCATAGTTAGACCTTAAGTTAAGTTTGGATTGGGAGGTAATCCCACTAACTTAGTTAGGGGCCAACTAGGCCCTTAACATGACTGAACTGGGCTGGTTGAACAACCCATTCAGCACTTGAAGTCACGGTCAGCGGTGGCACCGCCTATAAACTCAGTCTCCCAAGTAGTCTGGGCAATGGTACCACCTAGTGTCAGAATATCAAGCGGTGGTACTACCCAATAATGGCGGTGGTATCGCCAGTACCCCGAAATCCGAGGATGTGACACTTTTTGGCTCCAATTGTGAAGCCATTGGGGCCTATAAATGCCCCACCCTTTTCTATATGAAAGAAAATAAAAGTGTGAACAAAATATTGAAGTCTTGGGGTGTGAAAGTATTGTAAAAGTGTAAAGAGTCCTCCTCCTCCCTTTTCTAGTATTGTGATCATTCAAGAGATGTGTAAGGCTTCTAAGGGTTATCTCCTAAACCCGTGAAAAAGAGAAAGCACTATAAAAGGGTGATTGGTCTTCACCTATTGAAGGAAGACCATTAGTGGACACCGGCGATCTCAATGGAGGAGGAATCAGAAGTGGATGTAGGTCACAATGACCAAACCACTATAAATTCTAGTGTGCTCATTTCTTTTCTACTTTTCATTATTGCCATTACTTTCTAAGTTAATTGCTAGTTAATTAACTCTAAAGTCAAGTACTTTCCAAGATTAGTTTTCAACAAATGAATATTTTATAAAATCGATGACTTTTTTCGCTGTACTAATCCACCCCCTCCTCTTAGTACCGCTCTTGATCCTAACAATTGGTATTAGAGCAATGTCACTCTCGATTTGGTTTGAAACTCAAGAGAGATGACATTTGTCGGCAACCAAGAGGGTCATTCAATTACACATCTACCCATGTTCAATGGGACGGATTACACCTATTGGAAGACTACAATGAGGATTTTTCTAATTTCTATGGATTTTGAGTTATGAAACATTATGAAAAATGACTTTCAAAAGTCTTTTCTTCTAATAAACGATTAGAATGAGTTGGAGAAGAAGACTTTCGCTTTAAATGCCAAAGCTATAAATGCCTTGTTTTACACTTTAGATAAAAATGTGTTCAATCGAGTGTCTACTTGTAAAACGACTTTTGATATTTGGCACACACTCGAAATCACTCGTGAAGGTACTAGTAAAGTAAAGGAGTCGAAGATAAATCTTTTAGTTCATACTTATGAATTGTTTTGGATGAAGCCAAGCGAAACTATTGTTGACATGTACACCCATTTTACGAATGTCGTCAATAGTTTAAAAGTTCTTGGCAAATGTTTTTAGAACTTTAAACTTCTTAATAAAATCTTGAGATCCCTTCCAAAGAGTTAGGACTCTAAAGTAACGATCATTCAAGAAACTAAAGATTTAAATAACTTCCCTCTCGAAGAATTTATCAGGTCACTAATGACCTATGAGATAATTTGCAATGCTCATGAAGAGCATGAGAATAACCTTCCAAAGAATATGAAGGATATGACACTAAGAACACATGAAGACCACTTGAAAAAAAGTTCAAGTGATGAGAACTATGATGATGACTTGACTCTCTTGACAAGAAGATTCAAAAAATTCATAAAATAAATAAATTTAAAAATAAAATTAAAAATAAAATTAAAAATAAAATTAAACCCAAGAAAGAACAAGTTATATGCTACGAATGCAAGAAGTAGGGATATTTCAAAAGCGAATGTCCCCAAGTAAAGAAGATGCAACCAAAGAAGAAGAAAGCATTTAAAGCAACTTGGGATTACTTAAGCGTATCCGAAGAAGAGGAGCCAACTAACAAATAGCAAGTTGCTCACTATGCATTGATGGCATATGGCAATGAGGTAAGTAACATGATCAAAGCTCATTTATCTTTTGATGAATTATTAAGTGTTTTTCATGATTTATTTGATGAATATAAATTAATTAGTAAAAAGTATAAACTGTTGAAAAAAGAGCATGCTTCTCTTGTTAGTAATTTTGATAGATTTAAAATTAAGCATCATGATAGTTTAGCTCTTTGCACAAAATGTGATGAATTAGAAAGGCTTAAAAATGAGAATTTGCAACTACATGAAACCATAGAAAAATTTGAAATAGATAGTAAATCCTTAAACATGATTCTTGTAAGCAAGAATCATGTTCATAGAAGAGATGGAATCAGTTTTGTGAGTAACACTCATAAAAATCCAATCATCTTTATTAAAGGCCCAACTTTGCATGTTTCACCTCGAAACAAGTATAACTTTTATTATAAATTTGGACATGTTACTTATCAATGTCCGTTTAAGAGATGTAGTCTACACAAATTGATTTGAGTTTGTAAATGAATCATAAAGAACTCTATGCAAAATGATAAGTTAAGTCAATCGATTTTTGAGGCACCCAAGGTCAAGTATATACCTAAAAATCACCCTTTTTTGTAGAAATGTTTACCATCACAAGCTAGGAGCAAGAGATGATACCTTGATAGTGGATGCTCAAGGCACATGACCAGAGATCCATCTCAATTCTCTAAGCTCACTAGCCTAGACGAAGGGTATATCACATTCGGAGACAACAATAAGGGTAAAATCATTGACAAAGTAACCTTAGGTAACAAATCTAACTTTTTGATTGAAAATATGTTATTGGTTGATGGCTTAAAGCATAATCTTTTGAGCATTAGTCAATCATGTGATAAAGGATATATCATAAGATTTGAATCCAATACGAAAAACCGCACAAAAATACATCTATGATTGCCCAAAAAGAAAAATAATATATACACTATTGGCATTGATGATCTTTATAATGAAATGTGTTTTTCGGTTTTGAATGATGATGCTTAGCTTTGGCATAGGAGATTAGGTCATGCTAGCATGAAACTAATCTCTCAAATCTCATTCAAAGAACTTGTAAGAGGTATTCCTAACATTAAGTTTGTTAAAGATAATGTGTGTGATACATGTCAATTAGAAAAACAAATAAAAGGTAGTTTCAAACCAAAGAATCAAATAAGCACCTATAGACTATTGCAATTGATCCATATGGATTTGTTTGGACCAATTGACACATCAAGCCTAGGAGGTAGTAAATATGTTTTTGTAATTGTGGATGATTATAATAGATACACTTGGACATACTTCTTGGCACACAAAAGTGATTGCTTTAGGTATTTTTTTAAGTTTTGTAAACTTGTTCAAAATGAAAAAGGCTTTATGATTTCATTAATTCGGAGTGATCATGGTGGTAAATTTTAGAACTATAATTTTTAATTTTTTTGTAAATCTAATGGATACAACCATAATTTCTCTACTCCGAGAAATCCTCAACAAAATGGAGTAGTAGAAAGAAAAAATAGAAATTTACAAGAAATGACAAGAACCATGTTGAACGAACATAGCCTACCTAAATATTTTTAGGCCGAAGTTATTAATATGATATGCTATGTCATGAATAGGGTGTTAGAACCCTTACATATTCTAAGCTTGGGGTTGATCTCTATAGGGGATCAGCCTCCTTAGAACTCTATAGGGGTTTCTTCCTTTAGGTTGCTACTCAAAGGCTGCTAAAAAGATTCATCTATTCCTTATGAAAAGAGGATGAATATATGACTATTTATAGAGCTTCTAAACCCCAATTCCTAATAAGACTTCTACTCAAGACTCCTACTTCTAACCAACTCCTAATGCTTCTCTAAGAAGCAACCTCCAAACTAATCCTAACCTTAGCTGGCCTCTTCACCTCTTTAATAAAGGTCGGCTAGGTAAGTTTTACATGAATACCCCTTTCAATAAAACTTAATTAGGACTCTCCTAGCTAGAGTCCTAACAGACCCGCTCTCTTCAAATCAGCCTTGTCCTCGAGGCTGACGATTTATGAATTCTGGGAATTTGATCTTTAAGTCATCATAGTTCTCCCAAGTGGCATCTTCTGCTAGTAGGTTCGCCCACTGTATTAGCACTTTAGTAGTGGGTCATCGTCGTCGAGTCACGATCCGTCGATCAATAATGGCACTCGGTTGGGTCTGGAGTTCTCCTTGGGTAGTCATATTTGATAAATGGCTTTGGGCTGTCTCGTTTTATCCCAGCTTGAGTTTTAAACATGACACATGGAAGACTGGATGGATTCGAGAGCTAGCGGGTAAGTCCAATATGTATGCTACCACTCTGATGCACTCCAAAATTTGGTAGGGTCCATATAACCGATGTGAAAGCTTCATAGATGCTTTAGTCTGGATTGATGTTTGCTTGTATGGCTGGAGTCGTAGGAAGAACCAATCTCCTACTGAAAATTCTCTTTCGCCTTTATGTTGATTATATTGCTTTTTCATCATTACTTGAGTTGTAGTGATATTATCTTTTATCAACTTCAGCATTTTGTCTCTGTCCTGTAGTTTTCTATCTACTTGTTCTACTATAGAGGTGCACAACACATATTTTGAGATCATAGGGGGAGGTCGACCATAATAGCCTCATAGGGAGTACATTTTGTGGATGAATGATAAGTTATATTATACCACCACTCGACCCAAGGAAACCACTTTATCTACTCTTTTGGTCAGTCATTGGTGAAGCATCTGAAGCATGTCTCCAAGCACTTGTTCACCACTTTAGTCTAGCTAACGGTTTGTGGGTGATACGCCATACTCATTTTCAATTTAGTGCCCTGCATCTGGAATAACTCTTTTCCTTGTGATGAGGGAAGCCCTTCGATGAAGTCCATTAATATATCAGTCTATATTGAGTCCAAGACGGGTAAAGGTTGTAGCTTTCCGGGACTTGCCGTTGTCTTGCCTTTATGTTATTGACATACATCACATTGTATCACAAATTTAGCAATAATATTTTTTATCCCTACCCAATAAAAATTTTGCTTAATTATCTTATAGGTTCTAAAGAACCCGGAGTGCCCGACCGCAGGTATGGAATGCATATCTTGAAGGATAGTTTTTATGCAAGTAGAATTTGTCACAAGCACAATGCGACTAAGACTTAATTACAATCATGAGGCCTACGTTGCCCGACATGTCATTGGTACATTCGGTACTTCGTCCGATCCTTTGGAACATCATTCTCTTATTCGGCGCATTGCCCAATCAACATGTTAACTTCCCGCAACACCCGATCATCTTAGCGCAATGCCTAATTCTTCTGGCTTGATGCTCAAACTCATGACATGAAGTCTATCCTCCAGCACATCGACCAATCATCCGACATGATGCTCTCTAGCCCAAAGTTAGATTATGCTTCTATGATTCAAGTCTACAATCAAAGTTTTTCCTGCGTCACTTATCTTAAACGCATATTAGTTCATAAATTCATCCATTGATTTCATCATCAAAATTTGAGATTCAACAATCTCTCCCTTTTTTATGATGACAACCAATTGATAACGAAGTTTAAACTAAACTCCCCCTATCAATATGTCATATTGAAATGAAGTATCATTCAAATAAATGATAACCTTCTAATCCAAGTTGAAATGATTTAAATCCTGAATCACATCATATGCAATAAATCATTTATATCATTATAATAAAATCATGAGTATTGCATACTTAATAATAATTTCAAAACATCAAAGTACACCATGCATGATTCAAATTTCAAATCATCATAACTTCTCTCCTTTTATCATCAACAAAAAGGAGAAAAATGCAACTATCAAGTTTTTTGAAATATGTAAGTTTTATATCACTTTAGAATATGCAAGCTAGCAAGTTTTAGAGATGTGCAAGTTTAGTAATTTTTGCTTCTCTTGAGATGTATAAGCTAGCAATTTTTTGCTTCTCTTGAGATGTGCAAGTTTAGTAAATAACGAAAAGAAATCTTGAGAGATCAAAGATCTTGATTTATAAAACTCATTCAAATTTAATTTGTCAAATCATTAAAGTCACTTTCTTAGTTTAATAGATTCATAAAATAGATTCATCGCTAAAAATCACTCATTGAAAAATAAAAAAGCTTTAGAGATATTTTCAAGAAAAATACATTCTCCTCTTTTTTGTTGCAATTTAAGCGATTAATTTCATACGAGTATGCCTTTATCTTTTATGTCAAATAAAAACATGCATCCTTGTTTAAAACCGAAAAAACAAATTTCATCATGACAAAGATCAATAGTATAACACATTAAAAAATTAAACATCTTCAATCAAAAGATTTGTTAATAATTATATTTATAATGATCTTTTCTTTATTATATTGGCTAGTGAGCTTTGAAAATTATGTTGGATCTCCGATCATAAACCTTGAGCATTCACTATCAAAATATCATTTTTGCTCCTAGTTTTTTATTTTAGAGATGTCTACAAGAAGGGTGTGTTTGTTCTAGGTACTCATTTAGCTTTGGATCTCTCATGGTTTGATCTATCATTCTTAGCTTTTTGGCATTAAGTCATTTATGATTCCTTTAGGAACCCAAACTAATATATGTGAGCCATACTTTTTGAATAGACATTTATATGCAAAATGATCATATCTATTACAAAAATTATACTTAACCTTAGGGGCAACATGCAATGTGAGTTCTTTAACAAATAAAGTTGATTTTTGTTGAGTGTTGCTACTCACAAAAATGATGCCTACCTTTCTATGTATATGACCCTTATTAGCAAGAATTATATTTAAATATTTGCTACCAATTTTTTATTTTTTCTAATATTTGTTGTATTAACAAAATTTTTCTTTTGTATGAATCTAATTCTTTACATTTAGTACAAGGTGTTAACAAGCATTTATCATACTGATTTTTTAAGTTTTCAAATTCATTAGAAAGAGAAGTATATATTTTTTACTAACTAATTTATATTTATCTAACAATTCATGAAAGGTATTAAGTAATTTATCATAAGGTAAATGATTCATTTAAGTCACTTATCTCATCATTGAGAGCCATTAAGACGTAGTTCGCCACTTTGCCTTTGTCGCCTCGTCTTCGGATGTACTCAGTTTGTCCCATGTCACATTGAATGCTTATTTTTTATTTGACAACTTCTTCTTTAGTTTTGTACACTTATCTTTGGAGTGCCCCACCTTCTTGCATTCGCAAATGGTTGTATCCTTTTTTAGTTCATTTTTATATTCTTGTTTTAATTTAGTCTTGTTCTTTTTCATAAACTTTTTTATTTTCTTTGTGAATTCTATGTTATCTTCACTTGAGCTCTTGCTTGAGTGGTCTTCTTTAGTTCTAAGTGCAATAACATTCATATTCTTTGGAAGGTTATCCTCATGTTCGTCATATATCAAATATGTTATTTTATATGTCATCAATGAACCGATTAGTTCTTCCATTAGTAAATTGTTTAAGTCCTTTGCCTCTTGTATTGCAGGTACTTTCGGATTCCAACTTTTTATAAGGGATCTTAGTTTTTTATTTACAAGTTTAAAGTTAGAAAAACTTTTACAAGTACTTTTAAACCATTGATGACATCCGTAAATTAGGTGTACATTTCTCCAATGGTTACGCTCGGTTCCATTCGAAACAATTCAAGACTATGCATTAAAAGATTAATTTTAGAATCTTTAACTCTACTCGTGCCTTCATGTGTGATTTCGAGTGTATGCCAAATATCATGTATAGTTTCACATATACCAAAGCATAAAATAAAGTGTTCATCACTTTAGCATTCAAAGAAAAAATCTTCTTCTCCAAATCATTTCATTCGTTCATTGATTTAAAAGACTTTTGAAAATCATTTTCAATAATATTAAATAAATTAAAATCTATAGAAAGCGAAAAGATTCTCATTCGAGTTTTCCAATATGTGTAGTTCATCCCATTGAATATATGAGGACGAGTGATAGAAAGATCCTCTTGATTACCAGTAAAAACTAATTTTCTTAGGTATTAAACCAAATGAGAAAAACCTTGCTCTGGCACAAGAAAGGTAGTACCACCAAATTAGGCAATGGTACCGTCTAGTGTCAGACTAACAAGCTATAGTACCGCCAGTATCACAAAAAACTAGGATGAGACCAATTTGGCTACAAATTTAAATCCATTTGGGGCCTATATATACCACACTCATCCCTGCTCGATTTAGACAAGAGCTGAAACAAAAATAGTATGAAAACTCTGATAGATATTAAACGAAGAAGATAGAAAGATAGAAATGGTAGAAGAAACTATGAAATGTATAAGATATAATTGCCTAATACATTTTGATAGTGAGCTCTTGATAGCCATTTATACACACTCAGTAGGGAGGTTATACACATTCATAGAGGATTTTTCTCAACTGTCTTGAGGAAATCTTATCTGCTTCTCAACTGCTGAGAGATTTCCTCAACTGCCTTGAGGAAATCTTATCTGCTTATCATGCCCCCGCAAGATTGAGCTTCCATCAAGGATGCCGATCTTGGACCGATGAGATGAAAATAGTTTCCTGCCAGAGGCTTTGTGAGTGAGTCTACTAGTCGATCTGGCTGTATGTACGCGAGAAACTTCGGAGTTGATGTCCCACAACTTGATCTCGCACAAAATGGAAGTCGATGTCTATGTGTTTCATGCGGGGAATGGAACACTGATTGGCACATAAATAAGTAGCTCCAATATTATCACAATATATTGTAGGAATAACCGCGGAGTTGACGTTGAGTTCCTTGAGCAAATTTGTGACCCAATTGAGTTCAAAGAATGTGGTGGCGGCGGCACGGTATTCTTGAGCCTTCGTTTGTAGATCGTGGCAACCGCCTTTTGTTTTTTAGAACTCCAACCGATTGGAGTGGCTCCAAGGAAGACAATGTATCCCACGTAGATGTTCTATCATCAAAGTTCCCCGCCCAATCAAGATCAAAAAGAAAGGCATGGAGATGGAGTGAAGTATTTTTTGAAGAAAAATGCCATGATTAAGAGTCCCTTTAAGATACCGCAAAATTCGTTTGACCGCAGACCAATGCGTAGTAGATGGTCGATGCATGAATTGCGATAACTTATTGACGGCAAATGAAATATCTGGACGGGTGAGAGCCAAGTACTATAAGGAGCCAAGGACTTGTCGATACTGAGTCGAATCTGTAGTAGGACTTCCATCACATAATTTAAGTGATTCACTAGTAGAAAGAGGAGTTGTAACCTCTTTCGCATCCTGCATGTTTGCCTTTGATAATAAATCTTGAATATACTTTCTTTGTGATAGGAAGAGACCTGAAGACGTAAATGTTGCTTCCACTCCCAGAAAGTAGCTTAAAGTTCCTAGATCTTTGAGGGAGAATCGATCGGCCAAGTGCTTTAGAAATGCCTGAGTCTTCAAAGGATCATTTCCTGTGACAATAATATCATCCACATATACTAAAAGATATATTATGCCTCCATTGTGCTGGCAAATGAATAACGAGGTATCAGACTTTGAATTGATAAAACCAATTGAGGTCAAAAACGAGCCAAGCTCGTTATACCAAGCCCGTGGAGCTTGACGAAGTCCATAAATAGCTTTTTGAAGTTTGCAGACATGCCTCGGATATTGAGGATGAACGAAACCAAGAGGTTGGTGCATAAAGACATCTTCAGTAAGTGACCCCTGTAAAAAGGCATTGTTAACATCTCGTATGTGCCAACCCTTTGAGATAGCCAAACTCAAGATAAGACGAATTGTTGTGGGTTTAACAACGGGACTAAATGTCTCTGTGAAGTCGACACCAGGTCGTTGATGAAACCCTTTAGCGACTAGACGTGCTTTGTATCTAGCAACGGATCCGTCTGGGTTCCGCTTAATTCGAAAGACCCATTTACACCCGATGATATTTTGTGTGTGATGAAAGGGTACTAAGGTCCATGTAGTGTTATGGAGGAGAGCATCATATTCGTCACACATGGCTTTACGCTAGTGAGAAGATTTTTGAGCTTGAGTGATTGTAGTGGGTTCACTGGCCTCAGTGGAGGAATTTGTTATAGCATGTAAGTCAAGGACTTGATGTGGTTTGAAAATACCACTTTTGGAGCGTGTTGTCATTGGATGTCTGGAGGGGGTGGAAGTGGTAGGTTGTGTTGGTGGTATAGCCGAGGGCGAGTCATCGTCATAGACCACAACCAACCGCCGGGCAACAACAATGTCACTAGATCTAGGAGAAGGTAAAAGCCGAATGGCAATGTTGTTGAGGGTATGACTTCATTAATAGGGGAAACTTGTGAGGAAGGGAGTGGAGGAATAGAGGGAGTGAGAAGTTGTTGAACTAGAGTAATAGTAGTATGTGAATCTTGAGAGTAAGGACTGGATGGTATCATTGGAGGTTCGTGTGATGAGATCGGAGGGATATTCCAGTGATGTATGTTTATCGGAGTAGTTTGCATGGTAGGATTATTTTGAAAAGGAAAGACAGACTCCTCAAAGATAACATGACGTGATATAAAGACCTTTTTAGTTTGGGGTTCATAGCATCGAAAAGCATTATGTTCAAGAGAGTAGCCTATAAAAGTGCAAGGCTTAGATCGTGGTGTTAGCTTATGCGACACATAGGGACGGAGCCATGGATAAAATAAACAACCAAAAACTCTGAGTTTATGAAGGTTTGGAAGTTTGTGGAATAATTTTTCAAATGGTGACTGGTATTGTAAGACTGGAGTGAGCATACGATTAATGAGATAAACTGCAGTTTGAAAAGCTACTGACAAAAAAGATGGTGGCATGGATGCTTGATGTAGAAGGGAGAGACCAGTTTCAATGATATGCCGATGTTTACGTTCGGCAGAACCAACCAATTGGGGAGTATGTGGGGGTGACTTGAGGTATTGTATACCACAAGTAGAGAGACAGGATGTGAGGGCTTGATATTCGCCGCCACCATCAGAGTAAACTGTTTTAATGGAAGTTTGAAAAAAATTCTCGACCAACTTTCGAAAGTTGGTAAATACTGTAGAAACATCAGACTTATGATGGAGAGGATATAACCATGTGTACTTAGTAAAATAGTCTACAAAAATGACATAAAAACGAAACTTGTCAAAAGAAGGAATTGGGGCAGGGCCCCACACGTCGGTATAAATGATTTCAAATGGTTTAGAGCAAGAAATGGAGGTTGTCCCAAAAGGCAGTTTATGACTTTTATTGCAAAGACAAGTATCACAATGATTAATAGCGCTATTGATTTTCAAGGTAGGAAGAGAATAACGAGAAAGTAATTTTTGCTGAATAAAAGGGGAGGGATAACCAAGACGACAATGCCATACATCAACCGGAGTCGCATTGAGGAGTGAGCAGTAGGGAAGGGTAATTTGTGAAGTGGATGGCCACTCATAAATGTTGTCTTTGTTCGCCCCGACCAAGGATGCCCCCGTGCTCAAATCCTTGACAAGAAAAAAAGTTAGGAAAATTCAATTGATGTATTATTTTGTTTACAGAATTGAGAAACGGAAATGAGGTTTCTTTTAATGTTAGGTGCACACAGAACATCATCGAGTGTAAAGGTTGTGGTAAGTGAACTAAGCGTTGAGGAACCGTAATGAATGAGTAATAGGAATTCTTTTACCATCACCGATGATGATATCTTCATTTCCGTCATAGTTGTTGTGGATGGACAAGTTTTGAAGATCGAGGTGATGTGATGAGAGGCTCAATCCACAATCCAATTAGGTTGAGTAGGAGTTGGAGTAGCCATGAAATTCACCCGAGGCCATTGTGATGGAGTAGGGAGTCCGGGGCGAGACCGACAGACTTTCATGAGTGTCCAACTTTATCACATAGTTGGCAAACGACTTCGTTGGTGGCCCGTGAAGTCGGACACGATGGCTGAGTATTATGAAAGTTACCACCTTGATATGGATAAGGAGGGTTTGGTCCGGGCCCCATAAAGCTAGGAGGCGGCTTAGCCAAATCGTTGTTGACGGCTTTATTGTACTCGGTTGCTCTTCCTCTTGGATTTTTTTGATTGACCTGAAATGTGTAATAGGTGGTCCCGGCAACTTATCATCACACTTCAAGTCGCCTCATAGTCGATCAACTTATCATAAAGTTCTTCGAATGATATTGGTGAGTCACGTGCCCGAAGTGCTACTGTCAGTTCTTTGTACTCGCCTCCTAGGCCATTGAGGGTATGGATTAGGACTTCTTCATCGCTGAGAGAATGACCTATCAAAGCTAAATCATCGATGATAACTTTGATATTTTGTAGATAATTAGCAATAGTACTTCCCTCTTGTTTCATTTTCATCGATTAGAGAGAAGTCCGAAAGCATGCGAAAGTACGCCGAAATATTTGCCAAAGTTGTTTGTAATTTGCACCATGCTTCCGCAATGTGTATATGAGGATATCAGTGGGCAATGGATCCAAAGAACCCAAGCTTGAATAGCTTGGAGGATGAGGCGATCTTGACGTAACCATAGTTGGTGGGCTGGATTTGGCACTGGATTGGGTTCGCTTGGGATGTTGATCATTTCAGGTGGACACTAGAGAGAGCCATCAACGTAACCTAGGAGATCATAACCAAATAAAAAATTAGAAAGTTGTGCCCGCAAAGATGCGTAGTTGCCGCCTTTGGATAATTTGAAGGGAATGAGTGCTGCAGCATTGATGGTGATAAGACTTTGAGAAGTGCTCAGAGTCCCTACAGAAATAGGGACAGGAATATCGGAAGAGGAAAATGAAGACATCCCAGATATGTAAAGATATAAAGATGTAAAGATATAAAGTGATCTTTATAGAAGATGTAAAGATATAGGAGGAAAAAAAACAGATCGATCGACTGAGAAGGAGGCTCGCAGCAATGAACTGCGCAGAGAAGGTCAGAGCGTGATGAACCGCAATGATGGGCGAGCAATCTGCAGCAAGAAAGGCAGTGATTCAGAATGCAGGAGAGATTGTTGCAGCGAGGTGAAAGAAATCTCTGCAGCTTGCAGCGATTTCTGCAGCGATGCTGGAGAAATCTGCAAGGTTGGAGATAGTTGCAGTAATGCAGTATTAGAGTTTGGTGGCCGGAAGAGCAACGGAGTTTTGAGCGGAAGACTTCGGTTGGCAAGGGAGCAAAGCAATGGCGATATAGAAAAAAAGGTCGTGATCAGTAGCTTCCACAAGTGTTTGCAGTAGGGGTGCAAAGAAATGGTTACTGGTTGACGGGCGGAGATGTCGCCACGAGAGGGATGGTCGAGAAGAGGGCTTGCTCTAGGCAAACTGCCTTCCGATACCATGATAGATATTAAATGAAGAAGATAGAAAGATAGAAATGGTAGAAGAAACTATGAAATGTATAAGATATAATTGCCTAATACATTTTGATAGTGAGCTCTTGATAGCCATTTATACACACTCAGTAGGGAGGTTATACACATTCATAGAGGATTTTTCTCAACTGTCTTGAGGAAATCTTATCTGCTTCTCAACTGCTGAGAGATTTCCTCAACTGCCTTGAGGAAATCTTATCTGCTTATCAAACTCTATAATAAATCATTGAGAATTCCTCTCTAGCTCTAAGTTTTGATTTTAGTTTAAGAGAGGGGTGAGTGGCTTGTAAAGTTTAACTCCTGAACCTGTGAAAAGGAGAAAAAAGTTATAAGGGTAGTTGATCTTCGCCCATTGAAAAGAAGATTGCTAGTGGAAGCCGATGGCCTCAAGTAAAGAGGAATCGGGAGTAGATGTAGGTCACGACAATCGAACCACTATAAAATTAGTGTGTCTCCCTTTCTCTGCTTGTTTGCTTATTTTGCAATCGCTTTACCTGCTTATTACTACTCTTGCAAATGTTTTAAGTTTAATCATCTTTGGATATAATTTTATCGAATGAGATTTCGAATTGACGTAACTTTTACGAAAGCACTAATTCACCCCTTTAGTGCTGACTTAGTCCTAACAATTGGTGCATCCGGTACTTCGTCCGATCCTTTGGCACATCATCATCTTATTCAGTGTATTGCTCAATCGGCATATTAACTTTCCTTAACACCCGATTATCTCGGCGCAATACTCGATTCTTCTGGCCCAATGCTCGAACTCATGGCACGAAATATGTCCTCCGGCACGTCGACCAATCATCCGACATGATGCTCTCCGGCCTAACATTAGATTCTATTTTTATAATTCAAGTTCATGTTCAAAGTTTTTCCTACATCACTTATCTTAAATGCATATAAGTTCATAACTTCATCAATTAATTTTATCATCAAAATCTGAGATTTAACACCGCCTTGCATTAATCCTCTTACCTTTTTGCCCTTCACCTCTCATCTTGGACTTCTGAAGCATTCATTTTCCCTTATCTCAATAGGTCAAGGGGATGTCCTCTTATAGTTCATATGAGTCCTAGTCTCTTAACCAATCGATGGCTAAGAGAGCCAAAGTCCTACTTTTGAATAACCCAAGGGCAAGAGAGGGTGTTTTTCTCCTTGGAAGGGATGGTTCAGATTGACTTGAAGGTCATCAAGGACCTTTAGATCATAAAAGACTCCTATGACCAAGGCTTAATTATGACTCTTGAGCTCATCGAGTGATTGTGCCTTAGGTTCTCTATTCCTCTCGAATTCTAGATAAAGGTCCCTCGGGTTGGACAATGATCGTTTGACCCGATATCCAGGTACCTTTGCTTATGTATCGATGCACTAAAAGTTATGCTTAGGTTCTTCCTCCATCCCTTTGTCTCATAGTGCCTCCAATTGTGGAGAATTTCTTTCTCAAATGATGTTCAATTCGTGGCACTATCTAATTACCTTCGGAGGGGTCGGCACAAACTCAACTCTAAACTTGTTCCACCCTTATCTTTGAGTCTACAAGAGGGTCAGTGGATTTTTTCTTATGACTCGGGAGGGATTCATAACGAGGGATGTCATGACCTTCAATTAGAGTTGGAAGGAATATACTTCTTCATCAGCATTAATCTAGACTGAGGAATCAGTATGGATTGGTCATCGCACACTTTCACCAACAATCCTCATTTTGTTGATGGAGGAGGAGATAAGTACGAAGCTTTGGCCAGGAGAAATCCTTTTCTATTTCTCTAATATCAAGCCAACGGATGAAGATGGGTTAATTGTGGCCAGTTTAGTCTCGCTCCTCGGGGTATGCATTGCGTCTCTTGGTGCTTTTCTCTTGACTCGGTGGACGGGCTTCTAACTTCAAGTTACTCATCTGCAGCGATGAACCTCATGGATCTCAAGAAAAAGGCAAGGTGATGCCTCCTCGTTCGAGGCGTCGGTTCACCAATCTCTCGCCGCGCCCATGGTGTCCCCACCAGAACCCTTCGCACCAGCTCTTCGGGCAACCAAGCCGAAGCCGAAATCGTAGCTTCCGCAGGGGGCCTCGGCGTCATCCCCACAAGCTGCTCGTGTCCTCCGGAAGCGAGGGATCATCCAGACAAAAAAAGCTGTCGGAGGTCTCAGGGAGCTGACCCCCGAGTCCAAAGGAGCTGGCACGGAAGATGTCTCAGTATGCACGTATGATCAAAAGGATTAAAACTCGTCCACCCTTGGTTACATGCATGCTCGCACAAGTCATGAGATGGATACGTTGTACACCTCCGAGATTCATGCAGCACACGAAGAGCCACTTCCATTAACATTTTTCAGAACATAAAATGGATCAGGTGCATTGAGATGTCACCGATAATTAAACAAAATCACAGCAAAATTAATATGTTTGTTCCTGATCTCATACTTTTCTTGTATGTGCATTTGAATAGAGTCAAAATGGGACTTAAACCAGTAAGTACTGCATTCAACCAAAATCAACATAACAAAGCTGACAGATTTAATGATAGAATTTGATGGATAACACTTCTAGAATAAATACTTCTCATCACAGTACGAAAACATTTTGTTTTCAGATGGAAACGTTAGAACATTAATTTCAATGGAAACGGCTGTCCCTTAGCAGTGAATTATATATCGTTTCATCGCTTTCCCTAACAATACGTGATTAGCGACTTTATGTGACAAATTGTCTTGTTTTTACTCCTTGCGATGCTTTTCATGAATTAAAGAGACATATTATTTCGATTCCAGCAATAATAAGCTAATAATTGAGCTTCCCTAATGTAAAATCAGTGTCGATAAAACTAGCACACCACTTTCATGAAAGGCCCTTAGCCAAAATTTCTGATTATAGAATTCATAATTTCAAATAAATAAACCAAAGACATGAATTTAGAGTTCAACAATTCAGAGTTCAACCAGCTGAAGTAGTCATGAAACTCACTAAGAATGGGAACATGCAAACAGTTTTTAATGGAAAGAAAATCACTTTCTATATATTTTAAAATTTTATTTAAGATTTTTGAAACAAAAATAGTACAGCTTCATCTGAATCAATGATGTCCAATATTTAAGACTATGATAAAATCAAAAAGAAAAATATTAACAGTGCTATGATTTATCTAAATTATCAATTTAAGATTTTTGCTTAAGCGTTGTAGATTACCTTAATCTTAATTGTTACATTTTTTTTTCTTTACTTTCTAAAGATCCAAGAATGAAGCACTTTTTGTTTTATTTTATTTACTTAGTTGTCAATGTCAAAAGACCGAATAATTGAGCGTCAGAAATAGGGTGGTCATATATTTAACATTCTATTTCATTAACGTCTAAAATTATCTTCGACGTTGACTTTCTTTTCCCTTTTTTTTTTTTTTTGGTTGTTGTTGTCATGATGATTTTAAGCAACATTCGCTACGTATGGCAAAAGAATAAAGTGAATTATAATTATAATGAGATGCGAATGATTCGAATGGTTTTCAAAAACTTACAAAAACATAAAACTTCTTTAGATATGAGAATATGGGATGATATATATATATATATATATATATACATATTTTATTTAATTATTTATTCATATAGTTAATTCAGAAAAGGAAAGTTGACTCTTGTTTAAAGGACTTAATTAACTAATTAGTCTCATCAAAAGGTTCTAAAAAACTATCACAAGTAGCTTTGTTCATATATTATACATTCTTTATGCAGTTTATTTGATTATTTATTTGTGTAATCTATTCAAGTATATGTTTATGTGAAGAGCAAAGTTCACTCTTGGCTAATGGACTTAGTTAAGTTGCAAACCAGGTTTTGGTTAATATATGTATTATTTCAACCTTTCTCCAAAACGAAAAAAAAAAAAAAAGTCAATATAGTAAGTCCCTTATCGAGTGTAGACTAAGCTATTGTTTATAAATGACTTACAATCCAACCCCATGAAAGAATTTTCTAGGTATACTTTTGTTTAATTATTTGACTTAAATTTCTAAGTAATTATATATTGGCAATGGCATGATGATGATGATCATAGTACCTGTAGATCCATCCCATGGTGTTTATGGCGATTTGATGATTTTATGATGGGAATGAATATGTGCGATGTATGAGATATATATATATATATATATGATACACTGATCTGTTTAATTTTATCTGAATTGTGCACTTTGACTTTGATTAATATATGAGTTGCAATCCACTCTCGAAGAGTAATTTCTATATACTACTATTCTTAATATATATATATATATATATATATATATATTCAAATAAATACTTGAGATCCAACAATTGTCAAAGTCAAGCAATAGGGAGTGTATTATCAACAAAACCTACTACACCACAATAAAGAATTTTAGCACATAGGATGATGGATTTATTTTACTTTTAACACGTAGCGCAACCTCATTTAGAACCCAAAAGTGAACGAGAATAAATAAAATAGGATCACGTGTTTAACATGCTATAGATTATCCAACACAATATCTCCCTCCCTCTAGTGGATTATCCACAAGCTATAGATTATTGCCCATAAATTGTTTCCTTTTTTTATTTTTTTTTTCTTTGTCATGTTTACGTTGGATAACTGAGTGTTGTGATTGAGTTCTGAGTTAGTAATACAAACAATATTTGACGTCAACCATAGAACAGTCGGTGGTCTATGAATCATATATGACCAACTGAACTATGATCACCTACCTCGCACGTTGCAGCACACATAAATAGTCCAAGACACGTCACTTTTGACCATGTGTCAGTCATATCACGCGAGAACGGTTCAAAAATAGAAAGTAGTCTCATGACAACGATAAAGGAAGCACCACACGTCAAGTCAGTTAAATTAGGTACTTTGATTAGATGAAGTGAATCATTATGCAAGGAATAGACGCTTACGAAAAGACAAAAATAAGCCTGAAACCAATGTGACAAATCAACGAAAGTGTGTGTAAACAAATATACATTAGAAGACATGTGTAATAGAGATTAATTTCAAAAGTTAAAAGAATCAACTTTTACACATACCGGATATTTGATCCGTCAATTATGAGCTTTAGTTTTTGTGTTATATACAAGTCAAAAGAATCTTATCTTAAGGGACTCTCTTAACACAATCTCGACTCGAACTCAAAAATAGAAAAACAAATCTTAAGGGACTCTCTTGACACAAGTCAAATCCATCTTCGATTGATGATACTACGATTCCCACAATTGCAGATTAATCTAACTTCCTGGCATTTATTTCCCAAGTCCTAAGCTTCCTACGAGCATTAAATGGCCAACTAATGACTAACTTCATGAGATCATATAGATTCAGAAATCAAAGACAAATAGAAAAAGTTAAGTTGTTTGACTAATTACTAGAGATATAGGAAGGGAATTTCCTAAAGAAACTCCAATGTCAAGCCTTTCATCAGTATCATATATGAAATTACTCAAATATTGATATCTAATTTATCACATTGTTTTGACGAAGTTTGACACTAATTTATCAATCAAGGGATTAGATGCTTTAGTAATTAATCATTATAGGTTAAGGGAAAATGATATTATAGTGGAGATAGGAGAATATATATATATATATATATATATATATATATATATATATATGTTTGTTAAGAAACAAGATAAAAATATTTTAAATTATTTATAAAACAATTTTTTTTCATTAAGAATTCAAAACTATCATGATCGATGCACGGACGAGATGAGTCATGATAAATGTGGCAGCAACAGTGTGCCTTGTCGACCGTGTAATGAATTGAATCTGACTCCATCGTCAAGAATCGTGTCCAAAGAATTCCAATCTGGGGCCGCCACATCCACAACATGTGAAGCGTATGCCTGCACGTAAACGATTGCCAGCTCGACACGCCTTCCATGCCTTTCTCGAGGAAATCGTTTTCCTTCACCATCCATGTATGTGATAGAAAGACATAGTTGTCCTCGTGTGAAACCTGAATTCTTCGATTAACCACGTTGGCTTAGCCGGTCGGTGTCTGATGTGGCTAAGGGCATTAGCGTCGGGAGATGACGCGTCGCTTACCTGCATCCGATCCAGACCGTCGAATCCAGAGCTGGCCAATCGAACGGTTGGTATCGGCCGCACTCGCGTGGCGAGATCGCGCGGGCAGACGCCCAGTCGTGGCCCTGCTGAGACCGGCACGAGCCCCTTGGCGCGAACCGACTCCATTGGTCCACCTCGACGCCACGTCATGATTAAGTTGATCGAACGGCGAAACGTGGAAGGCATCTCGCTATATATCACTGCGACGAGTCGCCACCGATCTGTAAGGCAACCCTTCTCCTCACGAATCGAATCGAATCGAAACCGAGCAATGGAGATCTCCGGCGGTGTTCTCCAGCGAAGTCCGGCCGTGTCCGGCTTTCGGGCCCTTCGAGATTCCGGCAGCATGCCCCCCTCCGGCCCATCGTCGGCGGGGTTCGGGAGAAGGGCGAGGGTTTCAGTTCGAACTGCCGGGGTCGCCGTCGGCGGAGGGAGAGGAGTGTTCTCCGACGTGGGACACCTCAAGTACTACGCGTCTCCGGTAAGGTGCGGTGGGGGGAGGAGCGAGAAGGAGGAGAAGAAAAGGGCGAAGTTGGTGAAGGGGCTGTCGAGGGGTCTGGCCGATCTGTGGACGGTGGGAATCGGCGCCGACTCCGGCGACGGCGACGGGATCGCCGGAGATATCAAGGGGAAGATGGTCGCGGTGAGTGTTACCTGTCTCTTTCTCTTGCCTTTTTGAGTCGGGGAATTAAGATACGCATAGTGCTTATATTTCTGATTTGACCCAACCTGGTTAGATGTATTAGTAATTCATCATATTTATTATTTTTAATGTTTTATTAATTCAATTTTTTTTTGCCCTTTATTGTTTGCAAAGTTTTTAATTGACACGCCCACGCCCTCTTTCTCCATTTAGAAATTCTAGATTTATATATATATATATATATATATATATATTCTAATCATGTTAATATCTATTCGCTTAAGTTAAAAAAACATGAACAATATAAAATACGTAAAATACTTGTACATATTTGAAGGGTATTAATGTAATTTGACTTGTAATATGTTGTGTTGTTATTTCGATATCAGGAGGCAGCACAACTTTTGCTGGTAGAATTGACACGGTTGAGAGCCCAAGAGAAGGATTCCAAGAGAAAGCGAAAGGAAGCCAAGGCCGCGGCGAAGGCCGCTAGGAAGAAGGATGAATCCTCCTTGAGCTCTTCTTCCTCCGAATCGAGCGACGGCGAATGCCACGAGGTTGTCCGGATGAGCAACCTCAGAGCTCAAGCTGTCCGAGAACCCGATTCAGCGAACCTACCCATTGCTGTTGTAGCCCCGGAGTCTGAGACGGGAGCGGTAGAGCATCACATTGAACCGAAGCCTGCACAGGAATGCAGCAGCACCAGCAACGGCTCCGGTTTATCCTTGGGTTGCTCCGTTGAGAAACCCACGAAGAACAAGATCGAAGTGTGCATGGGAGGCAAGTGCAGGAGATCCGGTGGACCGGAGCTGATGCAGGAATTTAGTAGGAAGATTGGCGTGGAAGGAGCTGTTGTTGGGTGCAAGTGCATGGGCAAGTGCAGGGACGGGCCTAATGTCCGAGTCCTGAATCAGAGCAACGGCAATGCCAGCGTTCCCAAGAATCCATTGTGTCTCGGCGTCAGCATTGATGATGTGGGCGCCATCGTGGCCAATTTCCTTGGGGAGAAGGATAGCAGCTGCCTCATGGCAGTCTACAATTGATATAAGTTGTACATACTAGTGTGATGAGCGATCCATTATTTTATTTATTTATTTATTTATTTTCATGATGCATAATATTTTAAGCAGGATTGGTGTTGTTTCATATTTGTGGATCAGAAATATGAAGGATGGAGAACTTTCATAAACCATCAACTACATTGCACAAATTAGGCAAGAATTGTAGTGCAATCCTCCCACTTCCTTGGGCACCACCACTACGTTGACTATAGTAGCAGCAGGAGAAGAGTAGGGGTCAACAACGGGCGGGAATGCACCTTCCATTATGATTTGGTTGAGCTAAATTTGTGATGGGAAAACAAGTTATGCGTATAGTTTTTCTTTTCTATTTTAATTTTTTTAAGATATATATATATATGTATTATAGTTTGCAAATAAAAAACCTTGAATAGAATGTATTCGTTTGAAGGATAATGTGATGCCTAAATCATAAATCATTGACTTGAAATATTTAAGTTAAAACTAATACTAATAAAAAATCAATTTAACTTCAATATTTTCATATTTAAGTATAATATATAGATTAAAATCAAATTCTAATATCGCCATCTAAGATCAGACTAAATGATGTCTCTATATCATGATATATAACCATGGATGTTTGTGCCGGATATTAGATTCACTGTATCTAATCTGATGGGAAAACCAACTCTAGTAAGAACACAGTGCAAAACTCTCGTTAACGGAAGATTACCTCTATATTTAGAGATCTTATTTTGGACACTTGAGAACTTTGTTTCGCATGTTGTAAAGGAATATTCTTATACAAAATCTTTAGTTTAAATTAATAATAATAATAATAATAATAATAATAATAATAATAATAATAATAAATTTATCTAACATTATAAATCAACTGAAATATCGTCCCACTCACGTTGTTTTTGCAACCTTGCGATTTTATGGATTTTTTTTTTAAAATGTCTCTAGGATGTTAGGGCTCTCAAACCGCTCAATGATATATACAAATAAAAATCAAAGATGAGACGAGGAGAGGAAATAGATGGGTGGAGAAAAATAGCTCAATAATTTTTTTTATCGGTTCTCCATCCATCCATCCATGAACAGACACCGCACATCTTTAGAGGAAGAGTCAAAAGCAGCCACTACCAGTCGCCAGAAAGGAAAAAATTGCACTAAGAGATGAACCCACCCACTTCTCACCTAATAAAATTCTAATCTTACTACCCTGAATAGTAGCCTAATTAAGTATAATTTTATATATGTTTCTTACTAATCAAAATTAATTTAATACTCTTCTTCCATCAGTGGAGAGCTTCGCCACATTTTCCAATCTCCTGACGAAATCATCATCACTTTTATCCGGAGTAGATCTTCCATCGTCATCAGTCAGCATCTCACTTTTCAACGTTGAACAACTTATTCCATAGCATATCCTGATCGAGCTAAGTGATATCAAACATCGGAATACTTTCATCTTGCCATATCAAACATCCTGATCGAGCATGTTGTGGTTCAGTCTATAAGTGGGCTTGTATCAGATGATTTACTTATTGAGCCTAAAATTAAGTCTAAATCTAATTTATTAAAAAAAATTATAGAGATCTGCCGAGCGAGTGCAGCGAACAGTTGCTTGCCTGCGGTGAATAGTGACGTCGTGAGAAAGAAACATACAAAGAAATGGAGAAAAAAAGTTAAGATTTTTTGGGTTTTTGTTAGATGATCTAGCGGTTAAACTTCGTCGGTTGGTTTTGACTATAAAGAATTCTTACAATAAGTTCTATAATCTTAACAGTATCGATATGTAATTTATCCTCTCTAAAATAATTTTCTATTGTATCCGAGATGTAAAATTTTTTTTTCATAAAATCTATTGATGACAATGATATGTTAATATTTAACCGTGTTCTTGATGTTATTATGATCCTCTAGTTATTCTAGAGAAGATTTACTGTAAACCTATTATCATTATTGGTGATAGTAGAAGTTAAAGTGGACTACGGTCTCGTGGTTTTTCTCACATATGGTTTTCCATGTAAAAATTTCTGTGTCTCACTTTATGACTGATTTATTGTTCTACTATCTAAGCTGGTTTTGTTAATATTTACTTTTGATAATAAATTTATATTTTGATGAGGAACCCATTTTGATACACAAAGGAAAAATAATTATTCCGCTATAATAGTTTTTTCCAACAAGTGATATCACAATAATATGTTGTTTGGTGTTAATTTTTTTCTTGTGTGATTGAAATGGAAGAGTCAAATAGTATGATTAAATTGAACTCATCAAATTATTCTACTTGGAGGTGTATGATAGAAAATTTACTCTATTACAAAGATTTGTATAAACCCATCAAAATTAAAGATAAACATTCTAATATGAAAGATAAGGAATGAGAGGTTCAACATAGAAAAACTATTGCCTATATTAGAAGATGGATAGATATAAATTTGCATAAGCATATTTATGATGAAACGAGAGATGATGTTATTTGACAAAAGTTAGAAAACCTCTTTGCAAAAAAGATAGTGGGAAATAGAATTTCTCTCGTCAGAAAGCTTGTAAATTTGAAATATAAAGATGATGATAATATTGTTGAGCACATAAGCATATTTCAGAGTCTTACAAACAAGCTGGTTGTTATGAAAATAAATATAAATGATGAGATGCAAAGATTATTACTTTTTAGCTCTTTACTAGAAAGTTGTTAAACGTTTATGGTGATAATTTGTAACTCTATGCTAGAGGGGACTTTAATTATAGATATGGTTAAACATAATTTGCTAAATGAAGATGCCACAAGGAAAGATCAGGGAGAATATTCTTTTGGTGTATTTTTTACTGAAAAACAAGAAAGACATGGAAGAAGTTATAGCAGAAATCCATATGGTTATAGAGGAAGATCCAAATTTAGAAGAGATATTAAATGTTTTCATTTTAACAAGCTAGGTCACATAAAAAAAGAGTATAGGTTTTGGAAGTGAGAACATAATGAATAGAAGAAAAATGATAAAGAGACAAATATAGTTGTTGTTGAAGGTGATATCATTATTATTTGTGATGACGGTTGTGCCAATCTTATAGCTCAGGATAGTAATTGAGTAATTGACTCTAGTGCTTTATTTCATATTACTTTTCATAGTGATTTCTTCATATCTTACACTGTTGGTGATTTTAGTAATGTGGGAAACAATGATACATCTAAGATTGCGAGTATTGGAGATATTTGCTTGAAGACCAGTATTGAGAGTAATTTGATACTCAAATATGTTAGACATGTTTTAGATATTCATCTTAACTTGATATCTATAGGTAGACTTGATGATGAGGGATTTACACTATTTTAGTGAAAGCAAATAAAAACTCACTAAATGTTCTCTAATTATGGTGAGAGGATATAAGTTAATTTTTTTTTATTTCCTTTAAGTTAAGCTACACAAAGGAGAGTTTATTACAATTTAAAAGGGTGAAAGTATAGATCTTTGGCATAAAAGGCTTGATCATATCAATGAGAATGAACTTTAAACTCTTGCTAGAAAATAATTCTTACCATAGTTGCAAGTACATATCTTAAATCTTATGATCATTGCTTAGTTGGAAAAACACATATAGTTGCTTTTCATACATATTCATCATCTAGAAGATCAAATATTATTGATTTGATTCATACTGATGTATATACTATGCAAACTAGAACTCTTGGATATACTTTTATTTTATTACTTTCATTGATGACTATTCTAGAAAAGTTTAGGCTTTTGCTTTAAAATCTAAAGACTATGCACTAGATGTTTTCAAAGAGTTTCATATCAGTATTGAAAAAGAAACCAACAAAAAGCTAAATTATGTTCGAGCAGATAATGTTGGCAAGCACAGGGGTTCGTTTAAGAATTATTGTAAGTTCCATAGTATCAAGCTTGAGAAAATAGTTTCTAAAACTCCTCAGCAGAACAATATGGTAGAAATGATGAACAGAACCATTGAAGAAAGGATTAGGTATATGCTTTCCTATACCAAGTTATTTAAATCATTTTGGGAGGAGGTTACGAGAACTACAGTTGATCTAATAAATATTTCTTCATCAGTTCATCTGAAAGGTAATGTTCTAGAGAGAGTATAAAAAAAAAATCTTATAATCACTTAAGAGTCTTTGGGTAGAAAATATTTATTCATATTCCCAAATATAAGAGGTCCAAGCTTGATAATAAGGTAAAAGCATGTATTCTCTTGGGGTATGGTCATAAAAAGTTTAAGTACAGATTATGTTCAGTGAATAAGAAGATTATTAGAAGCAAATATGTTATATTTCTTGAATACCAATTGTTTGATGATGGTGATAATATTGAGAAACAAAAATCTCTATTTATATTCCTTGGAGTTTGGGTCTAGTTCCTTCACCTATAGTTCATGATAATCACAGAGGAGATGAACTAGAAGATTATGGTGAGAATGACAATGGTAACCTATAGTTGATGATGTAGAACCAACTAAACAAGCACCTCTACTACCAATTGAGGTTCCATTGAAAAGATTCACAAGAGAGCGATAACCATATATTAGATATCCTCCACATGAGTATGTTATGCTTACTGATAGGAGAGAGCTACAAACTTACTAAGAAACTATTCTACATAAGTATAAGAATGAGTAGGTTAAAGCCATACAAGAAGAAATGTGGGTGATGGTACCATCGGTAGTAATGCTGCCAGTGGTGGTACTGCCCCTGTCAGGCAGTGGTATCGCCTAGTGGTAGATCCTGCGACGGTAGTACCACCCAAGAACGTCGGTAGTACCGCCCAAGAACGGCAGTGGTACCACCAGTACCCAGGAAACCTGGGATGAGACCTTTTTAGGCTCTAAGTTTGAATTAACTTAAAGCTTATAAATACCCCTCTCATCCCTGGTTAACTTACATAATCACGGAGAGTTTATAAGTGAGAAAATGATGTAGAAATCTTTTGAGATATCCCCTCCTCTAGCTTAAACTTAGAATTCTATTTAGAGAGGAGTGTGTGCTTGTAAAGGTTGCCTCCTAAATCTGTGAAAAGGAGAAGAGGGGTGTAAGAAGGAGGTTGATCTTTGCCTATTAAAGGTAGATCGATAGTGGATGCCGATGGCCTCGACGGAAGAGGAATCAGCGGAGTAGATGTAGGTCACGATGACCGAACCACTATAAAAATCCGGTGTGCCTTTTCTTTTATGTAATTTATCTTACTGCAAATCTCCTTACTTATTTACTTCTTTGCCTATTAAAGGAAGATCGATAGTGAATACCGATGGCCTCGACAGAAGAGGAATCGGCGGAGTGGATGTAGGTCACGACGACCGAACCACTATAAAAATCCGGTGTGCCTTTTCTTTTATGCAATTTATCTTACTGCAAACCTCCTTACTTGCTTACTGCTTTTAATACGTTTACGAATACGCTTTCAAGTCAACATCTTTCGAAATCAGTTTTCAACATATAAAGAATTTTTCAGAATCGACATGTTTTTACAACTGCACTAATTCAAGTGAAGAAACCTAGGTCTCATTAGAAATCTAAGCATGTTCTGAGGAGGTTCCAACTTATCAGAGAGATCGTAACCCGAGGAGATGTAGCAGTGGAAAGAGTTCCATCCAAATATAACATTGTAGATCCACTGACAAAGTCGTTATCTCAGATTGTCTTTGAGCATCATAGGGGTCTGATGGGGATCAGACACATAAGTGATTGGCTTTAGGTTAAGTAGGAGATTGCTAGTCATAGATGCCCAACAAGTCAATCACGTGAGTGATGGCACGTATGACTTGATACAGAATCTTTTTGTTTATTATATTTTGGCATATATCACTTTATAACTATTGCATATATGCATATATATATTGTGATGTCCTTGGATTTGTGCAATGAGAATCAGATCGTGATGAGATCACGAAAATGAGATCGATTCACCTTTAAACACATCCTAAATAATCCCGGTCATAGGTTACTCGAGAGGGACATCGTGATAACCGGACAAACTAGTGTGTTGTATACCCGTCCATACGATGGATGTAGCTCGTCTCATAACTGCATGTGTTGGGACACTAGAGATACAGTACTGGTGCTCATTGAAGAATGAGTTCACTGATTGATCCACTTACAGAATGATGGATGGTTGATGATGCCTTATTGTCATACAGCAATTCCGTAGTCCTAGTGGTATATCTAATCCTTAGACTTGAGACACCAAGGATGTCCTATATGAGTGCTCCACTCTTTGACACCAGACTTATAGGTTTGGTTGCCCCAGATCTAGTACAACTGGTCATTAGGAGTGGTAATCGACCTTACGAGGGCTATTGAGTGTCAATAGAGGATCATCCACTCTCGGCGTCATGAGAAAAATATCCCATGTGTTCTGGCTCAAACAAATCCCTGGCTAGGGTCATTCGGGTTGAGAAAGAAAGAGTTCTCCGGGAGAATCTGATTAGAGCGAGACTCAAGTAGAAACCATATGAGTCTGATAGCACCATGCTCGATATATGGTCTCTGGGATATTAGATGAATGAGGGACTATAGGTACATAGTAACTGAGGACAAATAGGTCCAATGGATTGGATTCCCTTGTATCGTTTGGGGACTACGGCGTAATGGCCTAGTACGTCCGTAGTTGATGAATTAAGTGAATTATTACATAGATAATAATTCACTGAGTTAGAAGGAGTTCTAACAGGCATGACTCACAGCCAGCTCGATATTGGGCCTAGAGGGTCAGACACATATGGTAGGTATTGCGATGAGTAGAGGTTCGGATATGAGATATCCGACGGAGCCCTTGTCTCATTGGATATCCAATAAGCCCCTGAATTATTGGATCCCATGGACGAGATCCAATAAGAGCTCATGAGAGATTATTGGATAGAGATCCACTAATCTAAAAGGCTTGGGTTATTGGATGCAGATCCAATACCCACTAAGCGAGGATCCATTAGGGTTTGACAGGGGACCTCTATAAATAGGAGGGATTCAGAGCCTCATAAGCTAGAGCCTCATAAGCTAGAGCCTTTACTTACCTCTCCTATTCTCCTTCCCCTCTCCACCTCAGAGCAGGCTTGGAGTTTTGAGGAGCATCGTCGTAGCACTACTGTGTCGAACACCGCAAGAGAGGAGGACGCTTGACCTCCTTCACCCTCTCCTAAGGATCTGCAAGGAAACATGGATATACGATCTCTCTAGGTAACACAATATATTCTATATGCAGTTTTTCAGTTTTGCGAATTTTACACACCAATCTTCGCACGACGAAGAACATCTCTATGGGAATCAGGGATTTTGTTTTCTTGTTCTTCTGCTGCGCATGTGATGTCGCACCCAAAGATTTTCCAAACAAGGGCTCGGTTAATAATGGGGGGGGTGAGGGCTTCAGTATTGCTAGTCGGGGAGCGACCCTAGTCCTTCGGGCTTCATGGTTCAATCGCTTATCTTGAAGTCATGCGTAAGAGATGACTGCCATAAGCGTGTACGGTTGTCACGCTTTAACTTCTCCCTGGATGTCAAGCTTCAAGCCCTCAATGAAGGTCCCCAATAACTATTTTTTAAACCAATCACAAGTTTGATTAAATAACCTTTCAAACCTGTTTTGGTACACCTGAATGGTAGAGGTTTGTCGGATCTTTGCTAGTTGTCGATCAATGTTCTCGTAATCGATTGGTCCGAAGCGGATCAGTAGTCCTTCTTTGAATTATCGCCATAAGAGTGTTGAATCTTGGATTTTGATGATGAAACCAATTGATAAGTATTTATGATTTGAATTGTGTTTTGAGTGACACGGGATACTTCGATCAGGGAGAGACAATTAAAGCAGGAAGAATCATATTGGGTAGGAGGAAAACATGTCAGAAGATTGGACGTTGGGCCGGAGGATTGGTCGACATATCGACACAAGGCTTCGGGCCATGGATTCGGGCATCAGGCCAAGAAGCGCGAATATTGCACTAAGGATATCGAAGTTGCGGAGATCAACTGGCAAGATCGGATGATGCGCCGAAAAATCGGATGAAGCGTTGATGGACCAATGACATGCCAGACAACATGATTCATGTTTATTAATAATTTTCTAGATAAAAGTATATTTTTGTGTATACAGTATTAACTATGATAGCAAGGCATAAAGCAAAATAAAGTCCCGGAGTCAAGAATGTGATTTCGTTGGGAGTTCGAGAGTTCGTCGAAAGTCCAAACGTTCATTGAAAGTTCTACCGGAACCAATCGAGAAGTACAGGAGCTTGCTAAAGAAGCTCATCGAAACTTACTAAGAAGATCGCCATGAAGTCCAGGAGCTTACTAGGATACAACCGAAACATTGCCGAGAGATCGTCGAAAGTTCGTCGAAAGATCATCGGAAGCTCACCAGAAGAAACCAGATTTATCTTGCTTATATTATGTCTTAGGAATCATAGTTAGCACATAATTGAAGTTAGGATTGGGAGGTAATCTCATCAACTCTGTTAGGGGCCAACTGGGCCTGAAGTTGGACTGGTTTGAGTCGGACTCAAGGCCTAACTAGGGTGCTAAAACCCTGGCCGACGGTGGCACCGCTTGGGGAACAACACCCCAAGTATTTTGGGTGGTGGTATCGCCCAGGCTGGGTGATGGTACCACTGGTAATAATGCTGCCAGCGGTGGTACTGCCCCTGTCATGCAGTGGTATCGCCTAATGGTAGATCCTGCGGCGGTAGTACCGCCCAAGAACGGCGGTGGTACCGCCAGTACCCAAGAAACCTGGGATGAGACCTTTTTAGGCTCCGAGTTTGAATTAACTTAAAGCTTATAAATACCCCTCCCATCCCTAGTTAACTTACATAATCACGGAGAGTTTAAAAGTGAGAAAATGATGTAGAAATCTTTTGAGAAATCCCCTCCTCTAGCTTAAACATAGAATTCTGTTTAGAGAGGAGTGTGTGCTTGTAAAGGTTGCCTCCTAAACCTGTGAAAATGAGAAGAGGGGTGTAAGAAGGAGGTTGATCTTTGCCCATTAAAAGAAGATCGATAGTGGATACCGATGGCCTCGACGGAAGAGGAATCGGCGGAGTGGATGTAGGTCACGACGACCGAACCACTATAAAAATCTGGTGTGCCTTTTCTTTTGTGCAATTTATCTTACTGCAAACCTCCTTACTTGCTTACTGCTTTTAATATGTTTATGAATACGCTTTCAAGTCAACATCTTCCAAAATCGGTTTTCAACGTATGAAGAATTTTTCAGAATCGACATGTTTTTACCGCTGCACTAATTCAAGTGAAGGAACCTAGGTCTCATCAGAAATCTAAGTATGTTCTGAGGAGGTTCCACCTTATCAGAGAGATCGTAACCCGAGGAGATGTAGCAGTGGAAAGAGTTCCATCCAAAGATAGCATTGCAGATCCACTGACAAAGTCGTTGTCTCAGATTGTCTTTGAGCGTCACAGGGGTCTGATGGGGATCAGACACATAAGTGATTGGCTTTAGGCCAAGTAGGAGATTGCTAGTCATAGATGCCCAGTAAGCCAATCACATGAGTGATGACACGTATGACTTGATACAGAATCTTTTTGTTTATTATATTTTGGCATATATCACTTTATAACTATTGCATATATGCATATATATACTGTGATGTCCTTGGATTTGTGCAATGGGAATCGGATCGTGATGAGATCACGAAAATGAGATCGATTCACCTTTAAACACATCCTAAATAATCCCGGTCATAGGTTACTCGAGAGGGACATCGTGATAACCGGACAGACTAGTGTGTTGTATACCCGTCCATACGATGGATGTAGCTCGTCTCATAACTGCACGTGTTGGGACACTAGGGATACAGTACAGGTGCTCATTGGAGAATGAGTTTACTGATTGATCCACTTACGGAATGATGATGGTTGATGATACCTTATTGTCAGACAGCGATTCCGTAGTCCTAGTGGTATATCTAGTCCTTAGACTTGAGACACCAAGGATGTCCTATTTGAGTGCTCCACTCTTTGACACAAGACTTAAAGGTTTGGTTGTCTCAAATCTTGTATAGTTGGTCATTGGGAGTGGTAGTCGACCTTACGAGGGCTATTGAGTATCAATAGAGGATCATCTACTCTCGGCGTCATGAGAGAAATATCCCATGTGTTATTGGGGACTACGACGTTGTGGCCTAGTACGTCCGTAGTCGATGAGTTAAGTGAATTATTACAGAGATAATAATTCACTGAGTTAGAAGGAGTTCTGACAGGCATGACTCACGGCCAGCTCGATATTGGGCCTAGAGGGTCAGACATATATGGTAGGTATTGCGATGAGTAGAGGTTCGGATATAAGATATTCGACGGAGCCCTTGTCTCATTGGATATCCAATAAGCCCCTGAATTATTGGATCCCATGGACGAGATCCAATAAGAGCCCATGAGAGATTATTGGATTGAGATCTATTAACTACGATAACAAGGCATAAAGCAAAATAAAGTCTCAGAGTCAAGAATGCGATTTCGTTGGGAGTTTGAGAGTTCGTCGAAAGTCCGGATGTTCATCGGAAGTTTTGCCGGAACCAATCGAGAAGTACAGGAGCTTGCTAAAGAAGCTCAACAAAATTTACCAATAAGATCGTCATGAAGTCTAGGAGCTTACTAGGATACCGCTGAAACATTGCCGAGAGATCGTCGAAAGATCATCGGAAGCCCGCTAGAAGAAACCAGATTTGTCTTGCTTAGATTATGTCTTAGGAATCGTAGTTAGTACATAATTGAAGTTGAGATTGGGAGGTAATCTCATCAACTCTGTTAAGGGCCAACTGGGCCTGAAGTTGGATTAGTTTGAGCTGAATTCTAACTAGGGTGCTAAATCCCTGGCCGACGGTAGCACCGCTTGGGGAACAGCACCCCAGGTATTCTGGATGGTGGTACCACCCAGGTTGGGAGATGGTACCACCGGTAGTAATGCTGCCAGCGGTGGTACTGCCCCTGTCAGGCAGTGGTATCGCCTAGTGGCAGATCCTACGACGGTAGTACCGTCCAAGAACGGTGGTGGTACCGCCAGTACCCAGAAAAGCTGGGATAAGACCTTTTTAGGCTCCGAGTTTGAATTAACTTAAAGCTTATAAATACCCCTCTGATCCCTGGTTAACTTACATAATCACGGAGAGTTTAAAAGTGAGAAAATGATGTAGAAATCGTTTGAGAAATCCCCTCCTCTAGCTTAAACTTAGAATTCTGTTTAGAGAGGAGTGTGTGCTTGTAAAGGTTTCCTCCTAAACCTGTGAAAAGGAGAAGAGGGGTGTAAGAAGGAGGTTGATCTTTGCCTATTAAAGGAAGATCGATAGTGGATGTCGATGGCCTCGACGAAAGAGGAATTGGCGGAGTGGATGTAGGTCACGACGACCGAACCACTATAAAAATCCGGTGTGCCTTTTCTTTTTTGCAATTTATCTTAATGCAAACCTCCTTGCTTGCTTACTGCTTTCAATATGTTTATAAATACGCTTTCAAGTCAACATCTTCTGAAATCGGTTTTCAACATACGAAGAATTTTTCAGAATTGACGTGTTTTTACCGCTGCACTAACTCACCCCCTCTTTAGTACAAGCTCGTTCCTAATAGTGAGGATTCCATGAGTGTGTTTGAACTAGTCAAACCACTGTATGGCATCCCCTTCAAGATGTATAGCTGTAATTTCCACCATAGATACATCCGTGATTTTATGGTACCGAAAATATCGTTCCGCGTGCGAGATCCAAACTAATCGGGTCTCCTTCTTCCCATCTGGGGAAGTCCACCCTCATACGTAGATAGTGGGGATCGGTCATAGAGCCTCCCCTCTCTTGGAATCATCTCTTCAGGCTTGGTGTGATTGGTCAGATCTCTCCCCTTGATGTGATTTCTTTGGGCTTGATGGTCAACCCAAACTGAGTTCGGTAAAAAAGTCTGAATCTTATCCTTCATTCGGTCTTGAAGGCTTCGAATTTAGTATTGATTGCCTACTCAGATACCATAGTATATACCTCCAAATCTATAATGTTAAGATTTCTCTTTTGTTGTTGGGTTAAAGACATATATTGGTTGAGAGAAGTGGTGGTCGAAAGGATTGGTAGATTGGTGGATGTAGGTTGTGGTTTTAGGCTTATTTTTTTGTTGTTTTGGGTGTAGTTTGAGGGTGTGGTTTAGTGGAGCTTTAGGGCTATGATGGTAGTAGATGAAAGTTAGGAAAAAAGTTTTAGATTTGTGATAGATGACAACAAAGGTTTGATAGAAATCAGTGGAAGTTACAGTAGATAGATGTTGTCTTGTATGAGCAGAATTATCATCGAAGAAACACTGGTTTCTCGACGAAATTTCTAGCAAAAACCGAGAGATTTGAGAAGAGAATTTGACAGCAAAATTTCGGATTAGATAACAACAATGATGACAAATTTAATCAAGAAAATTGTGGCAATATAACAACAAGGAGATTGGTGCAAGTTACGATAGCAGAATTCTCGTCGAAAAATTTCAATGGTTTGCGATGAAAATTTACAGCAACACAAGAATGTTTTTAGAGATGAATTCCTCAATATATCAATCTTAGATGGAAGCCAAGATGATCTATGAAGCGTATAAGAAATTTCATTCAAGAAGGAAAGCAAATAGATCGATTAAAAGCAACAATATACGACTGCAATTTTTTGTAGCAATCCTTCATTCGCAAAGATGATAACTTTTACGACGAAAGGAGCTCGCAGCATGAGATAGATAAAAATATTTCTTCTTGGTATTTTGAATGGAAAATTACAGTAGCAAAAGGTATTGGTGATAGGAGAATACCCGATCTCTGATGTAATTGGAGGTGACGGCAGTAGATTGAGTAGATCTACGGTAGAAGATGACAGTGGAGATGGGGACGTTAAGAGCAATTGTGGGAATTGATTGGCTGGTGGTGGGCGATAGAGGTGGTAGCAAAAGCAACAAGATCGCTGCTCTGATACCATATCATAGAACCCTAGAGAAATTCTATATAGATTGATCTTTGAGGGAGATCTCTTCTTATAATGATATAGAGGTTCCACCCTCCTACAAGTCAACCAAATGGCTACAATTGTAGATTGATCATATTCCCAAAGAGATGAGAGTTACATGCTTATATGGGGCTCCAAACCCTAGCCCTAGGGGCTACTTCCTAAGTGAGTTATCCCTTTTGCCCTTAACCCTAACCAACCAACCCAGTAAAAGGGGGCAGTGGCTAGGAAGCCCAAAGGCCCAAATATAAACCCTAGCCACTCTTCTTTATAGGATAGAGGTGGCTAGGTGGAGTTTATTATAATCTCACAGGATTTTATTAGCTACTTCTTGGTTGAGTATGACCCAACCATACTAGGGTCCTATCACTGTCCTATTTAGCCTCTAAACCATTATGGTCTCCAAGGACTCGACCAACCATGATGTCCAGTTAAGTTATCATCATCATTACAAGATGAGTCTGATTGATGATATACCCTCGAGGGACTCGACCAAGCATATCATATCCTCAGGTCACCGATAACATCTCTATATCATAGGTAAGATAGTGAATCGCGGTATAAGTGAGTCTCGAGGGACTTGACCAACTCATCCTACGTCGGGAATCAATTCCTACCTATAATGATAGAAGGCCACGTGGGTCAATCTAATTACCTCACACTTACCGACTTAATATTATCGTAGGAGGGGATTTAGATTCAGTCTCCTAATATGACATGTTGTACACATACATATTTAATATATATTTACATCGCATGTAAATATATATACTTATCTAGTATGTATATAGCAATCATATGCACAAATACACCAGATGATCATGGATCACAACCTAATATGATTAGGCCTGAGCTAATAGGCCTGATCACTTACATCAGGATCTATGTGTGTATCAGTACATCTTTATGTATGGTGATCATCCATCTCGTCATCGTCGGATCTATCGATACCTCGACCCATCTCTATGTGTTGTAATCATTTGAATCGGCCTCAATGGTCTCGCTGCCACCTCTAGCCTTCCGTTGTGCTCTCATGTAATTATAATATAATTACAAGAACGTAGGCCCAACAATGAACGAAAAATAAAGGTTCTCATGCTCCAATAATAATAATAATCACATACACATATCCCACTGATCATCTTTCCACATCATACATCACATGCATATATCATTATGTAGGATTACTAGATAAGTAATAGTAGTTAATTAAAAATTTTAATTAATTAATATTTTATGAAACTAGGGATATGTAGGAATTTTTTGAATTCTGAGAGATATTTTGATAATTTGGATAAAAGGACAGCATATGAAATTTTAAAATTCATAGGAATAAAATTATCCTTCACCCAAAAAAAAAATCCATAATTCTTGCTTTGCATGCAGTGGTCGTCGCCTCCCTACTAACGACACCAAGGTCAGTAGCCACAACCTTTGCAGCTGTCGCTTGGCAGGCGATAGTGCAGCGGTCCCACGCGACAGGCAGATGCTGCCTTAGGCAGCCACCTCGCGCTAAGGTGGTTTGGCCTTGCAGTGCCACCTCATGTAGGGGCGGTTGACATCTTGCTGGCAATTGCCGCACGCAAGCCAGTGCCCGCGGGCACCCCCTGGCTTGCAGGTGGCCTGCCCGTAGGCTGGCGACCGCCGACCGGTGCCACCTCGCCTTCAAGTTGCCTACCTGCAGGCGTGTGCAGCCTACGCACGTGCGGGGCAAGCGCTGCCCTGCCACCGGCAACTCACTTGCGGTCATTGCCTCAATAGACAAGCGGCTCCTCCACAACTTGCGCGCGCACCTCCTTTGGTCGATCCATCGGGAAGCAACAGTTACCGCCCTAGTTTACGTCAACAAATTTAACATCAAAAGACTACTCTAAAGACAACCAAATAATGTGTCTTCAGAATCTGAAAATTAAGTCAAACGTAGCAAGAACATGTAAAATAATTCTACGTAATTAAACATAACATAAGTAGTTTATAAGCCAATCATCACATAACGAACCGGCTCTTATACCACTATTGGAAAATCTACTAGTCGACATATGCAGTAAACAAAAACAAAACTAAATTTCCTAAAGTTAAGTACTAGGTTGTTATGCGATGATTGATGTGTGAGAAAACTATAAAATAAAAAAACTGCGCGTATCGTATTAGAACTATTACTTAAGGAGATCCTATATCCCCGAAATTTTTAAATCCGATGAAATGGATGAAGAAGCACTCGCATACTCTTCTTTGGTAGTGATCCACGAATGCGACGATGATGCTCCTCATATCACTGTAGGATCTCCCTCTCCACATGCACCACAAAGCTACCAAAGCTAAGGAGAAGAGGAGACTAAGGATAATAGGAGGGGGAACCACCAATAGCTCTAACTTATGAATCATAAAGTTCCTCCTATTTATAGAAGTACAAGTAGCTTAACCGGATCTTATCCTCATTGGATCTCTATCCAATTATCCAGTTGGATCTCTATCCAACTATCTACTTGGATCTCATTCACTTATCAAATTAGATCTTATCCAATTATTCAATTGGATTTTATCTACAAGATCCAAACTAGGGCTGCGTGAATATCTCATACCCGCACATCCACTCGTCACAATATCCATTATATGTGTATGACTCTCTAGGCCTAATACCGAGCTAGCCGTGAGTTGATCTTATCAAAGCTCCTTTTGATATAGTGAATTATTATCTCCATAGTAATTCACTTGACTCATCGACTATGGTCGTACTATGCCACTACGGCATCATCCACATACAGTACAAGAAGATCTAATCCATCAGATATGTCTATCCATAGTTACTATGTGTCTATAGTTTCTCATCCATTTAATATCCTAGAGACCATATATTCGGCATGGTAATGTTAGGCCCATATGGAATCTTATCCGAGTTTCGCTCTAATTGGATTCTCTCGGAGAACTCCTTCTCTCTCAATCTGAATGACCCTGGCTAGGGATTTTGTCTGAGTAATAACACATAGGATATTCCTCTCATGATATCGAGAGTGGATGATCCTCTGTTGACACACAATTTCCTTCATAAGGTTGGCTACTATTCTTGAGAACTGGTTGTACTAGATATGGAACTTTCAAGTGTCATCACTCACATGATTAACTTATATGACATCTATAACTAACACAATCAAGTTTGGGGCTAGTTAAAAAACACCCTTCTCAGGCTAAGTACGAAATGCAGCCAAGATGCTCCTCTCGGACTAGGAATAAAAAATGCATCTGAGACACCTCGGGTTATATATGAAAATGCACCTAAGATATCCCTTTTGGGATAAATATGAAATTATGCCCGAGACACTCCTCTCGAGCTTAGCATGAAAATATGCACAATATGTCCCTCTCATGTTCAGATTGAAAATACATCCAAAGTGTTACTTTGAGGATAAGCATGAAAATATGCTTGAGACGCTTATGGAAGATAGGAAACCACAAGCCTAACACACAAGAACTGCCAAACATATCGAGAGCTCTTCTACGATGCTAGAGTTGGAGTGAGGCATGACTCGGTGTCATTGGAAGACCCTAACACCTTTGGGGTGGAGGGGTGACAAATGATAGGGGGAGAATTCTCTTTAGTCCAATCTACGATAAAGGTCTACTAATTTATTGTTATTGAGATTAATTACTATTCACATATACTCCACTCTCCACTTCGGCTTTAATTTGAACATCTTTTTGTAGGTCGGTTCTCAAGCGAGCACCTAAGTCATCTCCTTAATCATTTCTAAACTCTTACACATATAACTGAGGATCAAATTGGGCTGAGAGAGATATCATCGGCCATCACCATCATCAACATTTGAACATTAAATGTTCAACTTCATGTGTCCTTTTTTTATTTTACCATAGTATTTTTTTACCGTAGAAATCACTAATGGAGCAACAAGAAAGACCACGGTAGTTTCATCCTTTTTTAATGACTCCATAAACTATTATTTCAATCCTTCTTTGCTTCTCTCGTGAGAAATCATGTCACAAGTAAGCAACTGGGTTATCGATCCCTTAGAAACATACATATTGCTTTGCATCAAGGTGGAAATGATGGAAAGAATAGAAGATAAGAACAATTATTGAAGAAGCTTTATTGAAATAGCTTTAGCTTGAATATATTAACATGTCCCTCCCTGTCAAGGATACCAATCTTGGATTGATGCAAAGCAAATAGTTTATGAGCTAGAGGCTTCGTGAGTAGGGCAAGAGTAGATCGCTACTACTATTGTTGTTGTTGCTGTTGTTACAGCTACGACGACAACAACTGTAGTAGAGGAGAAAGCTGTAGCAATGGAAAAAAGCTATAGCAATGCTATAGCAGAGGAAGAAGCTGCAGTAGAGAAGGAAGTTATAGCGATGCTATAACAGAAGAGGAAGCTACATCAAAGGTACAACAGAGGAGAAAGCTATAATAGAGGTGCAGCATAAGAGGAAAGTGGGGCAGTGCTAGTGAGCGCAGCACTAGAGACGCACAGTAGAAGGGAACGAATTTTGGCGCAAAGTGACAGTGGAGAAGATAGTTACCGTTTGCCGAGGAGGAAAGATTTATCGCACCAATGGCCTGACAATGGAAAAGTAGTAGTAGAAAGCCTTTTCTTTTGCCGTCGGAAGTGGAGAAGCAACAGTGATGAGTCGGCAACGAGAAGAGAGCTTGCTCTAGGCAAACAGCTCTGATACCATGATGAAAGAATAGAAAATAAGAATAATTATTGAAGAAGTTTTATTGAAATAGGTTTAGCTTGAATACATTAACATATCCCTCTCCTATTTATATAGATTAGGAGAGAAAATTTTTCTCAATAAAATAGAGAATTTTTCTCAAAGAGATTTCCTCGTATAATTATATAGTTAAGGAAATCTTATCTACTATCAAAACAACAAAAACACTAATAAATTTGTACTGAAAGATCAACATCATGATCTCCATGCTCTACTCTCGAGACATGAGGTGATAGAGTTGCTGCGGTGTATCATTTGTTTCCACGGTAATATCCCACAGTCCGTTTGTTTTATCTTTGCCTTCACCTTCAATAATGTCAGAGCCTCAAGTTTGTGATAAAGAAATAGAAAACACAAGCTTCTCTCTCTCTCTCTCTCTCTCACAGCCTGAAATATTTTGTTCCCTTCCCTTCTTTCATATTCCTTTTTATCTCATGAGAGACTAAGAAACTATGGTTTGAGCACCACAAGAAAAGACAAAAAAAACTCTTTTGATTTATAGCAAAACCAAATGAAACTTGTGAGGATGATATCCAACCCATTAAGCCAATTATGGGGGAACATGTCAAAAAAACAAGCAACTCGTCTTTCCACACGAAACCCCACACGAATCGAGTTGTTTGGCTTTTTATCCGTGGAAATAATGTGGCTATTGGTGATCCAAGAGAGCATAATGCGTTTGTCTCGGAGGCTTGTGAGCCACCACATTTTGTAGGTTTTCAGCCAAGTGAAACATATGATCAGTATCTTATTTTTTGCTACCTACCTGATTGATGATGCATTGTTTCGGGCGAATGTATAAATATTCGCACATATCTAATCATGTGCATAGAAAAACGTTAATCGGATTGCATTTATGTTTGCTTCTAATAATTTTGTTCTGAGGAAATTTGCTGTAATTTTAATTTCAATTAATAGATCATTTTTATCCTCATTAAAGAGAATCTTGCAAAGGAAACATACGTAGAAAGAAAAAAAAATGTTTTAGAAAACGCAAATATAATGAAATCCTTCTAAAGCATAATTCAAAGATTTATTTAATCGTGAAAACGACCTCCTAATTTGTAAGCATAAAAAAAAATTAATCAAATCGTATTCACAATAATTCTATGATTGCAGAATCGTGCAATCTGATTGGTCCCCACAAGCTTATTCGTGGACCCCACCCCATTCAATGGCCGAAACGACGTCGGAGTGGACGCATCTGGCCCTTGATTGGTCCATCGATTGTGTGGCCCCACAAATTAATTGACTATTACAGGACAGGAAGGTCGGTTGGGCGATGGGGAAGGAGGAACGAGTCTTTTGCCCAACTTGTTATGGCTTTTGGATTCTTCGGAGAGAGCTTCCAAAATGGTCATTAAATCAAATGGAAACCTGGACCATCGTAAAAAAATCTTTCTCAAGTGATGTGATAGGATATTATTCCATATAATAAATCGGATATATTAATCCATATTAGTCTAAAATGATTTGATGATAATTTAAACAGTACATTATACTTTAATATATTTTAGCCTTGGGGATAGTCGATCACCCAAATCAAGATTTTTAGCATTATAATATTAGATAAGTTTCGATCCGTATTTATCGGTTTATCTTGATGGGAATATAAACAGGAATAACCTTTGTATATGAACAAATACTAGAAGACCATAATACGTAGCGGAATTAAATGGAACCATAATCAAATATAACACCAAGATATACGTGGAAAATCCCTTCAATGTGAAGGGTAAAAACTACGGGACAAACTAGAGATAATCCACTATGAGAATAATGAATATACAAATATCAATCTTTTACCCTAAACCCTAGCAACAATCACAAGAGAATAATTAGGATACAAGAATCACATCATTGCCTACAATATATAAAACCTCCCCAAGTAATCACAGCAAGAGTCTACTATAGATTTAATCTAACATGAGATGAGAACACTGCTAGATGATTGAGAACAACCTCTCTGCGTTGTCCTTATCTTCTTCCCTTTCTTTCTCTTCCTTTTCTGCCTTGTTTTCCTCCTTTTCTTTGGAATCCCGTGGTTGTTCCCTTCTCCCATGTTGCTGCCCTATTTATGCCTTTTTCTGCCTCCAAAACGTAGCCACCACACCTCCCCTAATGTTAATTAGGGTTAGGTTAAGAGGGGGTGAGCTGTGGGCTGCCCAAGCCCACTATAGGCTGAATCTGTGGGCTGCTAACCCAACAACCTTCCCCTTCAGCCCATAAGGGAGGTTGTCCCATGACTCCTCAATGTAAAGCCACGCCGACCAGTTGTCAGTATATCTCCTGCCTTTCTTTTGGTAAGGTCTTCATTCCATTTGGTAGCAGTACCAAATCATAAGTGTGATTCTTCTGAAGAGCATTCATCTCTTCTTGCATAGCAACTAACCACTTCTCTTTCTGCCCACTTTCAACTGCTTCCTGGTAACTCTCTAGTTCACCTACATCAATAAGCATCACATACTCATATGTAGAGTATCTTCTATAAGGTTGACGTTGTCTAGAAGATCTTTTAAACTGAGGTTCTACGGGAAGTTGCTCTTCAACTTCTTCTTGCTCAACATATCCTACAAGTAGATCAACATTAGGCTCTACACTATCTTCCTACACATCTCCCCCATCACCCTGATATACTAAAGGAATAACTGAGTCACAATCTGCTAATCCTTCTGTAGAAGTATTGGCTGGTGCCTTCTTCTTCAAATCTTCAAAAGTTTGATCCTCAAAGAAGACTACATCTCTGCTCCTAAACACCTTCTGCTTTTCTGGATCCCAAAGCCTGTAACCAAAATGATCATGTGAGTAACCAAGAAAAATACATTCTTTAGTCTTACCATCCGGCTTGGACCTCTCATTATCTGTAACATGTGCAAATGCACGATAACCAAAAACTCTCAAATGCTTGTAGGAAACATCTTTCCCTGACCATACATGCTCTGCAACATCACCATCTAGGGTTGTACATGGTGATAAGTTGATTACATCAATTGCATTCCTCAAAGCCTCATCCCAAAACGTTTTGGGTAGCTTGGCCTGTGAAAGCATATATCTGATCTTTTCCATGATGGTGCGGTTCATCCTCTCTGCAATTGCACTATGCTAAGGTGTACCAGGAACTGTCATCTCATGTTGGATCTCATTTGACCTACAATAGTCATTAAACAATTCTGTATACTCACCACCATTATCTGATCTTATGCATTTCAATTTCCTTTCTGTCTCCCTTTCAACCATGGCTTGAAACTCTTTGAAGACATTAATCACCTGATCTTTAGTCTTCAAAGCATAGGCCCAAACTTTCCTAGAAAAATCATCTATAAAAGTGACAAAATAAAGTGCACCACTTATACTAAGAACATCAATAGATCCACCATGAGTTTTTGTCCTCAAAGGACCACATACATCTGTATAAACAAGGTCTAAGGCATGCATTTTTCTAGACAAAGCAGAACTAGCAAATGAAACTCTATGTTGTTTACCTGCCAAACAATCAATACAAGGGTTCAGATGTATACCTCTAAGGTCTAGTAATACCTCTCTCTTAGAAAGAGCTTGCAGTCCCTTCTCGCTCATGTGTCCCTGTCGCCTATGCCACAACTCCATGCTGAAGTCTTTTTCTGTGGCATTTAACTGCTCACCATAAGCTTTAGCCTGCAACCTATACAAAGTATGACATTTCTTTCCATTAGCTATAACAAGAGAACCCTTACTGAGCTTTCATTGCCCTTTGTGAAATCTACTATCATAGTCTTCATCATCTATCATCTAGCCTTCCAACTGAAATTAGATTCAGCCTCAAGTTAACTACATGCCTCACATCCTTAAGCACCAACTTGCAACCTAGGTTGGTCTTTAAATGGATATCACCCATGCCTATGATGTCTGCTGTGCCATAGTTGCCCATCTTGACAACACCAAAATTTTCAGACCTGTATGTAGCAAAAAACTCCCTCTGTGGTGTAGCATGATAAGAAGCACCTGTGTCAATCACCCACTCAAGATCCTGACACACACAAGAAAAAATATCATCAGAAGGAGATAAAATCAAATAATCACCACCTTACATTGTAGTTGTGATATTATCTTTTGACTCTATAGACTCTAGTTCTTTTCCCTTTTTCTTGCTCTTCTAAGGTTGCTTACATTAGTTCTTGTAATGTCCTTTCTCACCACAATTATAACAAACAATATCTTTTCTTGATCTTGACTTGCTTCTACCCATGCGTGAACTGCTTCTAGACTTTGACCTTCTTCTGTTCTCTGAGATAAGTGCTTATGAATCATTCTGAGATGTTGCCGAACTCTTTCTTCTCAACTCCTCATTCAACAAACTACTTGTTACTTAACTCATAATGACAACACCATCTGGCGCAGAATTACTAAGGGAAACCACTAGTGTCTCCCAACTTTCTAGTAATGAATTGAGAAGTAACAATGCCTGCAACTCATCATCAAGAGACATTTTCATAGATGATAACTGGTTAGTAATACTTTGCATTTCATTCAAATGTTCAACAATAGAAGCATCCTCTCTATATTTTAGGTTCACAAGTTTTCTGATCAAAAAAGCTTTGTTGCTAGTTGTTTTTCTTTCATAGAGACTTTCCAACTTTTTCCAAAGAGAATATGCAGAAATTTCAGTAGAAACATGGTTAAAGATACTATCATCAAGCCATTGTCGAATAAATCCAATTATTTTTTTATCTAACCTCTTCCACTCATCATCTGTCATAGTTATGGGTTTTATATTATCCCCTGCAAAGGTTCATACAAATCTTTGCAATACAAGAGATCTTTCATTCTTGATTTTCATATCATCCAATTGTTTCCATTTAAACTAATCATGCAAGAAACATTACTGGCCTCCATGTTCAAATACAAAATTTAAATCACCAAAACCCCTTTGCTCTGATACTAGATGATGGGGATATAAATAGGAATAACCTTTATATATGAACAAATACTAGAAGACCATAATACGCAGCGGAATTAAATGGAACCACAATCAAATAGAACACCAAGATATACGTGGAAAACTCCTTCAATGTGAAGGGTAAAAACCACGGGACAAACTAGAGATAATCCACTATGAGAATAATGAATATACAAATCTCAATCTCTTGCCCTAAACCCTAGCAACAATCATAAGAGAATAACTGGGATACAAGGATCACGTCACTGCCTACAATATCTAAAACCTCCCCAAGTAATCACAACAAGAGTCTACTATAGATTTGATCTAACCTGAGATGAGAACATTACTAGATGATTGAAAACAACCTCTCTGCGTTGTCCTTGCCTTCTTCCCTTTCTTTCTCTTCCTTTTCTACCTTGTTTTCCTCTTTTTCTTTGGAATCTCGTGGTTGTTCCCTTCTCCCACGTTGTTGTCTTATTTATGCCTTTTTCTGTCTCCAAAACGTAGTCACCACACCCCCTAATATTAATTAGGATTAGATTAAGAGGGGATAAGCTATGGGCTACTCAAGCTAATGAGCTGCTAGCCTAACACATCTTATGTTTATTTAATATTTATGCAATCTCCTTCTATCTAATTGGCTTATTTCATGTCTCAAATGTAATCTAGTTTGTAAGTGTAATAGATTGATCCATTTCCACGATATCTAGAATAGTCAAGCCACTAACTCCCTTTTTCAGAGGGCTGATTTAGTTTATTTTTTATATTAATTTATAGTATTTTTAGTAAAACTATAAAAACATTATAATACTATATATATATATATATATAGTATTGTTAAAAATACTATAACATGTAAAAACACTATAGCTGGACCGATTTACCCTATGAACCGATTCGTAGGAAGGTGGAGGAAAAAGTGGGAGATGATTGATTGTAAGATCACTAGTATTCCATGTATTAGGTAAAAATAAAATCACGTTAGAAAATTCTGAATATGGGAGATTGTTTCTGGGGAAAAATTCAACAAAAAGAATTTTTTTTCATAAATTCATCCTTTCTTTCTTTTATATGTATTTTATATTATAATATTTTTTATTATCACATATGATGTTTTGGCTTGTTTGGCTGAAGTTAATCTGCATTATTTAAGATCGTACGACTCGATACATTTTTTATTTTCGTACATCTATCACTAGTAAAATCATATTAAATTATAGATTGCCATCAATTCAACCAAAAGTAGAAGTGGATAATGAGAAAGGACTCATTCATAATAAAAAGTCATCCCGCGTGTGTTTTTTCTTTTGTTGTTGGTCAAATAGAAGATCACTTCATGAAATCATTCATTCACTGTACATGTAACGGATTTGGGCAAACATGCATGCTTTGCACACGCATTAGATAAAATACCGAGGTATTTTAGTGAATATTTATTTATTGGGGTAGGAGAATGTGAACCTTGTGGGTGGATACGTTACAATATGAGAGAGAGAGAGGGAGAGAGAGAGAGAGAGAGAGAGAGAGAGAACACAACATGAGTACGTTCCCTTCCTTGCTTTTGCATCTTTAGGCATCAAGGTGGGGTATTATAGGTTGGACATGGTATGCATACAAATCAACATGATTTTTGTCTATTACTAGTAAGGTCAAAGTCAAAATTCGCCTTACAGTAAAAATGAACTTATATTACGTTTTGATTAGGCTAAGCTTTCGCCAATCGACAAATCTTCCAAGATTTAGCACCATAATTTCTTTCATTAATTGATTCTTTTTTACTTTCAGTTCTTAATATGTAGATGAATCAACATCCAAATCTATTACAATCTACCTAAACTTTTGGAGATAGTGGTTCTTATTATCCTATCTTTCAAAGCACTACATCAAAAGAAATTATCAATGTTCTTACGTCTATAAATTTTTATCATTCATATATATATATATATATATATATTCAAATTTTTTACTCGTTCCGTTCAAAGTTTTATTATATGGACACGTACTCTTCCGAGTTAAATATACATATGAACGCTGGATTGAGACCACAAGGAGATGAGGTGACGTTGACTGTCCACGGACATCACGTTTGTTGACCGCATTCAAAGAAACTACGTTACATCCCGTCACCAGCGCACCACGAGACGCGGCAAACTATCACATGGCACGCAGCAGTTGCTTTTGATTGGTGAGAGATGCAGCAGCCGTCTATAAAGGGCCCCTCCCCCTCCTCCTCCCTCTATTCCGTCCCCCACCGCATAGGAAAGCAGAAGAGGAAGAGAAGGCGTGAAGATATATATTATACATGGTGAAGGAAGGAGGAGGGGAGCGATTGCGAGTGCTGGGGAAGTACGTGCTGGGGCGGACGCTTGGCGAGGGCAACTTCGGCAAGGTGAAGTACGCTAAGCACGTCGAAACCGGGCAGGCCTTCGCCGTCAAGATCCTCGACCGCAGCCGCGTGCAGTCCCTCAACTTCAGCGATCAGGTAAGCTCGTGTGTTGTTGTCGTCCTCTTTCTGAGGAGGAGGAAGAGGAGGAGGAGCTGACTGTTCTGCGTTGCTGTCAGATTAAGAGGGAGATCGGCACGTTGAAGCTGCTGAAGCATCCGAGTGTAGTCAGGTTACACGAGGTCTGATCTCCATCTTCCTCCCTTTCCTCTATGATTCAGGAGAACCATCATCAGGATTCCACTTAGGAACATTTAGGAAATGGAGATTCCACTTCCACCTGTTGTCTTCGTCCTCTAATTATATCCTGCGGGGTGGGTGAACCGGTGAACCGGACTAGCCGCCGTGGGCCCATTTGGGACAGGCCCACAGGTCACGTAGTATAATTCATTGGTGTCAGAATGGCATCAATATTGCATGCGTGTCTCAGCAACACATTCAGCATCATGCCTTTCTACGATTGATGCATCCATTTTTCTTAAAAGAAAAAGGAAGCATCATATCATGCATGTGATTCTTTGAACCACGACAGTACCTACAGAGCTTGAATGAGATGTCATTCGTCACTTTTACTTGCTGTCTTAACTAATTGATGGACATATCACCAATTGGTTCTTTTGTTATTGTACTTGTTTTTTCTTATACACAACCTCTTTTTAATGCAGGTGTCAGCAAGCAAAACTAAGATTTACATGGTGCTTGAATACGTAAATGGTGCCGAATTGTTCGACAAAATTGTAAGAATTCTGGCCCCTATTAACTGTTTGGTAGTTTACTGCTTCATGTTGGATATATTGTCTCTATTATTCTATCAGTTCTTGAGTGAATCAGTTGTTGATTCATCATTCTTATACTGGCATGATCGATTACAAAGGCACTGAAGGGAAGGCTCTCAGAACGCGAGGGTCGGAAGCTTTTCCAGCAGCTGATTGATGCTGTAAGCTACTGTCATGACAAGGGAGTCTACCACAGAGATTTGAAGGTAATCAGTGTAGATTTGCTTGAGCACTTAAACGGCTTGTTCTTCTCTGTGTGCTTTATGTATGACACCCATTCTCTTCACATGATGCAGCCAGAAAATGTTCTTGTGCATGAAAAGGGCAACGTAAAGGTTTCAGATTTCGGCCTCAGCGCCTTACCACAACATGTTGGGGTATGTTCTTCTTGTTCTTGTTTGCGTTGGCCAAAACCAAAATGACGAGAGCTCATGTTTCAACTTCCTTCCTGCCTTATTGTCTCAGAATGATGGGTTGCTGCATACAACCTGTGGAAGCCCCAACTATGTTGCACCTGAGGTAACACACCCTGATTTAAAGGATGAACATTTTGGATACTTGTGCTTCATAAACATTTCATTTGACAATTTCTTTTTATGAAATTATTTCTAGGTTCTTAAAAATAGAGGATATGATGGTGCGAGATCAGACATATGGTCTTGTGGTGTCATCCTATATGTGATTCTTACAGGGTCTCTTCCATTTGATGACAGAAACCTTGCTGTGCTTTGTCAGAAGGTATGTAGTGGATTGGTGGATGATTTATGTTTTGTGAGGAGAAGATGACGGAAAATAATGGCAATGTTTCTCCATTTGTTCAGATCTTTAGGGGGGACACAAAGATCCCTAGGTGGCTCTCCCCTGATGCTCAAGACCTGTTGAGAAGAATGCTTGATCCAAATCCCATCACAAGGATAGATGTAGCTGGGATCAAAGCACATGACTGGTTCAAGCAAGACTACACCCCAGTCATCCCCATTGATGATGATGATGATGATGATGATGATGATGATGATGATGATTTATTTCCATATAGTGAACCATCTTCCACTAAAATGGTAAGCAATGAATGAATTTTCTGATACTACATGGAAGTACTAGTTTGATCCTTCATGCCACTTTTGAGGGCTGTGATACTGACTTAATTCCCCTTATGTTTTGCAAGCATAATGAGTCAGATGAAAAGGGAACTACTCCAACCCAAATCAATGCATTTCAACTCATTGGCATGTCTTCCTCTCTTGATCTCTCTGGTTTTTTTGAGAAAGAGGTAACTTGTTGTCTGCTGATTACTGAATTGACTAACGTATAAGAAAGTAGACCCGACAAAAACGCCTCTGCTGACTGACTTTTGTAGGATGTCTCAGAGAGGAAAACAAGGTTCACATCCAATCATTCACCCAAACACCTGTTTGAGAAGATTGAGCATATTGTTACTGAAATGGGGTTTCAAATCCATAGAGGACATGGCAAAGTAAGTGCTTGGTACTTCATCTGATGATTCCATCTGAGGCCAGTCCAATAATAAAAGCATTCAGAAATTACAACTAGTTGTTTCTAAATCCATTCTTTGACAGCTGAAATTTAGCCACCAAATCAAGAGTTCGAAGTTCCCAAGGATCTCTTCATCACTCTCAGTTGCTGCAGAGGTAAATCTTGATCATCTTCTTGCTCACACTTCCACTTACACAGTATCCTATTAATCCTCTGTTGATCCCAATTCTCTACAATGGTGATATCAGGTGTTTGAGCTCAGTCCATCTCTGTATATCGTGGAGCTAAGAAAATCTCATGGAGATTCTTCATTATATAGACAGGTATGAAGTTGAACTTGTCATTACGAGCTTAGAAGCTGCAGCTCAAAGAAACCTCCGGTTTGTAGCTGATGAAGTAGCTTCACAGTTCTAAACCAAGCAGTTTGATTCTTCCTCTGGTGATTGCAGTTGTGCACGAAGCTGTCAGGAAATTTGGGTGTCTGCAAGAGCCAACAACACATCTGCAAGGCGCCGTCGATGCCGGAACTCAGCAGTTTCGGAGGAGATATTATTGAGGATAGAGAGAAGGAAACGATAAAATAGAATATTATGATGTAATTAAAAGATAATATTTTTAATTAAAAAAATTGATATAGTATTAAACAAAAGGTAAGATATAGAACATTTACAAGATATTCCTAAATACATACTCTCATTTGCTTATAAACTATGATCCTATTTATAAGACCTAATAATAACTACATCTCATCATGTAATTTTTAGATCATGGGTCACTATTTAAAATATGTTTATAACTATATAGAACATGATAATTATTTAGATAATTACTATGAATCAATTCTGAATAGATATACCGATACAAATGTGGTTTATGTCGTGGGTTGTGTGTTGTCAACAATAATTCTGAACAGATATAACTACTATCAATCAATTTAAACTTGTGAAACGGAGTATATAGTATAATCATTTCGTGATTTGTGAAAAAAGAATGTCTCTTTTTAGCTCTCTTTCTTTCTAGCAAATCTACCTGAAGGAGGTTTTACTAATATTTCGAAGAACGAAAAGTAATTGAGAGTACGTGATGTCAACCTTGATGTTGAAGAATGAAGACGTGGGAGTCTCCTACGTTTTCTCCCGATAAATGCAGCAGCTCGAGGTGTAGTTCGTCGAGGGCCTTCGCGACAAAAAAACAAGCAGTGCAGCCTCTTATGTCGAGTGAGCTTGACCCATGTTCAGCTCATCGTCCACGATGTGGACGTCCACGTATGTGCCTTTGGTTCGCCACGAGTTTCGTAGCGTTCCCTTGGAGGGACGGTCAACACCCGCCATGAGAGGCATTAGGAAGGAGCTCTCCATCTCCAAAGCTGCTTGGTCTCCGGCCCATAGCAGTTATGCTTCACCCTCTCCCTTCTACGCCGCTTCTGTCCTGACCAGTATCTTTAGCTCTCAAACTGTCCTCGGCAGGTCTTTGATGTACTCTAAACTATTGGCAACTATGGAAGCCCTGTCAGGCTTGAATTAAGGTCACAAAACATATATGATTTAGTCCATGAAACATATTCAGATTGTGTGTGAGATGAAGGGTTTATGAGTTATATATATATATATATGTATGTATATATATATATATATATATATATATATATATATATATATATATATATATATATATATATATATATATATATATGTATATATATATATATATATATATATATATATATATATATATATATATATATATATATGTATATTTATATATATGTATATATGTGTATATATATGTATATATATATATACATATATATATATATACATATACACATATATATATATACACATATATATATGTATACATATATATATATATATATATATATATATATATATATATATATATATATATATATACATACATATATATATATATATATATATATATATATATATATATATACACATATATATATATATATATATATATATATATATATATATATATATATATATATATATATATATATATATATATATATATATATATATATACACGTTGTTAGGAACGAGTTGGCGTAAGAAAGGGGATGAATTAGTGCAGTCGATAAAAATACGTCGATTCAAAAATTTTCTTAAGATAAAAATCGATTTCGATAAAGTGAGTTTAACTTGAAAGCGAATGGAAGAGTATAATGTGAAAGTTAAGCAAGTAACACAGTTTGTAATAAATGTAAATAGCAAAGCATAAATGTAAACTAGATTTTATAGTGGTTCGGTCATCGTGACCTACATCCACTTCGTCAATTCCTCTTCCGTCGAGGCCACAGGTATCCACTAACGATCTTCCTTCAATGGGCGAAGATCAACTACCCATACAACTTGATTATCCTTTTGACAAGTTTAGGGAAGAACCTTTACAACCCCCCTTCACTTCTCTCTTAAGCAAGATTAACACTTTAGAGAGTTTGAGGAGTTCACACAAGATTACAATAATGTTTTCTTTTCTTTTTACTCTTAGTTGTGTGTATATTATCCAAGGATGAGAGGGGTATTTATAGGCCTCAAGTTGATTCAAACTTGAAGCCTAAAGAAGTCTTATCCCAGGTTTCCCGAGTCCTGGCGGTACCATCGCTTACAGCACGGACATTGGGCGATACTATCACCTAGAAGACTGTGTCTTAGTAGTACCACCACCCAGACTGGTGGTACCACCGCCCAGACTAGTGGCACTACCACTTGACAGTCTCGAAGATTGAGTCTAGGCGGTATCACTGCCTAACACAATCTCGGAGACTATGACATGATAATTTCACCTGTTGGGTCATTATTTGGGCCTTTTCACTTGGCCTAACACAACCCAAACTTGGGCCTAACTGACCTTTAATTGAGTTGGGCCAATTCCAACCCAATTATGTGCTAACTAAGAATTTTAAGACATACACTAAGCTAAATAAGTCCAGTAAGTCTAGGTTTATTCCGGTGAGCTTCCGATGATCTTCCAGTGAACTTCCAACAATCTCTCAGCAATGTTCCAACGTACTTCCAGCAAGCTCCTGGACTTCTCGGTCAATTCCGATAGAACTTTCGACGAACGTCTAGAGTTCTGACGAATTCTCGAACTCCCAATGAAATCTTATTCTTAACTCCGGGACTTCATTTTGCTTTATGCCTTGATCGCTATCATAATTAATCATGCACACTTAAAACCTACTTCGATCTAGATAATTATTACAAAGCTTGAATCAAATGTTGTCTAGCATATCATTGGTTCATCGACGCCTCGTCTGATTCTTTAATACATCATCTTCTCTTGTGGCCTATTGCCCAATTGGCCAGTTGACCTTCGCAACTTTGATTTCCTTGCCATAATTTCTGCTCTTCTTGGCCCGATGCCCGAAGCCTTTTGTCGATACGTCGACCGACCCTTCGGTGTGATGTCCAATCTTCTGACATGTTCTACTCTGGCCCAACATAATTCTTCCTGCTTTTAATTGTCTCTCCCTTATTGTAGCTTTCTATGTCACTCAAAACATAAATAAGATAAACACTATCAATTGGTTTCATCATCAAAATCTGATATTCAATAATTTTATATTTTGGTACATTGCATGATTTTTTGAATTTAAATGTTCTATCAATATGGCTTATTGATAGAGGGAGTTAAGGTTAACTCTGTCACAATTGGTTGTCATCATAGAAAAGGGGGAGATTGTTGAATCTTGGATTTTGATAATAAAACTAATTGATAATGTTATAATCTAATCTATGTTTTGAGTGACGTAGGACTAGCTTCGATTAAGAGAGGCAAATTGATTAAAGTAGGAGGAATCAGATGTTGGGCCGAAGTTGAACATGTCAGAAGATAGGACGTCGGGCCGAAGGATCGATCGACGTGACAGTAGAAGGCTCCGTGCTATGAATATGGGTATCGGGCTGAAAGATCGGACATTACGCCAAGAAGATCGAAAGTTGCAGGTGTTAACATGCCGATTGGGCAATACGCTAAAGGAGAGGATGATGTGCCGAAGGATCGGATAAAGCGTTGGAAGAATCAATGATATGTCGGACAACAGATGATCCGTGCTTTGTAATAATTTATCTAGATCGAGTTAGTTTAGATCGTAATTGGGTTGGTTTAGAATGTAATTAAGTCAACTTAATTGGGGGCCAATGGGCCTAAAGTGGGGTTGTTTTGGGCCAAGAGAAAGGCTCATTCAGTGACCCAAAAGTTATGTCAGTTGGTGGTACCACCGGTCCAGGCGGTGGCACCACTAGTGGCTCACTCTCTGAGATACAATCTCCAAGACTCTGTCTGACGGTAGTACTACCAGACTAGGTGGTGGTACCGCTAGTCTAGGCAATGGTACCGTTAGATTGGGCGATAGTACTGCCCAATGTCAATGCTGTAGGTGGTGATACCGCTAGGACTTGGGAAACTCGGGATGAGACCTTTTTTGGCTCCAATTTTGAGGTCATTTGGAGTCTATAAATACCCTAGCTATTCTTGCATGGAGTAGCAAGAATTTGAGCAGAAAGGGGTTGTTATTCCTAAACCCAATTGTTTCTCTCGTTTAATACTAGTCTTTGCCTCTTATTTTTTGTAATATATATAGTCCCAATGATATTTAGAAGATCCTCAATGGATAAAGGAAAGAAGAGATTAGATGAAACCTTTGATTCCCCTCAACATTCTCAACCTTTGAGTCTAGAAGTGTATATAAGAGAAAATATGTGGATATAAAAGAATTGAGTGATTTGGAACTAATTCAATAGTCTATTAACTTAGATGTCCTTCCAATTCTTCAAATAAGTGAACTTATTTTTTCTAGACTTGTTCGATTATTTTACAATAACTTACATGTGGATAAACATGATAGGGTGTCTACTTATCTCTTAAGGCATCACATACCCATTACGAATAACATGATTTACAACCTAACAGAAATTTCTGAGAAAAGAAGATATTATTTTATAGGATAATGGGACACAAAATCAGTTGGGATCAAGCTATAGGTACCATTTTTGGTAACCCAAATTCATCTATTGTTCTAAAAAATTGTAAATACTTGCTATCTTTCAACACAAAATTGCTTCATCACATCATGATAAGCATTCTACTTCCAAAACAATAACATCATAGTTAGTCAAATGGATTTAAGAATATTATATTAGATTATAGTGGGGCATGATAACTATTTTGGATATCTGATACGACAAAACATGATTGAACTATCAACAAAAAATATAATGCTTCCATATGATGGCTTGATTACTAGACTAATGCATATACATGACATAGTCATTCCACCAAACGAAGAAGCCTTGAAACTAGATAGATTTAATGTTATAAATAAAAACCTATTAAGAAGATTAAGATGTATAGTAAGAAATGAGGTTTAAACTAGATTACCTGGGAGGATTGACCCTCCCCCACCAGAACCAGAACCAAAAACACCTATATTAGGGAAAGTTAATCTCCGCCTACTAGTCCCTTTGAGGCAACACCTCTAACGGACCTAGCACCCTCCTCATCTACCGATGCCATAGTGACTCGACTGGATTAAATTGAACTACGTCAATATCAAATCTTAATCAAGATGCAGCAAATTCATCGACAGCTTAATCTTCTATTTAGGCATTTCAATTTATCACCACAAGAATAGCTTATGTATGTCTTCTTTTTTTGTTGATGACAAATAAGGAGAAGTTGATGGATTCTTCCATATACTCTTTAATATTACCATGCATGATGTTTTGCACACTTTGATATGATGCAATAGATTCTTCCATATACTCGTTAATATTACCATGCATGATGTTCTGCACACTTTGATATGATATATACTCTTTAATGTTACCATGCATGATGTTATGTATACTTTGATATGATACCATGTATGAAATGATGAATGCTTTAGTATCATGTTATGGTCAAAGTAATATTGATTTATTTTTTGTATCACGAAGCGATGAGTTGTAATGTTTTGACATTGTGCATGTTACATTTTGATAATTTAAAATTATAATAATGTATAATTTCGATATGATATATTACATTTGATCACTATGATCGAAATAGTTTTATTTAAATTTAAAGGTTGTGATTTTTTTTTGAATTCAAGTTTGCTTTATCTCAATATGATATATAGATAGGGGGAGTTAAGGCTAATTCCGTCATCAATTAGTTGTCATCATAAAAAAGGGAGAGATTGTTGAATCTCATATTTTGATGATAAAAGCAATTGATGAATTAATTATTTAATCTATGTGTTGAGATAAGTGATGCAAGACTAACTATGATCGTGAGATATGCAAAATGATTAAAGAGGAATCCAATGTTGGGTTGGAGTTAACAATTAGGCATCGGGCCCGATGAATCAGGTGATACAGCGAAGGATTGGATGATGCAGTTGTTGAATCTCGTATTTTGATGATGAAACTACTTGATATATGTTTATGATTTAATCTGCGCTTTGAGTGACGTAGGATGCTTCGATCAGGATGAGACAATTAAAGCAGGAAAATCATGTTGTGCCGAAGGAACATGTCAGAAGATTGGACGTCGGGCCGATGGATCGGTCGACGTATCGACAGAAGACTTCGGGCCGTGGACTCAGGCATCGGGCCAAGAAGAGTGGGTATTGTGCCAAGGATATCGGAGTTGCGGAGTCAACTGGCCGATTGGGCAATAGGGCTCGGTGGAGAGGACGATCTTGTCAAGAATCGGACGGCGTCCGAGGGACCAATGACATGTCGGACAACTTGGTTAATTGCTTAGGATTAATTGTCTCGATCGAAGTTTTGTTTTAAGTGTGCAGGATTAACTACGATGGAAGAAAGACATGCAGTAGGAGTTGTGCCGGAGTCAAAACAATGATCACGTTGGGAGTTCGAGAGTTCGACGGAAGTTCGGACAGTCGTCGGAGGTTCTACGGGAACAAATCTGAGAAGTCCAGGAGCTTGCCAAAAGAAGCTCGTCGGAACTCGCCAAGTGGATCGTCACAAGTCTAGGAGTTTGCCGGAAGTCCGCAGGAGTATCACCGAGGGTTCATCGGATGATCGACGAAAGTTCGTCGGAAACTCGCCGGAAGAAGCGATTGACGCACCGGAGCAAGCTGCATAGATTGTCTTAGGATTTATCGTAGTTAGCATATTGATTAAGTTGGAAATGGGAGGTGATCCCATTAGCTTAATCTTGGGGCAATTGGGCCCCGGAAAAATCGAAATTGGGTCGAATGGAGCTAACCATTCGGACCCCGACATGGGGAGGTGCAACCGCCCAAGCCGAGGTAGCACCGCCTGGCTAAGTCTCCCAGGAGACCGGGCGGTGCAACCGCCCGACCCAGAGGTGGCACCGCTGGGCTCGATCTCCGAAGGAGGCTGGGCGGTGCAACCTCCCCTCGATAGAGAGGTAGCACCGCCGAGAGCTCGGCTTCGAAGCTCTGGCAGGCGGTTGCTCGGTCGGAGGTGCAACCGCCTGAGCTCGATCTCGAAAGCGGAGGGGCGGTGCAACCGCCTCGACAGAGAGGTGCAACCGCCTGGGCTCGATCTTCGAAGCTCTGCCGCGGGTGCAACCGCCCCAGTCGAGGTGTAACCGCCCGATCCCGAATTCGGAATTTGATAGTTTTGAGCTCAAATTTGAACTGGGTTGGGGCCTATAAATACCCCACCCATTCAAAGATCGAAAGGAAAAAGACACACACCAAAATCTTGATCTTTTCTGTGATTCTTAAAGCTCAAAATTGTTGTAAAAGCCAAAAGTTCTCCTCCTTCTGTTCTTCAAAGTTTTGAGTTGTAAAGAGAGGAGAGAAAAGTTATGTAAGGGTTGTCTCCCCGAGCCACAAAAAGGAGTAAAACTGTAAAAGGACAGTTGGCCTTAAGCCTATTGAAGGAAGGCCTCTAGTTGACGTCGGTGACCTCGTCGGTGGAGGAAGCCAAAAGTGGAGTAGGTCAAGACTGACCGAACCACTCTAAATCTCGGTTTGCATTTACTTTGAGCATTTTATCATTACTGCAAACCTCCTAAATAGCTACTACCTTCTGTGCTTTTACTAACGAGTTTCTAAGTTCAGAACTTTCCGAATCTGCATTTAGACATAAATCGGCGTTTTCGTATGATCATTACATTTCAGTTTACGTTTACGTTTTGACTCCAATTACAACTGCAAACTGCCTTCTACGCATTTACAAAACATATCTCAAAGTTCAGTATCTTCAAAGTTGACGTTTAGACGTAAACCAGTTTTATCGTACGAACGTCGCATTTCAATTTGCGCTTGCATTATGATTTTTATCATAAACTGCAAACTGCCTTTGTAGATTTACTTTAACGTCATCTCGCTTAATCCTAAGCTAAAGTAGTATTAGAATCAGATTTTACACCGAAATCGTTTTTGTCGTTCGAACGCAGCTTTCGATTTTAATCGCAGAAAGTTTTCCACTGCACTAATTCACCCCCCCCCCCTCTTAGTGCTCTTGATCCTAACAGCAGTGAAAGCTCATCGGAAGTTCGCTAGGAGTTCGCCGAAAGCTCGTCGGAAGTTCACCGAGAGTTCATTGAAAGCTCGTCGGAAGATTGTCGGGAGTTCGTCAGAAGTTCACCGAGAGTTCGGTTGAACAATTAACATGCTAGACAACTTAGAATATGTGTAATTGTTTTAGCCTTAACTATCATAGTTAGGACTTTAATTGAGTTAGTTTTGGGAGAAATACTACTAACTTAATTAGGGGCCAAATTGACCCAAAACAAGATTGAATTGGGCTGGTTGAATGGCCCATTCAGCCACTTGGAGCCACGTCAGGTGGTGGCACCACTTAGACTGGGCGATTGCACCACTTGAGGCTTAGCCTCCTAGGTGGTTTGGGTGGTGGTACTATCGACAATTAATGCTGTTAGGTGGTGGTACCACCAGAGCCCTATCTCCAAGGCTTTGTCAGGCAATCATACTGCCCAGACTGGGTGGTGGTACCGCCTAGTGTTAGTCTGTAGGTGGTGGTATCACCTAATAATAACACCACTAGTATCCCGAAAATCCAGGATAAGATACTTTTTTGCTCCATTTCGGAAGTTATTGGGGCTTATAAATACTCTAGTCTTTCGTTAAAACGTGAACAAAACTCTTGAGATTTTGGTTTATAAAATTTCTAAGTATCATCCTCCTCCCTTTCTAATTTTGTAATGATTTAAGAAGAGATTTGAGGTCTGTGAATCGTCTCTTAAACTCGTGAAAAAGAAAAAATATTGTAAAAAAATGATTAGACGACCGTTAATAGATATCGATGGCCTAACAAATTAATTGAAACTGAAGCATACCTACAAAGATAATGAATGTTGGAATATAATGATTATCTCAACCAATAGATCAAGACACGCAGAAAAGAAATCAAAATATCATCTTTGCGCAAAGATAATGATTGTTTATTCAATGTATTAATTGAAGGTATTATTGCAACATCTGACACCTAAAGTAATTAAAAATTTTATAATTTTATTTTTTATTATCAACTTTTTATATCATTAAGCTTATTATACATTCATTTTTTGAATCTTAGAAATAGAAATATAAGTTTTTCATGTTTTAAATTATATTTAACTAAAATTAAAAAATTAACGTACTCGATTCCGAACCGAAATCGTTACTTCTAGTTTCGATTCTGAGACTAACACCATTTGATTTTAATTTTTGACATTAGTAAACTAATCACCGAGGTCAATCCTAGCAAGAGACAAGACAGGAGGACAAAGGAAGAAAAAAAAAAGGGAAATCTGCAATCAATATTTTGATACTGAAGGGATTATTATGCTGCACGCACGTCAAGGAAACATGAGCATCATAATCCATCGGGCTTTAGGTACCTTCTACAAACCTAGAGTGTTTTTGAAACTATTAGAAAAATCAAGACAATTAAACTTGTGGTGTTGAGGAGGAATAATAGAATTTGAGCTTTTTGTTTTCTTGTTTTTTTTGGTGGTGATAAAAGTATGACAGTGATTTAGCTGGCAGGGCACATAAATAAATTAAGCTGCTTACAATTTAAATATGGCAGAGGATTTATTGATTAATTGCATTCGCAACATGCATCTAAATATTGTCCTGAAGCTGACAACTTCAGGGCCAATGAAGCGTGCAGTTACTATCTCTACTGTATTATCCAAAGTCATGCAATCTAGAAAATATGACATTAAATTTACTAAAGTAAAACTATTAAGATGGAAGGTCATTTCATGTTATATATGCAATGGATTCTTTTCCCAAGATGAGGCATATAGAGGAACCTTAAACCCTTCCTCATGCTCTTTTAACCGATGGCTTTGCAGTTGAATGGAATCTTGGGAGAGGTTGGCCCACGCTTTAGACATGCTCTCATCTTGGAACAGTTGGCAGATATGATCCCAAGCGTTCTTAGGATACAATTCTTTCCGATGTAGTGATAATATCAAGCAAAATTGTGTATGAGAGAGAGAGAGAGAGAGAGAGAGATCAAACACAGAACATAATGTTTATTTAATAGACCCGGCCACTCACATGTAGATATGGAACGCACGACTCGGACACGTAAACCACACAGAGAAGCTAAAGCCTTTCTTCTGCCCTCCACAACAATGTAACCAGATCGAAGTCTTCAGCAGTGTAGGCCATCGCATCCATCATGGTGCAGCGACGCGATCGCCGCTGCCCCCTGGCACCGCCGGTACGCTCCCGAAGCCGGGGACTAAGCCACGAAATGGCTCTCCAAAACCAACGGCAGGAGCCCCACCGAAGAAGAGCCCAAAGCCCCCATGCGCACGATGAAGGTTCTAAGGCTGATATGGTTCAGCCTCCTTCTGGAGCTTCCTCGATTCAAGACCCACAATGAAGGTGGCAAGCAACAGTGCAAGGAGCAGAACCATCTAAGTAGACCTCTCCATGCCTGCCTCTCTAATCTGCAATGCAAGCCCTGTGAGGCCTCGCCACTCACCTCCGTCCATGTTATAGCAGACAGCATACAGGTCTCATTTACTTGCACCACCCACTTGCACTTGAACTTTTAAGATCTAATACCAGTACGCTTGCAGTGTGATAGAAAGAGATATGTGCTTGATTCAGGATCAATATTGAGTGACATGAAGAAGGAAGAAGTGCTAGAACATGAAACTGCATCTTCCCGGAAGATATGTATTCAATGGAGTACTGTGAATGTTCAAGTCAAAAAAATTCACCTACTCCCAACTAACCAACCAACTGCTAATGCAGCTGAGAAATCTCCATACAAGGAGGTATAGGTTGGTGACACCACTCCACAAGTGACAATTGATTTATTGATGTTTTCATGGTGGTGGTTCCTTTCTTCCAGATATAAACTGCTAGTGTTCCTTCAGCAGAGAGCACAAGAATGAAAAGTGGAAATCCGAAGCAAAAACACAGATATCATTGGAGAAGACCAACTTAGAACCAACCGTTAGAGCTTTTGATATAAAAGAGAACACTTTACAATGTGCTTAAGTTTTACATAGCAGCCAACCCTAAAAGCCACTAAAAAGAAACTTTATTTCAAGACCACAGATCATATACCATACATAGGGTTCGATGAAATGACAAAGTTTTCCTACATAAAGATTAGATGCATATAGGTGCTTTATCTTATGACATTTAACACACCAAGAGTATTAAGAAGAGATTGGAGGAACATATAAATGGTTATCAACACAATAAAAAGATTTGAGACCTGAGAGCTAATTGGAAACATATATCCGAGTAGCTGGATGATGGATATCAGTAGGGGCTTTCCTTTTAACAAAATAAAAAAGACCAGCATTTGACCCCCAATATATGCTTTGTATGTATGTCTTCCCTATATGCTAAGAAAAAAATATTTATAGATTTGGTGTTATAATTGTTATAATATATAGTTGATAAACTTAAAGAAATTAATTTTTTGACTATCAAGTATCGCGGAGATCCCTCGTGCCAATTCCTACCTCGTAAATATCCTTGATGCCAAAAGCAATTGATCCATATCTAATTTGTTAATGTTGTATCATATGACTTTTGGGCAAAGAAAATTGGGTTGATTTGACTTTATTTTTTCTGTGTATGAAGCCATCCAATTACAACTAAGTTGGCAGAAAAGATATGAACCCATTATTTACTCATGTGGTAATAAGATACACCATTATCAAATTAGATTGTTAATTTATGTTAACCAAATCACACACAGTAACTTTGGTTATGATGTGATCTCTCAAGACAACATCATCCTTATAATAATATGTATTTTTTTATTATTATATCGAAAGATGTATATGATACTACTAAGCATGTATGTGCAATATTGTACTAACCAACTTCGATATCTCAATACAGATAATATATTTATTTTCATGTATATACAATAGATTTCAAAAATTCTATTTTACAACCTTAATAGTTGTCATAATGAGTCATATGACACATTGGAATTTAGCCCAAAAAGATACGGAATTCAAGGTCTCTAATCACATTAGAGACTTTCTAGCATTGTACAATATTCATATTTTTAAAGGGTTATTATTATATAGGGGTATCATGACACTTTATAAGGTATATTAAATACTCAGGCAATGACTTGGAAAAAAAAATTCAAGGATCTTTTTATTCCAAATAAATATATCTAAATTACTGAGTTAACAATTTTATTGATTCCCAAATCTCAACCTTTCACTAAATCTATAAAATCCAGTTTTTTTTTATTATTTTATGTTAAAATTCGATGGTTGGGATGAAAAGTTGAAACTCGAAAGTGAATCAACGGTTGATGCAACTTCGCATAGATATACTATGCGGGAGTTCTCCATTATTTGTCCCCATTATAAGAGGCATAATTTGGGCCGTGCGAATTGCCATGGTTTTATTAAGAGCCGGAACAGGAGGAGGACCCGAGAGCGTGACAGCGAGTTCGAGCTTGAGATCATGGCGGCCGCCACCTATCCCTTTTCCGCGAGATTGCGGGCTGCGAATCCCTTAGCAACTCGTCATCTGAACTCCCTCGCCCTGGTTTCCAAGCCCAAGTTTCTCATTTCTGTTTCGAGGGCTGCGCCGCTCCATACAAGGTTTGGGGGCGCGAGGCTTCCCTCGCTGCTCCCTGTGATCAGAGCCCAGAGCTCTCCAGGTACGCCTTAAGGATCAGTTCTTTCTTGGCCAGAACTATGAAAAGTGTGCATTTAAGATGAATATTCCTTTTTGCGATCTGATTCTTGACTCTGTTAAAGTAGAATATACTCCGGATGCGGAATTTTACAAAATAGAAGCGATTGTAAGGTAAATTTTTGTGTTTTTTTTTTTCTTTCTCATTTTTCTATTTCTGTTTTTTTTGCTGAATTTCTTGCCTGCTTTATGCTTCTGTTGTTGATGACGCATTGGATTTAATTTCATGGAAATGACTTGTATTTTCTTCTAAAAATTGTTCCTTTTGGCGGTCAAATGGGAGTTCAGGCCTTGGCGAGTTCATCATGTTTCATCGGTAAGATAATAAAAGAACTCGTTCTGTGGTTTGGCAATAAAATGTCGAACTCCTGGTGGCGTGGGAGCTAGGAGTTAGTTTTGTTCTATAGGTTTATGGAAGTATTGTTTGGAAACCTAGGGTTTGCTGCAAATGGGTATTCGAGGAGTTACAGTTTCCGACGTTCGAGGTTTTGGGGCACAAGGCGGCTCAACAGAGAGGCATGGCGGTATGTTCTTGTTTCTTCTGGTGTCTGGTTTATCATTGGGTTGACGTTGGAGGCATTCTGTTAATTCAACTTGTATGTTATGTAGTTTGATCTTTGGATAATGCGTAGATTGTTCTTTTTGCTTGTTTCTTTGGTTATTTGTTTGGACCATGTCATTCTGTAGCTGCCAACCAAACAAGTAAGTATATTGTTGGAAATATACATGCTTAACATTCTAAAGATTGCTACTAGACAAACTTCCAGATTGATTGCATGCTTTAGCCAGATCACTAAATTCTGTCTTTATATCTGCCTGTTCTTGGGTGTGTCCTGTTTGGTTATCTTGATATCGAACTTTTGTTTTTCACTTTTATATGAACATGTGGTTGGTACTCGGTGTGATGGGATCTTCCAATAACTTGGTGACCCTAATATTGTTTATGGGCTTGAGATTCATCACATTCTAGATTGTTTTAGATACTAGTTCATTGATGATTTCAAGTAATTGTATATATGTCTTTCGGGGTTGAAATTTAAAATCCATAATATCACAAAACAAGGCTCAACAATTTATGTTCTTCTACATAGTATTTCTAATTTGCAAGAGATAATAAACAAGCGAAAAGGGACTCAGCAATTGTTCTCGTTATGAGAGGACTACTGAAGATAGAAATGGATGAATTTAAAAGCTTTTCCCTGTTTCCCTTATCCATCATACTCTAGTTTACATTTTACATATTTGCTATGTTTTTTCCTTATCCTGCTTTAGTACTTTTCCTTGTGTTTTATAGCATTAATAGTGGCCTCAATTTGTTGTGTAGAACCATAAAACTAACTCCTAATAGGGAGATTTCCATCATTTGAACAAGTCCCACTCATCAGTTCCGTCACCTACAAAATGCTTTCAGCTCTGATATGTGCAAGTGATGTGCTGGCATAGCACATTGCATTTAGTATGTCTTAGTATGAACTATGCTAATTGCAGTGTTGGCATGTCTTTGGTGAAACACCATGTTAAGTGCCACTAACATGATGGCATATGAGTGTAAATATGGCATCAGATTCTTATTGAAACTGATGCGGAATGGATTGTATAGATTTTGTCCAAGGAGGAACCTCCTCCTTGGTTCCTCCTTAACTCCTTGCCTGAAATTTTTGCTCTACTCAACTTGGTTGTCAAGTGGAGAGTGGCAACCACTGTGCCCACTAGCTTGACAGCTTTGCCAAAAGGTCTAAGTCTGATCAGACTTGGACACAGGATTGGCATCCTGATTTTTGTACCCTTTTAAGCTCAGATGAGCAATCTACAGTCTGTAGCAGGTCTTTGATTTAATAGAGTATCTTTTTTCCTTTTGAAAAAAAACATGATGGCATATTACTAGCTATTTTTTCACTTCAACGTTTTAGAATTTAGCTATCAGAACATTCTGATCCATTTATTCTAATATAGGAGTAAATTAGTAAATACTTCTGCATTGATGCTTTCCAAGAAATGCTGGTTGAATATGATTTATGGACCATAACTTATTCCTCGCAACTGGTTGTTTCTATATCTGTGAGGGTTTAAGTTTCATAGTAACTGATCTAAAAGAAGATGACTCGAAGTAACCAACTTCCATTCATTGGTGCATCAACATTATCACATGAATGAGTCGGGCATACCTGTTTTAGCATGGCAATGGCATTAGCAGTGCTAACTGCTGCCGATTCTTCCCGTTCATCAGGTTTTAGAGTATGAGATTAGCTAGTGATAGTGGTGCAACATTATCAAGACTGCTAGTATGAGGTGACCAGTTCCATCCCAACACTGAGTAGGGTAGATTAGTGTTTCATCAGCTCTTTCAGCAGGACACTATGACTATGTTGCTGATAATAATCACATGACGTTACTTCATCAGAATGCTGAAGAGATAAAAAATGATGATTAATATAAGCAAGAGGAGAAGAGGGATATAAGCAAGACAATTGTGAAGTGGTTTGATTCCAAATGCATCCATCTTAATGCAGCTCAATGAATGTGTTACATATCCATGGTGTCCACCATTTAGAAGCATAGTTCCAGGATATAGCCTCCTATGCTATATGAGACCACAAGAAGGCATCTTGATGAAGAGATCGAGGAAATTAGCATACATAAAGTCTTTCATAAAGTAGTGAAGCATCTATGGAGTTATCCTTATGTGTGACAACTGACCAAACCCAGCAGAATAACCATTATCTGTTAGAAACCAGGACAAGTATTATCTGTGGTAACTAGTAAATTCAACAATTAAAATATAATAACAAGCTTGCACTTACCACACTGGATAGGCATGTTCGTCTGTGATAAAACGTTCGTGAAACTCACTTGTCGACTTCACTAACATTGTGACAATTTAGAAGTAAATCAATGGTAACTTGAAGAAATATGTTAGTTAACATGATATCCTCCATTGTCATGTTTTATAGTAGTAATGACTGTAGTGCTGTAAACTTGTTTGCTTCTGCATCTTTTACTTTCTAAGGCCTTAGATGAAATATAACATTACGTGTAACTCTGTCATCTTCTCTGTTGATTATTGATTTTTCAATTAGAGGAGCATAATTTGAGTAAGAATATTGATTTTTTCATAGAGCTTCATTAGTTGTATATATGTTTATACTCACTGGAAAAATTAATATACAAAGATGTTGCAGTTCCTGCCAATAATTTTGTTTCCATGAATTTCAGGATCTGAGTTTTCAGAAGACAAGTTCATAGCTAAAGTTAAGATGGAGATAGTGGTATGCAAGGACCAGGTAGATGTGTGTTAGACATATATATATGTATATGTTTTTGCTGTTGATTATGCAATAAAGATGAATGTGATGATACTTGTTATGGTTATTATCCATATATTGGGTGCTGCATCCTTTTTTTTTATAGCCATGGATAAACATAATCAGTTTCTATGAAATGAATAATTTAATCTATTGCCTTTCTGTTGTTTGTAGAGAACAGATATTGGACAATTATTTAGATATTTTTACTTATTTAAAATTAGTTATAAAGTATGTTTTTCCATTATTTTATTTAGTTCATTTGTTACTTCTATAGGTTGAAGCTGTAGTTGAGAAAATAATTGAGGAAGCAAGAACAGGAGAAATTGGTGATGGCAAGATTTTCTGTAAGATCGTTTTTTTTCATCCGATGGGTTTTCTTTATCTTATAAGACATGCATAGTCCATGTAACTGCTCACCTGAGGAAATTGAAGTCCCATTGTTATTTTGCTAATGTTACCTGCATAGGGCTCATCAACAATTAGTTAGAAGTTCCTTGGTTATGTCATCAATGTGTCCAACACTGGATTCCCAGGTTCTTGAACCCCTTCACTGCCTATGTTTGATTTTACATTTTATGCACAATGTTCCAAGTATGGTATCAATGGAGGATTTATATTTAATGTGAAAGTTGAAGTGATCTTCATAAAGCATTACTATTTAGGCTTCCCAGCTTTGTTTACCTTTTCTCATCTAGTATTTGTTACTCCAGCCACATAAGGTCTGCAATTCTATGGTAAGCTAACTGGATGTTCTTGCCTGTATAGAAAGCTTGCTCAAAAATTGAATTTCCTTTATTGTCAAACTTCCTTTCGAAATTGTTTTTATCTTACTCATGTTTCACTTCTACTCTAGCTATTGTATTTTTCTTCTTTGTTTAAGTTTCAGTTTCTTGCATTTGACAAGATATCCTAGTGATTAATGTTAGGATCGAGAGCACTAAGAGGGGGGGTGAATTAGTGCAGCGAAATCTTTTCAACGATTAAAAACGAAAGCCGCGTTAAGCTCGATAAAGCCGATTCTAAGATAACTTAAGATTAAGCGCAGTTTTACGCCTAACGCGGTTTCGTCTAAACGCGCGTTTCGTCTAAAACGCAGTTTTTTACGCCTAAACGTAGTTTACGCCTAAACGTAGTTTTACGCCTAAACGTGGTTTACGCCTAAACGCAGTTTTCGCCTAAAACGTAGTTTACGCCTAAATACTGATTCAAAGATACTTGAACTTTGAGATGCGTTTTATAAATGCGCGAAGGCGGTTTGCGCTTATAAATGGAGTCAAAACGTAAACGTAAACTGCAATGTAATGATCGCATTTAAAACACCGATTTACGCCTAAAGGCGATTCGGAAAGATCGAGAACTTAGAAACTTCGTTCATTAAAAGCGTGAGGGCGAAGCTATATAGGAGGTTTGCAGTAATGATAAAGTGCTCAAAGCAAAAGCAAACCGGAGATTTAGAGTGGTTCTACGGGTCTTGACCTACTCCACTTTTGGCTTCCTCCACCGACGAGGTCACCGACGTCAACTAGAGACCTTCCTTCAATAGGCGAAGGCCAACCGCCTTTTACAGTTTTCACTCCTTTTGATCGCTCGGGAGACAACCCTTACAGAACCTTTCTCTCCTCTCTTTACAACTCAAAAACTTGAAGAACGAGAGGGAGGAGAACTTTAGGACTTTTACAACAATTTTGAAGCTCTAAGAATCACGAAAAAAGATCAAGATTTCGGTGTATATCTCTATCTTTTCGGTCTTTGAATGGGTGGGGTATTTATAGGCCCTAACCCAATTCAAATTTGAAGCTTCAAAACGATCAAATCCCTAATTCCGGATCAGGCGTGATTGCACCTCCGATTTGGAGGTTGCACCGCCCGGCGAGCTCAAGATCGAGCCCAAAGCGGTTTGCACCTCTCTGTCGGGCGGTTGCACCGCTCGAAGTCCGCTCGGAGATCGAGCCCCAGCGCTGCCACCTCCTCGATCGAGGCGACAGCACCTCTGCCAGAGCTCAAGACCGAGCTCAAAGCGGTGCTACCTCTCACACTATTTTCACTCACTTGGTTTGGCTCTAAACTTGGCCCAAACCAACCAACTTGGGCCTAATTGGCCCCTACTTGGTTATAGGATTAACACCTAATCCTAACCCTAATTAACGTGCTAACTATGAATTTAAAGACATTTTCTAAGCTATTACAAAGTCCGCAAGTCAAGACTTCTTCGGCGAGATTCCCAAAAACTTCCTTAAAACTTCCTTATGGTCTTCCCATGAACTCTTGAAACCATTCTCATGGACTTCCCAAGAAGCTCCTAGACTTCACGATTTGATCTTAGCGAAGTTTCAACGAGCTTCTTCGGCAAAAGCTCCGATCTTTCTCTACGAGCTCCGCGAACTTCCAACGAACCTTCCCAAGCGAAGCTTCCGAAAAACCCTTCGACAAGCTCCCAACTCATTCTGGCTAGTTCCCAGAAGCATTCTCGACGAACCTTCTGACTCCGTCGAACTCTCGAACTTGCAAAAAAATCCTTCAGCTTGACTCCGACACTTTGTTTTCGCTTTTATGTCTTCATCGTTATCATAGTTAATCCCGCGCACAATTAAAACAAAACTTCGATCGAGACAATTAATCATAAGCAATTAACCAAGTTGTCCCAAGATGTCATTGGTCCTCGACGCCATTCCGATTCTTGGTAAGATCGTCGTCTCCTCGCACCTATTGCCCATCGGTCCAGTTGACTCCGCAACTCCGATATCGCGCACAATACCCGCTCTTCTTGGCCCGATGCCCGAGTCCACGGCCAAGCCTTCACGATACGTTGACCGATCCACCGGCTCGACGTCCAATCTTTTGACATGTTCCTTCTAAGACAACATGATTTTCCTGCTTTAATTGTCTCATCCTAATCGAAGCATCCTGCGTCACTCAAACCGCAGATTAAATCATAAACATATATCAAGTAGTTTCATCATCAAAATACGAGATTCAACAATCTCCCCCTTTTTGATGATGACAACCACTTGATGACGGAGTTAAACTTAACTCCCGGAGTTAAACAAACTCCCCCTATCAATATGTCATATTGATAGAACCTTGAATTCAAACTGAATTCAAGTCATTGCAATATTCATCATGAATACTTGCAACATGTCAACATGAAATATGCATAAACTTATGCATCACATGTCATGTCATCAACATACTTTCATCAACATACTTCTCCCCCTTTGTCATCAACAAAAAAGGAGAAGTATCACAATCAATCGTTTGTGATATAGATTTAACTCATTGCATGAAAAACATAGTATCAAGTTTTATCATCATGCAATCTTGGAGCTAGAAGATTTAGCAAGTGTTACATCATGCGTAGAACATTCATGCTATCAAGTTTTAGATATGCAAGTTTTATAGCATATAAGATAGCACTTTTCGTAATGTTCAAGATAGCAAGTTCTACATCATGCAAGCTAGCAAATTAGAGATGTTCAAGAAGGCAACTCTTGTTTCTTGAAAATTTTGTCCACTTTGCTAGATGCGCAAGTTAGCATTTTTGCCTCTTGAGATAGGCAAGATAGCACATTTGCTTCTTTTGAGATAGCAACATTTTGCTTCTCTTTAGACCACAAGCTAGCAATTTTTACGATATACAAGTTTCACAATATATAAGCTAGCAAAAATTTCGAAAGCAAATGCAAGATAGCTTTCTTGTGTAAGCTCATGATTCTTGCTTCCTATTGCAATGTGCAAATTGCAAGTTTTGCTTCTTGAGATATTCAAGATAGTGATGTTCAAGAAGACAATTTTTGCTTCTTGAAATAAGCAAGTTAGCAATCTTTGCTACTTAAGATAGGCAAGCTAGCAATCAAGTTTTTGCATCTTCTTGATTTGTACAAGCTAGCTATCTCCCCCTTTGTCATTGTAAAAAGAAAGAGAGAATACAGTTTTGTAGTTTTTTTTTTTTTACAACGATTTCAAAATCATGACAAAAGATGAATAATCAAGTTATGAATGTCAAGACAATTTTTCATCATGAATATTTTATCATCGCATGCATCATTATCATAAGTTGAAGTATTACATGCATGATATCATATCACCATTCATAATTATATTAATGTTTCAATATAGTAATTTCTTCTCAAAGTGTGTAACTTGGCACTCATAGCATTTTAAATCATGATTTACATCATATGCAATACATCACATCATAATTAGAAAGCACAAGTATTGCATGCATCATTGCAAATCATAAATGTTTCATATCATGATGGTATCAATTTTGTCAAATTATATCCTACCATGCATGATTAAAATTTCTCCCCGTTTTATCATTGAAAACAAGAAGGAAGTATGGGGAAGAGCATAAAAGTGTTAAATATTTCAATCATTTCAAGGCATTTATATCATAGATCAAGTCATGATTTGTGATTCATCGTAAAGCAAGTTAGTTTTCAATCATCACATAAGGCATTTAAGGAATTTTTGAAACATAGGAGAATGATTAATTTAAGCATACAATGTTTCAATTCAATTCAAGTCATGAATATCAATGCTTTCATATTGTGAGTATTAATTCATGAATACCACAAGATATTATTTGTGATTTCAATTTTGCAAGATCAAGATTATGATTTAGATAGAACTTATTCAAATCAAATCATTAACTTGAAATTCATAATCAAGTCATTAAAATTAATTTCGAGATTCACAAAATATCATGAAATCATTAATCTCGATCAGATGGGAAAAGCATTTTTTAAGAGATTCTTTTTCATCTAAGTATGCCTTAGTCTTTATATGCCAAATTAAGATAAGCATGAAAGTTCAAGACATAAGGCAAAGAAATCTCTATATTATGAAATATATGATATCAAGGCTCATGATTCATTTGAAAAGATATAGGACAAAGAGCAACTTGAAACATTCTTATCAAGATCACATTTTAAAATATTCCAAGTTTCAAGATATCAATATGACACTTCATTGAATTCTAAGAAATCAAAAGACAAGTTGCATTTCATTTGAAGAACTCCTTTTTGATAAATGTAGGGAGCATAATGAACGATCTTGATTTATAAAGAGCTTCATGTTATAATTATCAAGATCATGATTTTAATAATTATTCTCTTTAGCAAAGAATCACAAAAGCACTTTATTTTTGCATAAGAAATCTCATTGTATTATGATTTATAAATTCTTTTTCTGCACATGAATCATAGGAGATATGTATGTGAAACAAATCTTTGCAAGAAAAAACACTATCATTCATATTTCAAGATGAAATTTATAAGCAGGAATCATATCATCAAATCCATTTTAGAAAAATATTTTTCATAAGTGTATGAGAAAATTCGATTGTTAGGATACCAATTATTAAATGAATCCGAAAATGGAATTAACACTTTCATGCATTCGGACAGGATTTTGCTATAGATTTTCAAGTTCAATCGTGAAGGTCAAACAAGCTCATGATCATGGATAACTTAAAATCTCATGCATAAAATTGTTAATCATTGTATCATAACCATTTAATATTACATCATTATGTATTACTTTAAATCAAACGTGATTTCATTCAACAATGTTAATCAAACATGATACACATTATTACTTCTTAATCATGATTTCATATGTAATATTATCATTTTCGAAATTACTAGCATGATCATAATTTTTATATTTTTATTTTTAAACATGTAATTTTCAAGAAATTAATTCTAAACTAAAAAAGAAAATACATCATGAAAGCATCAAGTAATTTCAAAATAAACCAAAAGGCGTTTTTAATTACCTCAACGTCAGTAGGGTCATTAAATGGTTTTTTTGCCTCTTTTTGTTGACTTTCGCCTTCTTGAGGAGCTCGATTCATCCCAATTTTTGTTTTTCTTCTTGCGTTTAAGGCAAGTAGTTTCATTCTTTTTGCTTTTTTAATTTTCGTTTCATTTGTAGTTTTAAGTTCACCATCACTGAGCTTATGCCGAGTGGTCTTCAAAATGTTCTATGTCCCAAATCCTTCCCGCGTTTTTGGAAGGTTGTTTTGTTCATCATTGTCCTCATCACTTGAGTCATCGCCAAGTGGCATTCATTTGTCCGAGTTCCAAATCCTTCGTGTTCTTTGGAAGGTGATTGTGTTCAACATGTTCATCATGTGTCGTTGTTGTACCATTTCATATGTTATCAACGAACCAATTAGTTCTTCAAGTGGTAAGTTGTTTAGGTTTTTTTTGCTTCTTGTATTGCGCTTACTTTTGAATCCCACTTCTTAGAAAGAGAACGCAAAATCTTGTTTACAAGTTCAAAATCCGAAAAACATTTTCCAAGAGCTCTTAAACTATTGACGACATCCGGTGAAACGGTGTACATGTCGCCTATAGTCTCGCTTGGTTGCATTCGAAAAAGCTCAAAATCATGCAATAAAAGTTAACTTTCGAAGTCTTTGACTCTACTAGTTCCCTCGTATGCGTGATTTCAAGTGTTCGCCAAATGTCAAAAGCCGTTTAAGCGCGTGAAAAACCGATTGAACTCATTTTTGTCCAAAACGCAAAAATAAGGCATTCATAGCTTTGCGCTCAAAGAAAAAAAAATACTTCTTCTCCCAATTCGATCATTCGTTCATCGATTTAGGGAAGTTGAAAACCGCTTTTCAATGATATTCCATAAATCTAAATTGTAAAATCAAGAAAACTCATTCGAAGTTTTTCAATAAGTGTAGTCCAATCCGTTAAACAACGGTGGACGAAAGACCCAAAAAACCCTCTTGAAAAAGCCATGAAGAGCCATTTCTCTCGGTGTAAATCCGAAATGAAAAAAACCGCTCGATACCAAATTGTTAGGATCGAGAGCACCGGGAGGGGGGGGTGAATTAGTGCGGCCGAAATCTTTCAACGATTAAAACGAAAAGCTGCGTTCGTTCGATAAAGCCGATTCTAAGATAACTTAAGATTAAGTACGCTTTTTCGCCTAAACGCAGCCATGCGTCTAAACGCAGTTTTACGCCTAAACGTAGTTTACGCCTAAACGCAGCTTTTACATCTAAACGTAGTTTACGCCTAAATACCGATTAGAAGATACTTGAACTTTGAGATCGTTTTATAAATGCGCAGAAGGCGGGTTTGTAGTTATAAATGGAGTCAAAACGTAAACGTAAACTGCAATGTAATGATCGTCGAAAACACCGATTTACGCCTAAAGGCGATTCGGAAAGATCGAACTTAGAAACTCGTTCAAAAAAAGCGCAGAGGGCGTGCTATGTAGGGAGGTTTGCAATAATGATAAAGTGCTCAATGTAAAAGCAAACCGTAGATTTAGAGTGGTTTGGTCGGTCTTGACCTACTCCACTTTTTGGCTTCCTCCACCGACGCAGGTCACCGACGCCAACTAGAGGCCTTCCTTCAATAGGGCGAAGGCCAACCGCCTTTTTACGTTTCACTCCTTTTGACGGGCTCAGGGAGACAACCCTTACAGAACCTTTCTCCTCTTTTTGACAACTCAAAACTTGAAGAACAGAGGGAGGAGAACTTTAGGACTTTACAACAATTTTGAGTTCCTAGAATCACGTAAAAAGATCAAGATTTCGTTGTATATCTCTATCTTTTTTATCTTTGAATGGGTGGGGTATTTATAGGCCCCAACCCAATTCAAATTGGAGTTCAAAATCGATCAAATCCCTGGAATTCGGGATCGGTGATGCATCGCCTTTGCGAGCGAGCTCAAGATCGAGCCCAAAGCGGTTGCACCTCTCTGCGGTGGGCACCTCTCTATCGGGGCGGTTGCACCGCCGAACCGGCTTCTGAGATCGAGCCCCAGGCGGTGCCACCTCCTGACTAAGGCGGTTGCACCTCTCTGCCAGAGCTCGAAGACCGAGCTCAGGCGGTGCTACCTCTCACACTATTTCAGCTCACTTGGTTTGGCTCCAAACTTGGCCCAAACCAGTCCGAACTTGGGCCTAATTGGCCCCTACTTTGGTTATAGGATTAACACCTAATCCTAACCCTAATTAACGTGCTAACTATGAATTTAAAGACATTTTCTAAGCTATTACAAAGTCCGCAAGTCAAGACTTCTTCGGCGAAGCTTCCTAAGAAACTTCCCATGGTCTTCCCATGAACTCTGGAAACCATTCTCATGGACTTCCCAAGAACTCCTAGACTTCACGATTTGATCTTAGGAGTTCCAACGAGCTTCTTCGGCAAGTCCGATCTTTCTCGGCGAGCTCCGCCGAACTTCCAACCAACCTTCCCATGAAGCTTCAAAAAACCCTTCTAAGAAGCTCCCAACTCATTCTCGGCTAGTTCCGGTAGCATTCCCGGCGAACCTTCGGACTTCCGTCGAACTCTCGAACTTGCAAAAAAAATCCTTCGCGCTTGACTCCCACTTTGTTTTTGGCTTTATGTCTTCATCGTTATCATAGTTAATCCCGCACAATTAAAATAAAACTTCGATCGAGACAATTAATCCTAAGCAATTAACCAAGTTGTCCCAAGCATGTCATTGGTCCCTCGACGCTTCGTCCGATTCTTCGGCGCATCGTCCTCTCCTGCAGCCTATTGCCAATCGGCCAGTTGACTCCGCAACTCCGATATCCTTGGCACAATACCCGCTCTTCTTGGCCCGATGCCCGAGTCCACGGCCCGAAGCCTTTTGTCGATACGTTGACCGATCCACCGGCCCGACGTCCAATCTTCTGACATGTTCCTTCGGCACAACATGATTTTCCTGCTTTAATTGTCTCATCTTAATCGAAGCATCCTGCGTCACTCAAACCGCAGATTAAATCATAAACATATATCAAGTAGTTTCATCATCAAAATACGAGATTCAACAGTTAAAACTTTAACTTTATATTCTTAGCTTTGCTTCTCAAAATGATGGACATCAAGTTCAGTGATCAGAAATTTTCTTTTTCTGTAGCTGACTCCAGATCGATGATAAAAAACTGATGATGATAATAATAAGTTAGCCTGAAAAAGTTAGTCCTGGACAAACTTTTTTGTGACTTTAACAAAACAACTGTCTCTAAATGCTTCATTTCAGTGTACAATAATTTCGAATTAAGAATAAATTTGAGCAAGTTGGTTGTCAGAAAACTGGTACTCTGGTTGAGAAGGAACTCAACCAGTAATGCTTTACTACCTAGAGCATTTAGGACAATTTTATAATTAGATACTGTGAAAAATGCAGCAATTGCTTCTTCGAAATCTTGAGTTAATGCAACTAGACGAAGTAATACTAGATGACTGAACATCAGAATGTATGAATCCAGACAAAAACCATTTATGGTCATAAAAGCTCTAACGTAGTAATTTAAAGATGTTTTATTTTAGAAAAAAAAATCATAATAGTCAACATTGTGCATGGAAGACTTTTATAAACTGATAATCATGTCTCAAAAGTGGTAGTTGTTGTATTAATGTTAGACTGAACTATAATTTTAGCCTATGCAATTTAATCTCACTGGTCATTGCTTATCAGATTATGTTTCATTACTTCTTAGTTGATTTCTTTAATCTCCTGTGAATCTTCCTAATCTGGTTTCACCTTTTTGCAGTAATACCAGTTTCAGATGTAATTAGAGTTCGTACAGGTAAAGCAATGAAAAATACTCATTTTTCTTTATAAATTATTTATTTAATTCGGAGTTATTATTGGCCTTTGTCTGACTATTGTAAAGACAAAAATCAACTCAGGAGATCTTTTAGCTGATTTCACCTTTCCAAGCATGCTTTCTTTTATGTTTTTCTATTAACTTGTTTCTAGAAAATTTCTTTTCATTGTTACATATAACACAATAAAATGCTTAACTTATTTATTCTTGACATCTGTACATGCAATTTGGAGTGTCTTGCAATTTTTATGTGTTTAGTCTCCATATCGGTAAAAATATTTATCTTGAATTGGTTACTATTCCTATCCTAATGTTTTATTTGGTCCTGAATCCTCAGGTGAACGTGGTGAGAAGGCTGAGAGAATGAGTGGTGGACGAGCGGATATGATGTCCTCGACAGCATCCATTGACTAGATGCATGTTGTTGTAAGGTGAGGAGAAAAGAAAAGAAATAAAGGTAAGAATATGATTTTCCATTATGATTTTTGTTATAAATAAGGCTTTAATGATTTTCCAAAGATAAAGAAAAACATAGAATTGGAACAGAGGAAAATACAGTCTTGTGCCTGCTTTTTAGACATAAGGTGGCTCATCTCATTAACGTTCAAGTATTTCTCTTTGATGTATAAGCAAATGATGCACTTTGTTTGAGTAAGCAACAGAAAGATGCTCAAAAGAAAACTATTTAGCTGGATGTTTTCTACGAATGAATCAGATCAACAAAAATATTAGTTTCTTATGTTTTGGCTTTTTACCTTTTATCTAGTGTCATTTGGAATTTACTTATATATGTATTTCTTTATATAGAGGGCTTATTACCATGCATAATTAACTGGAATGAGGACTCCTCTGTGATTCATGGATAGATTGAAAACGCCTAAAAATGTGTCAACAGGAAATTTTTGCTAATGGCATCTTTCACTCTAGCTGAAAATATTTTCTAGTTTTGCTTCCCCTTGTGCTACAGAAGTAGGTCAAATTGCATGGAAAGATAGATCATATGTGATCAACATTGTGTTGCAAAGTTATTGAGAAGGTTTTTAAAGAAGTGAGAAATTTTGAAATGTCGTGTTGGCTGATTAGCAAAAGCCAGGACTTGAATGGTGTATGTCTCTGAGAAAACCTACTTTTAATGGTTTTCAAAATGTCTAAAGTTGATTCTAGTTATGACGTAAGGGATATGTTTAAGTTTAAATGACTGCCTATGAATCTCAGTAGGAATAAGTTATTTTTTAGTTTCTTACTTTGTTCCGTCTTAATTAACAATTTTGAAATGGCAGAATGATTTATGCTATCTGATACTGTTCTACATTCTCAAACTGAAGTGACTTGATGGTTGATGATCCATGGAAATCTCTCTTTTGAGCGTTCCAGTCTCAAATCTCAAAAATACCATTTTGACAGTAGCTTATGAGCTTATGCCACTTATTTACTGACTTGGATTTTATCAGAAGCTTGTTGAGGACCCTCTAGGAGTTACTTAGGCAGTTAGGCTCTTTGTTGATTCTCTTTTTTGTTTATTTTCATGTAATATATTTGGAGTATGTTTCTGTTGTTTTCTGAAGTGTGAATTTATGGGCTTTTTATAACATTGTTTCTATGGGGAAAAGGTCATCCTTTCAGCCATGAATTTCTCTCTACTTACCATGAAATTTATGTTAACATGCTTTTTTTCATTTAGCTTCCTTTTTCTTGACAATTGACCCTCAATTTAGAATTATCTGATGGACTGGTGTTACAGCTAATGTTTTTCCATTAAGCAGGGTTGGCAAGTAACACGTAAGTTCGGTGTCCAAATGAGGTGGGCTGGACAAGAAGATGATGTTATGGTTAAAGCTACTGCATGGTATTCTTCAAGCAGTAAAAAATTCTATTTGGTGTCTCATCCTTAGAATAACTTTTTTGGCCTTTTTTGGAGGACAAAGTCTAAAATAAACCATTAGCAGTGCAGCATTTTTCTTATCGAAGTCGTAGTTTGCATATTCGATACTGTTTACAAATTGGGTGCTCAATGCATATTCTTAACCAAGTTTGCTTTCCTATTTCACGTTAAACAGAGAAATCCATTGATCAGACCCAACCACCCATCAATGGCACCGTTAAATGATGTTCATTGCTGAGGTGTATTTTCAAATGACCTATATCTACAATAGTGGCAGCAGGGTTTCGGCCACTGTGAGTAGATATGATTATTCTCACATCTGAATCCCAAATGATTTAGTTATGAGCGCGTGCCACGAGGCATTTCTCATTCAAATATTCGTCTAATGGAATTCCATGTACACATCTGATTGGCTCTAGATTCTAGGTCTCATGTAAATTGCATCTCCAACATAAAGACTTGCATTCATAAATGACTCCGCAGTTGCTGCAGAGGGCCATCATCTTCTGGTGCAAATTGTGGTAGTATATATTGATCGTTGGCGCTCAGTTACATTGCTTAAAACCTCTCTCTATTTCTCATCTTCTATTTTGTCTTTAACTAAAATTCTGGTACCCTAAAAGGGCTTATTTTTCAGGTGCCATAGTGATTATGTTTGTTCTTTGTTTTTTCTTCACTTCTCATATGTTTATATACTTGCAGCAACTTATCAAGGATTACTTTGCTTTCCAACCATCCATTAACTGTTGTTATACCTCTTTCTGTTAATCAAACTTTGGGATGTAGAAACTCGTTGTTCAAGGAGAATGATCTTTTATTGTTGTCTAGACCAAGAAGAAAGGGTGTGGGTTCCCTAACAACCTTCCTTGAGATTGTAGGCAACTGCATCTGTAGTGGATTTTGGAGCTAAACTGGTAGTGGCTTCATCTTTTGCTTTATTTTTCCTCACATCCATATTGGGGTGTAGGTTGTGCAATACATATTTCAGTTTGTTGTTCTAGTTGTATGTTTGTGTTGGTTTGCTACAAGAAGATTTCCCGAAAGAAGACAGAAATCAGAAATTCTAGAGAAGGAAATTGTCTTTCAATACCAATGAGTTTGAGAATTCATATCACAGCTACATTTTTTTGCTGATTCTGAAGACTTGAATAAATTTGTAACAAGGATGAGGAGGTATTATGACAGAAATCTCCATTTGGAAATGTGTCATTTTAACTTTATAGTCTTTCTAGCTTGCTCACATTGTTCCATGTCACATCCAACAAGACCATTTTGAGAGTCACTACCTTGTGGTCCTCCTGTCATCTATTTTTCAACGCATCATTTCTTGCTCATGTCTAGTTTAGCTTGTAAAATGACATGAACATAATAGATGATTCATGTGGAGCTGAGTAGGAGTAATGATCTGAAGTAAATTAATTAAATGGCAGGATGGGTTATCAAAAAAGACCCAGTGAGGGTTAACCAATATAGAATGCACTCTCTCTCTCTCTCTCTCTCTCTCTCTCTCTCTCTCTGTATAAAGCCAAAACTAAGTCTGTTATTAGGGAGAGAAGTAAAACAAGATTAATGTGAGATAATTTTCCATATGCTCCTACCCAGATAAGAAAATATTACTTAGGAGCAAAGAGAGGAGTATTGGGAGTGGGCATATCAGATAAGAAAGCTACTGAAAGCCCAATCCTTCTATCGCATCCCAAGCATGGGACAAGAGACTCCGTCTCTCAAACAATCCTTTCTCTCTTTGTCCTCTTGTGCAACTGCAGATGGTGCTGCCACTCCTGCCATGATCCATTTCACTGCCTTTACTTCCCTTCCATGCAATCCCAAAGCAAGTCTAAGGTTGGCTTTGCAACATAAAGGGGTATTAAACGCCGAGGCTACGAAAACATTATATATATATATATATATATCATAAAGTGGTGTTAGATTTGTCCTCTACGCTTTCTGTTACTCCTACGAAGTGGACACCATTCTCGTGCATACGTCACACCTCTCTCTCTCTCTCTAACGCAAAGTTCTTTCCTGGTTAATGGCTGTTCTCTCTCTTGAAACGATCTATGAGCTATTCTTGTCTTTCTTGGTTGATGATTCTTATTCCCTTACTCTTCCTCTTTCTATCCATCCACATCCTGGCTCCTTCAAGAACTATATATCAGGATAGTCAAGGAGAGAGCGGGAGGGGCCAAGAAAGGATGAGAGGTGACCGCACGCCAACCCTGGCCATGGTGGCAGTCCAAGTGGGTTTTGCAGGCCTCAACGTGCTGTCGAAGTTGGCGTTGGACGACGGCATGAGCCCCTTCGTCATGATCGCCTACCGACAGCTCGTCGCCACCCTCTTCCTCTCCCTTCTTGCCATCTTTCTTGAAAGGTATACATCCGCTGCTTCTCCACCATTTCCCTTGCATCTCCTTCCACCAGTTACTGTTCCGACGTCTCATTGTTGTCGTCGTCGCCATGATCTTGTTCTTGCACGCTTTCTTCTTGACATCGGATCTAGTTCTTTCGGACACCACTGGCTTGTCGACTACTTCCTATTAAATGGGAAGATTAATTACAGTTGGAACTCTTGTTCACCGATAAGATGAATCAGTACTCCTCCTCCTGCCACTTGGTTGCGTGCGTTCTGCTGCCACCGCTCACGAAACTTCTTTTCGTCACTTCCAATGCAGGAAAGCTTGCAAGGAGATTACACGCAGGGTTATCATCCAAATCTTCTTCTGCTCTGTGTTCGGGTAAGTCTCCAGCAAATTTAGCAAACGAGTGCATACTTTTGGAAGCAAATCACATTTGTTCTTGTGAATCCTCGAGTCTCCAAATCACAATATCACTGCACTGGACACATGATGCTTCATACGTAACGTATTAGGTCTGCCACACATGTTGCATGGTGACAGCAATCCGAGCGAGCCATACCCCACGTTATGAACGAGGTGGCGGTTCACGAGTTGGTCGCACCGAACCTGCTCCCGAGGAGCCTGGCGTCCACATCTCAGATGCATATCTTTCTCTTGAGACCTCTTGATTGGATTCACATGTCAATGGATTGGGTTGATGCAGGGCTACACTGAACCAAGTCTTGTACTTCCTCGGGCTCAAGTACTCCTCGCCGACGATCGCATGCGCCCTCAACAACATGCTGCCTGCCATTACCTTCATCATGGCCGTTCCTTTCAGGTATGATCACCTGCCATCTTGCAACATCAAATTAATTCATCTTGGCAAAGACATTACTGTTCGATTCATTGGTCTCAGGATGGAGACAGTAGGGATCAGAACACTGGGCGGGCAGGCCAAGGTGATGGGAACCCTGTTGTGTGTGAGTGGTTCCATGTTGATGACCTTCTACAGAGGAAGCCTCATCAAGGTGTGGCGATCCCACATCCACTGGAGATACGCCGAAGAGATGACGATCAGCAGCGCGAACAACGCCAGCGACCAGAATATGGCTGTTGGAGCTGCCTTGGTCATCGCCAGTTGCTTGGCTTGGGCCGTCTGGTTCATCATCCAGGTGACGAACACAACTCCATCAAGTGAGAGGGTTTGCAGAAGGATGCGTTAAGTAGACCGTCATGCTTTCCTTTTGGCAGGCGAAGATGAGCAAGAGCTTCTCTTCTCCGTACACCAGCTCCGCTCTCATGTGCTTCATGGCCGGCGTGCAGTGCTTCGTCATCGCAGCCGGCGTCGAGAGGAGCTTCTCGGCGTGGGCGCTCGGTTGGGACATCAGGCTCGCGGCGTCGCTCTACACCGTAACGCACGTCCACGAAGAGAAACTCTGTTCTTGGTACCACATTCTTGTTTGCTAATCCTTGATCCGACCATGGCAGGGATTGGTAGGATCAGGGCTGGCAGTTTCTCTCATGTCATGGTGCATACAGAAGAGAGGCCCCCTCTTCGTCTCAATGTTCAGCCCGCTGCTGCTCGTCATCGTTTCGATCCTCGGTTGGGCGATCCTCGACGAGAAGCTCTACGTTGGAAGGTAGATAAGTTCACAGACCATGGTCCTTACGCAACGGACTCTCAGATAGCTTCTTTCTCCTCCGGTTGCAGTGTCACAGGATCTGCACTAATAGTTGGAGGACTCTACTCGGTCCTCTGGGGCAAGGGAAGGGAGATCAAGCAGCTGAGAGATGTGTGCCAGAGAACTAATGGAGATGGAGATGATGAGGGAGGAGCTGTTGCAGCTGTTGGTCTCCCATTGTTCTCTTGCCCATCCAAGCTTCCAATTCATCAGGTTGAAGCAGGCCAACCTTGAGACACAGATGATCATGGCGACTCACTGATTCATGCTGTTAACACTGTTGATCCATCTCAGGAGAGTGAGTACAGGAGAATGCTGGAATCCTATATCATGAGGCATGTGGCAAGATTGACACACCTGTTGTTGAGCTCATATTTTTGTTGTTTATGGTGGATGGTTGTGCTCATGGTAATCAATGAGCTATTATATTTTGTGATACTACTATATCTTTCCTGAAGCCAGAAATTGAAGGCATATACCTTGAAACGAATGCTGCACCTTTTTTCCCCTCATATTGCGGTCCATATCGAGTAGTTTGTACGATTATTCTTTCACCAAAAGCAGAGGAAAAAGTTATCACTGTTGCTGAAAAAATGAGTTGTTTTATCCCACTACACCATAAAACAAAAATGAAAGAATTCGGCCTCTTATATATATTTTTTATACTTTCACTATATTATATATCAATTATTTTAATTTTTCTTTTCTATTAGAAAGGTTTATGATTTTTAAATTATTGCACCAAATTTCTTATAAATGTAAACAGTAATATATAAATCGTTGTCATGTGTTTTTTTTTTTGTTTATAAACAAAAATATCATATGATTATTGATTTTTCGGGTGCTGGATATCCAAATTCCACCCAGTATTCGGATATTAAATCTCCCAAAAAGATTAATCGCCAATCATAGAGTCCATTTTTACCAGTCAGAAATTAGCAACAGGGTCGACCATTCACAATCGGACAAGTCAACCGTGTGTGCTTGTCAATCATGTTCGTGAACCGGATGCATTTGCTTTAAGATCCGAGCCAACTTGGCGTTGGGCACCATGATAAAGGGTAATTTTGTTATTTCATTTTTCCTGCTCCGATCGCTGATTGGCCAAGAAAACCTCGTCTGCTCCGATGACACCGGAAGAGGCGAAGAATCCCTTTGTCGAATGGATTAGTTTACCGATTCCCTGTCTTCCGAAGACCAGTGGTACAATCTATGTTAAGATTTGATTCATTACTTATCTTCTTAGAGGGTGATCTTAATAATTATCTCAATCATGATTTAGTAATTATAGGGTGATTTCAATAACTATCTCAATCATGATATAGTAATTATAGGATGATTATCACTATGTCCTATAAATATGATCATAGTTCATGAAGCAAGGAATATAGAGTATGTGCACCTGGGAATATCTTGTACGTATTCTTGTGAATCCTCATGTTTTAAATACTACATCAATTTTCTTGAATCGAAAGGATTCTTTTATTTGCATCGTAGTATTCTGTTTTATCGTTTCTTTGCTCCTCTATTCCTAACATTTGTGGTATCAGAGCTTAGTTTCAATCTGAACTAGACATTATGGCTTTCAATGATAATTTTATGTCTCAATCCCTTATCCTCATTTTTTCGGACAAATGCTATGAATTTTGGAGTATCAAGATAAAGACTCTATTTAAGTCTCAAGATCTTTGGGAGTTAATAGAGAATGTATATGCGAATCCAGATGACAAAATCAAGCTGAGGTAGAATAGAAAAAGGACTCAAAGACATTGTTCTTCATTTAACAAGCTGTACATAAGACAATCTTCTCGAGAATTGCAGCAGCGATAACCTCAAAGTAAGCTTGGTTGATACTTCAAAATGAATTTCAAGACTCATCAATGGTGATTACGGTAAAACTTCAAACCCTTCGTTGTGAGTTTTAAATTTTGTTCATGAAAAACAATGAATCGGTACAAGATTTTCTTTCTCGAGTGACTGAAATTGTTATTCAAATGAAATCTTATGGTGAACATCTTCCTGATCATATAATTGTTACAAAAGTTTTGGGAAGTTTAACTCCGAAATTTGATCATGTTGTTGCCAATTGAGGAGTCAAAAGATTTATCTATATATTCGTTTGATTAACTAATGTGTTTCTTGCAAGCACATGAAGTAAGGTTGAACAGGTCACTTGAAAAAAGTGAAGAGAAATCAAGTTAAGGGGGAGTCTTCTACTTTAAAAAAAGATAAAAAATCAGTAGGAAAAGGACGTGGCAGAGGAGGATTTGGTGGTAGAGGAAATGAAAGAGGAAGAGGAAGAGGAAGATGACACTTTGATGGGCATGATGAATAAAGGCAATCAAATTATGATAAAAAAAATTACAAGAGTGGAATTCAATGTCACTATTGTAAAAAGTTTGGTCAGGCAGATTGTTGGAAAAGAGAAAAGCAAGCAAGCAATGTGGAGGAAAATGAAGAAAATAGTAAGTTGTTTATGACTTATTCATAAGTTCATGATATCTCAAATAATATTTGGTTTCTGAATAGTAGATATTCTAATAATATGTCAGACATAAAATTAATATTTAGAGATATTGATGAAATTCACAAGTTGAAAGTTAGACTTGAGATAACAAGCAAATCCAAGTGGAAGGAAAATGAACAATTGAGGTGAAGACAAATCAAGGGAAGGTAAAATACCTTATAATATTTACTTTGTTTATACTTTATCACATTACTTGTTGAGTTTGGACAATTGATAGATGATTGATATTCAGTAATATTTGATGATTGTTTATGCACTATTAAAAATAAAATATTTGGTTTGATTACAGTAAATGTTTGCATGATGTAAAACAAGATGTTTCCACTTAATGTCTTAAATATTGAAAGACATGCGCTTATCGTAACTCAAAAGAATAAGTCTAACTTATGACATTTAAGATATGGTCACCTTAACATTAAGGGTTTAAGGTTATTAAGTCAAAAAGGAATGGTTTTCGGATTGCCTAAAATTAATACACTTGATATATGTGAAGAATGCATTTATGACAAACAAAGTAAAAAAATATTTCCTATTGAAAAAGCATGGAGAGCATCTAATTATCTTGAATTAATTTATGCTGACTTATGTGGACCTATGATTACAAAATCATTTGGTGGAAGTCAATATTTTTTATTGTTTACTGATAATTATAGGTGCATAAGTTGGGTATATCTTTTGAAACTGAAATATGAAACATTTGATAATTTTTAAAAAATCAAGGTACTTGTAGAAAGGCAAAGTGGCAGATATATAAAGACACTTCGGATAGATAGAGGTGGTGAATTTTTATCTAATAATTTTAATTTTTTTGTGAAGAAAATGATATTCATAGAGAATTGACAGCAACATATACATCGGATCAAAATGGTGTACCTGAGCATAAGAATCGGACTGTCATTGAAATGACAATAAGTTTGCTTAAAGAAAAATAAATTCTAAATCAGTTTTGGGCTGAAGTAGTTGCAACAGCTGTTTATTTGTTGAATATTTCACCAACAAAAGCTATTATGCATCAAACTCCTTTTGAGGCTTGGTATGGTATGAAACCAAGTGTTAAACATCTAAGAATTTTTGGTTGTATTGCTTATGCTTTGGTGAATTCACAAAATCATCACAAGCTTGATGAAAAATCTGAAAAATATATTTTAATTGGTTATTCCTTATAATCGAAAGCATATCGATTATATAATTATGTTAGTGGCAAAGTTATTATTAATAGAAATGTTATGTTTGATGAAAGGACAAGTTGGAATTGGGAGACCAATAAAGGTGGAACACAAATGCAGATTCTAGTAGAATTAGACACTCCATAGAATCAAATGACAGATCCTGCTCCAACAAGTTCATCGTCAACCTCACTTAGTAGTAGTTCAAATTATGATTCCTCCAATGAAACCCCTCCAAGAAATTTCAGATCACTAATAGAAATTTATGACTCAACATTTGTTTTGTTTATTTTAGATCCAAAAACTTATGAGGAAGCCGTTGAAAAAGAGGAATGGAGAAAAGCAATGAAGGAGGAAATCAAGTTAATTAAGAAGAATGAAACTTGGGAGCTAATAGATCTACCGAAAGAAAAGAAAGCTATTGGATTAAAATGGATGTTCAAAACAAAATTTAATGCAGATGGAAGTATCCAAAAGCATAAGGCATGGCTTGTAGCAAAAGGATATTCATAGCAATAAGATCTAGGTCTACTGTACTATTTTCTTGGGTTGGAAGTGAAGCAAGGATTAGATGGAATTTTTATTTCACAAAGAAAATATGCAATGGATCTATTAAAAAAATCTAACATGATTAATTGCAAAGCTACAGCAACACCCATGAATATAAATGAGAAATTAAAACTTGAAGATGGTACAAGTCTGACAAACGCAAGATACAACAGAAGTTTGGTTGGAGGTTTGATTTATCTAACTAATACTTGACCAGATATTGCATTTTTTGTTGGTATAGTATCTAGGTTTATGCATAACCCAAGCAAACATCATCTCGGAGCTATTAAAAGAATTTTGCATTATATTGTTGGAACTATAGATTATGGTATATAGTATTCTCATAATTTTAATTATAAATTATCTGGTTTCACTGATAGTGATTGGGCAAGAGCTTTAGATGATCGAAAGAGTACTTCAGGCAATGTTTTTAGCCTCAGATTGGGAGCTATATCTTGGAGTTCTAAAAAGCAAGCAACAACTACGTTATCGACATCGGAAGCAGAATATGTAGCTGCAACATCAGCAGCTTGTCAAGCAATATGACTTAGAAGACTTCTTGAAGATCTTCATCAAGAACAAAAAGAAGCAACAAAAATATTTTGTAAAAATAAAGCCACAATTGCAATGATAAAGAATCCAATGATTCATGGAAGAACGAAGTATATAAAGATACGCTATCATTTCAACCGAGATCTTGTTGTTGAATCTCGGATTTTGATGATGAAATCAATTGATGGGTTAATTGATCTAATCCATATTATTAAAGTTGAGTATGCAGGATTTACTACGTCAGTCTAAAAACATAAAGCAAGGATACCAAAGTCAAGTTCGATGGACGTTTGAGAGTCCGAAGATTCGTCGGAGATGTTGTCGGAACCAACCAAGAGAGATCGGAGACTTGTCGGAACTTTCGGAAGTCTGCCGAAGAGATCGTTGGAGGTTCGCAGAGATCACCAAGAAGGCTCAGCTACTCGTTGAACTCGTCACAAGATCGGGAGCCTGTTGGGAGTCCACTGGAAGAAACCAGAGGGCGTATCGGAAGTCCACTGGAAGAACGCGGGAAAGCTCGCCGAAACAAAACTTGACGTTGGCGGTTAAATACTTGCTTAGGATTATGTTTTTAGGTATATAGTTCATATGTAATTAGGGTTAGGATTAAGGGATAATTCTATACCTTAGTTAGGGGCCAATTGGGCCCAAAAGTATCTTAGTTTGGGTTGGACGTAAAGCCCAACCAGAAACTTAAAAGGACGGGCGGTAGCATCGCCAGACTAGGCGGTGGCACCGCCAGTACATCTGCCTGACAAGACTTTGACAGGCGGTGGCACCGCCAATCTCGGAAACCCAAAAGGAATTCAAAATTGGAGCCCAAATTTTGAATCCTCTTGGGGCCTATAAATACCCCTCAATTCTCAACTGAGAAGACACCTTTTTGCAAAGCTATAGTTTGGGTTAAGAGCTTTAGAATAGTCTTAGCAAGTCTTGCTTTTCATATTGCTTAAGTGTTCACCTCCTCCCATCTTGTTGAAAAGAATTGTAAGAGTATAAACCACTTGTAAAGGTTGTAAGAGGGGTATTAGTCATTCCCCTACAAGAGATTTGCTAGTGTGAACCATCTTGGGAGCCTCTTCGAAGAAGGCTTCGCAAGTGGATGTAGGTCATTTTGACCGAACCACTTTAAAAACTGCTGCGTTATCTGGTTTGCATCCTATTCTTGCCACTTACATACTGCAAATTTCGTTACTTAGTCATTACGCTTCTATACGTCTCTAAGTTATCAAGCTTCCAAATCGGTTCTCATTGATATTGTTTGTTATCGTGCGAAAGATTTTTCCGAAACCGAAGTTTTAATCCGCTCCACTAATTCACCCCCCCCTCTTAGTGCCGCTCCGATCCTAACACTTATAACAAGTGGAGACATAACAATGAAGTATTATGGAACAGATGAGTAAGTTGCAGATATCCTCACCAAATTGCTTCTAGTTCAAAAACATGTTTATTTAAGATCGTAAATCGGTGTATGCAACTATGAATCAAGGGGAAGTTTAGAGATTTGATTCATAGTTATCTAGGTAGCTATCATGATCTAGTAGTTACAGGGTGATCTCAATAACTACCTCAATCATGATCTAGTAGTTATAGGGTGGTTTCAATAACTACCTCAATCATGATATAGTAGTTATAGGATGTTTACCACTAGGTCCTATAAATAGGACCATAGTTCATTAAGCAAGGGATATAGAGAGTATGTGCATTTGAGAATATCTTGTAAGTGTTCTTGTGAATCCTCATGTTTTAAATACTAAATCATTTTTCTTGAATCGAAAGGATTCTTTTACTTGCATCGTAGTATTCTGTTTTATCATTTCTTTACTCCTCAATCCCCAACATTTATGGTATCAGAGCCTAGTTTCAATCTGAATTGAGCATTATGGTTTTCAATGACAATTCCATTACTTGGGCAAATGCTATGAATTTTGGAGTATCAAGATGAAGACTCTATTAAAGTCTCAAGATCTTTGGGACTTAATAGATAATGGATATGCAGATCCTGGTGATGAAATCAGGCTGAGGGAGAATAGAAAGAAGGACTCAAAGGAATTGTTCTTCATTCAATAAGTTGTACATGAGACAATCTTCTCGAGAATTGCTGATCCTTACTTCACTTCAAACCCAAGAAAATAGTGCAGTAGAGCTAGATCTTGTTACTGTGAATATCTTTTTGCTACAAGCCGTGCCTTGTGCTTTTGGATACTTCCATCTGTATTAAACTTTGTTTTGAACACCCATTTTAATCTAATAGCTTTCTTTTCTTTCGGTAGATCCATTAGCTCCCAAGTTTCATTCTTCTCAATTGACTTAATTTCCTCCTTCATTTCTTTTCTCCATTCCTCTTTTTCAACTGCTTCCTCAGAAGTTGTTGGATATGAAATAAACAAAGCAAATGTTGAGTTATAAATTTCTATTAGTGATCTGAAATTTCTTGGAGTGGTTTCATCCGAGGAATCAGAATTTGAACTGCTATTGGGTGAGGTTGACGATGAATTTGTTGGAGCAGGATCTGTCATTTGATTCTGCGGAGTGTCTAGTTCTGCTGGAATCTGCATTAGTGTTCCACCTTTATTGGTCTCCCAATTCCAACTTGCCCTTTCATCAAACATAACATTTCTATTAATAATAACAAGTAGAGCCATAGCAATGAAGTATTGTGGAACAGATGAGCAAGTTGCAGATATTCTCACCAAGTCGCTTCCATTTCAAAAGTATGTTTATTTCGTGATGTAAATCGGTGTATGCAACTATGAATCATGGAGGAGTATTGATATTTAATTCATAGTTATGTAGGTAGTTATCATGATCTAGTAGTTATAGGGTGATCTCAATAACTACCTCAATCATGATCTAGTAGTTATAGGGCAATTTCAATAACTACCTCAATCATGATCTAGTAGTTATAGGATGGTTGCCACTTGGTCCTATAAATAGGACCATAGTTCATAAAGCAAGAGATATAGAAAGTGTTTGCACTTCGGAATATCTTGTAAGTGTTCTTGTGAATCTTCCTGTTTTAAATACTACATCAGTTTTCTTGAATCGAAAGGATTCTTTTACTTGCATCGTAGTATTCTGTTTTATCATTTCCTTGCTCCTCGAACCCCAACATTTATGGTATCATAGCCTAGTTTCAATCTGAACTGGGCATTATGGCTTTTAATGATAATTCCATGTCTCAACCCCTTATCCTCATCTTCTCGGGCAAATGCTATGAATTTTGGAGTATCAAGATGAAGACTCTATTCAAGTCTCAAGATCTTTGCTTAATAGAGAATGGAATTGCGGATCCAGATGACGAAATTAGGCTGAGGGAGAATAGAAAAATGACTTAAAGGCATTGTTCTTCATTCAACAAGCTTTATATGAGACAATCTTCTCGAGAATTACAGCAATGACAACCTCAAAGCAAACTTAGTTGATACTTCAAAATGATTTTTAAGACTCATCAAGAGTGATTACGGGAAAACTTCAAACCCTTTGTCGTGAGTTTGAAATTTTGTTCATAAAAAGCAATGAATCGGTATAAGATTTTCTTTCTCGAGTGACTGAAATTGTTAGTCAAATGAAATCTTATGGTAAACATCTTCCTGATCATATAATTGTTGTAAAAGTTTTGAGAAGTTTAACTCTAAAATTTGATCATTTTGTTACCACAATCGAGGAGTCAAAATATTTATCTACATATTCATTTGATGAACTAATGGGTTCCTTGTAAGCACATGAAGTAAGGTTGAACAGGTCACTTAAAAAAAGTGAAGAGAAAGTATTTCAGGTTAAGAGGGAGTCTTCTACTTCAAAAGAAGACAAAAAATCAGCAAGAAGAGGACGTGGTATAGGAGGATTTCATGGTAGAGGAAATGGAAGAGGAAGAGAAAGATGACACTTTGATGGGCATGATGAACAAAGGCAATCAAATTATGATAAAAAAAATTACAAGAGTGGAATTCAATGTCACTAATGTAAAAAGTTTGGTCACATGAAGGCAGATTGTTGGAAAAGAGAAAAGCAAGCAAGCTATGTGGAGGAAAATGAAAAAAATAGTAAGTTGTTTATGACTCATTCACAAGTTCATGATATCTAAAATAATATTTAGTTTCTAGATGGTGGATGTTCTAATCATATGTCAGACATAAAATCAATATTTAGAGATATTGATGAAACTTACAAGTTGAAAGTTAGACTTAGAGGTAACAAGCAAATCTAAATGAAAGGAAAATGAACAATTGAGGTGAAGACAAATCAAGGGAAGGTAAAATACCTTGATAATGGTTTCTCTGTTCCTACTTTATCACATAACTTATTGAGAATTGGACAATTGATAGATGATGAATATTCAGTAATATTTGATGATGGTTCATGCACTATTAAAGATAAAAAATCTAATTTGATTACAGTAAATGTTTGCATGATGCAAAACAAGATGTTTCAACTTGATGTGTCAAATATTAAAAGACATGCACTTGTCACAACTCAAAAGAATGAGTTTAACTTTTGACATTTAAGATATGGACACACTAACATTAAGTGTTTAAGGTTGTTAAGTAAAAAAGGAATGGTTTTCGTATTGCCTAAAATTAATACATTTGATGTATATGAAGGATGCATTTATGACAAAAAAAGTAAAAAATCATTTCATATTGAAAAAGCATAGAGAGCATCTAATTGTCTTGAATTAATTTATACCGATTTATGTGGACCTATGAATACAAAATCATTTGGTGGAAGTCAATATTTTTTATTGTTTACTGATAATTATAGTCGCATAAGTTAGGTATATTTTTTGAAACTGAAATATGAAACATTTGATAATTTTCAAAAATTCAAGGCACTTGTAGAAAGGTAAAGTGATAGATATATAAAGACACTTTGGACAGATAGAGGTGGTGGATTTTTATCTAATGAATTTAATTCTTTTTGTGAAGCAAATGATATTCATAGAGAATTGACAACACTATATACACCGGAGCAAAATAGTGTAGTTGAGCGTAAGAATCGGACTGTCATTGAAATGACAAAAAGTTTGCTTAAAGGAAAACAAATTCCAAATCAGTTTTGGGCGGAAGCAGTTGCGATAACATTTTATTTATTGAATATTTCACCAACAAAGGCTGCTATGAATCAAACTCCTTTTGAGGCTTGGTATGGTATGAAACCAAGTGTTAGACATCTAAGAATTTTTGGTTGTATTGCTTATGCTTTGGTGAATTCACAAAATCATCAAAAGCTTGATAAAAAATCTAAAAAATATATTTTAATTAGTTATTCCTTATAATCGAAAGCATATCAATTATATAACACTGTTAGTGGCAAAGTTATTATTAACAGAAATGTTATGTTTGATGAAAGGGTAAGTTAGAATTGGGAGACCAATAAAGGTGTGACACAAATACAGATTTCAGTAGAACTAGACACTCTGCAGAATTAAATGACAGATCCTACTCCAACAAGTTCATCGTCAACCTCACCCAATAGCAGTTCAAATTCTGATTCCTCAAATGAAACCCCTCCAAGAAATTTCAGATCACTAACAAAAATTTATGACTCAACATTTGCTTTATTTATTTCATATCCAATAACTTCTAAGGAAGCAGTTGAAAAAGAGGAATGAGGAAAATAAATAAAGGAGAAAATTAAATCAATTGAGAAGAATGAAACTTAGGAGCTAATGGATCTACCGAAAGAAAAGAAAGCTATTGGATTAAAATGGGTGTTCAAAATAAAGTTTAATGCAGATGAAAGTATCCAAAAGCATAAGGCACGACTTGCAGCAAAAGGATATTCACAACAACAAGATCTAGCTCTACTGCACTATTTTCTTAGGTTTGAAGTGAAGCAAGGATCAACAATTCTTGAGAAGATTGTCTCATGTACAACTTGTTGAATGAAGAACAATTCCTTTGAGTCCTTCTTTATATTCTCCCTCAGCTTGATTTCGTCATCTGGATCTACATATCTATTCTCTATTAAGCCCCAAAGATCTTGAGACTTTAATAGAGTCTTCATCTTGATACTCTAAAATTCATAGCATTTGCCCAAGAAGATGGGGATAAGGGGTTGAGACATGGAATTGTCATTGAAAGCCATAATGCCCAATTCAGATTGAAACTAGGCTCTGATACCATAAATGTTGGGGATGGAGGAGCAAGGGAACGATAAAACAGAATACTACGATGCAAATAAAAGAATCCTTTCGATTCAAGAAAACTTATGTAGTATTTAAAATAGGAGGATTTACAAGAACACTTACAAGATATTCTCAAATGCACATACTCTCTATATCTCTTGCTTAATGAACTATGGTCCTATTTATAGGACATAGTGGTAACCATTCTATAACTACTAGATCATGATTGAGGTAGTTATTGAAACCACCCTATAACTACTAGATAATGATTGAGGTAGTTATCGAGATCACCCTATAACTACCAGATCATGATAGCTACCTAGATAACTATGAATCAAATCTCAACACTTCCCCTTGATTCATAGTTGCATACATCGATTTACGATATTAAATAAACATACTTTTGAACTAGAAGCAATTTGGTGAGGATATCTGCAACTTGCTCATCTGTTCCATAATACTTCATTGTTATGTCTCCACTTGTTACAAGATCTCGGATGAAATGATAGCATATCTCTATATGCTTCGTTCTTCCATGAAACATTGGATTCTTCTATTGAATCTCGGATTTTGATGATGAAGTCAATTATCATTTGTTATCTAATCCATATATTGAGATAAGTGTGTTGGATTAACTACGATGGAAGTAAGACATGCAGCAGAAGTTGTGCCGAAGTCAAGACCATGATCACGTTGGGGGTTCGAGAGTTCAACGGAAGTCCGGATGGTCGTCGGAGGTTCTGCGGGAACAAATCCGAGAAGTCCAGGAGCTTGCTAAAGAAGCTTATCGGAACTCGCCAAGTGGATCATCGCAAGTCCAGGAGTTTGCCTGAAGTCCGTCGGAGCATCGCTGAAGGTTCATTGGATGTTCGCCTAAAGTTAAGGAAGCTTCAAGAAGAAGCGATTGACGCCTTTTGAGCAAGTTACAAAAAATGTCTTAAGAAATATCATAGTTAGCATGTAGATTAAGTTAGGAATGGGAGATGATCCCATTAATTTAATATGGGGGCAATTGGGCCCTTAATAGACCCAAATTGGGCCGAATGGATCAACTCATTCACACTAGAATTCCTGCTAGGCGATGGCATCACCCAGGAGATGGTCTCCCAGGAAAGCTGGGCGGTGCAACCACCTAGGTTAGGCGGTGGCACCGCTTGGGCTCAGTCTCCGAGTGAGACTAGGCGGTGCAACCACCCTAGTCAAGCGGTGGCATCGCTTGGGCTTAGTCTCCGAGCGAGACTGGGTGGTGCAACCACCCCTGTCAGGCGGTGGCACCGCCCAGGGGCTCAATCTCTCGAGCTGCCAGATGGTTGTTCCACCCCAGTCAGGAGGTAGTACCGCCAGGACCCCGGAAATTTGGGAAAAGACATTTTTGAGCTCCAAATTCAAACCAGTTTGAGGCCTATATATATCCCACCCTTTCTCGAATGAAAGGGCACTGAAAGCTTGATCTTACTATGTGATTTTAGAGCTCAAAAGTGTTGTAAAGGCTAGAAGTTCTCCTCCCTCTTTTCTTCCAAGTTTTAATCTTTCAAGAGAGAAGAGAAAATTCTGTAAGAGTTGTCTCCTAAGCCCATCAAAAGGAGTGAAACTGTAAAAGGGTGGTTGGCCTTCGCCTATTGAAGGAAGACCTCTAGTGGACGTCGGTGACCTCGTCAGAGGAAGAAGTCGAAAGTGGATGTAGGTCACGTTTGACCGAACCACTCTAAAATATGGTTTACATTTCCTTTGTGCTATTTATCTTAACTGCAAACTGCCTTCCTTACTTTACTTCAAATATGTTTTCGTAAGCTTTAAAAGTTATTATCTGCACGAAACGACTTTTATATCGAAATCAGATTTCAACGTACGAATGCAGTTTCAGGAGCTTGCTAAAGAAGCTTATCGGAACTCGCCAAGTGGATCATCGCAAGTCCAGGAGTTTGCCTGAAGTCCGTCGGAGCATCGCTGAAGGTTCATTGGATGTTCGCCGAAAGTTCGTCGGAAGCTTCATGGGGAAGAAGCGATTGACCTTTTGAGCAAGTTACAGTAAATGTCTTAAGAAATATCATAGTTAGCATGTAGATTAAGTTAGGAATGGGAGATGATCCCATTAATTTAATATGGGGGCAATTGGGCCCTTAATAGACCCAAATTGGGCCGAATGGATCAACTCATTCACACTAGAATTCCTGCTAGGCGATGGCATCACCCAGGAGATGGTCTCCCAGGAAAGCTGGGCGGTGCAACCACCTAGGTTAGGCGGTGGCACCGCTTGGGCTCAGTCTCCGAGTGAGACTAGGCGGTGCAACCACCCTAGTCAAGCGGTGGCATCGCTTGGGCTTAGTCTCCGAGCGAGACTGGGTGGTGCAACCACCCCTGTCAGGCGGTGGCACCGCCTAGGGGCTCAATCTCCGTGCTGCCAGATGGTTGTTCCACCCCAGTCGGAGGTAGTACCGCCGGAGACCCCCGAAATTTGGGAAAAGACATTTTTGAGCTCCAAATTCAAACCAGTTTTGAGGCCTATATATATCCCACCCTTTCTCGAATGAAAGGGCACCAAAAGCTTGATCTTACTATGTGATTTTAGAGCTCAAAAGTGTTGTAAAGGCTAGAAGTTCTCCTCCCTCTTTTTTCTTCCAAGTTTTAATCTTTCAAGAGAGAAGAGAAAATTCTGTAAGAGTTGTCTCCTAAGCCCATCAAAAGGAGTGAAACTGTAAAAGGGTGGTTGGCCTTCGCCTATTGAAGGAAGACCTCTAGTGGACGTCGGTGACCTCGTCAGAGGAAGAAGTCGAAAGTGGATGTAGGTCACGTTTGACCGAACCACTCTAAAATATGGTTTACATTTCCTTTGTGCTATTTATCTTAACTGCAAACTGCCTTCCTTACTTTACTTCAAATATGTTTTCGTAAGCTTTAAAAGTTATTATCTGCACGAAACGACTTTTATATCGAAATCAGATTTCAACGTACGAATGCAGTTTCAGGAGCTTGCTAAAGAAGCTTATCGGAACTCGCCAAGTGGATCATCGCAAGTCCAGGAGTTTGCCTGAAGTCCGTCGGAGCATCGCTGAAGGTTCATTGGATGTTCGCCGAAAGTTCGTCGGAAGCTCGCCGGAAGAAGCGATTGACGCACCTGAGCAAGTTACAGTAAATGTCTTAAGAAATATCATAGTTAGCATGTAGATTAAGTTAGGAATGGGAGATGATCCCATTAATTTAATATGGGGGCAATTGGGCCCTTAATAGACCCAAATTGGGCCGAATGGATCAACTCATTCACACTAGAATTCCTGCTAGGCGATGGCATCACCCAGGAGATGGTCTCCCAGGAAAGCTGGGCGGTGCAACCACCTAGGTTAGGCGGTGGCACCGCTTGGGCTCGATCTCCAGTGAGAGACTAGGCGGTGCAACCACCCTAGTCAAGCGGTGGCATCGCTTGGGCTTAGTCTCCGAGCGAGACTGGGTGGTGCAACCACCCCTGTCAGGCGGTGGCACCGCCCAGGGGCTCAATCTCCGAGCTGCCAGATGGTTGTTCCACCCCAGTCAGGAGGTAGTACCGCCAGGACCCCGGAAATTTGGGAAAAGACATTTTTGAGCTCCAAATTCAAACCAGTTTGAGGCCTATATATATCCCACCCTTTCTCGAATGAAAGGGCACTGAAAGCTTGATCTTACTATGTGATTTTAGAGCTCAAAAGTGTTGTAAAGGCTAGAAGTTCTCCTCCCTCTTTTCTTCCAAGTTTTAATCTTTCAAGAGAGAAGAGAAAATTCTGTAAGAGTTGTCTCCTAAGCCCATCAAAAGGAGTGAAACTGTAAAAGGGTGGTTGGCCTTCGCCTATTGAAGGAAGACCTCTAGTGGACGTCGGTGACCTCGTCAGAGGAAGAAGTCGAAAGTGGATGTAGGTCACGTTTGACCGAACCACTCTAAAATATGGTTTACATTTCCTTTGTGCTATTTATCTTAACTGCAAACTGCCTTCCTTACTTTACTTCAAATATGTTTTCGTAAGCTTTAAAAGTTATTATCTGCACGAAACGACTTTTATATCGAAATCAGATTTCAACGTACGAATGCAGTTTCAATCATCGAAAGTTTTCCGCTGCACTAATTCACCACCCCGTCTTAGTGCTCTTGATCCTAACATCTTCGTCATTGCAATTGTGGTTTTATTGTCACAAAATATTATTGTTGCTTCTTTTTTGTTCTTGTTGAAGATCTTCTAGAAGTCTTCTAAATTATATTGCTTAACAAGCTGCTGATGTTGCGGCTACATATTCTGCTTCCGATATCGATAACACAATTATTGCTTGCTTTTTAAAACTTCAAGATATAGCTCCTAATCCGCGGCTAAAAATATTCCTTGAAGTACTCTTTCGATCATCTAAAGCTCCTGCCCAATCACTATCAGTGAAATCAAATAATTTACAATTAAAATTATGAGAATACCAAATACCATAATATGTAGTTCTAGCAATATAATGCAGAATTCTTTTAACAGCTCCGAGATAATGTTTGCTTGGGCTATTCATAAACCTGGATACTACACTAACAGAGAATGCAATATCTAGTCAAGTATGAGTTAGATAAATCAAACCTCCAACCAAACTTATGTAATATCTTGCGTTTGTCAGACTTGTACCATATTCAAATTTCAATTTCTCATTTATATTTATGGGTGTTGCTGCAGCTTTGCAATTAATCATGTTAGATTTTTTGCGTAGATCCATTGTATACTTTCTTTGTGAAATAAATCAGCAACAATCTCAAAGCAAGCTTAGTTAATACTTCAAAATGAATTTCAAGGCTCATCAAGGGTGATTATGGTAAAACTTCAAATCCTTCGTTGTGAGTTTGAAATTTTGTTCATAAAAAGTAATGAATCGGTACAAGATTTTCTTTCTCGAGTGACTAAAATTGTTAGTAAAATGAAATCTTATGGTGAGCATCTTTCTGATTATATAATTGTTGTAAAAGTTTTGAGAAGTTTAACTCTGAAATTTGATCATGTTGTTACCGCAATTGAGGAGTCAAAAGATTTATCTACATATTTATTTGATGAACTAATGGGTTTCTTGCAAGCATATGAAGTAAGGTTGAACAAGTCACTCGAAAAAAGTGAAGAGAAAGCATTTCAGGTTAAGAGGGAGACTTCTACTTCAAAAGAAGACAAAAAATCAGCAGGAAGAGGACGTGGTAGAGGAAGATTTCGTGGTAGAGGAAGAGGAAGATGACACTTTGATGGGCATGATGAACAAAGGCAATCAAATTATGATAAAAAAAATTATAAGAGTGGAATTCAATGTCACTATTGTAAAAAGTTTGGTCATATGAAGCCAGATTGCTAGAAAAGAGAAAAGCATGCAAGCTATGTAGAGGAAAATGAAGAAAATAGTAAGTTGTTTATGACTCATTCACAAGTTCATGATATCTCAAATAATATTTGGTTTCTGGATAGTTGATGTTCTAATCATATGTAGGCATAAAATCAATATTTAGAGATATTGATGAAACTCACAAGTTGAAAGTTAAACTTGGAGATAACAAGCAAATCCAAGTGGAAGGAAAAAGAACAATTACGGTGAAGACAAATGAAGGAAAGGTAAAATACTTTTATAATGTTTTCTTTGTTCCTACTTTATCACATAACTTGTTGAGTATTAGACAATTGATAGGTGATTGATATTCAGTAATATTTTATGATGGTTCCTGCACTATTAAAGATAAAAGATCTAGTTTGATTACAGTAAATGCTTGCATGATGCAAAACAAGATGTTTCCATTTGATGTGTCAAATATTAAAAGACATGCGCTTATCCCAACTTAAAAGAATGAGTCTAACTTATGGCATTTAAGATATGGACACCTTAACATTAAGGGTTTAATATTGTTAAGTCAAAAAGGAATAGTTTTCGGATTACCTAAAATTAATACACTTGATGTATGTGAAGGATGCATTTATGTCAAACAAAGTAAAAAATCATTTCCTATTGGAAAAGCATGAAGAGCATCTAATTGTCTTGAATTAATTCATGCTGACTTATGTGGACAAATAAATATAAAATCATTTGGTGGAAGTCAATATTTTTTAATATTTACGGATTATTATAGCCGCATGAGTTGGGTATATTTTTTGAAACTGAAATCTGAAACATTTGATAATTTTTTGAAAATTCAAGGTACTTATAGAAAGGCAAAGTAGTAGATATATAAAGACACATCAGACAGATAGAGGTGGTGAATTTTTATCTAATGAGTTTAATTTTTTTTTGTGAAGAAAATGGTATTCACAAAGAATTGACAACACCATATACATCGGAGAAAAATGGTGTAGATGAGCGAAAGAATCGGACTATCATTGAAATGGCAAGAAGTTTGCTTAAAGAAAAACAAATTCCAAATCAGTTTTGGGCAGAAGTAGTTGCAACAACAGTTTATTTATTGAATATTTCACCAACAAAGGCTGTTATGAATCAAACTCCTTTTGAGACTTGATATGGTATGAAACTAAGTGTTAGATATCTAAGAATTTTTGGTTGTATTGCTTATGCTTTGGTGAATTCACAAAATCATCATAAGCTTGATGAAAAATCTAAAAAATATATTTTAATTGGTTATTCCTTATAATCGAAAGCATATTGAATATATAACCCTGTTAGTGGCAAAGTTATTATTAACATAAATGTTATGTTTGATGAAAGGGCAAGTTGGAATTAGGAGACCAATAAAGGTGGAACACAAATGTAGATTCCAGCAGAACTAGACAATCCATAGAATTAAATGATAGATCCTGCTCCAACAAGTTCATCGTTAACATCATCCAATAGCAGTTCAAATTCTGATTCCTCAGATGAAACCCCTCCAAGAAATTTCATATCACTAACAGAAATTTATGACTCAACATTTGCTTTGTTTATTTCAGATCCAACAACTTCTGAGGAAGCAGTTGAAAAAGAGGAATGGAGAACAGTAATGAAGGAGGAAATCAAGTCAATTGAGAAGAATGAAACTTGGGAGCTAATGGATCTACCGAAAGAAAAGAAAGCTATTGGATTAAAATGGGTGTTCAAAACAAAGTTTAATGCAGATGGAAGTATCCAAGAGCATAAGGCACGACTTGTAGTAAAAGGATATTCATAGCAACAAGATCTAAGTCTACTGTACTATTTTTTTTGGGTTGGAAGTGAAGCAAGTATCAGATGAAATTTTTATTTCACAAAGAAAGTATGCAATGGATTTACTGAAAAAATCTAACACGATTAATTGCAAAGCTGCAGCAACACCCATGAATATAAATGAGAAATTGAAACTTGAAGATGGTACAAGTCTAATAAATATAAGATACTACAGAAGTTTGGTTGGAGGTTTGATTTATCTAACTCATACTCGACCAAATATTGCATTATCTGCTGGTGTAGTATCTAGGTTTATGCATAGCCCAAGCAAACATCATCTCGGAGTTATTAAAAGAATTCTGCTTTATATTGCCGGAACTATAGATTATGGTATTTGGTATTATCATAATTTTAATTATAAATTATCTGGTTTCACTGATAGTGATTGAGCAGGAGCTTTAGATGATTGAAAGAGTACTTCAAGCAATGTTTTTAAGCCTCGGATTGGGATCTATATCTTGGAGTTCTAAAAAGTAAGCAACAACTGCGTTATCGACATCGGAAGCAGAATATGTAGCCGCAACATCAACAGCTTGTTAAGCAATATGACTTAGAAGACTTATTGAAGATCTTCATCAAGAACAAAAAGAAGCAACAAAAATATTTTGTGACAATAAAGCCACAATTGCAATGACGAAGAATCCAATGTTTCATGGAAGAACGAAGCATATTGAGATATGCTATCATTTCATCCAAGATCTTGTAACAAGTGGAGCTATAACAATGAAATATTGTGGAACAGATGAGTAAGTTGCAGATATCCTCATCAAGTCGCTTCCAGTTCAAAAGCATATTTATTTCATGTCACAAATCGGTGTATGCAACTATAAATCAAGGAGGAGTGTTGAGATTTGATTCATAATTATCTATGCAGTTATCATGATCTAGTAGTTACAGGGTTGTTTCAATAACTACCTCACAATCATGATCTAGTAGTTACAGGATGATTATCTCTAGGTCATATAAATAGGACCATAGTTTATGAAGCAAGAGATATAGAGAGTGTGTGCATTTGGGAATATCTTGTAAGTGTTCTTGTGAATCCTCCTGTTTTATCATTTCCTAGTCGCTGATTGGTCAAGAAAACCGCTCGGATGACATCGGAAGAGGCCAAGAATCCCTTTGTCGAGGTGGATGGTGTTTAGGCAATCGTCCTCCTCCTCCTCTCTCTCTCCTCTGTTACCGGTGGATTCCTTTACCGATTCCCTATCTTCCGAAGGCCAATGGTACAATCCAAGACGAGCTTTTTCTTCGAATTCAAGTTATTTTATACGAGCAATGGTGGGTTATTGCGGTACTCGGAGTAATACTTGCATGATCTAGAATTGCTTTCTAGTAGGGAATCATGCTTCTGTTGGTCTCGCAAAGTTTCTGTCATTTCTTAGTATTAGTTGATATGTTTGGTGATATATGAAATATGCCAATCCAAAGACTTGGTCTTTATGTGCGTTCTTCAAGGTGTGTTCTTTGACATTGAATATTGATAGGCTGCGGCATCGGCTTCTACGCATTCTCGACGCCTCTGATTTCTGGATCGCCAACAATGTCAGCGGGAGGATTTTACCAGGGCCGAGGTGGTGGAGTGAAATCAATGAACTAGGAGAGAGCGTTTGGGTGCTTGGATCAGGAGGTTCTTGGACTCTCATCTTTTAATTTAGACGATTAACTAATTTCGCAAGATGTGAATTATGATACATTCTTATATTTGATTCTCTATCTTTCCAGTCTCTTACGGGCATTAATAAGAAGGATTCATGGCTAGTTCGGTGGGTGCTTTTATCTTACCAGTAAGTTGCCTAATTCATGCTAAATATGCATGTATACGGCTCATATCTCTACATAACAATGCCATCTATACTGTCTTATTTAAGTTCCTTTCTGACCTGGATGCTCTTTAAGCTATTATAACGATAAAACAAGTGAAGCCTTAAGAATTCATAGGTGAAGTATGTTTGATCCATGTAGAAAGTTATGTTTCACAAGAAGAAGAAACTATCCTTGGCAACTCTCCTTATAGACCATGGCGGAAAGTTTCCTAGTAATTGTTGGAAAAATACGATAAAGAAGAGGATAAAAACACTATAGAAACAAATAACAAACACAAAATCAAGAATACTTTACGAAAGATATTTAGGCTTGAAACGTGTATAAACACTTTCCTAAAAATAATATTTGCACCCTCTTCTCGATAAGATTGCTATGAGTTTGATGCAAATAGTTTTAGTGGATATGACAAGCCTTTAGAAGATATGTATTGAGCAAACAATAAAGAATCTTTAAAGAAGAATTAGAGAATATCTAATTCAATTACTTGGAGAGTAAAGAAGAAGAATATGAAAAAGATGTCATAATAATTTACCCTCAAATATCTATTTATAGATATTTTCTCAAAAGACACCACCTTTGAAAAATAACTACCAAAATAACTATAAAAGAAAACACCTTTTCAAATAAATCTTTTGAAAAGAAATTTTTTTTCTTTTTAATTTGAACAATTTATAATAATCCCCCACTTGTTCAAATTTAAAATTTTCTCCAAGTGATTAAATAGTATTTATGAATAAAGTAATATATCTTTTGATTTAAATATTACCTTAATGTAAGCATTGAAATCTTAAATAGCATAAAAGCTTTGAATTTGTTATTGTTGAATCTCGTATTTTGATGATGAAACTACTTGATATATGTTTATGATTTAATCTGCGTTTTGAGTGACGCAGGATGCTTCGATCAGGATGAGACAATTAAAGCAGGAAAATTATGTTGTGCCGAAGGAACATGTCAGAAGATTGGACGTCGGGCCGGTGGATCGGTCGACGTGTCGACATGAAAACTTCGCCGTGGACTCGAACATCAGCGCCAAGAAGAAGCGGGTATTGTGCCAAGGATATCGGAGTTGCAGAGTCAATCGGCCGATTGGGCAATAGGTTGCGGGGAGAGGACGATCTTAAAGAATCGGACAAGCGTCGAGGGACTAATGACATGCCTGACAACTTGGTTAAATTGCTTAGGATTAATTGTCTCGATCGAAGTTTTGTTGTGCAGGATTAACTATGATAACGATGAAGACATAAAAGCGAAACAAAGTGTCCGGAGTCAAGCGCCAAGGATTTGTTATGAGTTCGAGAGTTCGACGGAAGTCCGAAAGGTTAAAATGGAATGCTACCAGAGCTCGCCGAGAAAGATCGGAGCTTGCGAAGAAGCTCACTGGAACTTCGCTAAGATCAAATCGTGAAGTCTAGGAGCTTGGGAGTCCACAGAATGGTTTCCGAGAGTTCATCTAAGACCGCCTTAGGAAGTTTGCCTAAGCTTCGCCAAAAGAAGTCTTGACTTGGGACTTTGTAATAGCTTAGAAAATATCTTTAAATTCATAGTTAGTATGTTAATTAGGGTTAGGATTAGGTGTTAATCCTATAACCCAAAGTAGGGAGCCAATTAGGCTCAAGTTGGGATTGGTTTGGGCCAAGTTTGGAGCCAAACCAAGTGAGTGAAATAGTAAAAAAGAGGTGGCACCGCCCGAACTATGTCTCCCAGCCGAGGCTGGCGGTGCAACCGCCCCAACCAAGAGGTGCAACCAGGGGCTCGATCTCGAGTGAGGCTGGGCGGTGCAACCTCCTTTGTCGGAGGTAGCACCGCCAGAGCTCAAGTTTGAGCTCTGCCCGGCAGTGCAACCTCTCCGGGCCAAAGCGGTGCAACCGCCGAGCTCGATCTTCGAGCTCTGGCAGAGAAGGTGCAACCGCCCACGACAGAGGGTGGCACCGCCAGAGGCTCGATCTTCGAGCTCGCGGCAGGCGGTGCAACCTCTCCGATCGAGGTGCAACCACCTGATCCCGGAATTCCGGGATTTGATCGTTTTGAGCTCCAAATTTGAACTGGGTTGGGGCCTATAAATACCTCACCCATTCAGCACAGAAAAAGACAGATCCACACCGAATTCTTGATCTTTTCTGTGATTCTAAGAGCTCAAATTTGTGTAAAGTCCAAAAGTTCTCCTCTTTCTGTTCTTCAAGTCTTGAGTTGTAAAGAGAGGAGAGAAAGGATCTGTAAGGGTTGTCTCCTGAGCCCGTCAAAAGGAGAGAAACTGTAAAAGGGCAGTTGGCCTTCGCCTATTGAAGGAAGGCCTCTAGTTGACGTCGGTGACCTCATCGATGGAGGAAGCCAAAAGTGGAGTAGGTCAAGACTGACCGAACCACTCTAAATCTCTGGTTTGCTTTTATTTTGAGCACTTTATCATTACTGCAAACCTCCTACATAGCTACTGCTCTCTGCGCTTTTACGAACAAGTTTCTAAGTTCTAATCTTTCCGAATCTGCATTCAGACGTAAAACGGTGTTTTCGTACGATCTTTACATCGCAGCTTACATTTACGTCTTGAGTCTGTTTATAACTGCAAACTGTCTTTTGCGCTTTTACGAACGAGTTTCTGTGCAGTTTACGTTTACGTCTTGATTCCATTTATAACTGCAAACTGTCTTCTGCGCTTTTACGAACGAGTTTCTTTGCAGTTTACGTTTACGTTTTGATTCCATTCATAACTGCGAACTGTCATCTATGCTTAGACGCAAACTGTGTTTAGACATAAACTGTGCTTAGACGTAAACTGTGTTTGGACGCAAATTGCGTTTAGACGTAAACTGCGCTTAGACGCAAACTGTGTTTTGACGCAAACTTTGTTTAGACGCAAATTTTGTTTAGACGCAAACTGCGCTTAGACGCAAACTGTGTTTAAACGCAAACTGTGTTTTGACGTAAACTGCGCTTAGACGCAATCTGCGCTTAGACGCAAACTGCGCTTAGATGAAAACTGCGCTTAGACGTAATTTGCATTTAGACGCAAACTGCATTTAGATGCAAAACTGCATTTAGACGCAAACTGCGTAAACTGCACTTAGATACAAACTGTGAATCGGCTTTTGCATCATAATAGATTTTATCGAACGAACGCACCTTTCGATTTAATCGCTGTAAGATTTCCGCTGCACTAATTCACCCCCCCCCCCCTCTTAGTGCTCTCGATCCTAACAGTTATTCCTAATGACAACACCGGTGATACCACACACATAAATACAATATCCTTGTATTCCTCATAAAATCTCGCTTAGCCCTAATATGGCATTGGGCTCATCCAAGTTCATGAACTTTTATGAGAGAAAACTCCAACTCTCAATCGAAGCACTTAAGTTCATATAGGTGAAGTTCTTATTGTATCTTTGTTACTCTTTGAGATACTTGTCCTAACTTGACTGAACTTCATTAAGAGTATAATTAACTAAACCCTTATTCGGTGACAACTAGTACTTTAACATCTTTAGATGGGACTCATAAAATATTTCAAAGTGCTAAACCACTCCACATGTCAATGACTTGTTCTTACCCATTGAACTCTTCATTACTCATTTCATAATATTGAGTAGGGTTGTTATCATTGGTGGATCTTTTTTCAAGGAGTTTTAGCCTCATCCATTTTGATGTTGATCTTACAACTTCTCTTGTAAGATGTTTGGCGAATGGATCATCTTCCACTTGTAAAACAAGAGGAATTGTTTTTGCTTTTCGTACACGAGCGCTTCTCCTTAATCTATAAGATTGCTCTCCAACCTCTTGTAAACTTGATTGATGTCCAATCAAAGGAATATTAGGTTGCTCACCAACCTTTTGAGATGTCTCCACTAGTGACTCTTCACTAGTTAGAGGATGAACATTATTATTTGAAGTCATTAAATGTTCAAAGAACTCCACATCTCAAGATTCTATTATGATATTAGACTTCAAATTAAGAAGTTTATATGCTTTGCTATTTGAGGCAAAGCCTATAAATGCACATTTGATTCCTCTAGATCCCAACTTTGTCCTCTGAGGATCATTATTCTTACAATATGCAAGACACCCCCATACTTTAAAATAACCAATGTTAGGTTGTCTTCCTTTCCATAACTCATATGGAGAGATCTTATTCTTTTTAAAATATGACATACAACCAACAAAACTTCTCCCCACAAATTATAAGATAATTTAGCATGGAGCAACATAGCATTAATCATCTCTAGATAAGTTCTATTCTTTCATTTTGCTAATCCATTTTGCTCAGGTGTTTTAGGTGCTGAACATTCATGAATTATACCATATTGTTCACAAAATAAGTTAAATTTATTAGGAAAGTATTCTCCTCCTCTATCACTTCTTAAAACTTTAATTTTCTTCCCTAATTGATTTTCAACTTCTGCTTTATATGCCTTAAAAGCATCATTTTTATGTTTCAACAAGTACACATATGTAAATCTAGACATATCATCAGTAATGAAATATCTATTATCTTTTTTTATTAATATATATTAAGTCTAACAAATTAGTATATCTTTCAACACTTTTGAAGGGTTTCTTCATCATCTTTGATTTAACATAAATTTTATATTTATTAAGATAATCAAAATGATAATTTATTAAGCTACACTTAACAATTCTTCTAATGGTGCTAGTTACAATATGTGCTAATCTATCATGCTATAACGAATAAGAATCAACAATATAAATAGAAGCAACATCTTTATTAAATTTAGAATTATTGTCAACAATAGATAATTTGACTATTCCCTCAGTGGAATAGCCTTTTCCAACAAAAGTTCCATTACGAGATATAATTAACTTCCCGGATTCAAATACAGATTTAATTCTAAGTTTGCTAAGGAGATTCCCATTTACTAAATTTCTACTCATATCCGGTACATGAAGAACATTAGTAAGAGTGACTTTCTTACCCGAAGTGAAAGTGAATTCCATATTTCCCTTGCTAATCACCTTAGAACAAACTTCATTTCCCATTTGAATCTCTTGCCTTTCTGTGACTTCTTTGTAAGTCTTGAAGAGTGCCTTATCATAGCAAACATGGACGGTAGCACAAGTATCGTATCACCAACCAGAAACCTTACCAAATATGGTCTTCACTTCGCTTACCATAGCGATTATATTATCATCTCCCTCAACGGAGTTGACTTTCGGTTTCTAGCCCTTTTTAAATCTGCAATCCCTAGCAAAATGACCAGGTTTTCCATAAACAAAATAGCCTCCACTCTTTGGCTTCTTTCTTTGATCCCTTTTGGGGCCAAAATGATTTTGCTTATTTTGTTTGCCTTTGTTGAAATTCTTAGGCTGATTCACAACATTTGCTTTTATATTGCCAAAAGAGTTCTCACTCTTTTATCTCATCCTTGATTTCTCCTCGATTCGAAGATGTTTTTGAATTTGCTCTAAAGTGATATCCTTGGAGTCATGCAAAATCTTCTTCTTATACCCTTTCCAAAATGAAGGCAACTGGGCTATTATAGCCCCTACTTAAAAAGGTTCAAGAAGTTCGATTTTTTCAGCCTTTAATTAATTAACAATGACCTGCAACTCATGCACTTGTGCCAAGATTGGCTTGTTATCCGTAAACTTATAATCAAAATATTTAGAAATCAAAAATTTCTTTGTACCTTCCTCCTCGGCATGATACTTGAATTCCAAAGCATTCCAAATTGCTTTTGTAGATGGTTCCACCGTATAAAGATCATAAAGCCGATCCGAAAGAGCATTGAGAATGTGTCCTCTACACATGACTTCATCTTCGATTCTCTTCTTTTGTTCAGCCTTGACTTCATTGGTGTCATCATTGGTTGGATCAGGAATTGGTTGAAGATTTGGATCAAGCACATAGAAGATCTTTAAAACAGTAAACATAAATTTCATCTTGTCTTGCCAACGAGTAAAATTCGTTCCATCAAAATGATCCAAATGAACAAAATCTTGATTCAATAATTTGATGATATTTGTGGCCTCCATAGTGAATTTATATAAACTCTCAAATATCGTTTTTAGATTATTGGAAAAATATGACAAAGAAGAGGATAAAAACACTATGGAAACAAATAGCAAACACAAGATCAAGAATACTTTAGGAAAGATATTTAGGCTTGAAACGTATATAAATATTTTCCTAAAAATGATATTTGCACCCTCTTCTCAATACGATTGCTATGAGTTTGATGCAAATAGTTTTAGTGGATATGATAAGCCTTTAAAAGAGCTTTATTGAGCAAACAATAAAGAATATTCAAAGAGGAATTAGAGAATATCTAATTAAGAAGAATATGAAAAAAATATCATAATAATTTACTCTCAAATATCTATTTATAGATATTTTCTCAAAAGACACGACCTTTGAAAAATAACAACCAAAATAACTATAAAAAAAAACACCTTTTCAAATAAATCTTTTGAAAATAATTTTTTTTCTTTTTAATTTGAACAATTTATAAAGTAATAGCCTGTGGTATCAGAAACAATGTCTTTCTCACTCTTCATGTTTGCTTCATTACTACTTGCTTTGTAGTAATAACCTGTAGTTTTAAGTTGGTTGCTGTTGTGGATTGTACGTGAAGCTTTGAGGCAAACCAATGGCTTCTTGACCTGCTTAAAACTTCTGTGGCATTCAATTACAGCTCTCTGGAGTCGTGGATTGAGTTGCTTGATCTGCTCACCATGGATCGACCTCTTCTAGAATGTTAAAACCCCAAAGTATACTGTGCATCAAATTGTATATTTTGCTTGAGCAAGTAGGCGAAAGTTGATAGCAGATAAGATTTTTTCAATTACATGATTAAATTTCGTTGGATAGTTGAGAAAAACCCTCCACGGATGCAACACTTATCTCATCACCGACACGAGAAGCTATGTTATTTGCTGGCAGGCTCTCCACGGATGCAATCTTCCACCACTCCAGCAACACCTCCAAAGTCCTCAAGCAGCGGTGTTCTCCGGCAACGCAAGGGCGTCCTTCATCTTGGCGTCGAGTTGTAGCAATCCCGGTGCCTGCCTCTGGAACCGGCTCGGGGGTTTCTCGCCTTCCTTGCCGTTCTAACCGGCCTCCTCTGTTGCTCCAATAGCTAGCACTGCATTCCTTGTTGAGAGTCCAAGTGCGAGTGTCGCAAACGATGCTCTCTTCTTCTCGTCGTCGTATGATCTGCACAAGCGGCTGCACCTTTTTTCTTCACTGGTAAAAAGTTCTTCTCCAGCAGATCTGCACGTCTATTTTCCTTCAGTAGAGAACTTCTGTAGCTCTCTAATCTCTACCGCACTGCAAATAGCTTCTTCTTGGGAAGAGACCAGAAAAATACTGCTTTCTCCAGAGCAGTCTCTCCATTTTCCTCTCTCCAGAGCAATCTCCAGATCAGATTATTGCTAGACTCAATACTAGCAGCATGGTCTCCGAAATCTTCACAACTTTTCTGCCATTCAATGAGGAATCTGTGAAGTGGAACTTACCCATCCCCACCGACAGTGACAAGAGGTCTACAACATCATCCACCGTCTAGTCCCTCTCTTTTCTCCTTTCCCGACAGTGCTGCATCTGTTGGGCTGATGGCCCATATTCAGCCCATGTGGGCTTTATCAGCCCACAGCTCACACCCCCTCTTAACCTAACCCTAATTAAGATTAGGGGGGTGTGGTGGCTGCGTTTGAGAGGCAGATTAAAGCTATAAAAAGGCAGCAACGAGGCAGATCTTGTAAGCCACGAGATTCCAAAGAGAAGAAGGAGAACAAGGCAGAAAAGGAAGAGAAAGAAAGGGAAGAAGACAAGGACAACGCAGAGAGACTGTTCACAATCATCTAGCAGTGTTCTCATCTCAGGTTAGATCAAATCTACAGTAGGCTCTTGCTGTGATTACTTGGGAGGTTTTAGATATTGTGGGCAGTAACGTGATCCTTGTATCCCAGTTATTCTCTTGTGGTTGTTGCTTGGGTTTTGGGCAAGAGATTGAGATTTGTATATTCATTATTCTCATAGTGAATTATCTCTAGTTTGCCCCATGGTTTTTACCCTTCACATTGAAGGGGTTTTCCACGTATATCTTGGTGTTCTGTTTGATTGTATTTCCATTTTATTCCGCTGCGTATTTTGGTCTTCTAGTATTTGTTCCTATACAAAGGTTATTCCTGTTTATATCCCCATCAACATCCCCCCCTTCCCCTTCTTCTTTCTTCCTCATGGAAGACCTCCCAAAGGAAGTACAGGTGCTTCTACCTTCGGCCATCGTTGATCATATCACTGGCGCCTGTCTTCTCTCGCTGTCGCTCTGCGCTAGTGTCTACCCACTGCAACCCAACATGCCCGGAGTTAGCAGGATCTCAGTTACTGTGTTCCTCCTCGCTGCGACGCCTCTAGTGCTGCATTCACCAACACTACAGATCTCGGTGGCCACTACCAGCTACACCGCCGGAGCTTCCCGTGCGAAAGACATAATGGCAGACTTCTTTCTCTTCTGATCTGCCACTTAACGAACAAGCAATAGCGACCCTTGATTGCTGATTTTTGGACTTTGCTACCGACCGCTACTCCAGAGATGGACAGCAGCACCTTCGGGTTCTTTCAACAGGACCGATGGGCTTGTGGGACTTGAGCCGAGCAGCTTTCCCTCTCTCCCAACTCGGTTCCTCTATCTAACTTGTCAACGAGACGCCCTTCAACAACTCTCATATTTTGATGATAAAATCAATTGATAATATTATGATATAATCTGTATTTTAAGTGATGCAAGACTACCTTCAATCAGGAGAGGTAAATTGTTTAAAATAGGAGGAATCGGATGTTGGGCCAGAGTTGAACATGTCATTAGATTGGATGTTGGGTCGAATGATTAGTCGACATGTCGGCAGAAGGCTTCGTGCCATGAATTCAAACATTACACCAAGGAGATCGGAAGTTACTGGTGTCAATATGCCGATTGGGCAATACGAGAGGATGATGCACTAAAGGATCGGATGAAGCGTCGAAAGAACCAATGACATCCCGAATAACAGATGATTTATGCTTTATAATAATTTGCTTAGATCGAGTTAGTTTAGGTCGTCATTGGGTTGGTTTAGAATGTAATTAAGTCAACTCAATTAAGAGCAAATTGGGCCCGAATTAGGGCTGTTTTGGGCCAAGAGAAAGGCTCATTCAGTGCTGGTCCAAGTGGTGGCACTATTAGTGGCTCAATCTCCGAGACATAGTCTCCGACTGTGTCAAGTGTTTGTAACGCTAGACTAGGTGGTGGTATCGCCCAGTGTCAAGTAGTGGTATTGTTAGTCTGAGCAGTGGTATCACCCAAACATAGTCTCCTAGACTGTGTTAGGTGGTGGTACCACCCAGTGTCAGTGCTATAGGCGGTAGTATCGTTAGGACCCAAGATGAGACTTTTTTTTACTCTAATTTGAAGTCATTTAGGGTCTATAAATACCCTAGCTATTCTTAAATGGATAAGTAATAATTTGAGCAAAAGTGGGGGAAAGAATCCTTGAGCTCTCTAGATTAGTGAGTCTCTTCCTCCTAGAGTTAGAAGGTTTCTAAGGGAGGAGTGAGGTCTAAAAGAGAGGTGTAAAGGTTCTCTCCTGAGCTTGTGAAAAAGGAGAAAAGAGTGTAAAAAAGTACTTAATCTTTGCCTATTGAAGAAAGATCGTTAGTGGATGTCGATGGGTCTCGACGGAAGAGAAATCGGGAGTGGATGTAGGTTACGACAACTTTACTACTTTCGGTGCATGCACTTACTAATTCACCCCCCCCCCGATCCTAACAATCATAACTTCCTCATCTCATCGACAATGCAGCTTCCTTGTTGATTTGCAGTAATAGCCATCGCTGAAGTAGCAACATCACCACCACCTCACACTACTGTGGATGCTTATAATGACTGATCTGCTCTGAATCTAATCTCGTGCTTGTGCTTGCACCGAAAACGAATATCATCTTTTCTACTCAGAATAGCAAACATTCCCATTGTCGAAGGCTCCTCTTCACTTCCCCTCAGTGCTGCATTCCTCTTGGGCTCTGTCTGCACTGAATAGCACCCTTTAGAAGAGATCGAGTAGTCAGCAATAAACTTTCTTCAAGACCTGCAACTTCGATAAAAATCTCGACTCTAAGGATCTGTGACCTCCTAAAGGGGCAAAGACGTCGATACCTCGTCCGTCAGCAACAGAACTTGCTATAGCCATCTTGTCGCATGTAGTGACCACCCCCACAAAGCACATCAAGATGTCATAGCTCCAGGAGAGACCTACTACGACCCCATGTGACATTGATCTACACCGACGCCTTCTTCCTCCCTAATCGCTGCAGCAACCATGCTCAAGAAGAAGCACGATCCATTGCACCTTGTCGTGGCCAACTTTGACTCTTTTTCTACAACCGACAACTGTCATGCTCCTGCAGATATATCCTCAAAATGTCTTTATCATCTATTTTTGATGCTCCAATCATTATTCCCATAGGACATCACAAAACTTCTCAACATACAGGCCTTATCACCATCAATGTTGTATCACTCATCCCTTTCAAACTATCCAAAGACAGCAACTATGCATTTTGGCATGCATAATTTCTTTAATCTCCTATTTAGCTATGATTTACTAGGCTACATCGATGACTCTCTTAGTTGTCCCACCATCAATGATCAACATCTCAAGAGACCCCAGTCCGGTACCAAATCCAACTCACAAACTATAGCTACATCAAGATCGTCTCACCCTCCAAGCTATTCAAGCCTCCATCGCCAGGTCCATTGCCCCACTGATATCTTCATATACGACTATTTCAGAAGCTTGGCACATGTTACAAACCACCTTGGCAAATCGCTCGCATACTCGCATGCTCAGTCTTCTATACAATCTAATGAAAACAAAACAAGAGGGAAGTACTATTCCTGATTATCTACAACATATCAAAGTTATTATTGATGATTTAGCTTTGATAAGTCATTCGCTCAGTAATAAAGAAGTCCTAGTTCATATCCTAAATGGTATAGGAGATGAGTACAAGGAATTGACAATAGCAATTCGGGTACACGACTCACCTATATCATTTAAAGAACTCTATAATAAACTGACTAACTATGAGATGTATTTAAAGCATGAGGATAAGTTGCCCAAACCAACTATCACAGCTCAAGTCAGTAAAAAATCTAAGAGAAAAAAAAACTAATAAAATAAGAACGTCAACAAAGGTTTGGCTAAGCTGTCTCCTAACCCTATGGGCTTTTCAAAGAACCTTCCCCCCCCCCCCCTCCCCTCATCCGCATCATCAATATTTCAACTATTAATGTGGCAATCTCAACCATCATCAGACTTGACGTCCTGACCTCATAAGCCAACAAAAAGTCATTTGCTAGCTATGTGATAAAGTTGGACACTCCGCGAAAGTCTGTCGGTCTCGACCCCAACTCTTTGCTCCATCTTGGTGGCCTCAAGCAAATTTCATAACTATTCAAACTATTAGCTAACCAAATTGGATTGTGGACTCTAGCGCCTCTCATCACATCACCTTTCATATTTAGAACTTGTCTATGCACAACAATTATGATAGAAATGAAGATATCATCATTAGTGACAATAATGGAATTCCCATTACTCATATTGATTCCACAATGCTTAATTCACTTACCACAACCTTTACACTTAATGATGTTTTGTGTGCACCTTACATTAAATGAAACCACATTTCTGTTTTTAAATTTTACAAATGAAATAATATCATAATTGAATTCTTTTCTAACTCTTTTCTTGTCAATGATTTGAGCACGGGAGCATCCGTAGTCCAAGGCCAAAAGAAAGACAACATTTATGAGTGGTCGTCAGCTTCACAAATAACCCAGCCCACTACTCACTCTTCAATTGTCACTCCAGTTGATGTGTGGTATCAACGTCTTGGTCATCCCTTATTCCTTATCTAGTAAAAATTACTTTCTCGTTACTCTCTTACTATATTTAATAATAGTAGCACTATAACTCATTGTGATACTTGTCATAGCAATAAACGTCATAGACTACCTTTTGGAATATCCTCCATATCTTACTCTAAACTGTTTAAAATTATTTATGCCGATATTTGGGGCCCCGCTCCAACCCCTTCTTTTGATAAGTTCAAATTTTATGTTATTTTTGTTGACTATTTCACTAAGTACATATGGTTATATCCTCTCCACCATAAATCTGAAGTTTCAATAATCTTTATCAACTTTAGAAAGTTGGTCAAGAATTTCTTTCACTCTTCCATTAGAATAGTCTACTCTGATGGCAGAGGCGAATATCAAGCTCTCATATCTTGCTTTACAGCTTGTGATATACAACACCTCAAGTCACCCCCCATACTCCCCAATTAGTTGGTTTTGCCGAATGTAAGTATCGGCATATAATTGAAACTGGTCTCACACTTCTACATCAAGCATTCATGCCACCAACATTTTGGTCAGTAACCTTTCAAACTGTAGTCTATCTCATTAATCGTATGTTCACTCCAGTCCTCCAATACCAATCACTATTTGAAAAATTATTCCATAAGCTTCTAAACATTCAAAAACTTAAAATCTTTAGTTGTCTATGTTATCCATGGCTACGTCTTTATGCCTCACATAAGCTAACACCACGATCTAAGTCTTGCATTTTGTAGGATACTCTCTTGAACATAACATTTTTCATTGCTACAAACCCCAAACTCAAAAAGTCTTTATATCATGTCTATTTTTGTAGAGTAAGACTTTTCCTTTTCAAAATCATGAGCATCCTACCATGCAAGCTACTTCGACAAACATACATTACTAGAATATCTCTCTAATCCTATCACTTGAACCTCCTACATCACCGTCCAGTCCTTACCCTCAAGATCAACACACTCATCCAGTTCAACAGCTTCTCACTCCTTCCATTATTCCTCCACTCCCTGCTTCAGAGGTTTCCTTAATTAATAAAGCAATACCCTCGGCAACATCACCATTGGCTTTATCTTCTCCTAGACCTCGTGATATTGAAGTGCCGCAGATTGGCCCGACCGATGTATGTAATTCACCACCAGTTATACCAACTACACAATCTATCACTTTCATAGCCCCTAGATATTCAATGGCAATATGCTCCAAAAGTAATATTTTAAAACCATGTCAAGTCCTTGACCTACATACTATAACGAACTCTTCTCTTGAGGCTAGTGAACCCACCACAATTACTTAAGCTCAAAAATCTCCTCACTGACATAAAGCCATGTGTGAAGAATATGATACTCTCATACATAACTCTAAATGGACCCTAGTACCCTTTCATCACACATAAAATATCATCGGGTGTAAATGAATCTTTCGAATTAAGTGAAACTCAAATGGATCTGTTATTAGATATAAAGCACGTCTAGTAATCAATGACCTGGTGTTGACTTCACAGAGACATTCGATCCCATTATTAAACCTACAACAATCTAATTTATCCTGAGTTTGGCCACCTCAAAAGGTTGGCACCTATGACAACTGGATGTTAACAATACCTTTTTATAGTGGACTCTGACTGAATATATATTCTGTTGGGAAATCTTTATGGGTGACATCACATGTGCAGCGAAAAAACATAAAAGAAAATTCTCAATTCCCAAAATATGTTCGTCGTCATGAGAAGATTGGGGCACAAAAATCCATAGAATAGAAAACCACATGTGAGATATATTATATTACCTAGGGAGATCGTATATCCCTAAATCTCTACATATCTCTAGGAGAGGGTGAAGGAGGTCAAGCGCCCTCCTCTCTAGCGATGATCTACACAGCAAGGCTGCGATGAGGCTCAAAACTCCAAGACTGCTCTAAGGTGGAGAGGGGGAGGAGAATAGGAGAGGAAGCAAAAGCTCTAGCCTATAAACTATTAAAGCCCTCCTCTTTATAGAGGTCTCCTGTCAACTTAACCCTAATGGACCTGTCTATCCTCAATTACCATGTATCTATAGTCCCTCATCCATATAATATCCCAAAGAACGTATACCGGGCATGGTGCTGTCAAACCCATACAGGAAATCCAATCCATTAGACCTGTTTGTCCTCAGTTAGTGTGCACCTATAGTCCCTCATCCATCTAATATCCCAAAGACCGTATATCAGGCATGGTGCTATCAAACCCATACGGTTTCTACTCGAGTCTCGCTCTAATCAGATTCTCCCGGGGAACTCTTTCTCTCTCAATCTAAATGACCCTAGCTAGGGATTTGTTAAAGCAAGAACACATGGGACATTCTTTTCATGACACCGAGAGTGGATGATCCTCTATCGACACTCAATAGCCCTCGTAAGGTTGACTACCACTCCCGATGACCGGCTGTGCTAGATTTGGGACATCCAAACCTATAAGTCCAGTATCAAAGAGTGGAGCACTCATACAGGATATCTTTGATGTCTCAAGTCTATGGACTAGATACACCACTGTGACTACAGAATCACTGTTTAATAATAAGGCATGATCAACCATTCAACATTATGTAAGCAGATCAATCAGTGAACTCATTCCTCAATGAGCACCTATATTATATCCTTAGTGTCCCCACACGAGCAGCTATGGGACTAACTGCATCCATCATATGAATGGGTATACAACACACCAGTCGGTCTGGTTATCTCGATGTCCCTCTCAAGTAACCTATAACTGAGATTATTTAGGATCTGTTTTTAAAGGCAAATTGGTCTCATTATCATGATCTCATCATGATCCGATTCACATTGCACAAATCCAAAGACATCACAATATATATATATATATATATATATGCAACAAGCAATATAAAGTGATAAATGTCAAAATATAATAAGTAAAAAGACTGCGTGTCAAGTCACACGTGCCATCACTCACGTGATTTGCTTGCATGGCACATATGACTAGCAATCTCCCACTTGACCTAAAGCCAATCACCTATATATCTGATCCCCATTAGACCCCTTTGACGTTCAAAGATAATTTGAGACAACGACTTTATCAATGGATCTACAATGTTATCTCGGATGGAACTCTTTCCACTGCTATATCTCCTCGGGTCACGATTTCTTTATTCAGGTGGAACCTCCTTAGAATACTTTAGATGAGACCTGGGTTTCTTCACTTGAGCAATCGCCTCGTTGTTATCATAATATAAAGGAATCGACTCCTAGCTGCCTAGCACGACTCCCAAATCTGTAATGAACTTCTTTATCCAGACTCTCTCTTTTGCTACCTTTACTACAGCAATGTACTCCGCCTCTATGGTTGGGTTAGCAGTAGTATCTTACTTGGAACTCTACCAACATACTTCTCCTCCATTCAAGGTGTACACATTCCCCGAATTTGACTTGCTATCATCGTCATCAGACTAAAAACTCGAGTTTATATAGCCTTCAACCCTGAGGCTACTACCTTCATATACTAGTAAAAGATCCTTAGTCCTTCTCAAGTACTTAAGGATACACTTTACTGCTTTCTAGTGCTCCAAGCTTGGATCCGCTTGATACATTCTCATGACACTCAGAGCATGCGTTATATCAAGCCTAGTACATAGCATGACATACATGATAGACCCTATTACTGATGCATAGGGTATTCTATCCATGTTCGCCCTTTCTTCAGGAGTCTTTGAGGACATACTCCTAGAAAGCGGTGTTCCATGTTTCATCGGTATGAGACCTCTCTTGGAATTTTCCATGCCAAATCTTTTGACAATGGTGTCTATGTACTTGGATTGGGACAAGCCAAACAAACTTTTGGATCTATCTCTAAAGATCTAAATCCCTAAGATATATGATGCCTCCTCTAAGTCCTTCATGGAGAAGTGTCTAGCTTGTTAGGATCAGAGTGGCACTAAGAGGGGGGGGTGAATTAGTGCAGCGGATTAAAACTTCGGTTTTGGAAAAATCTTTCGTATGATAAAAAGCCGAACTCGAAAGTGCTTAACTTGAAAGCGTGTTCGTAAAGGTGTGCAGCAAAAGTAATGAGGAAGTAAAGCACGTATGAAGGTTTGCAGTAAGGTAAATAGCAATGAGTAAATGCAAACCAGAGAACATACCAATTTAAAGTGGTTCGGTCAAAATGACCTACATCCACTTGCGAAGCCTTCTTCGAAGAGGCTCCCAACTTCTACTAGCAAATCACTTTGAAGGGGAAGGACAAATACCCCTCTTACAACCTTTTACAAGTAGTTCACACTCTTACAGATTTTCAAAGAGAAAGAGGGAGGTGAACACTTAAGCTATTGAAAACAAAAACTTGCTAAAGGCTTTGCTAAGACTTTTATCTCAATCTCTTGCTTCTCAAAGGTTGTGATCTCAGCTGAGAATTAAGGGGTATTTATAGGCCCCAAGAGGATTCAAATTTAGGCTCCAAATTTTGAATTCTCTTGGGTTTCCGAGGCTGGAGGTGCCATCGCCTGTCGATGGCGGTGCCACCGCTCAATCTAGCGGTGCCACTACTCAGTTCTCGGGTTCAGGGCGGTGCCACCGCCTACACTATTTTAGCTCACTAGTTGGGCTCCAAACTTGGCCCAAACCAATCCGAACTCGAGCCCAATTGGCCCCTACTTGGGTTATAGGATTAACACCTAATCCTAACCCTAATTAACATGCTAACTACGAATTTAAAGATATTTCCTAAGCTATTACAAAGTCCGCAAGTCAAGACTTCTTCCGGCGAGCTTCCGACGAACTTTCGGCGGTCTTCCGATAAACTCTCGGAAACCATTCTGCGGACTCCCGGCAAGCTCCTAGACTTCACGATTTGATCTTGGTGAGTTCCAATGAGCTTCTTCGGCAAGCTTCGATCTTTCTCGGCGAGCTCCACGAACTTCTAACGAACCTTCCGGCGAGCTTCCGAAAAACCCTTTGACAAGCTCCCTACTCATTCTCGGCTAGTTCCGGCAGCATTCCCAATGAATCTTCGAACTTCCGTCGAACTCTTAAACTCGCAACGAATCCTTCGCGCTTGACTCCGGCACTTTGTTTCGCTTTATGTCTTCATCATTATCGTAGTTAATCCTGCACACACAAGCCAAAACTCTACTCCGATCTAGACAATTATTACAACGCGAATCGACATTCTGTTGCCCGGCACGTCATTGGTTGGCGCTTCGTCCGATTCTTCAATGCATCGTCCTCTCTTGCGGCTTGTTGCCCAATCGACGGTTGACCTCCGCAACCCCAATATCCTTGGTGCAATTTCGCTCTCCTTGGCTCAATGCCCGACATCCGAAGCCTTCTACCGTCCAATATCCTGACGTGATCTCCTTCGACGCAACATCAATTCCTCCTGCGTCAACTGTCTAATCCTGATCGAGTAGACCTGCATCACTCAAAATGCAGTTAAACATCTAAACACAATAAATTAGTTTCATCATCAAAATCCAAGATTTAACATAGCTAACCAAGTCTTTACTATGGATAGCATTCCTACATCATTTCCAATGATCAGGATGTCATCCACATATAACACTAAGGAGGTGATAGCACTCCCACTTACCTTCCTGTATACACAAGGCTCATTTTTGTTCTTAAGAAAGTCATAAGATTTGATTACCTCATCAAATCTTATTTTCCAACTTCGGAAAGCTTGCTTCAGTCCATAAATGGATTTAAGCAACCTACACACCTTATATGGGTAGTCCTTGGACACGAATCTCTCGGGCTGTATCATATATACCTCCTCCTCGATATTGCCATTGAGGAATGTGATTTTCATGTCCATATACCAGATCTCATAATTATAGTATGTTGCAATAGCCAATAGAATTCAGATGAATTTTAGCATGGCTACGGGTAAAAAGGTTTCATCTTAGTCAGTACATTGCTTTTGACGATACCCTTTAGCCACTAGCATTGCTTTATAGATCTCTACCTTTCCATCTACTCTGATCTTTTTCTTAAAAATCCACTTGCAATCGATGGGTACAATACCCTCGGGTGCGCATCAACTATGTTCCAATTCTTATTGGAGTACATGAAATCCATCTCAGAATTCATGGCTTCTTGCCACTTCCCGGAGTTTATACTCATGATAGCCTCCTCATAGGTTTGAGAATCAATATCCTCAACATCCTCTCCTCTAATATGTCTCACATATCTCTCAGGAGGATGGGATACTCTGCCGGACCTACATAAAGTCAAAACTTGTGTGTTATGTACCTGAACAGACTCGGGCTATAGCGTGGTGCTTAAGCTAGGTTTTTCAACCTTGCTTAACTCTATCATGCTCCAACTATCTCCTCCAAGAATGTGTTCCTTCTCAAGAAACACTGCTCTCTTGGCTACAAAGACCTTTTAGTCCTCGAGACGATAGAAATAATACTCACAAGTTTCCTTAGGGTATCCCACGAACTTACACCGCTCCATCCTTGATTCTAACTTATCAGGATTGTCTTTTAATATGGGCAGGGCAGCTCTAAATCTTAACAACCTTAAGACCGGGCTTCTTCCCTTTCTATATCTTATATGGTGTAGATACTACCGATTTAGTTGGAACTATGTTCAGAAGATAAAACTGCTGTCTCTAGGGCATATCCCCAGAATAAGATGGGTTGGTCGGCGAAACTCATCATGGACCGTACCATGTCTAACAGCATACAATTTCTTATTTCAGATACACTATTGAGCTGAGGTGTATAAGGAGGTGTCCATTGGGATAGAATCTCATGGTCCTTGAGGAACTGGGGAAACTCTATACTTAAGTACTCACCTCCTCGATCTGATCAAAGAGTCTTGATACTCTTTCAAATCTGGTTCTCCACTTCATTCTTATACTCTCTGAATTTCTCAAAAGCTTCGGACTTGTACTTCATTAAGTACACATGTCCATACCTTAAGAAATCATCAATAGAGGTAATGAAGTAGGAGCAACCACCAATGGCATGAGTTGACATGGGTCCGCATACATCACTATGTATAAGTTCCAGTAGTTCAGTGACTCTTTCTCTAGTTCCACTAAATGGAGAGTTGGTTAGTTTTTCACGAAGGTAAAGCTCGCAGGTTGTATATGACTCATAGTCGAATGGATTTAGATATTCATCCTTTAGCAACTTTTGAATCTTTCCCTCATGGATGTGACCTAGCCTACAATGCCACAGCATTATTCACCTCATCTCGTTTCCTCTTAGACATACTTATATTCATGATATGTGGAGTAGTGTCTAGCATAAACAAACCATTATGTAATGTTCCTCTCATGATGATCTCATCATCTAATAATATTGAATATCCATTTATCTCAAAAACTAATTTATATCCACTAACTGTCAAACATGAAATGAAAATAATATTTTTGATAATAGAAGGAACAAAATAGCATGCATCGAATGTAATAATAGCTCCACCAGGCAGATGTAGGGCGACCTCGCCAACAGCTACTGCAGCAACTTTTGCTTCATTGCCCATCTTAAGGTTCATCTCGTCTCTTGCCAGTCTCCTAGGCCTTACCAGAACCTATAATGAATTGCAAATATGATAAGCACTACCGGTATCCAATATCCATGTATTATCATAAGAGTCTAACAAATAGAGACTGATCATGAATGTACCTGAAGCTTTTCCAAGCTTTTATTTCTCTCTTTCTGTAAGGTACTCTTTACAGTTCCTCTTCTAGTGCCCATCTTTTTCGTAGTGGAAGGACTGACCTTTGTCCTTTGTCGGGTCTTTCTTAGCAATCTTTGCTTTACCTAGTTTACCCTTGCCCTTCTTAAGAGTCTACTTTTCTTTTCTTTCTAATCTCACCAGTGTAGAGAACTAGTTCTCTTTCTTGATAGTGCTCTCTGCCTCCCTCAACATATTGAGGAGCTCCGGGAAAGTCACCTCAAGCTTGTTCATATTAAAATTTATTATGAACTGTGAAAAGGAATCTGGTAGGGACTGAAGCACAAGATCCATACACACGTTATCCTCTAGGACCATTCCTAGACCTGTGAGTTTCTCTATCCACTCAATTATCTTTAGGACTTGGTTTTGAACCGATGTCCCTTCAGTCCTCGTAGCGCGGAAAAGACTCTTGGATATCTCATATTGCTGAGTCCTTCCCTATTCCTCAAAGAGTTTATGAACATGTAGGAGAATGGATCTGACATCCATCTTTTCATATTGTCTTTGTAACTCAGGAGTCATGGAGCCTAACATTTAACATTGAGCAAGAGTGGAGTCATCAATGTACTTCACGTAGCGAGCGATCTCATCCTCGCTTGCCCCTTCTTCGGGTGTAGGCATCACTATATCAATGACATACATGATTTTCTTCGTCGTGAGAACAATTCTTAAGTTGCAGAGTCAATCCGTATAATTTTGACCAATGAGGCGGTTGACATCAAGTATGCCACGTAAGGGATTTAAAAATGATATTTTCTAAAAATAAAGATGCAGCAGAAATAAATAATATACAAATTTTGTAAAAATAAATAATCAAGATATGGACTTCTATCTTAATATGCTCTCACTATTTTACTAGCAAGTCATGCTGTTAGGAACGAGTCGACACTAAGAGGGGGAGGGGTGAATTAGTGCAGCGAAAAGATTACATCGGTTTAAAAATCTTCGTTCGATTAAAACCAATTTCATCGAAAATCATTTCGGAGAGATGTTATCTTTGAAATCGTATTCATAAGCATAATGGAAGTAAAGCAAGTAAGTAGTTTGCAGTGAAGGTAAATAGCAAGAATAGAAATGCAAACCAAGTTTTTATAGTGGTTCGGTCACCGTGACCTACATCCACTCCGTCGATTCCTCTTCCATCGAGGCCACCAGCATCCACTAACGATCTTCCTTTAATAGGTGAAGATCAACCTCCTTCTTATAACTCTATTTTCCTTTTGCAGGCTCAGGAAAGAACCTTTACACTCCCTTTTTACAAAGCTTCCCTTACACTCTCCCTTAGAATGGTCTCTAAACTTTAGGAGGAGGGACTCTATACTTTACAAGGGTTTTCAACTCTAGAAACATAGAGTTTTTTTTCACTTTTCCTGCTACTCTATGCAGAAATAGCTAGGGTATTTATAGACCCCAAATGGCTTCAAAAATGGAGCCAAAATTTAAATCCCCTGAAATTTTAGGGTATGAGCGATACCACCGCCTACACTGGGTGATACCACTGCCTACAACCTAACACTGGGTGGTACCATCACCCGGTCTGGAGGTACCACCACCTAAAAGACTATGTTTGGGCGATACCACTACCTAGACTGGCGGTACCACCGCTTGACACAGTCTCGGAGATTATGCCACAATGGTTTTACTTGTTTGGTCACTGTTTGGGCCTTTCTCTTGACCCAACACAGCCCAAACTTGGCCCAACTGTCCCCTAATTAGGTTGGCCCAATTCTAATCTCAATTATGTACTAACTATGAATTTTAAGATATTTACTAAGCTAAACAAAGTCCGTAAGTCTATGTTTCTTCCAGCGATCTTTCGGCGAACTTCCGACGATCTCTCGACAATGTTCCAGCGGACTACCGGCAAGCTCCTGGACTTCACATTGATCTTCTTGGTGAGTTTTGATGAGCTTCTTTGGCAAGCTCCTAGACTTTTCGATCAGTTTTAGTAGAACTTCTGATGAACGTCCGGACTTCCGACGAACTCTCAAACTCCCAACGAAATCATGTTCTTGACTCCAGGACTTTATTTTGCTTTATGCCTTTCTATCATAGTTAATCCTACATATATAAAACACATTTCAATCTAGACAATTATTACTAAGCATAAATCATGTTGTCCGGCATGTCATTGGTCCATCGATGCTTCGTCCGATTCTTCGGCGCATCATCCTCTCTTGCGGCTTATTGCCCAATCGGCCAGTTGACCTCCGTAACTTCGATATCCTTGGTGCAATATCCGCTCTTCTTGGTCCGATGCCCAAAATTATGGCCCAAAGCCTTCTGTCGATATGTCAATCGATCCTCCGACTCGACATCCAATCTTTTGACATGTTTTCCTCCGGCCTAACACGATTCTTCCTGCTTTAATTGTCTCATCCTGATCGAAGCTTCCTGCATCACTCAAAACATAAATTAAATCATAATTACTATCAATTGGTTTCATCATCAAAATTCGAGATTCAACAATCTCTCCCTTTTTTATGATGATAATCAATTGATGACAGAGTTAACCTTAACTCCCCCTATCAATATGCCATATTGATAGAACTCTTGGATTCAAAAATCCAAGCAACATATTATCATAAAATTATGCATAACATCATACTTCTCCCCCTTTGTCGTCAACAAAAAGGAGAAGTACAACTTTCAAGTGTTTAGAGATATTACAGTTCAAATCAAAACATTATCTTCAGTTTTATCATCATGCAAGCTAGCAAAATTTTGAGTTTTGCAAGTTTGTAAATTTTGCTAGATATACAAGTTAACATTTTTTGCTTCCTGAGATAAGCAAGATAGCACTTTTTGGTGATGTTCAAGATAGCAAGTTCTACATCATACAAGCTAGTGAATCTTACAATATTTTAGAACATGCATAATCACTAAATCATTATAAATTTTAAAGATGTGCAAAATTATAAATTTTGTAAGTTTGCATTTGTGCGTCTTTTCATATGTCATCAATGAACTAAAAAGTTCTTCAAGTGAAAAATTATTAAGATCTTTTGCCTCTTGTATTACAGTTATTTTCGGATCCCAAACTTATTAAGAGAACGTAAATTTTTTTTTATAAGTTTAAAATATGAAAAACTTCTACCAAGTGCTTTTAAACCATTAACGACATCCATAAAACGAGTGTATATGTCAACAACGGTTTCGCTTGCTTTCATATGAAACAATTCAAAATCATGCATTAAAAGATAGACTTTAGAATCTTTAACTCTAGTAGTGCCTTTGTGTGTGATTTCAAGAGTATGCCAAATGTCAAAAGCTATTTTGCAAGTAGAAATCCGATTGAATTCATTTTTATCTAAGGCGCAAAATAAGGCATTCATAGCCTTTGCATTTAAAGAGAAAGTCTTCTTCTCCAACTCATTCCAATCATTCATTGGAAGAGAAGATTTTTTAAAGTCATTTTCAACAATACTCCATAAATTTAAATCCAAAGAAAGCAAGACAACTCTCATTCAAGTTTTTCAATATGTGTAGTCCGTCCCATTGAACATAGGAGGACGAATAAGAGACTAACCCTCTTGAAAGCCGAAAAAAGTCATTTCTCTTTAGGTGTTAAACCAAATGAGAAAAACATGGCTCTGATACTAATTGTTAGGAATGAGTCGGCACTAAGAGGGGGTGAATTAGTGCAACGGAAAGATTACGTCGGTTTAAAAATCTTCGTTCGATTAAAATCAATTTCGACGAAAATTGTTTTGAAGAGATGTTAACTTTGAAATCGTATTCGTAAGCGTAATGGAAGTAAAGTAAGTAAGTAGTTTATAGTGAAGGTAAATAGCAAGAATAAAAATGCAAACCAAGTTTTTATAGTGGTTCGGTCGTCGTGACCTACATCCACTCCATCGATTCCTCTTCGGTCGAGGCCACCAGCATCCACTAACGATCTTCCTTTTAATAGGAGAAGATCAACCTCCTTCTTAAAACTCTATTCTCCTTTTGCAGGCTTAGGAGAGAACCTTTACACCCCTTTTTTACAAAGCTTCCCTCACACTATCCCTTAGAATGGTCTCTAAACTTTAGGAGGAGGGACTCTATAATTTACAAGCGTTTTCGACTCTAGAAACATAGAGTTTTTATTCACTTTTCTTGCTACTCTATGTAGGAATAGTTGGGGTATTTATAGACCCCAAATGGCTTCAAAAATGAAGCCAAAATTTAAATCCCCTAAAATTTCAGGGTATAGGCGGTAGCACCGCCTGCAGCCTAATACTGGGCGGTACCACCACCCAATCTGGCAGTACCACCACCCAATCTGGCGGTACCATCAGCTAGAAGACTGTGTTTGGGTGGTACCACCGCCTAACGCAGTCTCAAAGACTATACCACAATGGTTTCACTTGTTTGGTCACTGTTTGAGCCTTTCTCTTGGCCCAACACAATCCAAACTTGGCCCAACTATCCCCTAATTGAGTTGGCCTAATTTTAATCCCAATTATGTGTTAATTATAAATTTAAAGATATTTACTAAGCTAAACAAAGTTTGTAAGTCTATGTTTCTTCCAACGAGCTTCCGGCGAATTTCCAACGATCTCTCGGCAATGTTCCAACGGACTCCCGGCATGCTCCTATACTTCACGTCGATCTTCTTGGTAAGTTCTGATCAGCTTCTTTGGTAAGATCCTAGACTTCTCGATTAGTTTCAATAGAACTTCCGACGAATGTCCGGACTTCTGACGAACTCTCGAACTCCCAACGAAATCACGCTCTTGACTCTAGGACTTCATTTTGCTTTATGCCTTTCTATAGTAGTTAATCCTGCACACATAAATTATATTTTGATCTAGACAATTATTACTAAGCATGAATCATATTGTTCGGCATATCATTGGTCCATCGACGCTTCATCCGATTCTTCGGCGTATCGTCCTCTCTTGCGGCCTATTGCCCAATCGGCCAGTTGACCTCCGTAACTCCGATATCCTTGGTGCAATATCCGCTCTTCTTGACTCAATGCCCGAAACAATGGTCCGAAGCCTTCTGTCGATATGTCGACCGATCCTCCGACTTGACGTCCAATCTTTTGACATGTTTTCCTCTGACCCAACATGATTCTTCCTGCTTTGTCTCATTCTGATCGAAGCTTCCTGCGTCACTCAAAACACAGATTAAATCATAAATACTCTCAATTGGTTTCATCATCAAAATTTGAGATTTAACACACGCGACACCCTCAGTATGTGAAATGGAAGTCTCCGGCAGACTTCTAGTGGAGATTGGGATCCAATCAATGTCTTAGTGTAACATCGAGGGACTTGACTAATCACATTAAGCCTAAAATGTAGGCAACTCTTGCCGATCACAACTCCTTGTGATTCTCATCCTGTTTGGCCTCCGAATCACCATGGTCTTGAAGGACTCGACCAACCATGATATTTGGTTAAATCAACACCATCGTTACAAGATGAGTTTGATTCGATGATATACCCTCGAGGGACTCAACCAAGCATACCATATTCTCAGGTCATCGATGACATCTCTATATCATAGGCAAGGTAGTAAATCATGATATAGGTGAGCCTCGAGGGGCTCCACCAACTTAACTTACATCGAGAATCGGTCCATACCTATAATGATGGAAGGCCACGTGGGTCAATCTAGTTGCCTCACGTTTACCGACTTAATATTATTGGGAGAAGGGTTTCTTTGATTTGGTCTCCTAATATGACATGTCTTACACATACATATTTAATATATATCTACATCACATTCAAATATATAAATACATATTTAGTAGGTGTATAAACAATCACACATCACATGAGCAATTACAATAGATGATCAAGGACCACAGTCTAATGTGATCATGCCCGAGCCAATGAGCCTAATCACTCACATCAAGATCTATGTGTGCAGCGGTGCATCTCCATGCCTTGTGATCATTCATCTCGTCCTCGTCGGTTCTGTCGGCATCTCGACGTATCTTCATGCATCATGATCATCTGTCTCGTGGGTCTCGCTATCACTTCCACGCTCCTGCTGTGTCTCCTCATGTGATTACAACTTAATCATAGACACACAGGCCCGACAATAAATAAAAAATAAAATAGAGGCTCGCAGGCCCCAATAATAATAATCACAAGTATACACATCACACGGTCCATGATCATCCGTCCACATATCATACATCACATGTATAAATCATCATCATTTAGGACTACTAGATAATAATAAATAATAATAATCAATTAAATCTTTTGATTAATTAATATTTTTCTGAAATCAGAGATATGCAAGAAATTTTTTTATTTATAAGGGGGGGTTTTTGCAATTTGGACAAAGGACAAAACTTGAAATTTCTAAAAATCTGACAGGCAAAACTGTCTTTTAGCCAGAAAACCCTAACCCCTCTCTTCTCCCTGCTTGCTACAGTTGCCAGCGTGGGGCGTTGCCACTGCCCGAGAGAGGCTTACCCGCAGGCGTTGTGCTTGCGGACGGCGACGTCGTTGCCGTCAGGAGCCCCTACTGTCACTGCCGCCTCCGCGGGTGGTTGTGCTTGCGGGCGCAGTGCCCGTAGGCACCGCTACCCTACGATGCTTCAACCCGCGGTCGCAGCGCTGCCCGCTGCCGGCTCGTGCGTGGGCCCAACAGTGGCAGGTGCCGCCCTTGCGCACTCACGCAATTCCTGTGCACAGGTGGCCGCCATGCCTATGGCCCTGCCTGCTAGCGCCGCTGCAGGCAGCCGTGCCTGTGCGTATAGTGCCCGCGTGCAGGTGGCAGCCACTGTAGCCCGCCGGTTGCCGGCCAAGAGCCTGCACGCATATAGCAGCATTGCCATCTGCTAGGGCAGCAAGGGCAGTTGCTGCCCTTTCTCGCTTTTGCGTCAACGATTTTGACATCAAAAGCTTCTCCAAAACACAACACGTAGTTCAAAACCAATTTTCGCACGAACAACCTAGCTTTGATACCACTGTTGGGAAATCTTTAGGGGCGACATCACATGCGCAGCGGATGAAAAGAAAACAAAATCCCAAATTCCCAAAGATATGTTCATTGTCGTGCGAAGATTGGTGCGTAAATATCCGCATAATAGAAAATCACATGTGAGATAGATTGTGTTATCTAGGGAGATCGTATATCCATGAATCCTTGCAGATCTCTAAGAGAGGGTGAAGGAGGTCAAGCACCCTCCTCTCTAGCGGTGATCCACACAGTAGGGCTACGATGACACTCCTCAAAACTTCAGGCCTACTCTGAGACGAAGAGGGGGAGGAGAATAGGAGAGGAAGCAAAAGCTCTGGCATATAAACTATTGAAGCCCTCTTATTTATAGATATCCCCTATCAACTTCTAATGGATCCTTCTCTATTGGGTATTGGATTTCCATCTAACTACCCAAGCCTCTTAGATTAGTGGATCTCTATCCAATAATCTCTCATGGGCTCTTATTGGATCTCATCCATAGGATCCAATAATTCAGGGGCTTATTGGATATCCAATAAGATAGGGGCTCCGACGGATATCTCATATCTGAATCTCTACTCATCGCAATGCCTTCCATATGTGTGTGACCCTCTAAGCCTAATATCGAGCTGACCGTGAGTCATACCTGTCAGAACTCCTTCTGGCTCAGTGAATTATTATCTTCATAATAATTCACTCGACTCATCGACTGCGGACATACTAGGCCACTACGCCGTAGTCCCCAGATGATACAAGGGAATCCAATCCATTGGACTTGTTTGTCCTCAATTATCGTATACATATAGTCTCTCATCCATCTAATATCTTAGAGATCGTATACCGGGCATGGTGTTGTCAGACCCATACGGTTTCTACTCAAGTCTCACTCTAATCGGATTCTCCCGGAGAACTCTTTTTCTCTTAATCCGAATGACCCTGACCAGGAATTTATCAGAGCAAGAACACATGAGACATTTCTCTCATGACACCGAGAGTAGATAATCTTCTATCAATACTTAATAGCCCTCGTAAGGTTGACTACCACTCCCGATGACTAGTTGTACTAGATTTAGGACATCTAAACCTACAAGTCCGGTATCAAAGAGTGGAGCACTCATACAGGAGATCCTTGGTATCTCAAGTCTAAGGACCAGACACACAATTGTGACTACAGAATCATTGTTTGACAATAAGGCAGTATCAACCATTCAGCATTTCGTAAGCGGATCAATCAATAAACTCATTCCCCAATGAGCACTTGTATTGTATCCCTAGTATCCCCACAAGAGCAACTATGAGATCAGTTGTATTCATCATATGGACAAGTATACAACACACCAGTCTGTCTGGTTATCTCGATATCCCTCTCGAGTAAACTATGACTGGGATTATTTAGGATCTGTGTTGAAAGACGAATCGATCTTATTATCATGATCTCATCACGATCTGATTCCCATTATACAGATCCAAGGATATATATATATATGCAATAAGTAATATAAAGTGATAAATACCAAAATATAATAAGCAAAAAGACTGCGTGTCAAGTCACACGTGCCATCACTCACGTGATTGACTTGCAGGGCACATATGACTAGCATATTCATGTAGCAACCTCAAGGTTTTGTTCATCTATAGTATCTAAGGCATGTCTACAAACTACCAAAAGTTATTTATGGACTTCGTCAAGCACCAAGAGCTTGGTATATTGAACTTGGCTCATTTTTGACATCAACGGGTTTCATGAACTCCAAGTATGATACCTCGTTATTCCTACGATAACGAAATGGAAATACAATATTATTTAGTGTATGTGGATGATATTATTGTCACAAACAATGATTATCTAAAGATTTAGGCATTTTTAAAGCAACTGACTGATCGATTCTCCCTCAAAGATCTTGGAACCTTGAGTTATTTTTAGGGAGTAGAAGCAACATTTACATCCTCAGGCCTCCTCCTATCATAAGAAAGTATATTCAAGAGTTATCATCAAAGATAAACATCCAAGATGCAAAAGAGGTTACAACTCCCCTCTCTACTAGTGAATCATTTAAACTATATGATAGAAGTCCTACTATGAATGCTACTCGATACTAACAAGTACTTGGTTCTTACCCATTCAGATATCTCATTTGCAATCAATAAATTATCATAATTCATGCATTAGTCATATATTACGCATTGGTCTGCGGTCAAACGAATTTTGTGATATCTTAAGGGGACCATCAACCATGGCATCTTTCTCTGCAAGCACACCCTCCTTCATTTCCATGCCTTTATTGATGTTGATTGGGCAAGGAACTTTGATGATAGAACATCCACATTGGGATATATTATTTTTCTTGGAGCTAATCCAATCAGTTGGAAGTTCTAAAAAATAAAATACAATCATACGATCTACAACTAAGGCTAAATACCGTGTCATCACTACTGCTGCTGCTGAGCTCAATTGGGTCACAAATCTACTCAAGGAACTCAACATCAACTCTATTTCTCCTCCTACAATATATTGTAATAACATTGGAGCTACCTACCCATGTGCTACTCTGGTATTTCATTCATGTATGAAACATATTGTCATCGACTTCTACTTCGTATGAGATTAAGTTGTCAGACATCAACTATGTATTTCTCATGTATATACAATTGATTAACTAGTAGACTTACTCACAAAACCTCTCACCCGTAAACTATTTTTATTACATTGGTTCAAGATTGACATCCTTGACAAGAGCTCACTCTCGTGAGAGATGATAGCAGATAAGATTTCTTCAACTGCATGAGAAAATCTCGTTGGGCAGTTAAGGAAAATCTTTATTTCTCACGTATATAAATAAGATATTGCACTTAACAATTTCAAGTGTATTTTTTATCATCACAATTCAATTCATCAGAAGTCCACCTCATTCAATCTAACAAATGTAGAAGAGAAAGAAAACATGTAGTATCTCATTGAATTATCACAAAAGAATTTTTATACAGACTGTTCAACCCCTAATGCTCTATACCCAATTTTCTCGAGTCCAACCTTGGAAACTGACCACCCTATGTTAGCTAGCTAGCGCTCAGCATCTCCGGCCTTGGCTTCCGGTCAAACTTAGGAAGAAGAAG